>JBAIAA010000028.1:1200000-1902418 GCA_037893245.1 Crossaster papposus
ATCAACGTGCGCTGAAGCAGCAGGACAAGAATAAGGTGGAATATTGCCACATCTGAGGCCGACATCAACCTGCGCTGAAGCAGCAGGACAAGAATAAGGTGGAATATTGCCACATCTGGAGCGAACATCAACCTGCGCTGAAGCAGCAGGAGAAGAATAAGATGCAATATAGCCACATCTGGAGCCAACATCAACCTGCGCTGAAGCAGCAGGAGAAGAATAAGATGCAATATAGCCACATCTGGAGCCAACATCAACCTGCGCTGAAGCAGCAGGACAAGAATAAGGTGGAATATTGCCACATCTGGAGCGAACATCAACCTGCGATGAAGCAGCAGGAGAAGAATAAGATGCAATATAGCCACATCTGGAGCCAATATCAACCTGCGCTGAAGCAGCAGGAGAAGAAAAAGGTGGAATATTGCCACATCTGGAGCAAACATAAACCTGCGCTGAAGTAGCAGGAGAAGAATAAGGTGCAATATTGCTACATCTGGAGCGAACATCAACCTGCGCTGAGGCAGCAAGAGAAGAATAAGATGGAATATTGCTACATCTGGAGCCAACATAAACCTGCACTGAAGCAGCAGGAGAAGAATAAGGGGAAATATTGCTACATCTGGAGTCAACATCAACCTGCGCTGAAGCAGCAGGAGAAGAATAAGGTGGAATATTGCTACACCTGGAGCGAACATAAACCTGCGCTGGAGCAGCAGGAGAAGAATAAGGGGAAATATTGCTACATCTGGAGCGAACATCAACCTGCGCTGAGGCAGCAAGAGAAGAATAAGATGGAATATTGCTACATCTGGAACGAACATCAACCTGCGCTGAAGCAGCAGGAGAAGAATAAGATGGAATATTGCCACATCTGGAGCGAACATCAACCTGCGCTGAAGCAGCAGGAGAAGAATAAGATGGAATATTGCCACATCTGGAGCGAACATCAACCTGCGCTGAAGCAGCAGGAGAAGAATAAGATGGAATGTTGCCACATCTGTAGCGAACATCAACCTGCGCTGAAGCAGCAGGAGAAAAATAAGATGGAATATTGCCACATCTGGAGCCAATATCAACCTGCGCTGAAGCAGGAGGAGAAGAATAAGATGGAATATTGCTACATCTGGAGCGAACATCATCCTGCGCTGAAGCAACAGGAGAAGAATAAGATGAAATATAGCCACATCTGGAGCCAACATCATTGGGACAAAACAGATGCAATATCGCAATTTGTTGGACTAAAAGCATATCCCTGTCCCAAAAAGGAAGAAAGTGGAGAATCACCATGTTTAGGACTAATACCATGAACCTGGTCTGAAGCAGCAGTATGAGAAACCGATGAAATTTCAATATTCTTTGGGCCTAGACCCTCATGTACCTGCAGTGAGCTGTTTTGTTCAAACATGCATATTTCACTATATAAATTATGTGAAGCACATGTTTTATTTGTATTAAAATGATCGAAACACAGATACTCTAAGCATTGATGACAGGCCGCCCATACTTCTTCTTTGCACAGACAATCTCCACATGTTGCTGGTCCTTGATTAGCTGTGATAAAAGACGTCGTTTTGTCAATGAGTCTTTGTTCACCTGCATAATAGAACAAAAGCAACAAACTTTATGTTGACAAAGTTTAACAAAACAAGAGTGACGTGCAGGAAATGACACATGGTAGCCCTAATTACTAAGCTTTCTTTTGGTTATATCATTGAAATCGGTCGTGTACTTTTGCCATTATGGTATTTTGAAAACAAACACCGTTGTTTAACCTTTTTTTTGCTAACCACAGTTTGGTAAGCCTATGATCTGGACCTGTTTCAGGCTCATAAATAAGCACTTTTACTGTAATTATGTAATAATATGCGCCATCTTTCATGTCTTGTTTACCTATGTTTACGGCGCAAAATACGTGTGGCACGCATGAACAGATCGTTGGCAAGTTAAACGTCACCTCTGTCGTAAGGCCAAATTTTAAAAAACAAGTTTAGCGTCACCACCCGCTTCCTTTTTAGGGGCCGCCTCCTTTTTTTTCTCTCTTTTTTTTGGGGGAAAAATATGATAAATTTAACCATTTTGGTTTAAAAGATAATACAATTTTAAGATCGTATTTTAGACTTTAGCATCACTGTGTACATGCTCTGGAAATATACTTTGTTCTAACAGGAAGGCTAGGGTGTGACGTGTAGTCGTGTACGGTGCATACATGATCGACCCACATGAATTTTGATTTGTAATCGTGGGTGAACCATGTTTTAATTTTAAATTGAAAGATAGGGTGTGACATGTTCACTACATGAATTAAGATGTGTCGGGTGGCCATTTTGAAAAAAGAAAAAAGAAAAACAAAAGGGGCCTCCTCCTTCCTTTAAAAAAAAAGGCATGACGCTAAACATTTTTATTTGGCCTAACTGTGTATTATATTGCTTGCATAAAAATAACCCAGCTACAATTAAAGGTATGGGAAGTACAGTGAAGAAAAAAGGCTAATGAACGAAAAGTCTGCACAATTTAAAATTCGATTTCGGCACCTACCTTGGCATTCAGGGACGGGATGACCTGCATGTTGCAAGTTCACGCCATTGTTTTCTCTTTAGAATACGGTAAAAACTGGAAACTAGACTTATGGCCCTGTCACACCAGAACATTTTAGGCCAACGCGTGAGTAGCGTGTTGTAATTTTGGCAACACGCTGGCAAACGCTGAACAACGCTAGGCCAGCGTTAGCAACACGCTGAGCGCGTTACTCACACGCTGGGACACGCTGTCACACGCTGAGGAAAAAATATTTTTTTCAAAATACCTACAATTTCCAGCGTTTGCCAGCGTGTGACTGCACACGCTGGCGGCGCGTTGGAGGTTCGTTACTCACGCGTCGAACACGCTAGACGATCGTTATCAACCCGCTACTCACACGCTCGCGTACGCTGGCGTACGCTTGCGACACGCTGGTTATGGCCCTGCCACACCAGAACGTTTTAGGCCAATGCATGAGTAGCGCGTTAAAAATAGTTGATACGCTGGCAATTGCTGAACTTTCACAGAAAAAAGTCAAGTGGAACCGTGATTTCAGCGTGTCCATACAGGTTGATAACGGGTTCATAGCGTATGCCAGCGCGTGAGTAGCGTGTGAGGAACGCACTCAGCGTGTAAGGAACGCATCACTGATTTATAGTAAAAATACGACAGCGGGTCGCCAGCGTGTGAGTAGTGGGTTGGTAACGATCGTCTAGCGCTTTCGACGCGTGAGTAACGGCCTTCCTGCCCGCCGCCAGCGTGTGCAGTCACACGCTGGCAAACGCTGAATTTTTTAGGTATGTTGAAAAATGTATTTTTTTCCTCAGCGTGTGACAGCGTGTTCCAGCGTGTGGGTAACGCGCTCAGCGCGTTGCGAACGCTGGCCTAGCGTTGGTCAACGTTTACCCGTGTGTTGCCGAAATTCCAACACGTTGGCCTAAAACGTTCTGGTGTGACAGGGCCATTACTGTAGTAGCGCGTCATCTTTTTGTACAACTAATCATGTGGTCGTTGCCGTATGCTGGCGCGCGTTGGACCGCGCTACTCACGCGCTGGGCAGTCGTTCATCAGTCGTCGAGCGCGTTACTAACGCGTTATTCACGCGCTGGCGAACGCTATGAACACGTTATCAACGCGTTATGGACACGCTGAAATCACGATTCCACTTGAATTTTTCTGTGGAAGTTCAGCGTTTGCCAGCGTATCAACTATTTTTAACGCGCTACTCACGCGTTGGCCTAAAACGTTCTGGTGAGACAGGGCCATTAGTGTGCGCTTCGCTTTAATGCACGATATCGCCGGGCACTCTACAGAGAACGAGGTTGAAGTATTCCTATGTGAAAACTGTGACTCGTAGGTACTCATCCCGTGAGCTTGCCTTTTCATGTTAATTCGCCTTTTCGTGAAAACGCAAAATGGCACTTCCAGCCTAAATTCGCCCAAATCGCTTCTTCGTGAAAACGCAAAACGGCACTTGAGAATGAATTCGCCCATTCTTTAATTAGGTTAATTAGAATGTTAACGTTTTTTTATATTATAAGTTTACCAGGTTGTAGATATTGCAATATTTAATCGTTTTCAACCCACACAAAAAAATCGAAAAAGAGACGATTAAAGATTTACGCAAATTAGTCATATTTCCACCACTTTAATTTTTAAAGCCTTTTAATATGTCATTGTGGGGACATTTTAGAAATGTATTGTGGTAAAAAAAAAGTTACAATTTGTTTGAGGTCAAAACAAAACGGCGTAGGGCAAGTATTGGGTCCCCACATTCTAATTGAAGTCTCGATAGAGCTGTTCCACGAATTGCACCCGTACATATTTTGAGAGCCTGATATTGGATACTATCGAGTCTTTGTTTCTGTTTTGGGGAGGCGGAATCAAAAGCCTCACATCCAAACTCAAGAAGTGGTTTTATGAGGGCGGCGTAAAATTAGTAGAGTGTCCTGCAGTCCGCGCCCCATGTGTTGGCACCTATACATCTGAGAAGATTAAGTTTCTTCTGACATCAGTCGTCACCGTTTTTACGAAGAGGCGAACTTCATGAAAAATCGTCTATTTATCGAAAAAAAAAAATGATGAAAACGATTAAATATTGCAATTTCTACAACCTGGTGAAGTTATACATAAAAAAAAATTATTAAAATCCTAATTAACCTAATTAACGAATGGGCGAATTGGTCCTCAAGTGCCCTTTTGCGTTTTCACGAAGAGGCAAATTCGAAGTAGCGTTGACTTCAACGTGTTTATGAAGGGGCACTTTGGTTTTCACGAAGAGGCGAATTGGGCGAATTGGGCGCGTAACGGCTTTTACTTTTTAGCATTTTCACGAAGAGACAAATTTGCGGCGCAATGGGGAAATGTATACATTCTGACTCTCACAGCCACGGGCGAATTTGCTAATGTATCGTTTTTTCGTTTTCACGAAGAGACAATTCTATTAATTGATTAATTCTGCAAAACTAATCACCTATTTTTCTTAACGTTTGCTATGTTTAAGAAGATTGAAATCTCTTCTTTCCCATGATACCTTAATCTTGTATAATCTATGGATATTTATGTTTCAAACTGCCAAACGAAACAAGGACGAACTTTACAAGCGATTTTCTCGAAAGTTTGTTCAGACCGTGAAAGGCTCAATTTGTCTCTTCGTGAAAACGGTGACAATCTGGTAAGGATGGAGTCAAAATGTTCTTTCCATGCAAGTCTACTATCAAAAATTACCGCAAGGAATTTGGCAGATGAACTGATACTGATGGGAAGATTTTGAAGGGAAAGAGAAATGTTGACATGCTTTTTGTTGGTAAAAATAACAGCCGTTGTTTTGGGCCCAGAGAGCTTGAAACCCCACTTATTACACCAGGAATTAATATTATCCAAATTCTGTTGTATCTTCTTTTGTAGAAAAGCAATATTCCTGTTTGATTTCCATATGGCGATGTCGTCTGCATACTGGGCAATGTGGACACCCATTAACTTATGCGGAAGATCATTAACTTCAATATTGAAAACCAACGGGCTAATGACACTGCCTTGGGGGACTCCATTTTCAAGGATTCTTTCTTCTGGGAGGGTATTATTAATTTTCACTTGGATTTTTCTGTCTGTAAAGAAATCATCTATCCAGCGGAGAATTCTTCCTTGAATGCCCATGGACTGCATTTTAATAATAACACCCTTACGCCAAAGCATGTCATACGCCTTTTCAAGATCTAGAAATAAGGCCAGAGTGCTCTCCTTATTAGCTCGAGCTTTATTGATACAGGATTCAAGATTGATGAAGTGGTCTTTAACACAACGGCCTTTTCTGGAACCACTCTGGTGGTGTGTAAACAGATTATGTTTTTCGATGTACCAGAGCAAGCGAGAATTTACCATCCGCTCCATTAGTTTACAAAAGGTGGCAGTGAGTGCAATAGGTCGACATGAGATCTTTTCCAGGTTTAAGCAGGGGAATATGAATGGCTGTTTTTCATTGTTGAGGGCATCGTAAAGTGAACCAGATCTTATTTAAAATGACTAGTAGTTTAATACAGGCAGACTCGGGAAGATATGTTATGACGTCATTACGGATGCCATCATAGCCTGGAACCGTGCATTTAGAAGAATTGACAGCCTGATTTAATTCCTCAGGAGTGAAAGGTTCATTGAGGATGCTGTCATTGTTATCATTGATAGAGAAGGAAATTTCAGTGTCGAGTTTGTTGGTAATAAAGGAAGGGCAGTAGTTGTTAGTGCTGCTAATTTTCGCATAATTTTGAGCCAGTGTATCTGCCTTTTCTTTATTTGACACAGCATTAGTATTATTGTGTTAAAGTACGAGTATTCTCGATGCGTTTAATTTTATTCCAGATAAGGCGTGTGTTTGTTTTGGGGTTCAGACTGTTACAATTTTTTTGTCAGTTTTCTCGCTTAGCGTGATTTATGGTTTTGTTGGCGATGGCACACAAAAATGTCAGTGTTCCTGGTCGCATGAGGGCGTTTAATGAAGTAGTTTAGTAACATTACTTTTATCTAACAATGGAATATTGAAAAATGTAAATGTTTGGAGCTGTAAGAATATGTAAACTGACGTGAATCATCTTCTAATCACTTTTAATTATACCCCCACTACCGTTTGCACAGCACCCTCAACGTTCAAAAATACGGCGCATTGCATTTGGCTGCAATATCAGGTGAGACCAGTGTGAGGTCGAGGCTAGATAGTGTTCCATTAGATGGGTTGATCCTGGTCCCCTCTCCAGAGTTCAGGCATACTAAATTATGCTGTGTAATGGTATTTTCAATGATTTGGCCATTGTGGTCGGTTTTGGAGCTTCCCCAAAGGGGATTATGATCATTGAAATCTTCACAAATGACATAGGAATTATTTTGATAATTGCTTGAGGACTGTGTCCAAGAAATTATCATCCAGAGTAGTACATGGGTTATACACATTTGCAATACCTATTTTTAAATTTGTGAAAGTCATATATTTCACTAATCTGATATTCGATAGGGTCATCAATGGAACTGGTTGTGTATTTAAAGGCGAGATCACGCTGGACAAGGAAGGCACCCCCTCCCCCACATTGTTTTGGCCCGATGGGCCTTTTATCATTCTTTAGCCAAGTTTCTTGAATGCAGATTAATTCTGGTTTAGGGTTATAACATTTAATAGCGTTTTTAAATTCTGTACATTGGAGAATTAAGACCATGAGGAAAAGAGTCATGACGATGTTTTATTTGGCTTTTCTTTGGGATTAGTACTGGATGTGGTTGGGAGGGTCCTTAGGTTTATCCTTAGGGTTGTTACTTTAAATTTGAGTAGATACTGGGTGGTGAATGGGATGGGGGTCCTACCAGTTTGTTTCCCAGGTTTGTTTGTTGTCTCTTTTGGTCCCACTCTTATGCAGAACGTGGTTAATAAATTAGAGATTTGATAGCCGCAGCCCTTTCATCTTTCTGTTACATGGAGTATCATATCTGCATTGCTCCTGTGATTATCTCTATAAGATTTGGTTCGGTACAAGGCAGGTTGAGGTGTTATCTGTTTGCGTGCCAGTTTGAGGATCAGTTTGAGTAGAGGCGTTCACTGTGGTGGTTCGAGGTGCATTTGATATTTTTGAAGGTGGATAAACGGTTGTAATAGATGGTGGGGGCGGATTGGACGATAAGGATCATCTGGTATAGGTCGGTTGAATTGAGTCAGTTGGGTCGGTCGGGTCGGTTGGGTCGGTGTACTAGGGCGGATCGTGATTTCAGTTTTGACTGCTTTTGCGGCGTCTGCATAAGATACATTGTAGGATACCCGTGGGTGTTGAATCTTTCTTTCTTTTTTTCATTGTGGGGCACCCACCGTATGCTGATGAATGACTACCCCCACATCGACAACATTTGATATTTTCTTTCTGACGACACTGGTCATAATAGTGTGAACCACCACACCAGACGCTACGTGTAAGGCTTCGACAGTTTTTAGCGACATGTCCTAAGCGTTGACAATTAAAGCAGCGTGTGACATTTGGGACATAAGGTTTGATATCGAAGTACTTGTATCCTAATTGGAGTTTAGTTGGTAAAGAGGGTGTATTGAAGGTGAGGCAGACGGACAAGCTTTTGTCAAGTGTCCCTTTACATCTGCGCATCAGTCTGCAAGCATCAGTGACCCCAAATTCGAGCGATTCACAATACCTAGAAGCTGCCGATGGAGGCGCAAATCCTGCTATCCCCGCAGTGCATCATGGGAAAAAGTCGGCATCGGTTTTAAAAACAGTATTCATTTTGCATGAACTCATCAGTTTTTACGTCTTTTTGGACGCGCACGATTAAAGTTTTTAATTTTTTTCTGCAAATAACAATGTTTTAATTAACGACGCTGCCGGATACATTTTCGTTTGTGTTGTACCTTGCGTGAACAATGAAGAATAGATATTTCACTACAGTATGATATACGGAAGAAGTCGACCGTAACGTTTAAAAGTGGCTCTTTTGAGTCAAACGCTTGGTGGCGCACTGCATTGTGAATCGCCCGAATTGTTTACATCTCAATTCAATTCACTTCACTTTATTTCCATATGCATTTACATTCACCGTAAACGAATTATTTAAACAATATATATAATATAAGTTATAAGTAGGCCTACATGTGCATGAACATGAACATTATGGTGGAAACCCACACACAAAAGCATGGCTTGTCTAGTGTGGGAATCGCTATAATTTGTTTACATTAGTTTTAGATAGGAAATATTATAAAGTGGAATTGCAATTAATTATTAATAATATGCAGATAGAATATTTAAAATATTTAAAGCCAGTCAAAAACAAGGAGAAACCGATTGTTCAACAGTCAACGAGTCAATATAATATTGTGCAATTGGTAGTATAGAATAAGATTAATTTAGTATTATTGAGAAGTTAGCTATATAGTGAGACATGTACACAAATTAAATCAATTCAAATGTAATACTTAACATGTAAGCAAAATAACAAGCAATGCAGACGCAGCCATGCAAAGTACAAACCACTATTTTGACTGAAACGATAAGTATATAGACTCTCAAAATTTACAAACTTGAGTATTTTTCTAGAAGTTGAGATTTAAATTGTTTTTTGAAAATGGTTAATTTATTTATACATTTTAAATTGGGATGAAGCGAATTCCACAATTTAGGACCATGTCAGGTTGGTTTTTTCCAAGTGCAGTGCGAATTTCCGGGAGATGGAAATGGCTGGCCTGTCTGGTATAATGGGTATGTACATGTTTATTTTGCGTGAAAAGTAAAGCAAGACAATGAGGAATTACATTTTTGGTTATCTGGAACATAAATATGGCTACCTGGGATTGATAAATATCGCAAAGTTTTAATAATTTATACTGTGGGCCAAAAAAGTTGAACAAGTAATGATCCGCTTAGCTCTTTTCTGAAGAATGAATAACCTATTGGTAAATCTTTTAGCGCCATTACCCAAAGCTAATAATCCATAATTGATATAAGGCAAAACCAAACTATTATACAATAGTATTATTATACAATCTCATCATCCGATAGATCAAGAGGAAGACCAGTTATTACGCCTTTGCTTTGTGTTTCGGATTTCGGGTAGGCAGTTGTGACGGTCCATTTTCTAGTTGCGTAATGCATTTCAGCTTTGCAGCTTGTGCTATGCTATAGCAATGGGCAATTATACCGCCTTACTGCCCACCTTATTAAGAGCTTTTGCAATCTTGACAAGGCTAATGTTAGCTAAATTTACGTCAGCTAATAATGTCAGGTAAATTCACGTCAGGTGATAACAAGAGAAGGTCGGCTTTGACTTTGAGGGATGTGACGTCGTTTATTCTGACGGTCATTGGCATCATCGGAATCGCTGTACACTATAGGAGATACTCTGCTTGTTTTAGGGGTTTGGGAATTATCTTGGGCTTGGCTAATTAAGCGGTCAAGGGTAGATTTAGGTTGATCCTTTTCATTCCACAGATTTTGAGATGTCAAAGTATGGGGTTGGGATGGTGGGATTTCGTCATCATCCATTTTGTACTCTTTCTCCGCCATTTTGAATGGCAGTAGCGGCCAAATTGAGTCGGTAAAAATATGCCTAAAACCTCCTGATCCAGCGGTATTGCTTACCTTCTCTTTTCGTATATTGTTGTTAGGTAGTACCAGATTCGTCAAGGCCTGATATGATGGTATCTTTGAGATAACTATCGAAAATTCGTTTGGAACATGGACAGTTTTGGATACGTCCAATCGTCACAGCGCGGCCCCAAATATATCGAAGAAAGTCATTGTTGTTGTTGTTGTTGTTGTTGTTGTTGTTATTGTTGTTGTTGTGGTTTGGATGGCACCTTTGGCACTCGTTGTGCCCTGTGTGCCAGAAGAAAGGCATTGAATGCAATTCCCGCTTTTATAAGTTAAGAGTGTTGGGGCGTAACGAAAACGTTATGTAACGGCTCTATTGAGCCCACCTGTCGTTCGATAACGAAAAGAAATGGCATATCTCTAAATGAATTAGAGATGTCTCTAAAAATATATATCTCTAAATGAATTAGAGATATCTCAAAAAAATATATATATCTTAAAGAATTATAAATATCTTTAATTATTACAAGAAAATCTTTAATAATTGGCACTTAATGATCGCACCGTGCAAAGTTTGTGTGTTCGAGCCTCACTTGGGGAACAGTCTGGTATTTTCTTTCTGTTTGTTTGTTTTTTCTTCAGAGGTTTGCAGACGTAAAAATAAATTTTTGTTTAGATTAAAATTATATTTTTTTAATAAAAGTTTTTAAGATAAGAAATCAGCTTTTTGAAGAAGACGCGTAGTGTGGTAAAATGCCCTACATAAACAATTACAAATGTTGCTTGTTACCGCTTCTTGTCTGTCTGTTAGTGTTACATCGCTTGTTATTTCTGGGGTTTTGTTTGCTTGTGTTGTGAACCTTTCCTAGTGAAATTACAAAGGTTAAAATTCTGGTCATCTCCGTCCACGTATTTACGTATACGCATCGCTCGTCAGTGAATGACGGTTGCGCTATAATTTGCAACGGGTCAGGCTATGACATAAAATAAACTAGAGAACGGCGTACATGTACGTACGTGTTGCACGCACGCTAGCATCGATTGCGGCTGAAATACGTCACAAATGTGACGTCACGCCAACAGAGAGTCAGATCGTAGGTGGGTATAGGAAACACCACCTGTATGATTATGGTGTAGGATAAATATACGACGGGCAGGAAATAACATCATCGACGGCTAGTTGTGTCGTGCAGTCATTGTATCTCTGCCTCAATGAGGTAAACATAATTATCTGTTTACATATAGTTGCAATAACTCGAGTCCATGATTCGACTCGAGTCCATGACTCGAGTCGATTCCGACTCGATTCGAATCCGACTCGAGTCACAATTTTGGCGAAATGACGAAAGATTATTTACACGAATACATACATACATTATATACATAGAGTCGTGTTTTGCCATAACGACCGAGGGTCCAATTGTGTTTCCCTTTGTTCCTGTACTGTAACCTAACCCCGTTCACTTATCGTACACTTTAACGACAGAGGACAGCATTCAACAAAAGACGAACGCCCGAGGACTGAAAGGGTCGATTGTTCGCATTGTGCTTCTGTCTTCGGGGGTTATATAGTAAATGAGTCATGTAGCGGTCGTTTGTTTTCCTTCCTCCGTGATACAACTAAACATATATCGTGTCGTGGACTCGCACCTTGTGGTGTGAAATACGGTACCCTCTAGGGACGTGAACACAATGGGGATAATGGGAGTGAAAAGGTCTCCAAAGGGTAATTTCTATGGATGAATAGGTCTACATTAGGAATTTCACGAATTAGATTTTTGGATTGTACTTAAATTACTCAAAAACTAGGGTTAGAATGTGGGTTAGGATTAACGTTTGGGTTAGGGTATAATATAGGGTATATTTGGTCAAAATTTCAACCCAGGAAAATAATTGTGGTTAAAATGGGAGCATTTTGAAAAACGTGCTTGACTTTCTAACCATTTTGTACACGAGAACAAAGCCATGTCTCCACAGTGATGCAAAAATGCGAATGTGTGTTTCTGTAGAATTAGTTTATTTATTGTATAGTGATCAAATATTTGTGACCCGAATTGACTCGAACTAAATACTTGACTCGACTCGACTCGATACTCGACCTTCTTGACCAATGACTCAACTCGGCTCGACTCACAAAAATCAGTGACTCGTTACAACTCTTAATACAAAAAAAGGGCACTTACACTTCCAACTCCAGGAAACATTACATTGTTATAGAGTTGAATAAGAAAACAATAGGTAAAAGTCTTCTAGATAATTGCCCACATTTCGTTAAAACCCGTTATAGACATTATTATTGTTGGTGGGTTTATTGGTTTTTGCCAAGCACTCGTTGGCAAACTATGGAAGGCTCAGCGCTACAAAACAAATACAGAATAGTTATTAATGATTACAAAAATATAGGGCCTAGCAATTATCGACAAATATAGTAACAACAAACACAACAGACTACTTTCTTAGCATGCCTTTTCCTTTCGTAATGAGGGCGTTAAATTGTTTGGGTGGCAACCCAAACGAAATGGCGCCAATGTTTACAGACAACAAAAAGGTATATTCAATGTGATTCTTTCCGCACGCACAGTTTCGGCGACCTATAAAGTTGACCTTATGACCTTGACTGGCAACATGGCGACGACGTCAGTCAGTTGGAAACGACGACGTCAGTTAGAAAGTTTTGAACGTCATAAGTACATTGGCGTAACAGTGTGGTTTATAAAGCTATACATGAACCCATCATAGCTAGTAGCCACGTATAATGGAATATATAATATACATCATTCCACTTCAGATGAAAATACATTACCAAAGCACACATCGACCTGCATTATTGAGCAGGGTGCACTTATCATCGTTAAAGGTAGGATACACCATTGGTAATTGCTTGAATTATCAGGAATGGGTGGATTTGGGAGGTTGTATTTTATAATAAATATCGTTTAACTGACCTGCCCGAAGTTTTACAATCATGGATGCCGAAGAAAAAGCAAGAAATCGGCATTCGTTTTCAACCGGCGTCGGGCAGTTATTCTTCTTATTCTTGTTTTGTTCTTATTCTTGAATTTCTCATTTATATAATGTTGTTTTTTTGAAAAAATTACAGGATATCTAGCGCAATCATTTTGTTGGATTACTAGAATCATCATTTACTTCAAATTGTTAAGATATTTCTTATTAATTCGGTAGTAAATATTGTTTATATCTGCAAATGGTGTATCACACCTTTAACGTTTCTAAAAATACAAAATGATACAAATTATTGACGATGATTCGTTAAGTTTATCAGCTAGGGCATTTGCCTGTTCTGATAGCGTCCGCTCATGGTGAACTGATGATGTAAGAGCTATGATACTTAACATTATCATTTCCCTTATTATTCAAGTAAACACGACAGAGGCAAACAACTTCCATTATTATTTGTAAAAAAAAAAGAGAGAAATAAATCCCTATTTTTACCTTTGAAATACAATGGTAGCCAATAAACCTTTTCGGTCTGTGCATTGTATTATGGATATGGACGAACTATCAATACCTATGGGGCAATTAACCGATTTTCACAAAATTAACTGATTCTCACTTATTAATGTATAGAATATAAGAAATACAATTTTGAAATAAAATGCAGATTTTAAACTTTAGAAAAAAACAAAATTGTTGTTGTATATTCAAGGCAGTGGTACCAGTCACCCGACCTAGAGGAACAATTGCGATTGTTGGAGCTTAGAATCGTGCCAATGCTGTTATGGCAGAGTCACAATGTGCACATTTATATGTAATGAAACTGCATGGTATTAAAAATTATTCCAATTTTTTTTTTTTTTTGATAAGCTTTACAATTATTTTTAATAATAAATAGGGAGACTTTCCTGTAGACGCATGCACACAGTCGTTTAAACTTTACTGTCACCTAACCCAATTTTTCCCCAAAACCTTTCCCACGAAATTTGATATTTTTACAATTTGCTATACAAATATAACTCATTTGCGACATTTGCCTTCTTCTAAGGTCTGAACAAATAGACAGACATCTCTCTCTAATTGCACTTATCTCCCTAGTAGTAGTACTATCCAAAAATAGAAGGGTTTTGTAAAGTGGAGTGAACCTAATACATGTAGTTCATATTAAACGTTAAAATACCGTCAATATTATACGTTGGAAGGAAAAAACACCGGGTACATTGTATAAATCCATTACCTGCTAAGTGGGGTTGCTATTGGAAACGACGTTGAAGCAGAGTAACCCCTGGGGAGGGGATGAAGAAGAAGCGCTCTGACACTGACTTGCCGCCTGAGGGTGTTCAGGCTGCAACATACTGCAAACAAATTGATATTGATTGTTATTCTACCTGTATATTTTCCTAAGGACAAATCTGCGTTGACTCTGTACCCATATATCTTTCTCATTACATACTCTGGCTGTGTGCCAAGTTATATGATCGCATCGTTAAAGGTACAATCTCACCACCTATCTGCCGTACTGATCAACTTGACAAGACTGCTGAATCTTATAATGCTTCGGTATAACCCCAGAATGATCAACGACAGAGGAAATGTACAATTTGTTCTGCTAAACAGATTCTGCATCCAAATCAATCAATTACGTCTAGCACCTGCACACGGTTGAGCTTTTTATGGCGCCTTGTTCACACCATCCGTTGCTCGAAATATTGCATTGAATTGTCAAGAGCTTTTGACAGTCCAGGTACGGACAAAATGACCGTATGGCATTATTAGACTTAGACCACGTCCGAATTTACCTGTGGCTTGATATTTATTATAAACCGGTCTATGAGAAGTGGCTGGCTGCAGCCAATGTAGTGTGTAAGTTCAAGCCGTAGCCACTTATACCCAGCACGATATGTGGTAGAGTGGTACCCCCCTCTTATCCCTATACTTTATACGCACTCAACACTATTGTAACCTAACCCACCCCACCCCCCCTTGAAACCTAAAAGGAATTTCTGAGATTCCGGGAACACAATAGTCAACACAAAAGAGGGGTGGGGTTTCTCTGCCACATATCGTGCTTCATATGTAGCCACTAGTAATTCGAACACGGCCTCCAGTTCTATTATCATCAAATGCGGCCATGTTCATACATGGCCCAGTTCCATTCGCGTAACAAGTAATTTTAAAATGATGTCACGATTGGTATTTTACCATTCAACGATCTCTCCATTGAAGGATCCACTCAAGAACAGTTCTTTATTGTCTGTCCGCATAGATATTCTACAGGTTGACTCAAAAATAAAGTAACCCAGATTGATCATTTTCGCCCTTAAATAAGCAATTTAAAAATACCTGAGACAGATAACCTCCGCCATCTGAGATGGACAAAAGTAATGATCAGGTAAATTTCAAATACTGCTTATTGTGCAACGTTAGTGGACAGGGGGCCCTTTTTGAGCTGATAAGCACAAAATATTACTAGCATATGAAAAAATCTCATTGGCAAAAACATGGTTACAAACTAAAATTTCCGGTGATGTACAGGGTGAGTCAAAAAAGCGAAACCCCAAAACAAAGAAATATATTCCTTATAAAAAAACTATGAAGCACCACAATTTATTATGAATTTGAAGCACATTTATTAAACTACTTTTAAGTGAGAAACGTTATTTCAAATGCTTTAGCCACCCCCCCCCCCCCCCCCCCCCCCCCCCCCACCCCACCCCACCACCACCATGAAATCGGACCCAGCTGGTCTGCGTATTAACCTCACTCTCGTAATATCATTGCATCTATCCCCTTCTTGTAATCTATCGAAAGACAACAGGTGAGGTATGTTAATGTTACGATGTACTCATCCACAACTACTCCGCTTGTTTTACCAGAATTGTTAAATTAACATAAAGCCTTATTTTACGCTTAGGCTATGCGCTTCTTAGCAGAGTGGCTCCGTATTATAATATAACCCGGGACCTCGTGTGTGCGGTTTACATAAACTCAAGAAACAGATCCTGTCCCTGTCACCATAGCAACACGACCTTCAAAGGAGGTCTGCCCTTCTAATAATTATAATAAAGACCTGCTAATTAATCGATAATTATTAAACGTAGAGCGAGCGCTGCTCACATATCTACATGCCTCATTGCTCCGTCAATATTGGCCCTAAGAAAGGCCCCAGTGTGGTCCACTGGGTTTATTATAGCGTATTATGGGTCGACAGCAACGCGCTTGTATGCTCCAACGCACGTTACTGTATTCCCGTGAAATTGCCTTTCTAGTCAAGTGAACTAGAAACGAATTTAACTCAAACGATAACCGACCCGTTAATTTTTGTTGACAACAAATATACACCATGAACACTGTAGGTGAAACACTGTTAAAACCATTGGGCATTTTTTTTCAGTTTTTTTTCCCAATGTTGGTCCAAATATCAACAGGTTCAATTATTGGTTAAATATTGCCCAGCCGTAGTTGGGCATTGTTTTTCCAAATAATTGGTTAATGTTTTGTATTGACATAATGGTATATTTGCCTTTATATATAGGCCTACTCAAATATATAACTCAAATAATAAAATTAATATTTCCCATTCCACAAGGGGGGGGGGGGGGTGTGGGGGGGGGGGGGGGGGGGGGGGGGGGGGGTGGCAGGCTGGCCTCGCTGGACCTCAGTGACGTTAAACACACAGCTGGCAAATTCAATGTCACACATCCACACACACAGTCATGTATATGACCGGCAATCGTGGATGGGGCATTGTCCGACCGTCTTCCCTTTTTTGTTTTACTCTAACGTTTTCGGATGATCGCCATAGGATTTGTACACGAGTTGAGATCGTGGGCGTTGTGTCAATCGTGAACCTATTGTTTGCCTCCCAAATCTTTTGTCCGACGACCACGATTGCCGTTCAATACAAACGCACAATGAGGTTTACCTGAATTACCTCACATACGTACTGTGGACATTCCTTTGTCTTCGTGTAGTTAAAAAAACGTTGACTAAATACTCATTCTTCTCGCTTCCCCAAAACAAATTTAACCTCCAATGTTGATTCTGGGCCTCTCAGCTGTCACTCTTACCTTTTCTATATATAACCCTAACCCGTTTTTCCTCTAGCACTCTTTTTCAGAGACGGCAAAACGGACTGTGGCCAAGTCCACTAACCGTAACCTCTTCCCGCATCGTGTGCACCTATATTGTTCGGAGGTCCACAGTGCGTATGCAAGAATAACTCACCCACACCAGACTAATTTATTTAACATAAGTTTGAAATTGATCTCTGAATTCTGCCTTTTGGCAATATAGCTTAGACGAATTTGATTTGTAATAAGAAATATTCTCAACCCGGTGCTTAATTAAAAAGGGTGACCAAACGTTGAAATTGAATGATAAATGGCTAAATTGGTTTAGTAAAGGCGTGTGAATTGGTTACGCAGACGAAATTTAATGTGAGACTTGGTGAATTATAATGAATTATTTTTTTTAATAGCCGGGAAAACTTTTAACAATTCAGTAGTTTTTGTTATTTTATGTTTTCAAATGGTGTACATGTACTACCTTTTTCGTAGGCTTCTCTGAAAATGTTTCAATCATCAAATTACAGGTTGAGTAAACAAAAAATATGAATTGAACCTTAAAACACAATTAAATTTACACTCAAGGAAAAAAGAAACGCAACACCTACGGCCTACAATTATTTTTTTTAAAGGAAATACGACCGCCATTGTAAAAATGGTAGATGTTCTAGATTTTGAGCAATTTGGAGATCTTTATTTATCTCGTTACGGCTGAGTCATTTGGGTGAGTTCCAAAACTGTGTTTGTGCATTTTATGCTAATGGTTACACATGAGAGAATCCTAGAGATGAGTTTGACCACTCCTGTCCTGAACACAACCCTTGCCTGTAAAAAGACACCAAAATGATGCCAAAAACACCTGTATCCATGATGCCCACGACTGTCACAACCTGAGAGACCGAGCCATTTGCATGCTCCAAGCCGGAAGGAATCGACGGCCAGTGGCAGGGAGCGGTTGTACAGGAGACGCCACGAGCGGTACGCCGACGCTTGTGTCTGCCAACCTAACCCTAGCCCTAACCCTAGCCCTAACCCTAACCCTAACCCTAACCCTAACCCTAACCCTAACCCTAACCCTAACCCTAACCCTAACCCTAACCCTAACCCTAACCCTAACCCTAACCCTAACCCTAACCCTAACCCTAACCCTAACCCTAACCCTAACCCTAACCCTAACCCTAACCCTAACCCTAACCCTAACCCTAACCCTAACCCTAACCCCTAACCCTATTTGTAGCGATTCAAACACATACATTTGATTTCACAAAATTTGGGTAAAACTATTTAAAAAAAATCAGTGGTGCGTTTCTGTTTTCCTTGTGTGTATTAGAACAATAAATCACACATTAAACTAACATTTTCTTAAAATTATTTCAAAGAAAATGACACATAATACACGATTCAACAACCGCACACAATTTTTTTAGAAGAATCACTGAAATGTGTCCCTGCTACCAGAAGTTATGCATGTTCACGCTGCTGTTGGGACATTGAATGTTTGCGGTTTGGCAAACTATGAAAGGCCCAACCCTGCAATAATTATTGACTGCAAAAATAGTATTTTGTTAAAATATAATTGCTTTTTCCTTTTGTAATCAGGAACTTTTAGAGAAACTTGTTTGTCAAACCCGACGGCTTTAATGTGTGCACCTATGGCTTCGCAGCCCATACAAATGGCGCTCAGTGTTCACAAACACATGTTATGAAGCAAGAAATGCTGGGTATACACAAACCACAAAAAGGTGTTGCTGGCGTTCGGGTAGAATCAGCTGTTGGGGGCGCCCTAACGTTTTGACGAGTGCTTAGGCGAAAGGGATGCTGTGCGGAATATAATAAGGTGCGAAGAAAATTATACTCTAAGATGATGTGTTTTTCATTCATCATGCCAGTGATGTTTAATTTTAAGGGAATAAATATATGGTTGGCCGGTGTTAAAGGTAGGATACACCATTTGCAGATATCAAAAATGTTTACTACTGAATTATTAAGAAATATCTTACTTCTTTGAAAGTAAATATTATTGTAGGAATCCAGCAACACGATTGCGCTAGATATCCTGTAATATTTCCGAAAAATTGAATTTTATTTAAAACAAATTTACGATCGCCATCTGGCGATTGCAAAAAAACACAACATCATAAGAACCACTGCCCGACATACATGATTGTAAAACTTCAGACAGGTCAGTTAAACGATATTTACTACAAAATAAAAAAAAAAGAGTCCACCTATTCATAATAATTGAAGCAATTAACAATGGTGTAGCCAACCTTTAAACCACCTAAGATTATTCATGTGCGTGATTTTGAATAGTAGGCCTAAGTATATTTCTGGTGATTTTATGGGGACTTTTCTACAGAGATTGTAACCGCTGCGATTTTTGAGTACATGTGTTTAACTATAAATACATGTACACTCGCTGTACATGGTTAAAGTGTTATTTAGGCCATAATTATTGTACCAGTGATTTGGTGTTGAAGCTAAACACCAAATACATTTACCTTTGTGTTTATCGTATTGTTTATGTGATTATTGACAGTGTTCAAACCATAATGTACATGTAGATCACATGTCATATTCCTCCGATTTTCTATTATGTAATTAGGACACAAGACACACATTGTATGGGTCTGCTAGGTATTTATTTCCATCATTGTTTTATTTATTTATTTAGAACCACTGGAAATCCTCACCTTTCACTGGGATAAACAGAACGGGTGGAATTTTTGGCATAACTGGTTCACTTTCACCCAGCCGGTTTACAAGGTTAAATAAACATTTGATTCTACTTGGTTAAACTGGTCTATACTCCCTCACGTTTTTTTCATATACATTCATTAACCCCCATTCTGCTATACTTCAGAGCTTTGCCCTTCAGGCTCATTGGACACCTGTCTACCTGGTACTTCGTACCATCATCACCTCTCTATTTTCAATATTCAATTCACAATCTGTATACAAGAAGTTACTTTTACCGAGTTTCTAGAATATGATACTTGTACCTTATTGATATTCGAATGACAAGTTACATTGCAAACCTTAAATGTTACGTTATTTTACGAAGACATAATATTGCCAGACATAGTAAATTATCATACACTTTGAAGCAGTCTTGATACTTCCAATCTACGAGAAATTAATCTTTTTACATATCTGTATTTTGCACTGTGGGTCTTCCAACGACCATGTTCCATAAGTAATTCCTCTGAAACCCATTTGGCTAAGTAGACGCCCATCCTGACCTCACGCTATGAAGTCCATATTTCTTTGGATCATTTATTCCGAGCGGCTTTAGTGCGTCTAGGAACAATTCCATGCATCTAGTATAGCCGAGAGGTCTTTGTGAAATGGGTATGATTGTGTAGATGATTGATATAATAGTGCAGTAATAATAAATTCGTCCGAACATTAGGTTTCATTTTGACATGTATCTATACAGTACCTTTGCTGCAGAATAAAGGTCTTCAGTATCCACAATGAACGTGTTAGAACCCTCTCTAAAAACATATGTTTTAGACCTTGGAATATACAATTTCTACACCTTTGCCGTCCGGCAACTGTCTTATAGGCTGGTTTTGATCTGGGTCATGTCATCATGCCTAAACAAAAGTGTAAATTTGAGTAAGATATAGCAAGTCGTCCTCATTTGGATCAGGGAACTATCAGGTATTTGCATATTTCTCCACTATCATTTTAACCAGATCTAAGGATATAGGTTCTTTTTGATGCGGTGGCTTATGAAGTTCCCTCTTTTGAGCATTTAAGATTTGTTGCACCAGCGACGAATCTAAAGGAGGTAAGGTTAGGAATCGACTACTGAATGAAGCCAATTTAGGGCTGCTGCGGTGGTAGTTATTTGTGCTATCGGAAATCATTGTGTTACTTATGTCAGCTATATAGGATTCGGTTATCTCTTCACGAAATGAGAGTACTACTTGGATATTAAGATCTTTGAGCCAAGAAAAGAATACTCTGCACATAGAGATATACCTTGATGGTGACCTCTGCTTTGGACAACAAAAGGTCGTGAAAAATAATAAGCTTGAGTTCTGCCATTTCTCTTGGAAATCTCATTCCAATATTTTTGTTTGAGAATAATCTAATGCAAATAAGGAAAAACAGAACAAAATGGGTTAGATGACATGTTTATCACACTTATTCGTACAATCAATATAAACAACAAAAATATTGTCGTGAAAACTGTCCGGCCCAAACATCGAGTTCTTGTTCCTTCCTAACTGTAGTACATGTGACCCTTGCAGTTTACGGTAAAACCTCCCTTTACCCAAACTCTATAGTAGGACCAGAATAAAGAGGAAGGCCACCATGGGCAAACTAAAGCTCATTTTCCCTTGCATGTATAGAGATGCTCGAGGACGCTTGGTATAGTGACCACAGGGGGGACCAGGAGGCAATTAAGTTCACAAAATCTTGAGAAGAATTTTTGTAATTTTGCATTGTAGTAAGAGGCAAAACAGTCTACTGTAAGTGGCCCCCACAATTCGTTCATTACTTAGATGAGTTGTTGTGATATTCCCCAATCATCAATGTCTACAATGATCGCGAAAAAACAAAACTAACATAATAACTGCTCGACGCCGGTTGAAAACAAACGCTGTTTTTCGTGCTTTTCTCGGCATCAATGACTGTAAAACTTCGGACAGATCAATTAAACGGTATTTACTATAAAATACAACCCCCCAAATCTACTTATTCATGATAATTCAAGCAATTACCAATGGTGTATCCTACCTTTAATACCTGTTGACACGAATTTGTAAATATATTCTTTAAACACTTACCTCGACTAAGTCGCGACTGCAAACCGTTTTTTCTTTTTCTTCAAGTTAACAATTTGAAGAGCATTTTTTTGCTCGCGTTCGTGATGTATGTTATTGTAAACGTATGTTATTGTAAAAGTATAAAATACAGCGAGATAGGCGGCTCTTCCTACCAATTGCTCTCCAAATTTGTCCAAATTGTGTTTTCTTATGTATCTCTCACATGATGAAGATATAGGATAGAAAATAATTTTCTTTCGGAAGAATGGAGAAAGGTTAGCTGACAGCCTTATTGTGCTGCAGAGTCGAAATACCTGATTGCTCAGGACGCGAGATGATTTGGGGGTGGACCAATGAGGAATGCACACTCATACAATAACATTCTTTCACAACTTCATCCAAAACAGTTGAAATGTTCGTGAATTTTGAGTTACCCTTACTCTTTCGGATCATGAAGTAAATAATAGTTACGAAGATAAGTTAATCTAATAACCAAACTTGTCACAGAATTGTGAATTAAGTCTGCCGTCTTTCATTTTATATAGAAAAAGAATAGTTTTCGCCAACCGATATTTCGCTACAGTGACAGCCCTGTATTCTCTAAATAATTCGGAATTTTCTTTTGAAATCTTGTTTAACAATAAGGCTAAACTCTTTTCTTCTTCGCTTTTAAATAATTGTTTGATTTTCAATACCATACGGGAAAATTAATTTCAAAATAAGGTGTCCAATCGCATGCAAACAAAAAATTTAAAAGAAAGCACACAGACTGGAAACCTTGGTCAAGGCTACGTCGTAGATGGCGTGGTCGCTCCACTATTAACCACTCCAATTGGAAGTAACTGCGACACCACGAAGCAGAGAGGACTGAAGGCTATTGCCAGCGACGTCTTGGATCTTTTTTCGGTTGTCGGGTCGCTGGTAAACCCAGCAGACGTTGTTGGTCGGATTGGCCGGATCTAAAACGATGGGCCTGCAAATTAGAAGGAACAAAACTTGTGCGAGCAAAGAGGGAAAACATCTCTATTGTTGGAAGAGTCTTTCTCTCTTTATAGTCTGTCTGTTGACAGGGATGTGTTGTGCAACCAGATACAATCATGGTGTCATTTATCAAATCGTTAACTTTCCAATATTCTTCATTTAAAAGTAGACAGTTCACCCGTCCTAACCGACATTTCTTATCCGCAGTATTATTTTCTAATTGTCTATCCCACTCGGGAGCAATCTGTATTGAAAATTACTGCTTCAGTGGGCTTTCTTTTCATACACAATCTTCCTCGGTCAAGATTGATTTTTGTCAATGTTCTTTCCAAGCCCAATTTTTGTTTACAATACTATACGCCACCACATCCCCTTATAGTGCGTCCTTATTTCAAAGGGTTTCATTTCTGTATACCTCTATCTAAAGTAGGGTCAATCGGTTGGCAAAACACATACATTTGCAGCCGTTCAGTTGGCTAAATTGAAATGATCCCAGTTTTTCGAGTTAATGTCACCAAATAAAATTAATAATACTGTCATTTTGGCAAGATGTTGTTGTCTTTATTACGGTTATCTGCGTCATGCACCTTGCGTTTTAGCTGTATATACAGTGCGAATCAAAAAGAAAATGACACAGGGTATTGATTTTCCCGTAAAAACAATAATTTGGTCCACCTGTAAGGTAGGAGTTGGTAGAGCATGTTTTTCCCAACATCTGAAGATTTGTTTTGTATTGAAATTGGTCCTTGCTATCAAGAGCTGTGCTTCACCATAAAAAACTGATTGGTTGAAGAAAAAAACTGATTTGTCCAACCAGTAAAATTGGTCAATTTAAACCAAAATAGTGGTCGAAATAACACCAATGATATTGGTCATTTTAACAAAAATATTAGTCAAAATACTGAACCCAATTTTGGTAAAAAATTTACCAATATTATTGGTTGGACACATATCTACCAATCAAATGGTTATTTTCAACCAATCTGTTTTAAGGGTGTTGTAATAACCAAAAGACCACTTTTCAATAGCTGTCCATGGAATGCTAAACGGACACTTGTCAACGAAAACAGACATTGCTGAGCATTATGATTTCAAAAACAGGCTTGGATTACTTCTGATAAAACCAAAATATATGACAGCAAAATAACATTTCAGTCTTCACTCAAACTTGAAGCATTGTTTGGAGTTCTTTTATGGTTTTTTGGCATAGCATTCAACTCCGTGTTTAAATATGAATGCGTGAATATGAATATAGCTTCAAATCATCTGATAATTCCATGGGCAGCTATTGAAAAGGGGTATTTTTGGTAAATCAAGCACAGCTCTTGATAGCAAGGACCAGTTTCATATTTGTTTTGCTCAGATGTTGGGAAAACAATGCTCTATGAACACGTACTTTACTGGTGGGTCAAATATTATAAATAATTGTTTGTTTTTTACGGAAAAAAAAAATACTCCAAGTCACTTTCATTTCGACTCGCAATGTAGTGGCAACCATGACATTGCGCTGGTTGCTATTATGCGTCTTGCAGGGGCGTAGCGACTAAAGGGGGCGGGGGGGGGGGGGGGGGCGTGCACACCCCCAATAATTTTCTAGCCTCAGTCGGCAACTGGACCACAAAACTCAGTCGACAAAATGGGCCACAACATTTTTAATTTGGTGGCCCATTTGCCGACCGAGGCTCCAAATGCCGACTGAGGGAAATAAAGCCCTTTCATTAATTATCTAGCATACTTTATTTATCGTCTATCGTCAGGTGTACATTGACCCCCATTTGACCCTAAGTTATTGTGAGACTTAAGACTAAGTGACCAATTTAGGCAGGTCACTGAAAGTTCAAAGTTACCACAGAACAGTAAATCTTAATGTCCTTACGTCATCAGTTCAAGTTTAAACAGAACTATAAATCTGAAATCTTAACCTTGATTAGTGAAATAGGCCTACACACAATGTGTACACTACAGTAAATTGATAAAAGTAGGCGATTTGCAGTGAATTGTTTAATAAGTGGGGTTGATAACCTTTTGATCATGATGCCAGTACAGTCATCCCCTCCCCGCTCTGTGATGAGTTCCGCTCAGAAGAAAAATAATGCAATACAAATACCAAGAAAAAAGTTGATTCAAGTAGTCAGAGAAAAGTAGCCAGGAAATGCCTCAGATTGCACCACAAAGTATCTTTGTGGGCCCCGGACCCCACCCTGTAAATGGCTTCGCGCTCGCTCGGCTCTGAGTCGGCAAATTTACTTCCACACCCCTAAATGGAAAGGTCCTCGCTACGCCCCTGGCGTCGTGTTTTCATATAGATTTTTTAATTAGACAGAGCCTATAGTTGCCTGAATTTGGCATGTGTTTTCATTGGCTCATTGTTGTTAGTTGGGATTCCAGACAGATTTCTTGGGTCGGAAACCGAAAATGGGATCGGTCGTAAATGAGAACCAAAGTACATTGTAAAGAAGGATGTCAAAGTAAAAAAAGAAGGGAGTCCTTGTTAGTTTTTGCCGTTGGAATCCCAGTTTCCCTTTGTTATTAGGCCTTTCCCTAACTTTCAAGTCGAGCACTTAACCAAGGTAAATGGAATTTTACTCACTTTGTAAAGCCAAGTTCTTTAATCGACAGCTTTGCAAGTGCTTTGTCGTAATGCTTCGCCCAGTATTTTATCAACTGGCTGAGATCGGTCAAGGTCTCAAGAACATCTTTCAGTCCCTGGGCCTTCTGGAAATGGGAGGGGCTCCCGGCCTCCTCCCAGCGGTGGATGGTGATCAGCTCCAGCGGGTAGGACTTATGGAGAGCCGGGGGCAGGCAGGTATAGGCCCAATACTTGACCAGGCGGATCAGCTCCTTGATGTATACCGGCTGGTCCTTAACGAAGTCACGCTGGAGTTCTACCAAGGAGGCCGAGTAGAACCCGCGGTCATAGCCGCTCATTGTCAGCATCTTCCTGAACAAGGGATCTGTATCGAGGGATAGTTTGTTATACATCTCCAACATCACCTGATAATCTAAATCTAATTTGAACCAATATAAGCCTGGTGACTGCATGCTCCACAATCAGTATCGATCTCTTTGTACCTAAGATAACAACTTAAACTTTTCTAAAAGTTCCTCGTATATGCTTCTCCAATGTATGATTCTCCAAACAAGCAGTAGTGCTGAGAAGACTTTAAAAGGTCAAAGTTTCCGCTCCACGATCAGTTATGGTACAATCAGTTTAGACTATATATTATGCGGGCCGATCTTTTTGTTCCCAAAATAAAACTCTTTTACAGGTTACAGGCGCCGAAAAAGAAAAAATGTGGAGCTTTGGGATTTAAAAAGAAATATAAAAAAATAGACAAACATTTATTTGTTGAAAACCACGATTTATATTATACAAAGTATAATTCTCTGAATAAATTGAACCTCCTCAAACAAAATCTTAAACCTCATTTGAACTACTATTTAACAAACTTCTTACTGGTTTACTTATCTTATCCATTTGACCGATAAAACTAAAAGTTTTAGGTGGAAACGAGTGACACAAAATTAATTACCCAAGGTAGCCTTAGAAAAGTTATCGGCCGTGGGAAGGAGATCGACATCTATCAACCTGGGCTCCGCCACATCTGAGCGAACCTTCACGGTAAAGTTGACGAGATACGAGTCGATCTTGTTAATTTTCACCAAGGAATTACGGTCAAGTGCTTCCCTAAGATCCATCAGTACGTCCTTGAGCTTGTCCTGGTAGTCCTTGGGAGAGGTTGACCACAGGGAGGTCATGTGAGGGGAATTGATGAAGACCACTAAATCCACGTCGGATAGATCTTTGACCATGGTGCCTTTACCAAGTGATCCTCCCTGTAAAATGTAAACGACCGACACACGACAGCATGAAGGAAGTTCGGTTCGACGACTAGAGCCGACTAGACTTAACCATGGTCAATCTAGTTGTCACTCAAACGCTAGCTAGTTAAACTTGATCAACGAAGCCCCTGAAGTGAGCATGGTTTCTCTATTCAGTACTAGTCACTCATGAGTTACGTCACCGTTTTAAGATAGAGGAAAGGTAAACCGGGGCAAGTTTTTCAATAGTTTACGAAAACAATTCGAATGATTACATTTCTTTGCAATAAGATATTCAATTATTTCGTCACCGTTTTCACAAAAAGTCGAATTTTGCAATTTACATACTGAACTCATTCGCGAAAATCGCGTATGTTTGTTGAGGCTTATTATTTTATTTTACAAATTGAAACGTAAAGATGCATAGAATGTGCAGGATTAAGATATTAAATGTAGCAAACTTTAAGAAATATTTGTGATTAGTTTTGCACAATTAATCAAATAGTAAAAGCGCCTCTTCGTGAAAACAAAAACAAAAACCCGATTCATTAGCAAATTCCCTCTGTGGCTGTGAGATATAGAATGTATTTTCTGCGCCCATATTCGCCCCTTCGTAAAAACACTAAAGCGCCATTTCATAAACACGTTATAAAAGTCAAAGCTATTTTAAATTCACCCCTTCGTAAAAATGCAAAACGGCACTTGAAGATAAATTCGCCCATTCGTTAATTAGGTTATTTGAAATTTTAATGATTTTGTATAACTTCACCAGGTTGTAGATATTGAAACAATTTCATGAAATTTGCCCCTTTGTGAAAACGGTGACGATTTATTGCACTAAATTAAGTGGAGAAAATAATATGAACAAATTATAACAAAATAATAAAAATAACGTATACGTGCTAGCATTTTGCTTCGTTAACAAGGTTAAGGCCTAGTGCAATCGTCGGCTCACACACTACAGATTTGACTAAATCGATTGACTAACAGACCACGCATGCGTGAAGTTGAATCAGAGATTAGTTCAATGAGATTCAAAGCGATTAATTAGTTCAGCAGCACTAAAACTTGCCTATTGCAGAATCAACATAATGACGCCCTCAAGGGCTACAACGAGAGTTGGGGGGGGGGGGGGGGGCATAACACTTTACCAGCGTAGCCCGACGAACACGCTAAAGCAGTTTTTGATTATTCCCATCCAAGACGTTGGGATTGTCACTTTTGGAGTGACAACATCTCCACCTTTCAGTAACAATGACTTGTTACCAATGATAACAATGACTTGTGGCAAAATCCCCACCCTGGGGCTTGACAAACCCCGACATAAACCTGGGGCAGCCTGGGGGGGGGGGGGGGGGTGGCAACTGATAAGCGCATAAGATAAAATAAAGTCTTACCCACCTTGATAACTTTTGAGACGTTAAACAAGTTTTTGGTTTTGGAGCAGACACTGTGGAGATGTTTGACGATCGTATCCACAGCAACACTGCAATCTGTGTCAAACTGCGTGGTTCCAAGCTGTATGTTATCGTTGTACCACTGCTCAAGTTGAACAGGGCTCCTTTTTAATCCCAGCAAATTCTCCATTTTCCTGAAATTTGAGGGTGAAACTACTTTTCTTTTTTCTTTTTTATAACGACCGCTGAGGACAATGTGATTTTTTTTTTAAATCGCCGTTACAGATTGGAACCTACCACTGTAATGCCAAAGTATTGTGAGTACTTGACTGTCGGAAATGAGGGCAATTTTCTCAGATTTTGTTATCAGTTCCTTTGTGACACGCAACTGATTTTATGTTTGGTGTCCGACGCAATGCAATAACTTGGGTTTTATACAAAATGTAATACAGGACAACTTCTGCTTTTCTCATTTTGGAATCAATTTTTATGAACGTAATAGCAAGCTTTGTGCATATCTTCAACTCGTTGTCATTGTAGCATTTAACAGATTAGTTAGTAAAACAATTTTGTTATTTAGACTTTGGCCCCTCACCGACGTGTATATTTTCCACTGTATAGACGATATGCCTCTGTTTACATCTGTATTCAAATGTGCCCGTCAATATGCGCACGCATCATGTTTTACATAAATTTGGTTAAGAGATGACACCAGAGGTCACATAATAAAAAGGCGATCTGACCTGCGACGTCACTCTTTAAGCATTTTTTTTGGGTAAAACATAATGGGTGCGCATCACTGTGGGGCACATTTTAATACAGATGTAAACACGTGACGTCAGAGGGCACATCGTCTATACTCATCGTCTATCAGTGTTGTCCTGAATGATTCATTCGAAGTTCAAATAAATCATTAACTCGGCTGGAACTCAAGCCCACGACCTCCTGCTTTCTAGTGCAGATGTCTTACCGTTCGACCACCGAGTTAGCCGGGGTCAACTGGCTGGTTCCAATCTGATTAGTACAACAAGCAAAATAAATGTTTCGGAAGATTGACTCTGCGTCGGGAAATGTAAATACAATATTAGAATTTGGCCCCCTCAGATTAATAAGCAATATATGTTACACTTCTGGGTTTGTTTTTCTTCGGGGAACTTGGCACAGTTTTACATGGGAGTATTTGTTTTGGGGGTTCGTTTCCAAAGTCTCATTTCCAGTAATTAGTTTGGAGCTATTTCTCATCAAAATATTGCCATCCTTTTTTAATCAGATCAAAAACTTCTAAATCCAACCAATATAGGCAAACGTATAAAGAACAAATTCAGAATGACGCCCTTTTTCGTGCACAACATTAACAGTGTTTTCCGTGTTTTGTTGTCTGTCTAAAAACCAAGTTGTAGTTGAGAAATAGTATATTTTATGGCATAGGTCTATCAGTGAACTACAAAATAAACAGCCGATATTCAATAATCTTTCATCCCACCGGCTTCGGTTGTTAACCAGTTTACGCCAGGATTATTTCGACATTGACCGGGCCCATGCGTGGGATTGTTTTTTTCACGAACCTCGATGTGGGTATATAGCACACCCTGATATTTCCGGCCTCGATCGCTCGCTGCGAGCCTGTCACATACTGTACATATATTTTTGGCCTTGCTCTTATATCTGTAATCCGTTTTGAAGAGTCCAGAAAAATACACGGCATCGGACGCAAACTGGGTAAAAGGCAGAACATCCAGCTTATTGATGTTGTTTACGCTGTTTGAAATAGACTACCTTTGCGTGAAGGTATACCCACAGTGACACATGGGTTTGTTTATCCAATTTATATCCCACGAATCCCTGCGCGAACGAGACATCGAATTGGCTTATCATTGTTTACAAATTAATACACCTCATCTTCTACAACAATTAATACACAACTACAGTTTGTTTATCAAAATATAGAAGGCATAGCATTGTGTTTGAATTGCTGTATTTACCAATAATGAGTTCACTGGGCGATAGGACGAAACAAACCGATGACAATAAAATCCTATCGTAATGAGCTGCCTGTACCGAAGAGATTTACCGTTTTGTAGTTCACAATTTGTCGACAATAAAACACCACGCTGTGTGCAATAATTATTTATACTCTTTCCTTGGTGCCATTTCGACTGCAACAGAAAGCGAGTAGTGATTTCAGGATACCAGGCAAATGCTGGGAAATCCCGATGAGAAATCACCCGTGTATGACGCCATGCATCGATCGTGACGCGACGGCGCGCGTCGGGGTCGAACCTCGTTCCCAAAGTGTCGAGCAGTACGCCCTCCCCCTAGCTGGTATTGGATCACTATCAAAACACTTTCGATACCTATGCGAATAACACTAGTACGAGGTGGAGGGGACGTGTTATGTATATCTCACATGGAACATTAACATTAAAATACGCTGCTGTAAAATAAGTTTTGAATTGCGATGCGAGTTTTCTGTTCAGAGCTTACCATTTGTACCGCTCAAGACAATGAGGGCGACAGAAGAAACATCAAGCCATTTGTGATTCTAGCGCCACGCCAGCGGGTGCTCTTGTGCCTCGCTGGCGATATTTGTGATTCCCTGTGGACTTTGTGATATTTTTGGAAAATGGGATCGGGAGAGTAATGTGTAGTTTGTCGGCATGTTGGAGTGGACCTGTTTTGTTATGCAGTCCACCTCGGCCTTACAGGTGAATTAAGTATTTACAAATTAGATCTTGATGCGATATAAAATGGTGAATAAGGCAGTGGTTTATAATTGTGGTATTCTGGTACGTATGTGACAGTCGCAAGTAAGACCTTTTTCAAATTACAGACCCGATATATTATGGAGATCGTGCTGGATAGGAATACATTTAACATTATTGGCAGATGGAACTAAGACAATTCGTTGAGCTTATATTTTGATCTGGAGTCCTTTCGATCTTGAGTCTATACACCAGAGACAATGGGTCGTATGAATAAAAACTAGCAAATGCTATGAAGTACAAGCAAAAAGTAAAAGCATTTAGGACAAGCAAATGCTTCAATTTGTATGAATAAAATTATTTGCTTGTGCTTTTACTTCGAAATAGCAGTAAATGCTTTTTACTTGCAATTGATTTCACAGCCGAATGGTTTAACAATATAGAGTCTGTATTGTGTACGATACACACCCACGCATAGACGATCGTACGCTGACGGGGGTGTCACGTGAATGAAATCGAAACCTCAAGTTACTGCTTTGCAGTCACGATGCCCTTTTCTGTCTTAGCAATATTGCAAGAAATTATCGGCCATCTACGTCTCATTTCCTTCCCCAAATTACAGTACAACTGCTTGTATTTTAATCCAGACAATCCATCTTCCATGTTTATATATTTTCCTGCCTAACCACATATACAAAAGCTCCTATTTTTCATATTAGTATTTGTTTCTCTTTTTTCAAGGTAGCCCCGACCCAACCTTAAAAAATTACGAGTAAATACTGCAAATCTGAAGAATTTACTCATTTTTATTCATACCAAATGGAGCAAATACTAATATTCTAGCAAATGCTGGAAATTAAAAAGTAAACACTTTTAGTCTTTAGCAAATACTTTCCAGTAAAACCTTTTGCTTCATTTTTATTCATACAGGTTCCAGTAAATGCTTGAAAATTGGTAGTAAAAGCAAATGCTAGTTTTTATGCATACGGCCCAATGTATAGAAATTATGGGGAAGGGTTTGAGAAACTCCATGAAAGTATCTGTAGCCAAATTTCGAGCCGATAGTTTGATTAAAAACCGAGCACGTAATTTGGTTCGATTTCATTTCCTTATTTTCTAATTTCATTTTAATCTAGGGTGCGTTCCAATCACACGAACGTTGCCAACGTTTTGCCAACTACGCGTGCACACACGAATTGGCGAACGTTGGCGAACGTTTGCATTGTTCGCGTGAGTGAAACGCAGCCCTGAAAAGACTTCGAGATAATTAGCCACTTTGAATCAGTTGAAAAACATTTTGTGCACACTTGGGTCAGATTTACAAGGCTTGCCTCGTCTTGTATTTTTTGTCCAGGTAGCTCTATAAAGTATACAGTAATAATACATGTTAACTGCATATAAATGCATACAAATCTACGGTGCTGCTTCGTAATATTTATTGCTCGTGTTAAGATGTGACTGAAAGGAAGCCAAGAAGCTTCAACCAATTTATAAAATAGGAACTGACAACAAACCGGGCATTTTATAGTAGCTAAAACATCGGTTGGAGCTGGAGGCACGCATTGGTCAATGGCCATCACCATAGACACACTAAAAGTCCCGGGTCAGACTCGGTATCCGGGTCATACTTGACCTGACACTCGATCTTCTGGGTTAAACAAAACAATCCTGTAAAATCTATACTTTCGCGGTCAAAATGACATCCTTTAATGCCAAATAGACACTTTTCGGATCAATGGTCTGAACAAGTGACTAATTAGTAATTAGCTAACCAGTTTGCGCCAGGATTGACAATGTCCGGGATTGTTTTTCACGAACTTCAATCCGAGACGGGCTCAGGTCGACATCTGTGGGTAGGTAGCACATCCTGATATTTCCGGCCTCGCTCGCTGCGAGCTGGTTTCTGACAGATATTTTGAGCCTTGCTCGTGACGTGTTTATCCGTCATCCGTTTTGAACTCCGGAAATACGTCCTCTGACGCGAACTGGTTATGTAAATTTGACCTCGAAAGGTCAAATCTTACTGACCCAGATCAGAGTGTGCATGCAACATTGCCCGGCTTTTTTAACACTATGTGCAGTTTGTCTAAATAAAATGGCTCATTCAAGAAATATCCTGTCGTTGCAATGAATATAACAGTGAACTTGTATATAATAAGTTATACGAATAGCCTATAACCACAACTACGTACTTTTATAATTGTCACACACTGTGGGAACAAGATTGATCAATACAATAAAACAATCTCTATACAATATATTACATAACACTAACAGTTATTGCACATAGTACTTTTAGTGTATACTGGAATGCCCTGTTACAAGGGTGGACGATTAGCGCTAATGAACTACAGTTTAACATATTTTTTTTTTAAATCTAATATTCATAAGCTCACTTTATTGGTAAACAAACGGTGCAAACAAATAATCATGAACAACTATCTCCTAACTAAAATGTTAAACGAAACAATGAAACTTTCGTTTATAGTCAATTAAGGCAAAAGACAACACAATAATAAGCTTATAATTTATTGTTAGGCAGCAACGTTAGGCTCTTTGGGTTTCTCAAAAGAGTTTAATATCATAGATTATTTATAGGTGGCACTAAGTATTTGCTAAGCATTCATATCTGCTTAGCAGAAAAAGATATTTTACGACTTTGATGCAATGGCAGCAAAGTACCATGCACCCGGTGCGCCCCCCCCCCCCCCCCCCCCCCCCACCCACCCCTTACCATTTGACATCTTAATGATGTATATCAGATCATAGAGAAAGAAACAGGCAATATTGCCTTCAGCCTCTCCTGTGCCAATTTCATGGAGCTCCTAAGCAAAACGTTTCCTTAAGCATACAAAATCTTCCTTGAAAAAAAACAGTTATAACCCAAATTTCAAGGTGGTGTATTTGTGACTGCTAATCAGCTGGTTTTTGCTTAGCATGAAAAGCACATTGAGTTTTGGCTGGCAACCTGTTTTTACTGAGCAAGACCTTTTGTGCTAAGCAATATTATGTGCTTAGCAGCTCCATAAAATTGGCCCCAGGGGTCCCCTAGAAATTTAACCATACGCCGCTGTTTGGATGAAGGTAGACTATGCATTTTGCAGTGTAGACTTTTCGTGTTTTAACCGCGAAAAGTACTGCAATAATTCCGCTCATGAAAACATAAAGATGTCTTCCTGTCAGCTCTTAAATCTGGTGAAAGAATTACAGGCCTATAAACCGGACGTAAACATTGCCTATTTCATTGCACACTACAATTTCAAAACACAAAGTGCGTGAAGCATGAACATTTAAATCATAAAAGTGGCTCATATTGTATTGTTATACATGTACCTTTGTCTTGAATACTGTGTTTTCATTGGTCTAGAACGATCACGTGTCCGGTGCCTTACTAGTTTCGTTGCAGGAATATCACACGGCTGCTGCTGTTCTGTGAGATGTTTATCATTGGTACCCGCGCAATTTTCACCAACACACCATTGACAATAGTAAACTTGTTGACAATAGTAAACTGGAGCAGCGAACGAGCAGAGGAACAGCTGTTTTCAGCGCGCGTGATAAGTTTAGGTTCATTTCGTTTGCGTTGTCACTACCAGCGCTGCAGTTTGTTTGCTGTGATTTCTACAGTAAAATAAATGTTTACTTGAACATTTCGTATCTATTTGCTACATGTATGTTAATTAAATGGCTCTTCAAAGAACCCAAAACAGAGGTGCATGTATAACAATAAGCGAGTTCGGTATTCCGCTGCATTTCCACTGCACATGCGCACATGAAGATTTGACGATTTTTCTTTCGGGATAAACATTTCATCGATTGCGTGCAAAAGCATAGCGGGGTACCAGCCAATTTAAAGAGATCGTCGTGTTTTAAAGTTATTAAGTAACATATTTTTTTTTACGTTTTGGTATTTTCAGGTGTTTTGTGTGGCCAAACTTTTGTTAGAACAAAGTTCCCATCGTCTTTTCGATTTCACAAGAAAATGCACAAAATGCGGATTCGGTTACCACGTCCCCCATAGCCTTGTGTGCATTTGTCTGCCGTGTTTATCCCTTGAGAAAAAATGTTGAATCTTGTTGTGCACATGCGCAGTTGGAATACCGAATTGGCTTATTGTTATTTAGCTGCTTAGTCACACTACAAATCCAAAAATTAGAGTTAAGAAAATCCCATGGGCTTATCTTTGTCAACAACTGAAATTAACTTAAGCAGCTTCGGCACGACGACACCTATGTACGTAGGTGCCATTTCCGTTAATAATTACTGTGCCGAAAAAGAAAACCGACTAGTGGCTACTCTACTGATTTGTATCCTGACCGGTCGTTGATGGCGCCCATCTTATGGCCCACCGCGTAGACGATAATGACGACTAGTATCAGACAGGCGAGGGTTGCACCGACTGCGATGGAGGCTACGTTGGTGTTGGGGTTTTCTATTAGATCTTCGCTACAATCAACTCCTACAAAAGAGACAAAAACAAATGTTAAAATGCTACCAATTAGCAAACCAAGAAACTGACAATGTTTATGGTAATTACACTGTAGTTTGTAATAGGTGATTGGCGCCTGAACGAAGTTCCCTTATTGTATACGTACATACAGGCCATTGGACATTTGCTTGGATGCGAGAGGGCGCTGTTTCTACGAGATGTTGGGGGTACGATCACATAAATAACCTATAGACGGACAGCGCCTATGGAAATCGACTTCCAGGTACCGTAATTTCGACGGCGCCTGACTAAGTATGAAATCGTGGGCGGAAGTGATTGGAAAATGTGCACGACTCTATGGCAGGAACAACCGCCATTTTTAAAAATCGTGGGCAAACTGTTTGGCAGTCATCACACAGTAACGTTAGTCGAAATTTCACTCTGGCGCCCCCTGCTGTCCGTCTATAGGTTATTTATGTCTGTGGGTACGATCTATGGCGAATTCGAAGATAATTCATCTATTAAGTTTACCCATCCCTACAGCTTGCAAAATTATTTTCCCAATGTTTAGTTTTTAAATAAATGTACAGATCTTTTTGCTGCTTTGAGAAAACGTTGAACACCAGAAAATGGCGTTACATATTATGAGCCGTTTTCAGCGCACAGCAGCTAATAACAACTATCTCCGCCCTCACAGGTACCCATTTACTCCTAGGTCGAGAGAAGCAATGGGTGACAAAGGGGCTTTTCAAATCCCTGGCTTCGTCTTTGTCTTTGGCTTAAGGCGATTTTTGACTCCCAACTGCAAGATCTCCAGCCACATTCTGACGCCTGTTGTGCTTCAGAAACATTCACTCGAGTGATGTGAACCCAAACGTTAGACTATTTCAATTTTCTTCCATTTCTATTTGCTTCTCAGTAATTCGGAATTCGGAGGCGAAGCCAAAGCCAAAGACGAAGCAACGGTTTCGAAAAGGCCCTATGTGTCTTGCCCAAGAGCACACGCACCATAGTCCCAGGCCGGACTCGAACCCACAACCTGCAGATGTACATACAGATTATAAATGCAATGCTCCAGACCACGAGGCAATGGCAATGCAAACAAACGAATTTATTCGCTAGAGTATACATTATATTCTTTCAAAATTCGTTTTGAAAAGAAAATTGGAAAAAACACGGACACACCAACTTTAAGAGATTCAAACTCATGGTGTTACCAATACTTTTATTATTGTATACCATCATCATGCACAATTTCCAATCTTACCCACTTCCTTACTGTTGTCCAACCTACCTTCACTAAATGTACCATTCTGCATTCCGTACGGCTGCAGTTGTAACTGACTAATTTCCATGGTAACCTTTTCTGTGTTGTTGGAGGTTGACTGCATGATGACGTCATCTTCGGCTTTGCAGATGCGCGAGTCGCCCTGCGGTGTTGCAAAGAATGTTGCCCCAGGCTTAGTGCGGACCGAGCGCTCACCGGCTGAAAGAAAAAGTTAAACTCGCATTTCCATTGGCTCTTACTCAAGGTTTTTTATCTGAGAGCACTGTTGGCTGCTAACTTGAGGAAACTCAACCATTCAGGTCACATTGTGAGGCTTGTGTGTACACGGGTTATCAGTTTAAAGACTTCATGAAATCGAAGGGCCGTTTTGAATCCCTGGCTTTGTCTTCGGCTTAAGGTGATTTTAAGCTCCCAACTTTGACAACTCCAGCCACATTCTGGTTTCTGTTTGTGCCTCAGAAGCATTCAGTCCGTTGATTTGAACCCAAAAGTTCAAATATTTCCGTTTGCTTCTGTTTCTATTTGCTTCTCAGTAATTCGGAATTTGGAGGCGAACCGAAGCCGAAAACGAAGCAAAGGTTTTTAAAAAAACAAAAAAACTCACAATACATTACGCATTTGTCTTGCATCAATATTTTTCAGAAATCGTCATATTCATACTCATTGTACTCGTCAAAGCTTCCCACTTTCATATCCCCTTTTCTCGAACAAACATCTCCATGAAAACATTCAGATTTCAAGGCCCTAAATTGTGAAATTCGCTTACACCCTTTGATATTTTTAACGCAAGTTTAAGTACTCTAAATTTGATACTTTTACCATGTAATTTAGTATTGCATTTACATAATTTATTCATTTCCACTGGTAAATGTTATTGTTTCGTGATTGATTATTTGTCTTGGTCATCTAATTGATGTAATTAATCTGGGTTCTCGTACTCGACAAGCTCTGCTTTTTAACGGATCCCCTCCACTCATTATTAACATTACATTGTTCCTCTTATTATATATATTTATTGTTCAACTAATTAATCATTGTATCTTGAATTTTGTTTCTAAATAGAAATAAAAGTAAAGTAAAAAAAAACACTTTTTTTTCAAATTTCTAATACTCTGTAAATGTATACTTAAAAAATATATAAAGACATCTTCTTTTGGGCCACCTAGGTGTTTGTGGACAAACTTGTTGTGGTTGTTTCGGCTGTCATGAAATGTTCTGTATTTTGTTTGTCTTGTCATTCCGATCAAAGAAAATGTGAGAGATGTTATGAGTAGAATAGAGTTAGAACAATTATAGAAATAGTGACGATATCGTGGTACCCACCAAGTTTCATTACAATCTGATCTATCATTTTATCATATCATAACACATCCCATAATACTTGCATACCAAGTTTGAAAAATCTTAACGAAAACAAGAGCTGATTCGGCTGAAATGCCGAAACAGCTAAAACTCTTTATGTTTCCAACCTACCGTCAAAAGCACCATCGAAGTAATTGCTATCCCGGGTGTCGAATGTAAACTGGATTGAGCGTGCCTCCCAGAAGTTAGGGTCGCCCTTGATGCTCGAGTTTCGCTGATTTAAAAAAAAAAAAAAAATTATTTCCTAAATCAAAGTTTTCTCAATTTAGGCCTGTGTTCAAATTATTCCTCATTTCAAATTTCAATGCTTTATAGGCCTAAGTGAAATACAAGTACAACGTCGCGAACCTGCTGATCAGAATATCATTACATAAATGGATTTGTGGCGTTTGGCTGGTAACCTATTTTACTTTGTCTAACTTTGTATGTGCACCGCAAATTGGTCTGTGGCTATACAACTGTTGGTAAATGTGGTTGAAAATTACACAACTTGAGTTGGGCAAATGAAAGCTGCCCTAGTTTGGGTAAAGAACCTTTATCGGGTAATAGACCATGTCTTTGAAAGTTTGATAGATTTTTACTTCTTATTGGGAGTTTAACAACAAACAAGTTGAACAATTCAACAATTCAAAGGATAGGCCTACACCATTTGCAGATATCCAAAACAATTACTACCGAATTATTAAGAAATATCTTACTTATTTGAAAGTAAATAATGGTTGTAGGCATTCAACAAAGGGATTGCGCTAGATATCCTGTAATTGTTCCGGAAAATTTAATTTAATTTTTAAAAACAAATTACGATCGCCGGACGGCGATCGCAAAAAAAAGCAAGAACAACATAAGAACCACTCTGCCTGATGCCGGTTGAAAACGAACGCTGTTTTTCTTGCTTTTCTCGGCATTAATGATTGTAAAACTTCTGACAGGCCAGTTAAACGATATTTACTATAAAAATACATTGATAATTCGATCATCTTTGGGTAAAAATTTGGTACATTTTGCCCATTTTGTTTAGAAATATCTATAATTATTTAGAGATATTCTTAATTATTTAGTGATATTTTTAACTATTTAGAGATATCTCTCTAAATAACTCTCAAATATCGTCGCGTAAGTAATAGTGAGCCTATGTCATTAGGTACATTACTAGTTTCGTTGCCACAGTGCACCAACCTTCTGGAAAGTAATCTTCAAGCTGTACACGTTCTCATCCCACTGCAGCTCCAGAACCGATTGCTCATCTGCACCCCGATTGCAATATCCGCCTGCATCGGCCGTCTTCGGGATTGGTACCTCAGCTGTACGGTTCACCGCCTGTATAGCATTTTTGTTGTCAAACAAAAACCTAATTTTAAAGTCAAGTTTGTTTGGTTGTTTTCATCCTATAAATATTGACTGTTTCGCTAACATCAATTTTAGACTGGTTTTAAAATCGCGTCCTTTTCACGAGTCGTCCATATTACATTGAAAGTAAGAAAGAATCTTCATTTTGGGACTTGCGGATATAAATGATATAAAGTTATTACAAATATGATGAATAAGTTAACATTTGTGATAAAACTTTACCTTAAAAATGTTTTAAGCAACATTAAAAAAGAAATTGAAAGTGAGGCTAGAATAATAAAAAATAGTCTGGTGCCATCCTATTAGTTCAAAATGTATCAAAATGTATCATTCAGGGAACACGACCAAAATGGCGTCCTCGTGAAAAAGACTCAATGGGCCTTTTCGAAACCGTTGCTTCGTCTTTGGCTTTGGCTTCGCCTCCAAATTCCGAATTACTGGGAAGCAAATAGAAATGGAAGAAAATTAAAATAGTCTAACTTTCGGGTTCACATCAATCGAGTGAATGTTTCTAAAGCACAACAGGCGTCAGAATGTGGCTAGAGACCTTGCAGTTGGGAGTCAAAAATCGCCTTAAGCCAAAGACGAAGACGAAGCCAGGGATTCGAAAAGGCCCATAGAGCGACTAAAGTGAACTGGATTAGACCTAATTTCAGACAGGCGAAATCTACGTAGGCTATGATTTTGTTTCATTGATGGACTCCAGTATTGTTCTGAACGACTACGTAATAAGTCGACCTTTTAGGCGTGTTTTGTCGCTCATAATCGTATCAAACGCCGGCTTATCTCAAGATTTAGAGAACAAAATAGTTTAGCACAATGAGTTCTTAAACGGGAGAACGTTCTAGAGATCTTACGGGAACATTAATTGCTACAGAAACTTTATACATTCCAAATCTTCTGGCTTTTGACCTTTTTTATCCAGACAAGACTTTGACTGAGCATTTCCACCTGTCTGACCCTTGGACATTAACCTTCAGCTGAAAATATCCGCATTCATGTTCAATGTTGCTCGCTAAAATATTCCAATGATTGTAAAAAACTAAGTTGTTTGAGGATGATACAAAACGACACCTACACCTAACCAAAAAAAGATAGTCTATTAAAGTTGTAAGAGACTCAATGATTATAAAGAAGTGACTCGAGCCGAGTCGATTCATTAGTTCAAGGATGTCTATTCGAGTCGAGCTAAAAAATTGACACATCGTTTCGCACACCCATCTATCGTCAACTATACGGGCCTGGATAGGTTGATGGTGCATACATCTAAAATCTACAATGGCCCCTTTACACATGGCTGCGACCTTTGTGCCACTTTTGAGCGACCAACATTTAGCCAGGACGCTCAATGGTCGCCTAAACCCAGACAATCCCGTTTCTATGTATTGCTCCAGCTATCCTTGTGCCTCCCTTGAACCACCAAATTCTTTTAGCCATTTTCATGGCGATCTACGAGCGCGACCATTGGGCGACCACTGTGTATGCCTCCACTCTGTAACCACGACAATGCTTGAACCTCCCTTCTTCCTCCTTTGAGCCACCTTGGAGCAACCAACCTCCTTGGCGACCTTTGTGCGACTGTTTTAAACATTACGGCGACCATGGCGACCATGGGGATGTCTGAACCTCCTATGTTACCACCTTTAAACGACCTAGGCAACCATTCTGCCTCCTTTGAGCCTCCAACGGCGACCTGGAAAATTGTATGGTCGCACAAGGGAGGCACAAAGGTCGCCATCTTGTATAAAGGGGCTTTTACATAGAAGAGGATGGTCTGGGTTTAGGCGACCATTGAGCGTCCTGGCCAAACTTTGGTCGCTCAAATATTTATGGCTCAAAGGTCGTAGCCATGTGTAAAGGGGCCATAACTGTAATCCGACGAGCATTTGGTGAGCCCGCCCTCTTGTGGTTACTCCATTGTTAAAACACGTCGTGTTTTACATAAAATTTGCCTATAAGAGTGACGTCGCAGGTCAGATCGCCTTTGAATTATGTGACCTCTGATGTCATATCTTAATTAACCAAATTTATGTAAAACATGATGCATGCGCATACTGCCGGGCACATTTGAATACAGATGTAAACAGAGGGCACATCGTCTATAGAAAAGACAGTTCTTTCCCAGTGAGTTAGTCTATTAGACACAATGGCCGTTTTCCTAACCCCAGCTTAGGCACTGTCTGCGGCTCCATCACCATTGCTAAACTGCACGAACACAGCCAAGTAGACAAGGCTGGGGTTTGGAAAACGGCCGATGAGTACCGCATGTAATACTGTACCTTGCCGTCTTCGTCCTGGCCCAAGTAATCCACCTTCAACAGTGCCGCGAAGCACGCCCTCAAGCAGACGCCGCCTTCGTCGTTTCGAACCACGAAGTCGCCCAGCTCATCCTGCGGCTGTTCCGTGACAGGCTCCACTGGTTCCTTCGTCGAAACAGAATTCGCCTTATTAGAAAGGGACAGAAAAGGAATTTTTGGTTCATCCCGACCCCGTATTCCTTGAAATTTGAATAATATTTTAATTCAACGCCTATATAAAGTGAATATTTGGAATTTTTGTTATTTTATAAAATAATAGTTTTGGGGGTTTTTTTAAAGTTATTTCGAGGCCTGCATTTCCATTATTGTTTTCATAATTATCAAGAATTACTAATGTATACTTGTTTTATTTAAGCAGACTCCTCACGGCAAAGGCTTCAACCTACATTTTCCTACATTCTCCTGGCTGTTTGTTTGTCTGTTCGGTTTCTTTACCAATAAATACTATCATGCATGAAACAACGGACTGTTGTAGACTTTCGAATACATAATGGTAGTTTCAATATATTTCTTAAACTAAGAACTCCTTCCTTTCTTTCAGTGTTATTAATACCACTTCGGTACAAAGAATACATGTTAATGACAATAACCAAATGTTATGTAACACTAGCAGCGGCATATCCGGGGGAACGCAAGGGAGAAACTTGTCCCATTGCTACATTTTTTTGCTATACATTTGCGTCGTCATTAAAACAGATAGTAATTTTAAGACGGTTCGGTTCGACACGGTTTTTGCCCTGCCGGCCTGGCACTAAAAAAATGAATACTCTATAGAAACTATATAAATATATAGTGCAAGTAAAACTAGATAGGTCTTATCCAGGTTTTTCTAATTTAAAATAGAAGCAGTTTAGTTTTAATATTGTAGGCCCCCTATGCCCAGTTCGTTAGGACAAGCATATCTCAACAGACAAGCACCTTCACTACCCTGAGGCCAAAACTATCTATACCAATAGATGGGAAATCTATTTAGAAGAAAAAAGATACCAAGATATCTTAATTTGGGCCAGTAGTTTTAGCTCCAGATCCTATTTTGTGAAGTGATTCAGTGGTCCTTTCGCACCGAGGACTAACTAAACCGTGCCATTTTGTTATGATTCGCGGGCGCGGTTTGGGTTTTTTCGGTGCGAAAGGATCCCTGACTGTGCTTCACAAAACAGTGTCTAGATCTAAAACTATACTAGCCCATTTCGGTATATCGTGCTATCGTTTTTCTTTTAGAAATTTTTTTTTTTCATTTGTATACGTAGTTTTAGCCCCAGAGTAGTGGAAGTATGCTTGTCTGTTTTGTAAGAGCCATCGTATAATATTTAAATATAGGTTTTCTCGGCCAATTTCATCACAAATTAATTCAATTTCATTAACACGCATTCAAATGTACGCTCTTCCCCCTAAATCAACTAAACTAGGGTTTCTTTTCAGCTACTATTGCATTCAATTTCGTGTAATGTGCACACATGATTTCTCTCTTTTCATTCAGGTTCGTTTTAGTCATTCTGTTTCATTTATAGGCAATCAAGACTACATTTTCACCATAGTTTGGGCCTAAATTCGTGGTCTAAACACAGATAACAAAATTTAAATAAATTAAATGTCACCTCTGTTTCCACAGCTGGCGGCATTTCTGTGAAGGCGCTTTCACCCTCTTCCTGTGGAGCCTCGCTCTGGGCCTCTGCAGTCTCGCTCTGGCCCTCCACGGCCACAGCCTGGCTTTGGCCGTGTACAGCCTCGCTCTGGCCCTCTGGAGCCTTGCTCTGGCCCTCCGGAGCCCCGTCTTGGCCCCCTTGGTCTGGTTCCGTCACCTCGCTGCCCCACACGCCGCCCTCTTGAATTCTAGACGGCAAACTGCCTTCAGTGTACAGTGGTCGGTCGACTGACTGCCTCTTTGCTGCTGATGGCTGGTCCCGGTCCCCGGAGGGCACGTCTGTGGTGTCTTTGGCGTTTGGATTGAACTGAGGGAGGTCTGGCTCCTCGTCAACGCAGACGCACAACCCTAAGAAAGAACATGGAACATTTAGAAAGTCTACGAGAATTATGCGTCTATAATATAGGTTTTCCCGCACATTTTAATAGTTTTTTTTCCATTCGATTTCATAAACGGTTAACTTCAATTTCGTCTCAAAAATTCATGACCTTGTATATCCTATATGTCCAATTTCGTCTTCGGTCGCTCATTGTCGTACTTGTTTAAAAGTTTTTTAATATTTTCATTTCTACTTTAAACACATTTACAAATATTTTTCTTATATAAGGTCTACACCCTTAAAGGTAGTATACACTATTGGTAATTGCTTGAATTATCATGAATGGGTGGATTTATGGGGTTAAATTTCATAGTAAATATCGTTTAACTGACCTGTCTGAAGTTTTACAATCATGGTTGCTGAGAAAAGCAAGAAAAACTACTTTCGTTTTCAACCGGAATCGGGCAGTTTTTCTTATGTTGTTTTTGTTTTTTCGCGATCGCCGTCCGGCGATAATGAATTTTGGTTTATACAATTCAATTTTTCGGAACAATTACATGATATTTAGGGCAATCGTTTTGCTGGATGCCTACAATCAATATTTACTTTCAAATAAGTAAGATATTTCTTAATAATTCGGTAGTAAATTTTTTCGATATCTGCAAATGGTGTATAGGCCTACTACCTTTAAATAAGCAGTTATCGGGTATATTATATACAATATATAATTTGCAAAATTATCATCTTTCCAAATACGTATATGTGTAGCCATTTCTTCGACAATTTTATGTGCCAACAACTGGAAGAAACAATATCTCTACACCTGCAAAAAAATATGTATTTACTTTTGATTTCATGTAAAAAATAAGTAGACTTATACTTATGAACAGTAAAAGGTGTTTATTTTTCCACATCTTTTAATTTCTTGTCTTACAATACACCGTACCAAATACGTCTGTGCATGGTTGAAACAGCGTGCGATAAATTTGAGTGACAAATTCCTGAAATCGATTGAATAAAGACAAATTCACTGCATTATGTAGGTGATAATTAGTTGAGACGAATAGACCGATTGCGCCCTCTAAGTCATGTGACCTATAGTGGGTATCAAACATCAACACACATGGCGTCCTCCATAGCAAAGTACCGCTGTTGCAAGGTACGTGATGATTGTTGCATTTGTTTCTTCGATTGAGGCTTTTCTTTCTCGAAATCTCTGAAGAATATTCCGGAGTTTGTACCCGAGACCTTATCGGAATGGCTGAATAAAGCAAGGACAGTTCCAGCAAGTATTGCAAATTCTACAAGGAACGTAATTGTGTTCACGATGTGGGACCGGCACTAGCACTAGCACTAGCATTAGCGAGTTCGAGAAAGAAAAGCTTCGATCGAAGAAACAAATGCAACAATCATCATGTACTTTGCAACAGCGGTATTTTACTATGGAGGACGCCATGTTTGTTGATGTTTGATACCCACTATAGGTCACGTGACTTAGAGGGCACAATCTATTGGTTGACCATTGATCACTTGCGCGTTCCATACTTCTTGGAACAAAATTGAAGTTAACCGTTTGGGAATTTGAATGAAAAAAAGTGTTAAAATGTGCCGAAAAACCTATGCTACGGGTCCGGAAAATTGCACTGGAAACTATGCATATAAGCTTGTAAAATAATTCAGTTAATAAATACCGGCCATTCAATAATGTGGTCGTAAACAGCAACACCAACAACATTGAGTTAAGGGAATGTACGTCATTTGCAAACATCAAAAAAACAAAACTACCAAATTATTATGAAATACCTTATTGGACTGTTGTTGAATGACAGTCTAAAGCATCCTGTAAAATTATGGCATTTGTTTGCCATCATTTTCAAGAAAAGTGGTACAGTGACCAGCGTTTGAAATAAAAACAGGCTTCTTTCAAATACTAACCCCCATTTACCATAATTTAGTGAGTCCGCATTTTATTAGCAATGGTTGTAAACGGGTACAATTAAAGGGACGTATACGTTTGGTAATTACTCCAAAAATTAATGGCAATAACAACTTACTTGGTAAGAAGTACAGCAGCTTTGGATAGTATAATGCATTTTTAGAAACTTTTCACTTCGAAGTACTGCGGTTATGGAAAAAGATATCACTTGTTATCCCCAAAAATTTGAATCTGAGAAGCGTTACTGCAGTGACGTTTCTCAGAGTGTGTATTCCAATGCAGATTATTCTTCCTGCGTGGACATAACCGCTCCAGATTTTCGGCAATATCTCAAAATCGCTACCACCTTTTGAAATGAAATTTTCACAGGTTAGTTTTATGGTAGATATCTATAACTAAATAGGATTGAATCAAACAGTGGGTTCCAATTACCAGACGTATACGATCCCTTTAAGCTAGCTAGACTGGTTTCCTGACCGTACGTTTACATTTAAGTGGGTCAGGGAACCCGACTACAAGAAAATTACTGTTTTCTTATTTTTGTTCAGCATCTACGAACACAAACTTTCAAAACGTTAGTGTAACAATATTTGCTATGTATACGTATAGATTTTTCTGGCTACTTTATATCATTTTTTTAATTCAAATTCACCAACTCTTACATTCAATTTTGTCACAATAAAAATATTCACACGCTTTCACCAAATCAATTTGTAAACACCAGGGGCCAATTTCACGAAGCTGCTAAGCACACAAATTTGCTTAGCACAAAAACGTCTTGCTCATTAAAAACAAGTTATCAGCCAAAATTCTACGTGTTTTTTATGCTAAGCAAAAAAACAGCTGATTATCAATCAAAAACAATAAAGATCACGTGAAAAGTTGGTCTGTAACCTTGTTTTTACCAAGGACAAATTTTCATGCTAAGCATTTGTTTGTGCTTAGCAGCTCCATGAAATTGGCCCCAGGTCGAAAATATTGATCATTACAAATCAAATTCGTCTAAGAAACAGCTTAGACAAATTTGATTTGTAATGACGAATATTCATGAAACAAGGTTTAAATAGAGTGACCAACATTTTAAATTAAATGCTAAATGAATAAATTGGTTTGGTGTAAGCGTGTGAATTTTTTCATCGGACGCGAAATTAGATGTGAGAGTTGATGAATTTGAATACAAAATGTTTTAAAATAGCCGGGAAAAACCTATACTAACCAACCTGAAAATTGTATATTCCCTTTAAGGATTCACTATTCCTGGGTAATGTTTACGTAAAGATCGAGTGGGCTGCACGGAGACTGTCTGTCAAGTGGAGTGCGTCTGGCTCCAAATCTCCAACCCATAGGGCGATCATGGGAGGGGGATATGCTTGATATTCTCATACCCGAAAACCCAATAATTTTGGGCGGGTCATTTTCACGCGAGAATGGGCGGGAATATTTATCAAAATGTACATAAAATGTGTAATAAAATATATCTTGTAATATAGGTCTACAATTTTCCTTTTCACCATAATGCAACAATGTTATATAGGTTTTTCCGGCCAATTTCGGCAAATGAGCAGCAAATTTAACCACTGCGCCATTCTATTTTGCGCGAAATTGCATGCTGCTGAAAATGGTCATTCAATTTCGTTTTATGACTAGGCAAAAGTACGGTTGCGTCATTCGATTTAACAAAATAACCATCCAGTTTAACAATTCAACAAAACAGCATTAAAATTTATAGGAGCTTTTTCGAGGTCATTCAGATTTATTATTCGGCAGGCATTTCCGTAATTTATGCAATCAAAGAAACGCTCTTTTAACTTTCGTTTCCTTTAAAATGTTTAAGGCATAAATACGGTTCATTTTATATTGGCAAACGAGTCAACATAAATACAAAATATATATATATATATATATATATACATAAAACCCAAATAAATATCCAAACAATAATAAACGTTAGACTACAGTTTCACAAACACAAACACATTAATCAGGTCACCAAAAACGACCTAAAAAAATAAAAATCGCAATTCTACGGAAAACATAAATGACTGGTTTGACTGATTTGAAGTAAAGATAGAAATATAGATTTTCCCAGTCAATTTCGGCAAAAGACCAGCCAATTTAATCACTTCGCTATTCTATTTCGCGCGAAATCGAACGCTGCTGAAAATGGTCATTCGATTTCGTTTTATGACAATTTAACAAAATTACAATCCAATTCAACAAAACAGCATTCAAATTTGCACACATTTTAAACACACTGCTAAAGGAATTCGAATGCCTCCAAAATAAATTCTGAATTTGAAACACGGCAAAAACTGGAAAAGCAAAATCGCTCTAATTCGAACCTACGAAAATTAAAATGGCTGCTCATTTGCTGAAATTGACAGGTAAAACCTATAATTATTAGAGAGGTTCGGCAAGCTCAAATTCCAAGCCCGTATCACGTATCTGTCCGGATTATACATATGACGTCATCACTTTTAGTGCACTTTCATTCGTATTGTACGTGATGCAGGGAATTTGATACGGAAACGCACATGTGAAAGCCATCTTATACGGGAGCTGTATGTAATTATGAAAGTTTCAGGATTTTACACTAAAAAATGTGCCAAAAATGTTGTCTCCAATAACCTCAAACTTAATTACATGCAGCATATTGCATCTCGCGTTGCCGGGAGTGATTTTGAGGATAAATGTTGCGGTAAATGTAGAGATTTTCGTAGCTATTTTAGGCATGAAAGTTGTTTAGTTGATACATATCGTTTGTGCTATTAATAATCAAAATGGAAGCTTGACATTTCCAAAACTATAGGGACATCGCAGATTTGTCCTTAATATAGGTATAGAATAACAAGCAATTTTCAAAATGGCTGCCGTTGCTTGTTGTTCTACCTATATTTTTTTTAAAGGTCTATTCTGCGATGGCCCTATATCCAAATATCTTTCTCAGGCATGACATACTCTGACTAATTTGCGCTAAATATTCCCCCAAATATTTCCCATATCTACCACACTATAACAAAAGGACACCAAATGCGCTTTGGTCGAGGGCACAGTACCTAGAAAGTGACGGTTGGATCACAATTGTCTGTAATACATGTACATTTGTACTGCCCTGCATTAGATAGGCAATGAGGACACAAAAATAAAGACACGAAATTGGGATGTTACACAAGTGGAATAGGTACGTTTCTTATATATTATGTTTTTAAAGTCACCTTACCCGTAGGCCTACATGAAGAAACGTGCATACATTGCTGTAGATAGGATTTAAATTTCCTTAATACATGTATAGGTTTTCCCGGCTTTTAAAAACTATATATATACAAATTCACCAACTCTCACATTTAATTTCGTCCGAGGAAACATTTCACAGGCTTCTACCAAACCAATTAAGGTTGAATAACATTTCCTATATTTTTTTAAAGGAAAATCTGCAATGGCCCTATAGCCAAATATCATTCTCATGAAATACTATGTGTCCCAAAATCCATGCTTTTATCATTTGATTGAACGAGTTTTTTATTTCACCAATCTGTCGGCATAATACAGCAACCCTCATATATCAGGTAAGTGTGTAACCATGGTTACTGGACACTGGTGCCCGTCTCTCAAAACAGCGATCTGCCATCTAGACCGCGCTCCATGCTTTTCGTGTATATTGACATTTGTATCAACAAAATTAAAAAGAACGTAACGTTTCCTCTTTCTGAATTACAGCTCTCAGACGAAGGGGAGACAACGTGAGACGAGGAGACCAATAATTGACGGGTCTTTGCCGGCCAGCTGAGCTAACGTCGGCTTCGCTCACTGTCGGCTGTCCCATGCCAGCAGGCAAGATAAAATATGGCCCTCTTCAAAACACGATGAATCAGATTCGAGAGATACCTCAAGTCCGCTGGCTTCCTCATTAAAATCTCACTCTGGTTGAAGACATAGCTCTTTTTTTATACCTTCATGAATATACTGACCCATTAATGTGAACCAGCGATCGCCTAGGCCTATGTCTTAAATGGTGCAGAAAATATACAGTTGGCATTAAAACACAAACTAAAAGGTATATAATTATGATTCTTGTTTTGTTTAGCCCGACACTCTGCAGTCAAAATGACACAATTCTGAGTCGAGTCCAAACGACACCTCTGTGGATGATATCCTGGGTCATTTTACAAAATTAATGTGGTCACTCGCATGTGATTTTTCTAGATTCAGCACTTCAGGAAAAATCTTCATTTGTGTAAACTCTTCTTGTTTTAAGGTGCACATTAAAAAAGACAAATGCATTTCAAGCAATTGAAACACAATAATATTGCATTGCTATACATAATTACATGTACTTTAATACATGTAAATGTACATGCGCATAATGATCACCTCATGCACATACGGAATCCCCGTAGTATAGCACAATTAGTTAGCGCGTTATACTTATACCAGACAGTGGCCACTGGCGTTGCTGTATAGTATATAGAGAGATGTAAAGGTTGTGAGTTCGAGCCTCACCTGGTGAATTGTCTCACATTTTTTTACCATTTCCTCTTCAATTTTTCACTAATTAATGTTTTTATTTGCACTAAATGATCGCGGACGCTATGAGAAGTGGGGCTGCGAGTGCAACCACATGTTTCAACATCGACTCTGGCGTCAGTCATTCGAACATTTCGACTCGAGAATCGGTAAGAATCAGGCAAATTCACCGGGGACATTTGGACAGTGTGTTTTACTCATGCTATCAAATTGCCGTTTACTCCATACACCTTTCATATATACTCCATTACAGATCTAAGCGGCCACAAGCAGGAGGCAGACGGAAACTTTGTTCAGAAGAACAGGATAACTATATAGTAAACATGGTACTGGAAAACAATATAATTCGTCTCAAAGATATTTTGCCAACATAGATGGTGTTAGTTTACCGAGTATATTGGACGTGTCCTGGCCGGGCATCGGTTGCGCATGAAGCAAGTGTAAAAAGTACCATTTAAAAACAAAAGAGTGAAAGAGTTACGCTGTCAATATGTGCAGGTAAATGGCGCCATTTGAAAAATTTGTCTCTTCCCATTATAATATATATTATAATATTTTCAATTTTTTATTTGTTATTTCCCAATTAGAGAATATTGGAGCTTGACGCCCGTGAAGAAAGAATTGAATACATCTACGTTGACGAGGCTGGCTTCAACCTGTATAGGCGACGATGAAAAGGTCGGAATGTCATCGGGCAACGAGCCACCGTAGACGTATATCAGGTCGTCGTCGTTTGTAGCCTTTATTTATTAATGTTGTTATTTTCCTTTGGTTTTTTCCCCATTTCACAAGACATTGTTGGTTTCGTGAGGACGTTGGACGTCAAAGGAGAGGTTGTATACTCACGTGTAGGTATTGTTTGATAAACAATACACAGCCTATTCAAACAGCATACGTGAATTGAGATTCCAAATTTGTATTCAGTACAACATTTATAAGAGCTTCCTCAAAGAATTATAATGTGTTTTTTGCGCAACAAAGGGCTGATATTAAACTGACAACACACCCACAATCGGGAAAGTAGAAACTGCAATTTAGTGATTTCAACTTCCAATCATCCTGAGCCACGTAGCGCTTTACGGGATTTCTACTAATAGCGCTCAAACCCCTGCGGACATTCGCCAAGATCCGTGGTTATTACTAGCGCAAAGATTCATGCGCCCAATCAGAGCCTCAGTTGCAAACAGACCAGGGCCGTTTCCAAACCCCTGGCTTTGGCTCCGTCTCCGGCTACAGCCTATTGCAAATCTGTATGAATGAAGCGTGGTACGAAGACAAAGCTGGGGTTCGGAAAACAGCCCAAGGCATGCGAACCAACATTCTTCTGCAACGCGCATTTATATTGGTCCATTCGCTTGGACATCTGAGGCGTTCTCACAAATGTTTATCCCGAGTCCCACGTAAACATTTAAATTAATCGGAAAAGATGTAGAAATTAACATACAGAACGTGAAATAAAGCTTTGCTATTATAGTATACAGAATAAGAAACATAAAAGACTGAAAAGCTACGTAAACGCCAATAAAATTAAGTATAGTGGTAGAAATTGTCATTTTACCAGGGTGGACGTTCATATCATGTATTGGCCAACTTGTTTAATGATTGCTGCAAATGTCCGCAGTGTTTGAGGGCGACAACTCAAGAGCCCGTTAAACTCTGCGTGGCTTAGGATGCCTTCCAATATAACTGTAAGACCTTTGATTTATCAATACATTTAAAACGCACAATGTAAATTGAGAATATACGCTGCAGTATGCGGGTTCCATTAATTTTTTGTTAGAGACGAAAATAGCATTGTATGCGTGATGACGCAATGATTAGACGGCAGAGCTATCGCCTCATTAGCTCAGTCCAGCTATATTGTGGTTTTTGTATTCGGAAAATGATTTCCATATAAGGCTACATCTGTGATTATTGTTCAGGTCTGTGTCAGTTGCAACTATACAAACTAGATTGCTACATACTATTATTGTAACATAAAATATGAAATTCAGTCGTGTATTATTTCGAAAAATCTAATTTTTGTTGGTGAATATATTATTTTTGCTCTATTTTACATGATATTTATGCATGTAAGTTATGTCGTAGCTAGTTGCTGTAGCATTCGAGTTTTTCCAGTTCACCAGGTACTTAAAGGTAGGATACACCATTTGCAGATATCAAAAATATTTACTACCGAATTATTAGAAAAAACTGCCCGACGCCGGTTAAAAATGAACGCCGTTTTTCTTGCTTTTCTCAGCATTCATTATTGTAAAACTTCAATTAAACGATATCAGTTGAACGATATTTACTATAAAATACAACCCTGAATCCGCATATTCATGATAATTCAAGCAATTACCAATGGTGTGTCCTACCTTTAAATTGTCAAATGTGACCGAATTAATGCCATGTGTTTGCCGCATGCTATTTGTAGTCAAATAGAAATAAACAAGGACCGATGAAAGCTTCTTGTTTTGCATTGTCAATCAAGCTATCAGATCTAAGGAAGAGTAAGATATTCTACGCCTATTTCAATGCACTAAAAACTACATCGGTGTGGTGGACAACAGGCCAGAGGTGACAAACAACACCAACGGGGAAGCTATAGACAGACAAAACAAATTGTAGAAACAGAATTAATGGGAAATGGGAAATCGACTGACGCACTTGCTCCTTCCTGTGGATGTATGCCTACACAATAATACTCAGCTAATTACAACAAACGGAAAACAGGTGCAAAACAGCGCCAATGCGAAGTCGGATTCAGTGGGTTGTTTTATCTCCCCAAGAGGATACATTAAAATTGGACGAATATACAGATTGACGTCACAAGCTGTAATTTGCAAGACACGCGCATTCAAGTGGACGCGCGTTTTGCCTTTAGATATGGGTGCGATATTTAGATGTTGTGGAGGTATATGTATATTGTTTATGTATATTGTACCAGGAAATTTGTCAAAATTGAAAGTTATAGTCCAAACAAAACTGTTGAATTTTATGAGTTTGAAACGAGATATCCGGGAAGAGAAACAAAATGCCAACCAAGGTCAATCTGCTTGAGCTGACCAAATTTTGTCTGACTCTGATGTCTTCTTCTTTTGTTTCGAAACGAATTTAGCACTCGTTTACCAGTGGCCGATTTCATGCAGCTGCTAAGCACACAAAGGTACTTAGCATGAACATTCTTCCTTGGGAAAAACAAGGTTACAAACCAATTTTCAGGTGATGTATATTGTTTGTGACTGGTACTCAGCTGCATGGTTTTTGCTTAGCATAAAGAACACATGGAGTTTTGGCCGGTAACCTGTTTTTACTGAGCAAGACTTTTAGGTGCTAGCATAGTTTTGTGCTTAGCAGTTGCATGAAATTTGACCAGGGTATAAAGTGCATATTGAGAATTTCAAACGAAATCAATTTCGATATGAATTTACAATGACTGGCGAATAAATTTGGTCTTGTCGAAATTAAGCCTTGAAAAAATCCTCAATACATGTAGGCCCTACATGTATACATGTACATGTACATACATTCGCATTTTTGTATCACTGTGGAGACATGGCTTTGTTCTCGTGTACAAAATGGTTAGAAAGTCGAGCACGTTTTTCAAAATGCTCCCATTTTAACCATAATTTTTTTCCTGGGTTGAAATTTCGACCCAATATACCCTATATTATACCCTAACCCAAACACTAACCCTAAACCACATCCTAATCCTAGTTTTTGAGTAATTTAAGTAAAATCCAAAAATCTAATTCGTGAAATTCCCAATGGAGACCTATTCATCTATAGAAATTTACCCTCCGGAGACATTTTGTCTCCATTGTACACATTGTGTTCATGTCTCCAGAGGGTACCGTATTTCGGAACATGTGTATATGCAAAAATCAAATACCAAATACTATCTGAAAATAAAGTTGGGGCGTGCAACGCAATTTGTCGATTGTATGACCCAGTTAAACCCTATACAAGCAAGGCAAACATAATTTTTTTTTTTTAAATACATTCTCCCTAATGGTTTTTTTACCATAAACAAAATTCTGTAGGGACATCAAGTGCTTGGTACTTGCTAATGGACTCACAGTTAAATTACTTCATAATTAGTTAATGGCCTCACTCTACCGATAAGGTTAATTATGCTAATGTGCATCAGAGCTCGCGCTGTGCCGTTTTAGACTGACATGCTTATTATTAAATTGCAAGGGAGAAAGGTTATGTTAACTTAGAATTCTAAATTCGGTACTCTGTGGAGACCTGAGCACAATGAGAACAGTGGGAGTCAAAAGGTATCCGCTGGGTATATTTCAATAGATGAATAGGTCTCCACATTGTTTCACGAATAGATATCTGGAATTTGTTTACTGTCGCAATCGGTTGAGCTCTAGGGATGAATGGGTTAGGGTTATAGCCCAGGGAAGTAAATCTAGGGTAATTAATAATTCTTCCAAATAGGCACTTTGGGAGACAAATTAGCGTAAGTTGTTAGGTAATAAGGAGACATTGACACTTAGGGAGACATTTCAGTGTCTCCCTAAGTGTCTATCTACCCTAAAAAACGATATATTTTGTAATTTTTTTTCTTCCTAGAACGACAGAGTTTAGTCTAAATAGCATAAATCCCGAAGATCTTAGAGAAAAGGGTTAGGGTAAACAAGTTAGGACTGTTTTAAGTTTATGTACATCTCTATGGGATTGTCTCCCTAAGTGCCTATTTGGAGGTATAGTAATTATGCTAATGGTGCATCAGAGCTCGCGCTGTGCCGTTTTAGACTGATGTGAATATTATTAAATTGCAATGGAGAAACTCACAAAGGTTATGTACGTTAGCTTATAGAATTATAAATTCGGTACCCTGTGGAGACCTGAGCACAATGATAACAATGGGAGTCAAAGGGTATCCGCTGGGTATAGGCCTATTTCAATAGATGAATAGGGCTCCACATTGTTTCACGAATAGATATCTGGAATTTGTTTACTGTCGCAATCAGTTGAGCTCTATGGATGAATGGGTTAGGGTTATAGCCCAGGGAATTAAATCTAGGGTAAATAAGACAAATTTACAAAATAACCCTCGACGTTTAGAAAATTGTGTACACGAGAACAAAGAGATGTCTCCACAAGGATACACATTTGAGAATACATGTACCTGTTCGTTTTATATAATAAATTCAAACAATGACATATTATTGTCACTATAATAGTTCACAATTTGTTTTACTTACAATGTAAACGTTTATCGATCTACATGGCATATATATGTATAATAATTGTTAACTCTTATCATCAATTTATTTCATTTGACCTGTACTTCTAACACAATGTCAGAAACAAAAACATTTGAATTAACAAAAGAAATATTTTACATTTAGATTTCCACAATAGAATGGGTCTGGGGTTTTTCTTAACTCATTGACAGAAATGATCTTATTAAAAAATATCACGAAGCATTACCGTGGATTGGAATCGAACAGCACGCAGTGGTTGATGAAATTATTAGTCATGCACGCTTGCCTCAAGATCCCATCATTTGAAGAAAAACAAATAACATTCACAATTAATTAATCTGAATAAAAGCAGTCTGCTACATTCTGATAGAAACTTACCCGAGCATATCCACAAGATAAGCAACGAGCGTACTACCATCGTGGCTACCCGTGTAGTCGCAGCTTTCCACCGTCCATCAGAGGCCATCTTGCTTTCCTCTTTTTTTCTCGTCAGAAACTGATGATAAAATTGTAGACCTGAATGAGATGCAAATGATATGATTCCCCTTTGCGCTTTCTCCCTCGCAGACACACGCACTCACGGTAGACACTCTCTCTCGTTGCTGCCGCGATGATATGCAGAGGAGGCGATCGATGATAATGATGAAGAAGATCACGTGGTGGAAATCAATTATTAGACATGCCAAGACGGTTGGTGTCGTGTCATTGACGGAGCACGGCGAAGCGCGGGGTGAGTCGGCGCTGCATGCATGCCACTGCCAAGCCTGCCGTTAGTGATCCACGGCCTCTCAGCTTGTAATCGATGAAACTGCGCTGCGCTAGTTTGTACCGCCAGGAAACCCCTGCACCACTCACAGTCACACGCTGTACACTCGGTTGAGCGAAAATGAAACACTTTGGTCATTCATTAACCCTACTGAGCGACGGCATAGAGTATGTCGTAGTTTGGTGATTTGGTTCCGAACCAAATACTTACTGATAGTATCACTAACCAACAATGTAACAAAAAACAGAGCGTGTAAGTTGACCTCGAGAACGTACGAAACTATTATAGTAGGGCTACTAAGCCAATTGTGCACTTTTTGATAAAAGCATGAAACTTAGCATATTGGGTCTTGATCCCATGAAAAGCATTTTTAGATGTGGGGATATCTAATATCTGACCTCTACGAGAAACTGAACTTTCTGGCACATCGAATAGGAGCTTCAACGTGTAAGCGATTAGTTTTCGTAAAATACTTGACACTGTTCTTTTAACTGAAAAGTAGATAAAATGTTTAAATGAATATTATTGTTCATTCCAATTTACAAAATGTGAACGATATATAAAGTTTCCGAGAAACTGTTGAACTTGTTTGCTACAAGTTCAGCAACGTCATAAGTATAAGGCGGTCCCCGCATACAATATACATGTATGTACATTTCGACGTTCCCACATGTCAGCGCACCGATATGCAGTAATAATAATAATAATAATAATATAAAGCATTTATAATGCGCCATCTATCTAGAGAAAACCTATTCCGAGGCGCAACATAAAACACAAACATGACAAAGGAAAAATAATGAACCAAAATAAAATGCAACAATAAATAAAACATAAAGGCAATTCAGGATCAATAATGTGACCCTACAAGATCAAAGAGGATATCACAGTACCAACACACACTGCCCAGCTGCACATGGCAAACAAGCAAAGAGAGGAGAAGACCAGAATTAGCAGTTGCAACAACTTAACAGCAATAACTGATTCCTGCCCGACCAAAATGAGAGAAAAAATGGCCGAACATACATGTATTAAGGTATGTGTCAGCAATGGGATACCAGAAATCACATTAAAGACATCAAGTAAAAGCTCAAAATGAGTACATAAATCACAATAAAATGTTTTGCAAAAACAATCAAATATTATAAGCAGTTTCAAATAAATGAGTTTTTAACAACTTTTTGAAAACATTGATGGAACTACAATTGCGAAGTTCGAATGGCAAGGCATTCCAAAGCTTGGGAGCAGCTGCATAAAATCCACGATCACCATACGACGAAACAGTTCTAGGGACAGTCAGAAGAATTTTGTCAGCAGATCTCAAAGTGCGTTTTGGAATATATGGAGAAAGAAGTTCATTAATATACACTGGTGCCATAGCATTAAGTGATTTCCAAGTGAGCAAAAGTAGCTTAAATTGAATTCTTTGACGAATTGGTAACCAGTGTAGTTGTTTCAAAATTGGCGAAATATGATCAAATTTACGAGTGCGGGTTAACATGCGTGCTGCAGCATTTTGAGCACGTTGGAGCTTTGCCAGTAGTTGTTCATTTATACCATATAATAGAGAATTTTTTTGGAGCCGGGTTTTTTTTTCCGCAATGAGCCTATCACGTCGCAACTTGCGTATAAAAAAATTATTATAGGGAATTATTGGCTAAAAAGATCACTCTCCTCAAACTTTCCTCTGTTACTGAAAAGTGTTGCTATGTACCTAACCATATCGCCCACCATTTGAAAATATAAAACATCCCCTTTCTGTTTGATAGGTTTTCTTATTTCAATCAATTCGGAAACACAGGGCCTTTTTCGATTAGAAAATTGGTAAAAATGCTGAAAAACACAATTCTCTATGGAAGTCAACACGATTTTCAGGGGGTCTGCTCACTATTAAATGAACAGCAAAGTATACCGTGTATGTAATACACGGCTGTGTCGCACGTCAAAATAAAGTATAGAAAATTCGTATTTCAGGAATATAAGAATGGTTTTGATTGATCTAGAGAAGAAAAAAGAATTCCCAATCCAATTGTTGAGCTTCTTTCATCTGAAGCATGGCCCCAACACGTATATCACCCGAATCCTTTGTGTATCTTGTTTGCACCTACACTGTTATACCCCTTATGTCTAAAATGGTTTGGTCCTATGAACTGTTGCTGTTGTGCAACCGCACAGCCCCCCCCCCCCCCCCCCCCCCCCCCCCCACACACTTATTGTACTCGGGGTATTAGCACACACTGTATTCCAAAATAAAGGTTTTTCATATGATGCTTAGGTCAAACGTTATGATTATATCATCTATGTTTATGGCAGTTTCATGGTTCAGATCTTCGTAAAAACAATGTATTATAGAAAACAAAATCAACCACACGTACAAGTCCTATAAACGGCGGCTCAGTTGTGCCCGGAAGTTCAACCGTGACCTTTGTGCGCAAGACTAAAGGCAAGGGTGCACGGTTGTAAATAGGCCCAAAATTGCTTGCGCCGACCAGATCACATTTTGCATGCCCAGGAAATAATTTTCGAAAGAGCATTTTGAGAGCCATGCATTTAAAGGATTGTAAAAATACAGTGTACCACCTCGGTCCGGGAGTGTGAGCTTCTAATTCTGAGCATTTGGGATGAATCTGGCCATGGAATTGGCACTACTTGGCTCTTGAGCGAGAGGGTATTTTTTTCAAAATGGACGCTCTGCAGATTGGACTTCAAAACTAGTTTTAGGGGGGTTCTCCTTTGTAGGGAAATATCACCCAAAAGTTATCAGATGACCCCATACAAATAGAAAAGAAAATGAAAGATGGTGAAATAAGCTTCATTTTGGTGTATAGTTTAGTCACCATGGAGAGTTGTGAGTATTTTTCCCAATTTTTTTAAGTTGGGGTATTTATCACTGTTGTCTATGGGACTTTATTTGGATGTGCGCAACCTTACACGATCAATTGACGAGTGATAGTGTAGTAAGATGTACTACACCACCAATCAACCTGTTAGTAAATTATAGGTCCTATAACCGATAATGTAACATAAATTGACCGATAGTGTAGTAAACGTTACTCATTTTGTTGTGACATTATCGGTTAGTGATAGTACACAAGTATCGGTCAATGTACACGTATGTGACATTATCGGTTGGTGATACATTATTGGTTGGTTACTACATTATCAATGGTAACAATTGGCTAGCATGTTAACAAAAGGCTAACATGTTGAGTCACGAGTTTGTTCGAAAACGTGTTAAACTGGACTTGTGTGCTTAAAGGTAGGATACACCATTTGTAGACATCGAAATAATTCACTACCGAATTAACAGGAAATATCTTCCTTTTTTTAAAGTCATTAATGATTGTAGGCATCCAGCAAAGTGATTGCCCTAGATATCCTGTAATAATTGTTCCGAAAATTGAATTTTATAAAAACAAATTTACGATAAAAAAAATCACGATCGCCGATCATAAGAACCACTGCCTGACGCCGATTGAAAACGAACGTCGTTTTTCTTGCTTTTCTCAGCATCCATGATTGTAAAACTTCGAACAGGTCAGGTAAACGATATTTATTATAAAATACAACCCCCCAAATCCACCCATTCATGATAATTCAAGCAATTACCAATGGTGTATCTTACCTTTAAAATGATAATTAGTGCAAGAAAAAATGTGTACAAGGTTTTGGGTTTTCATGACTGTGGTGTGAAAAGTGATTGGTATTAGGTAGAAAAAGATATGTAGTTAGTTTTCGAAAATCAATGCATGAAGCATAATGGACCCCTTCTTTATGTGTAGAAGCCGTCGCACTGCCGATTTTAAGGTCATTTTGTAACACTTATAGAACAAACACTATACAAAAGCTTTAAATGCCCCGCTTTGGTGTATGGTTAAGGAAGGCATGTATGCACAAGTTGTACATAATTAGGTATCGTGAACAGCGCCCTCTAGTGTCACATGGTGGTCATCCCCCTTTTTTCAACGGTGGTGCTTTTTTAGGGCAGCATTTAGCGGTCTGTGTGTTCACGCTGTGTGGCAGACTGCCAGTCAAATTTAAAGTCAAGAGTGGGCTCTTGAAATGACCGAGCCTCCACTACACCGCCAGCAGTGATTTCATTGCTTCGCTTATAAAGCGTTTGATTTAGCGGGACTGTTGAATCTTAATGAAGGGGCCATGCTTCAATAGAATGGGGCCTCGGGTAAAGACATTACAATATAAGGGTTCAGACGTAAAGAAATAATAACGGATGGGTTCTTATCAACTGCATAAATCTAGAACGATGACCAACGATGACTCGAAACCGCCTGAATCAATATTAGCGACGCAAGGCAAACTGGTTGGGAGGTTTTAGTCCACTTTGAAGTTAATATTGGACTCGCCAAACTAGCTTGTGACATTAAAGGTAGGAGGATACACCATTGGTAATTGCTTGAATTATCATTAATGGGTAGATTTATGGGGTTGTATTTCATAGTAAATATCGTTTAACTGACCTGTCCGAAGTTTTACATTCATGGATTCCGAGAAAAGCACGAAAAACAGCGTCTGTTTTCAACCGGCATTGGGCAGTTATTCTTATGTTATCTTTGAATTTTTCTTTATAAAATTATATTTTTCGGAATAATTACCGGATATCTAGCGCAATCATTTTGCTGGATGCCTAGAATCATTATTTACTTTCAAATGAGTAAGATATTTCTTAATAATTCGGTAGTAAATATTTTCGATATCTGCAAATGGTGTATACTACCTTTAAACAATAACAGGGCCGAGTTTTGATTTTTTTTTATGGGAAGTCTTGGGGCGCAGGGACGACGACAAAACGCAGCGATAAAATAAATACATGTCATGTACATAAATTAACGTCAACGTTGGTTCACGTTTAGGGGAGTTATGGCGTCTAAAAATCCTTCATAAAATTTTCATTTTTCAAAAGTCATGGACATGCTCCTGAGAAATATCTGTAGCCTTTTCCAAGTTGCTTCTCGCCGCTACTCGGATGCTTTTCTCGTCAAAATGTTCTTCAAAACCAAACGTTATTTAGGAAATAGAACCTTAAAGTATGCCATGTTGTCCTTGCGCTTCCGGGCCCCTAGCCCTCCGTGATGTTGACAAACTTTGTATTCCACTATGATAGTCAAGCCGCAAGTCTTGCAATAAGCTTGTTAATGTGACACCAAATGACTTTGCATGTGTCACGTTACATTAAAGGTATATTTTTTTTAAATGGCCTATATCTCTGGAATGTAAACATTGGTTTTCATGTTAAGTATATCCTAACGTTTCAAAAAATGTACAGTTTAGCAAATCTACACAAAAAGTGAACGAAAATACGTAAGAAACCTGACTAAAATGTTCTTCAAAACTAAACGTTATTTAGGAAATAGAACCTTAAAGTATGCCATGTTGTCTTTGCGCTTCCGGACACCTCCGTGATGTTGACAAACTTTGTATTCCACTCATAGTCAAGCCGCAAGCCTTGATGAGCTTGTGGGGCCTGGCCGAGAGGATGAAGCGAAGCCTGCCCCGCGTCTTAGGTCACTGGCTGCGACACCAGCCAAGCGACGGTTACAGCACATGTTGCGCATAACAATGTACATGTACATGTACATTGTACATGTATACTGTACATGTATTTGAACGGCCTTTTTTTAATACGGCTATGTTTCGCGGGTCACGTGTCATAGGTGTTTTGTTGCAAGAGCAACTCTTATAGAGGATAAGGAGCATTTTCAAATAACACAATTTCATGAGATTTGAAATCAATGTTCCCCCTTAAAGGTCTGTATACACCATTAGTAATTGCTTGAATTATCAGGAATGGGTGGATTTGGGGGGTTGTATTTTGTAGTAAATATCGTATAACTGACCTGTCCGAAGTTTACAATGATAAACGCCAAAAATGACGGCGTTCGTTTTCAACCGGCGTCGGACAGTTTGGGTTTTTTTACGTTTGCCGTCCGGCCGGATCGTGAATTTTTGTTGTATAAAATGCAATTTTCGGAATCATTACAGAATATTTAGCGCAATCATTTTGCTGGATGCCTAAAATCATTATTTACTTTCAAATAAGTAAGATTCAAAATGAATTTCTTGCAAATTCGTTAGTAACATTTTTTTGATATCTGCAAACGGTGTATCCTACCTTTAAATGTTCTTTCCGATTAACATCATTTCGTTCAAAACGCAGTTCCAGGACCTAGTGTTCCTTTAAATTGACTGCCTATATCAAAACTTTGGTGTTAAAGGTATGGCGTCAGGATAAATATTAAGAAAACCGTATTGCACTGCTATGTGGAATACTCGATCGATTGCATAGAGGTCGGCAACGGAAAAGTGGGAAATGGACGATCTAAATATTTTTATTTTTTTAATTTATTAATTTATTTATTTTTGTGGTTTTTTTGTGTTTTTTTTGTGTTTTTGTGTTTTTTGGTTTTTTGGTTGTTTTGTTGGTTTTTTTTTGGGGGGGGGCATTACTACACAGAATTTGTTCCTCCAACTTTGTTTAAGTCTGTGGTAGGTCAGTGGTAGGCAAATTTGCCCGGATAAAGAGGACAACCATGGGCGTAATTTCGATTCTGTGCTAACTTTCCAACAATTAAATTAAAAACTGAGAACAACACACGCTTCTGTAGTAGCTCTTGTTTGAGTGAGAATATCTACATGTACATGTACATGTATTTTTTAAAATGTCAATGTCAACCCACCATAATTTGTCTGTATAGTCTGAACACGTTTGAGAGTTTCGAGTACATGTACTTGTATTTAAAAAAACACATCTTGAAGTAAGGTTATTTATCGTGCACCGGTGTCTATGGGACATATACAGTGCGTCACCGTTTTCAAGGCGAATTTAGCCTTTCACGGTTTGAACAAACTTGTAAAGTTTGTCCTTTTTTTCGTTTGGCAGTTTGAAACATAAAGATCCATAGAATATACAAGATTAAGATATCATGGGAAAGAAGAGATTCCAATCTTCTTAAATATAGCAAACGTTAAGAAAAATAGGTGATTAGTTTTGCAGAATTAATCAATTAATAAAATTGCCTCTTCGTGAAAACGAAAAAAAAAAAACATTAGCAAATTCGCCCATGGCTGTGAGAGTCAAAATGTATACATTTTCCCATTGCGCCCCAAATTCGCCTCTTCGTGAAAACGCTAAAAGCCAATACGCGCCAAATTCGCCTCTTCGTAAAAACGCTAAACGCACCAAAGCGCCCCTTCATAAACACGTTGAAGTCAAGGCTATTTTTAATTCGCCTCTTCGTTAAAACGCAAAACGGCACTTATTCGCCCATTCGTTAATTAGGATTTTAATGATTTTTTGGATGTACATGTATAACTTCACCAGGTTGTAGATATTGCAATATTTAATCGTTTTCATCAAAAAAATGAATATCGATAAATATACGGTTTTTCATGAAATTCGGCCCTTCTTGAAAACGGTAACGAGTGGTGCACACAGACATAGACGGACAGCGCCTATGAAAATCAACGTCCAGGCACCGTAATTTAGACGGCGCCTGACTAAGTATTAAATCGTGGGCAGGGGGGTCAGACAAGTCGACCGTTGAGACAACTCGACTCGGGACAAGTCGACCGTTGAGACAACTCGCCCGTTGAGACAACTCGCCCGTTGAGACCGTATGTCCGATAAATGGAAAGACAAGTCGACCGTTGAGACAAGTCGACCCGCATGTTTTTTAGATAGTAGCGGGGATTTTGACGGCGGCTGATCGCCGTTTGGCTGATCGCCGTTTGGGAGTTATGCTACATAATTTTTTTGGTGTTCGGGCCGGGTTGATACGGCTGGGGTTGCCGCTGGGCGAGATGATTGATAGGTTTAGCTCCTTGAACCCCATGCATTTTATCGTGTTATTTTCGAACGAAAATGGCAGAAAGTGGCCTTCTATTCCCATGCTGTAAACATGTCTTGTCCGACATCCGTGGGCAGAAGGGATTGAAAAATGTGCACGACTCCATGACCGCTATTGTTACAAATATGGGGCAAAATGTTTGGCAGTCATCACATAGTAACGCTCGTCGAAATTTTCCTCTGGCGCCCCCCCCCCCCCCCCCCTGCTGTCCGTCTATAGGTTATTTATGTCTGTGGTGCACCCCCACTGATCTCTATAGAGATCAGTGTGCACCCCTCGTGTCTGCCTCGAACAGCGCCCTCTGTGGTGTCTAGCCTCTCACATTGAATGTCATAATGGAAGTACAGAATGTACATGTACATTTACAGCGAACATAATTCTATTAGATTTTGGGTTCAATCAATCAGTTATTGTTAAATTAGCCTTATTGAACTTGAGTCTGGTTATGGACAGGCAGACTTTGGGGGAGCCTATATGGGTACAGCTAGAGTTCCTAGAAGAAGTTGTGCCTTTAGTAAATAACTTGGCCATTTCAACACTAGATATTAAAATTAATTGACTCCAAAAATAAATGTAACATCCGCAAACAAGTTATAAATCGTGATAAACAAACTTTAATTGTTCATCATCAATCAATCTTATCATCAATCTTATAATTATATTAATCTACAATGTTAAGCTTTAATTTGTTTTGAATAAAAGTTTACATGTAATTACAATTTGGTATCAAAGAAAACATAATAAGCAAACATATTTACAAAACTGTACAACGTTGTCGCGCAGTACGACTGCAAGAAAATGGCTTTAGCTCATATTAAGCTTTGATTCTCAGAAAGCTGTGAAATCCAAAACTAAAATACGTTGTATGTACACAGTTATAGCAAGGGAAAAATCATGAAGCTATAAAAAGAAAGACCGAAATGGGGTCATACTAATTACCGACAACACGCACATCACCGACAAAACATCTAAAACATATTCTATATTGACAAAGGGTGTATAGAACGGCCTAGACCAAACTTGAGTTCTATATACCTCTTTTGTCAATCTAGAATATGTTTTAGATGTGGTGCCAGGGATCAAGTGTTGTCGGTGATTAGTTGACCGCCGAAATGCTGTGAACTACAAAATCTGCCAGATGTATTCAAGAGTCGAAGATGTTCCTAGTGTCTGCAGTAGTAACCGGTAGGTACGATTTGGACGGTCCTGGACGGCATAGAAGCTGGCCCCGTGAAGCGGAACCCAAACTTGGCCTGATTGAAGCTGACCCTTCGATGCTCGGCAAACCACCACTATGAAGAAACAAATAAGGAAAAGGAACCATGAATAAATGATAATTTTCAGAAGTTCAGAGAATAAAGTTAGAGATCTAGAGAGAGAAGAAAACAATTAAACGGGTAAGAAAACAAACAACAAAGGCAAACAAGAAAGGTAGAAGACAAAATAGGGAAGTGAGAACCATGGATTGTAATGTACTAATTACATTCTCTGTTTTGGAGGAGTTCGGCGGATTCAGAATGTCTCCATATTGGACAAACTGGGGGATTTGGTGGATGCCTGGTATCCTAAATCTGTCAGAATCCAACATATTTTTTTCGGTGGTATTTTGAAGAATTCAGGACACCAGAAATGTTTGCATGACCACCTTGGTGGATTTTGGCGGATTCAAGACACTTCAGTAAAAGTATATAGATAGGGTTGGGGTTAACAAGATTCAGGAAAACACGCCAACTTACCGAAACAACTGAGGCCATGAGGTGAGCACGCTGAGCCAACTCTCGTAGCTGTGCCCGCCGTGGTCGACTGCCGTCTCTGTCGAGAGCCTCCCGAAGTATGGCCCTCTGCCACGGTGCAACAGACACCGAACGACGGGTGCCGAAGTCCTGGAGATGACAGACGCCAACCGGAGCCTGCAGAGCCTCCTTTGGGTCATGGTTCAGTAGCGGTGACGGCGAGGGGTAGCTAGCCGAGGGTGACGGGCTGTAGTCTATCTTAAGACCCGCTGATGGCAGGCGTTGGTCCGGCGACAAAGGGGGTGGGCTGGCCGGGGGATGGTGGCCGATATGAGGGGAAGATGACGGTTGGTCAGTGTCGATCTTGTTAATGCCTGAGAATAAAAGGAAACTATAAGATTTACTATAAAAGATAAAGCAGAGAAACCTTCAAGAACATTTAGAGTGCAATATCTTAGGTTGGCATTACGGAAATCAACAGTTTAAACAAGGAAATTGCAAGCAAAATGTTTGTTCTTTTAATAATGGGCACATTTGGAAGTGAAGCTTCAGGGTTAAATCACAAGGATTCAATCACAAGTACTTACCGAACTCAAAACGTATGTCAGCGTCCACCATCATCTCCTGGGCGAAAAGAGCGTGGGTGAAGTCGTCCCCTGTACTCGCTGCCTCGTCGCCGGTGTCGTCCTGTCTCGGAGACTCGGTGCCGGTGCCGTGACTGCCCAGATCACGCGGCGGTATCTCGGGGAAGTGCCCGCCGTAGGAACACGGTCCGTCGTCCGGTCCACAGTCGGTAGACGAGGAAGACATTGACGACAATGACAACTCATCTTCGTAGGACTGGCGGCTAAACCAGACCAGCTCGTTGGGAATATTCAGGGCGGTGGCGATCTGGAAATCCATCTCTCGAAAAAGTTGGCAAAAGAACTCGAAAGGATGATGATAGAATATAATAAGCGCAAAGTTGGGGGATCTTATTCGCAGACCGAGTCTCAATTGAATGATGAAAGTGACAAGACCAGCTGGGGTTTTTATCCTGTGTTGCGGCTTTGGTTGTCCCTGTCAGTCATCCCTCCTTCATGTCCTCAGCCAACCCAAGCGCCATCCATAACCACACCACGTACCCCCACCCCTCCCCTCTAATCCTGACAGCAGAGACGGCACCTCAAAGTTAACGAGTTGTCAAAGAGATTATGACGGATCACGGCCTACATTAGAGGCGCGGCAAGGTACTCTATACTTTACCGCTGGCGCGTTGAGGCGCAACACACGTTGCGCTTCACTAATTATCCCCTATTGACCAAAAACCCAGGACAATTGAAGCGACCAGCATTCACTATGAACCCTATAGCCAATAGAATTTCGTAACTGAGTTGATAGAAACATTTAAACATGTACTGTAAAATAATGTTTCTGTTGTAAAAGAAGCCCTGAAATCTCCCAAAATGTTATGCTTTCAATTGCAGTGGTTGAAACGAAACAAGCCCACTGTTCCTAAGAAAAAACGAAAACCTGAACCCCCTAAAAAAAACCGGAAAAAAGGTGGGGGTAGCTAATTACAGTTTAAAATATTTACACCAAAACAAACCCACCTCCCGAAAAGTGATACTTCCCTAACAATGCATGCAGCCATTTTATAAATAGCACCCGCCCACATTCTCTGGCAAATTGGGCTCATTTTTAAGCGTAATTTTATCAAGTCTGCCCCTATAATTATGGAATCTCCAAAAACCAGGCAGTTGACTCTCGGCTTTACAGATTGAATCACAGAGCATCTACATCCACCCCTGCATCTACTCACCATTCCTAAAGCCCGCATTTCACCTAGGATTGTTTTTTTCCAATTGGCCCGATCTGGACCAGATTGTCCCCGATGAATCAATTTTTTTGATCGGCCCGATTGTCGTCAGGGGACCCTCGGACGACCAACACGACCACGGTTTTTGATCGGCTATTGTTTTTCAACATGTTTAAAAACAGTAGGCGATCACTTTTTCGGTAACTGAACCTCGGAGGACTGAGGCGACCACGCCAGATCTTCCCCCGAAGGTATAGGGTAGTGCTCGACAGTACTCGACAGTGCTCGCAGGTTCCCGACTATTTTCGCAAAAATGTGACCGATCGACCAAAAAAAAAGAATCGGGTACTATCGGGACCAAAACAATCCTTGGTGAAATGGCCGCTAACCAAGCCGCTACCAGACCATTGACTAGACATTGACTAGACTAGACGTATCCAACCCCCCAAAAAGCCAATCATCTACATTCGCTCTACCCTTGGACCATACCGGAGTGGAACATGTTGCCTGATTCTGCCAGATGTTCATCTTCAATCAACGGCTTTAAGATCCTGGGGTCAATTTCATAGAGTTGCTTAAGCACAAAAATTTTCCTTGGTAAATTAGATTAGGAGCTAAAATTCCATGTGGTCGTTATTTATGCCATGGAGGAATAAGAAGGGATTCCTCCATGGGTTATGCCAAGCCAACAACAGCTAAATACCCATCACAAATAATATACATCACATGGAGTTGTGGCTGGTAAGCTGGTTTTACTAAGCAAGAATGTTTTGTACTTTAGCAATTTTTATGCTTAAGCAGCTCTATAAAATTGGCCCCTGGATATTGAGCAGTTGTCTCAAATATCCCATTAAAAGTGTTTCATGTGTTCCAGTGTTCCATGTCAGCGTTACCTGCACGAGATAGCCAAGCCATACAATTTGTTGGTAATAGATGTCATCTTTGGTAACAATTTTCTTCAAAATGTCACCCCCCCCCCCCCCCTCAAAAAAAAATGCATAGACAAAATAAAGATGATGTAAATCTGCTTTTATTTATTAAGTGTCTAAGCCTCGACCTCAAACACCTTAAAGGTAGGATATACCATTTGCAGATATCGAACAAATTTACTACCGAATTATTGAGAAATATCATCTGAAAGTAAATAATGATTTTAGGCATCCAGCAAAATGATTGCGCTAGATATCATTTTAATTATTCTGAAAAATATAATTTTATAAAGAAAAATTCACTATCGCCGGACAGCGATCGAGAAAAAAACAAAAAAAACATAAGAATAACAGCTCGACGCCGGTTAAAAACAAACGCTGTTTTTCGTGCTTTCCTCGGCATGGGGCATGTTCAGACGGTGGCGTAAGTTAATCTAATCCAAAAATACTAAGTTATTCCGTTTTTAATCCAAAACATGCTTGCGTTCAAACGAGAAAGTTACGCCATTTCCCAGGCGGAAAAGTTGGTCAAGTTACGCCATCGTGGTTACGCAACGCAAACACCACTTTCTCAGCCTTCCGGTTAAAGCGCGCGCGCGGGAAACAAGGACAGTGTTGTACAGTATAGTATACAGTATACATGTACATTAGAGCGCAAGCGTACTGCCGTTTTCCAAACTCCAGCCTCTTCGCAATATCGGCTTTGTTTATGTAGTTTTCCTATAATAATGGAGCGCAGTGACCGACTGGCCTAAGCTAGGGTTTGTAAAACGGTCTGGTGAATAAACCGTGTACATGTACAATGTACACACACACGCATACATGTTCATGTAATTGCACGTGCGACAGGCCATGAGTTATCAAAATGGCGCCGATGATGATCAATGCTAAAGTTTTTCTCGTGTTTTTGCTTGCCTGTATTCGGGATAAAAGGGAACGATCGTCGGATTCCGAACCCGGAGAGTTGAATACTAAATCGTGTGCTAAGAGGCTCAGAAGACTGAAAAACAACCGATTGCGTCAACAAGACCACGCTACCCGTTGGCGTTTTTGGCAGTTTGTCAAACGAAGGCAACGGGCAATCGGATGTATTATCGGCGCGGTGGCCATCATTGAATTGCGAAGGGTTCACAAATATATCGCCTTGTCCGTGCCCGGCTAATGAGCACGGCCTGGACCTGTTACGAAAAAGGTCAATGTGAATAAACTAACACCGGAAGTGGCAGGTCAGTTGCGTTCCAACGGCACTTCATGGCTCATCGCCGCGGGGGGAGATCGTTATCTTTCGCTCAACTTAATCTAATCGGCCACTTTTGGGAAGCGTAAGTTACGCCATTTTGGTCGCGTAACTTACGCCGCGCGGGTGGATTAGAGCGTTCCAACGGACAGATTAACTTAGTATTTTTGGATTAGATTAACTTACGCCACCGTCTGAACGTACCCCATGATTGTAAAACTTCAGACAGGTTAGTTAAACGATATTTACTATAAAATACAACCCCCCAAATCCACTCATTCAAGATAATTCAAGCAATTACCAATGGTGTATCCTACCCTTTGGTTTGGGGAGTTGTGAGTATTCTTGGAAGTGGGGGTTTTCGGGGGGGGGGGTATTATAAGCTAAAAGGTTCGGCTAAACTGTATCGGACCTTTCATCGTTACGGATTTATTCGATGGAAGTACAAGGATAGTGATACAGCAATGCGCGCTTCTGTTCCAAATTTCTAATTGTTCACGATGTCATGTATGTTCTGTGTAAACCAATTAATCCAAAGTGTCAATACATTTTGTAGCCGATGCACCGATAATCCCTAGAATCACTGATAGTGATGTCTGCTACTGTCTGCATGGCAGCTGTGCACAGGTCGTCGTTTTATTGCTTGTCTGAGTTTTAGTGTGTTAGAAGTGGCGACTCGAAACCCTTGATCTTGTTTAGGTCATTGACTTTACTAGCCGAATTAGCGAGTATCATTTACAGTGTTTGAGGTTCGTTCTGTGTAGAAAAGAAAGCAAAGGACTTTATACATGGCAGTGATCTTAGAAATTGTACGCGCTCCATAATCGCATAGTACGCACACACATCTTTGTACAACACGCTCTATATGGCTAGATGGTGCCCCCAATCTGATTCCAAGACTAAAATATTTGATTTCAATGTTGACGCCAGTGACGTTGTCAGGTCAGATAACACGATTACCAGACTACGCTCTAGCCCTCCCTATACGTCTCTCCCTTATGTTGCAAAGAGTGAAGTCCCCACACCAACAATTAGGTTAAACCATGGAGGAATATTCCTCCATGGTTAAACAAAACAAATAAAGGTGACTTCCACACGGATTTGGAGGAAATAAAGTGGATATCCACCCTCATCTCACCTTTTGCGTATTAATATGCGAAGGAAATTTAGGATATTCAGAATAATATTTAGGTAACCACAAATGATTCACTAATCAACACCGCTAACACCCATTGGATCTGCCGTTGATTTGACATTAGTGGTAGTACATGTATATATACACCATTTGCTCTTTTTGTAATTTCCGAAAATTAGAATAGGTTAGGGGATTCATATAATAGTAAATATTATGACGACGACTTCAGTTTTTACAGTGTTGTGTTCATGTAGATCATGTAGATGGTAGAAAAACCAAGAACGTTCTTGCTGTTCTTGCAATCTGGTTACTTGACTTCCTTTAAACGAAACAGAGCCAAAAATGACATCAGGGAATTATCAGGTTAGGAAACCAGACTAGTTGGCTAGCATTCATTCACGGATGTATAACGGTATTGTAAACTAAATGCGGACTAACTAAATTTACCATAAATTGGGGGCAGTGTTTGAAAGTTGTCAGGTATTTTTAACGATTGTCGGCCGGCAAGGCGTTTGAAAATGATAAAAAATTCCACTTTTCTTGAAAGCCACAGCACACCAGATGTTGTGATTTCACAGGATGCTTAAAACTGTTATTCACTTATAAGTCAAATAAGGCAGGCCCGTATGCAGGGGGGGTGCGACGAGTGCGTACGCACCCCCCCCCCCCCCCCCCCCCCAAAAAAAAAAAATTACCAAAAGGTCCACATTTTCCGGGGTAAATAATGGTATTTTGATGTAGAAATAACCGTACTGGCACACGAAAATGTTTGGTCCCATTTTTGGTCCCGTACAAATTCGCCCCCCAAATTACTAAAAGGTCCACATTTCCGGGGTAAATAATGGTATTTTGTTGTAGAAATAACGGTACTGACACACGAAAAATGTTGGTTCCATTTTTGGTCTCATCAGTACACATTCGCACCCCCCATAACAAATCCTGCGTACGGGCCTGTAAGGTATATCATATTAATTCAGTAGTTTTGTTTTTTGAGGTTTGCAAACGATGTATATAACTATAGTACTACAACAGGTTTGGTCACTGAAAGTCATTTTTCATTACAGTACATGTAATTCTAAGTCTTTAAAGTCGTGGGGTCAGATTTTGTTGTTGAAGTTGGCCATCTATAGTCGGCACGCAATAATAGACAGACAGCGCTTGCGGATCGGCCCTCAAACACCGCGCCACAAAGAACTACTAAGCAGCCCAAACCGAGCCCGACTTAAATTGTACGCAGACAAAAGCGTAGTAATAAGGACCGCTTGTGTCAATGCCCTCCGTGCAAGAAAGCGACACCAGCTTTTACAAGTCTCCAGTACAACAAAAGCATTTAATCTGAACAATACATGATTGACGGATGTTTGTAAGCATTAGATCATGGAGCTGACAACTCCAATATGAGACAGCGGCCAAACACCATCTTCGTCTCCGTCTTGGGCTTCGTTCATGCAGTTTGGCAATGGTGATGGAGCCGGACCTAAGCTGTGGTTTGGAAAACAGCAAGTGAGTGATTCATCTGGGCAATTTTCTTTTGCTGGCAAAGAAGACAAAAGTCCTTTTTTTCATATGAACTTTTGATGGGGCGAAGAAATATTCCCTATGTCACAATCAGCACCATTCAGGTGAGTCGGAGAACATCGGTGGTCCGTGGTCCCCCCCTCCCCCTCACCCCCCTCCCCTCCCCTACCCCGGTGATCCCCCATTTGAAATTTCGAATTACACACAAACAATACAGGGTGGTAAACAACCGCAACCTCATATTTCCTACCTCTATGTTCCAATATTTTAAGAGTAAAAAGTTGCACAAATTGAATTTTATTTAAAAAAATCGCAATCCCCGAACTGCGATCGCGAAAAAACAAAGATACACTGTAACACACTGTTTTGTGCTTTTCTCGGCATCCATGATTGTAAAACTTCGAACAGGTCAGTTAAACGATATTTACAATGAGATACAACCCCAAGAATCTACCTATTCATGATAATTCAAGCAAATACCAATGGTGTATCCTACCTTTAAAGGGAATGCATCACTTTATATTGCTGTAATTTTCAGAATTTGATGGTTGGGGGGGGGTGGGGTAGTATGTTACAGCAAATGTTGTTACACTGACTTATTTGACGTTTGGGTTCGTAGATGCTGTAAAAATTGGAAAAACGATTCATGTTCTTGTAGTCTGTTCTTGTAGTCAGGTATCCGACCTCACTTAAGATGAAACGGAACAATTTCAAGACGTTTGAGAAACTGGCTAGGTAAATTTGCATATGAAGCACGATATGTGGCAGAGAAACCCCCCCCCCCCCCCCTCTTTTGTGTTGACCATTGTGTTCCCGGAATCTCAGGAATTCCTTTTAGGTTTCAAGGGGGGATGGGTTAGGTTACAATAGTGTTGAGTGCGTATAGACTATAGGGATAAGAGGGGGGTACCCCTCTGCCACATATCGTGCTGGGTATATAAATTTGCATACATTCCAAATTGAACGGAGACACTGACATTTTAGGAGACCGCCAACATAGGGCAAGATAGCTCAGTTGGTAGAGCGCTGGTCCGGTATTCCGGAGGTCGCAGATTCAAGTCCCGCCTTGCCAATTTCTTTATTCACTTCAAAATTGATGCACAATTTCTTAGTCAGTTTCCCTTGTGGTTTATTTGTGCATTACCTTTAATCAAAGTAAAGTGTTTTTTTATATATATATTTAACAAATAATTATGTATGTTCCGAGTCCTCATTCAACTCTGGATGTCACTTCATGCTCCCAAACTAGTTCCGTTTAGATCTTAAACCATAAACCAATGTTTCAACTCAACCAACGTTTCCAACAAAAATATCATGGAGAATACTAGCTCCAAATCCCTAGCTGACCCGGTCACTATCATACCACTGAGAATCATGAACAGGAACGTGGGGCCAATTTCATAAAACATGTGAGCACAATAAATTGGTTCGCACACAAAAGTCTTGCTCAGTAAAAACAGGTTATCGGCCCAAACTCCATGTGCTTTTCATACAAAGCAAAAAACAGGCTGAATACCAGTCACAAACAATAAACATCAACTGAAATGTTGGTTTGTAACCTTGTTTTTTCCAAGGAAGAATTGTCATGCTAAGCACATTTGTGTGCTTACATGTTTTATGAAATTGGTCCCTGCAGGGTGGCAAGTACTTGTTTGAGCGTCATATCATTATAATGTACACTGATTAAACACTGATTACACCATTACGCGACTGCGACGCTGTAACTGCGGTATTTCGCCAAGCGGTCTCAACACAGAGAACTTCAAAGCCTCATTCACACTTGGATCTAATGACCCCGCAACCACAATGAGAAGACACGGGCAGTCTGTGACCACGTGTTAATATCCCTGGTCTTCAGTATAACAAAAACGTCTTCAGTCTGAACAATACACGACGAGAGCTTGTAAGTAGCGTCTTTTCAGGAAGCAGGAAGGGGCTTAAGACTGTTGATGATACAGCAATGAGCGCCCTTCCTTTGCAAAGCCATCTTATTGTTACCCATCTTACATTGATCCAAAGTGTCAATAATTGTGTAGCCCATCCACCGATAATCCCCATATCACTAATAACATGTGGCTGTTTAACAACCTCAGCGCTAAATACTGATATCTGATACTGCCTGGCTTGATGCACTGTTCGTAGTTTTATTGCTCGTCGAGTTTTAGCTATGTGGCTCAATGCGTTTAGTTTGTACAGTGTGAAGTAACTCATTTAAACATTAGAAACCCTTGATTTTGTTTAGGTTATTGACTTTACCAAGCAAGGGTAGGATACATCATTGCAGATATCGAAACATTTTACTACCGAATTATCCACAAATATCTTCCCTTTTTGAAAGTAAATAATGATTATAGGCATCCAGCAAAATGAATGTGTATACATACTCTCGAGGCGTCGGACTTATGAACCGAAATAAAAGTAAATTTAATTGTTGGACTCGTGAGGCGTCGGACCAATGGGCCTTTATTTTGTTGGGAGATTAGATTTTGTCGGACTTGGGATGCGTTGGACCTCTGAGACGTTGGGCGAGCGGACCTCAGAAAGAGGACGCACTCCATAATCACATAATACATGTATAATGCCATCAGCCACCATCCTCAGTCTAATAATTAGACAGCCGTTGATTTGACATGAGTGGTAGAATACACCAATTACTTTTGTGTGAAATTTCGAGAATTGATGGGTTTAGGGGATTCGTTATAGTTAATATTGTGACGCTGATCTGTTTTAAAGTTGTTGTGTTCATAGATGCTGAGAAAAACCAAGAACATTAATGCCGTTTTTTGTAGACTGGTTCCTTGACTTTCTTTAAGCGAAACAGAGCAAATATTCGGACGTCAGGTAATTATCAGGTTAGGAAACCAGACTAGTTGGCTGGCACACATTCACAGATGTGTAACAGTATTATAAATAAAACGTGGACTAACTAAATTTAATCAATTGGGGGCAGTGTTTGAAAACAATAAGGTATTTTCAACGATTGTCGCCGGCAATCGTTAAAAATTTATATAAAATTTCACTTTTCTTGAAAACCACAGCACACCAGACTCTTTGAAATGTTATTCACCGTACAGTCAAGTAAGGTATTCTATAATAATTCAGTAGTGTTTGTTTTGGGTTTTTTATGTTTGCAAAACAGTAAAACTACCTTTAAAGGTATAGGATACACATTTTTCAATTGTGCATCATTTAAAACAGCAAAAGTTCTCAAAATCTAAAGAATGGTGCTTGACAACTAACCTGACAATATTTTAGCTCTTTGAATGCTGTAAATTCTGAGGAAATAATTTGCAAGTACTATTATTTGATCTTCAAAATGACAGCATGCCAGAAGGAATAATTTCACAGGGAGTTCAGAGTCATTAATATCTTAACATCAAGTAAGCTCCTGAATAATTATTTGGTTGGTCACTTTTTGGATGGTTTCAAAAGGTATACTATCCCTTTAGATTTGGTCACTGAAAGGTTTTTTGTTACAGTACAAGTAATTCTAAAGTCGTGGGGATCACAATTTAGAAGTCGGCCAGCCAATCGGTACGCATCAATAGGCCGACAGCGCTTACGGATCGGCCCCCAAACGCCGCACCACAAAGAACTACTAAGCAGCCCAAAACGAACCGGACTCAAATTGTGCGCAGACAAAAGCGTGGTAATAAGGACCACTTGTGTCAATGCCCTCCGCGCAAGAAAGCAACACCAGCTTTTACAAGCCTTCAGTACAAAAAAAAGCAATTAATCTGAACAATAAATGATTGACGGATGTTTGTAAGCGTTATATCATGGAGCTGACAACTCTAATATGAGACAGCGGCCAAACCCCAGTTCGTCTCCGTCTTTGGCTTCGTTTATGTAGTTTGGCAATGGTGATGGAGCCGGACCTAAGCTGTGGTTTGGAAAACGGCCAGTGACTGATGGGCAAAATGATGTTCTTTTAAAGAAAACAAATTTCCGTGGGTTGTTTTTTCATATTAATTTTTGGTGGGGCTAACAAATGTTCCCTTCCAGGTTAGTCAGTAAAACTGCGCCCCCTCCCCCCGACGAAATTTCGAAAAAACAAAATACAAAGCAAAGTATTTATGTTGACATTCAGTGCCCTTGAAAATTAGTGCACCCCTATGTAGCTGACAAATTAACCCTAGTTACGCCACTGGGGTACATTCCAACTAACGTTTAGATGGGACCACACTGGATTGACTGGAAATATTGAGCATGTGCGTTCTAAGACCAAGTTTCCCTCCCAATGTTATGCTTCTTAAAATAATATACCTAAAAGCCCATGCAATGTAATGCAATGATTGAAAATACATTTTTTGTGTCCCAGAAAAAGAATTTACTTTTTCGATTTAACGTCGACCGTCCGGTGAGACGAATTTTACGAATTTAGGACGAATCAGAATGCTACAAACTTGAAATATGCACCTTAATGGAAATTGTAACATTTTAAAATGAAAATAGAGCTCGGCGATCGCAAAAAAACACAAATAACATAAGAATAACTGCTCGACCCCGGTTGAAAACAAACGCTGTTTTTCGTGCTTTTCTTGGCATCCATGATTGTAAAACTTCGGAAAAGTCAGTTAAACGATATTTACTATGAAATACAACCCCCCAAATCTACCCATTCATGATAATTCAAGCAATTATTACCAATGGTGTATACTACCTTTAATTGAAATTGTAACATTTCAAAATTGAAATAGAGCTCGGCGATGTCCGCTGACGAAATTGAAGTGTCATTACAGTGAATGTGTGTGACATGTGTTAAAATGACAGGAAAAATCTGTACTAAATCTTTGGATGAGCAACCATTCATTTTCTAACGGTTCAACAAGGGCTTGATTCCATATACCAATTTGTTTTTCAAATAGTCACTTCTATCAGTAGTACATATACCTATTGGTGATATTGTGCCGTGCATTTGATGGTACATGTACAAGCATGAAATCTGGCACACAGTCGGAGTATGTCACGAGAAAGATAGGAACATCGCAGATTTGTCCTTTGAAAAAATGGGTATAAAATAATAAGCAGTTTTCAACAAATTCAAAATGGCTGTCACTGCTTGTTATTCTACCGATATTTCGTCACCGACACCACGAACTGACACTCTCTGCATCACATGTGTACACACACAAAATCAAGAAATTAAAAAAACATTATTGCCGAATTTATCATTTTGTGTCATGAAGTATAACATGGCGAAGTTTTTTTTTTCTGGAATCATCTTAATCCCCTTTTTTTTATTGGCGAGTTTTGCAGAAATTAGTCCATTCTGGCGTTTTTCGTTTCCACGAAGCGACACTTCACTCAGTGTCAGTTCGTGAAAACAAAATTGCGAGGGCGCGCATTGAAGAGGTTTACGAACTAGCACTGTCAATGTACCCAGAGCAATGTTGTATTACGCCGGTGCATACGTATGTCACGTTTGTCTACGACATAGATAAAACTCGATGTCGTAAGAATGGCTGCACCCGGTGGTGTGCGCGCACTGCCCGAAAACGCGTCAATTTTTGTTTTCACGAACTGACACTCACTCATTGCACTGTGTGTGCGCGCACTCTCCAAAAACGTTTTACGAACTGACACCCGTCTTAATTATTTAATTATTAATTAACTAAGCATATTTTCACAATATAAAGATTGTGTTTCGGCAGTTAACGAATTGTTACGTTTAATCATAGAGCAAGGAACACTTGCTCTATGGTTTAATGATACCAAAACCCCTCAAGTAGACGGATTTGTTGACTGAGTAAACTCGTGTCAAACCTTTAAAACCGTTTTTCTCCGAATTGTATTTCTGCAACGGCGACCACTGAGTGTCAGTTCGTTGTGTCGGTGAAGGGCAAATCTGCGATGGCCCAATTTCAAAATATATTTCTCATGACATATTCTGACCATGTTCTGACTGTGTGCTAAATTTTATCAAATGCACCATATCAATTCCCCCAAATACTGCCCCACTATGCAATGTACATGTACATGTATATACGGACATGGGTGCGCGCTTCTATACCAAAGCCGCCTTGTTTACATGGTCTGTACTAGCGTGGATACATGTACATGTACTATGCAATCATTGTGTTGACGTTGATCCAATGTGTCAACAAATTTTGTAGCCAATCCAGCGGTAATCCCATATCATATCACTGCTACCTGTTGATACTGTCTGACAAGTTGTGCATTGATCAAGTTTGAATGCCACTTGTAATGCCACCCGGCTGACACAGCGTGAAGTGGCGACTCATTTCTATATTCAAACACATTCCGGAAGATAATTACTTTAGAAGGCTATCGTTAGAATTGTAGGTTGAAATAAAACAAACAGATTTTACATTAAGAGGTGGATGTTTTTTTCTTCGAAAATGGCCCAAAGAACAATTTGCTTCAAAAATTCCTTATTCCAACCAACACTATACATTATGCCTGATAATCTTAAAATATACCACTACATGTATAGAGAATAGACACTTTGCCCTCTTTTTATTCTGTATTAAAATGTGCGGTGGTATGCGCAAGCGTCGTGTTTTGCATTCAATTCGGTTAAGGAGCGACGTCGCAGCTCAGATCGCCTTCAAATTATGTGGCATTTGAGGTCATTCCTTAACCAAATTAATACAAAACACGATACGTGCGCCTGTAAAAAAGAGAGCACATCGTCTATAGGTAGAATAAATTCGTTGCACTAAAGGCCTGTTTTTCAACTCAAGACTTCAATCGGAGAATTAAGGCAGTAATACCTCCACCCTTCGTGTCCCGGCTATTAGATCATTCCCCAGATTTTTGTAGTGACAAACAAAACATTTGTATTGCCTTTCCAGCAGTTGTCGACGGCATCAAATACTGAAATAAGAAGAACCGACTGTACAAAATCCGAAGGTTCGTTTGTCCGAAGGCTCGTTAGTCCAATGGTTCGACAGTACGAAAGTTCGATAGTCCGAAGTATAGTGTCATGCCGTGTCATGGCACTGTCATGCTTTCTAGTGCAGTCGTCTTACCGTAAAATACGGTAACTTTGGCCCGGCATGGTAACTTTGGCTGATGCATGCCAATATTTTGTTGATGGTCTTACTTGTATTTTTGGACATAATGGTTTTTTTAATTGTCAAGAAAGAGTTAACAAATACTATCGAACTGGATTTTCTGTAATATCTTATACATTAGATCTCCAAACGATCTGACCAAGGTTGCCAAAGTCTCCCAGTTTTACGGTACCACTCGACCACCGACCAGCAGTGGTCGGCTGGCTGGTTTAGTCGGCAGAGGGTCGTGGGCTCGAGTCCCACCCGAGTTAGTGATACTTTCGATTATTTCTGGCCAAAACAAACCTGGTATTGAAATTACCAATCTGATTACAAATCTGATATTGAATTTACATCTCTCGACGCAAATAATTACATCTTATGAAATTAGTTGTACAGTGTACATTAGTTGTATTACAGTTTTTCTCAGTTGCTTTGATGCACTTCCCGAGACAGTAACCTCTTTCTCAAAACTCAAAATGCAATCCCCAAAACACTGAAAGCATTTCTCACAACACTGTACCACCCGTGCAAAAGCAAATAAAACAATCAAAATGCTAACAACAGGCGTCAAAATACACTAAGTCAGTCGATTGCTACATCAATGTAACCAAATGCACAGCTCCTTCTGATTGCTGCATGAACACCGATACCCAAATGGCAAAGTAGTTGCATCAAAACTGGACAGAGTGATAGTGTTGCTGATAATGTAAACAACAAATGGACACACTATATAAGAAAAGACACATTTGTGATGGTGTGTATCTTGAATGTATTACGTTTATTACATATTGTGTAATACATGTACATGTAGTATTGTTGTTTTATTTGTTATTTCTTTATTTATGTATAGTTTTTGGGACAATCGCCCCATTGCTGACAAATGTAGTCAAGCTCCACAGGACTCTCATTGGGCATCCATTCTCTCCTCCCTGTTTGGCCAAAGCACTTCATCCACATCGCATCTGATGTGTTGCCTCTAAAGGCACCGAGGGAAAAACCTGTGGGACAACAGATGAAAATGTTATTGCGCTAAACAATAAAGTAATGCTCATGTACACACATTACCCATGCGCGGATCCAGGGGGGGGGCGCACCCGGCGCGCGCCCCCCCTAAAAAAATCTCGAGAAGATTGAGAAGATCTCGGCGTTGGGACTTCGCGCCTCCTGCGCTCCCATATCTTCTCCCAATACATTATGTTGACAATTTTTGGCGCCCCCTCTAACCGAAATTCCTGGATCCGCCCCTGTTACCCACATCAAATACTAAAGAAATAAATACAATGAACCTTCTGGCATGACGTATCCAACCTTGGCAGTCCTCGAGTGAGATATCCCCACAACCAGCATTCATGGCGTCCAGTAGAGATAATTGGTTTTGGGGTCGGTGATCATGCTCGTATCTCATTTGGAACATTCATATTCCTTCCCCTGCCTCTTCCCCTGCCTCTTCCCCTGCCTTTTCCCCTGCATCTTTCCCTCTCCCCTTCCCTGCCTCCTTCCCTGCCTCCCCGTCCCCTGTGCACTCTTCCTCCTGCCCTACTACCACGCACACGGACACCGTCTCTTGCACGACGCTCGTTGATACCTGCCTCTCGCTCCATTTTACGTAGAACTATTGCGCTCAGTGGAACCCTTATATACGTTATGAGTACTAAACATTCATCATCTCTACCTTGTATGATGGAATGGACAGCATTATGCTCTGGTAGTAGGCCTATTCAATTGTGCCAGTGAAGAGCAGTAACTCCCATCGTGCTGGCGTTATCTTTTGTACAAACACACTGCTCACTGTACGTAGTATTTTGCATGCAATGATTTACCCAATGCACAACTGCGGTATTTCGAATAGGAAAGGTACACAGTCAGTTGAGAAGAAAACAACCTGTTTTGCCTAGAATGTCAAAATAGAATGAAAATTGCATCTGTGCTATGGCAAGTGCGTTTAGAGTTTTGCATTTTGTGTGCACACAATGGGAAATAGAAATAGTGGATTGGCCAATTGCATTCATGATGCGGGGTTTTGAGACGCTGTTAAAAAAATGAGGTAAGAGTTTGGGAAAGTGCATTAAAGCGATTGAGAAAAACTGTAAGTGACTTGGAAGGTTAGTAGATTTGGTACTTGAGTCAAGTTTAAAGGTCTTTGATGTTCCCGTGGGTGTCTCTGCGGTGGTCAACAAAAGATTCTGTGAGGGCGCAACTACTGAGTGAAGTTGCCGTAGCGGCTCCTTTGCGGTGCGACTGAGAACATATCACAGGACCCGGCAGGCCATCACCGCGACCGCAGGTCGTTCTTCGCAAACCGCGTCACATCCAACAATGAATTGGGTAACTGAGTGCATTTTGTTTCGTCACAAAATGTAACAAATTACACCTGGAATGAGGCCGTGTACGGAGTGATGATTATTCATTACGTCACTTGCTACATTGAGCTTTGGGTTAGAAATCTCTTCCTTTTAGTGTCAGCCTATATATGGATACATTTGCCGGAGGGATGTTGCACCCCCCCCCCCCCCCCCCCCCCCCCCCCCCCAATCCACCCTAGCTCCCCGTTCAGCCATAAAGCACATGTAATACAATCATTAACTTTTTGTAAATCCACTAAGATTTTGTTATTTATTTATTTCTTCTAAAATTATAATTGTTTGCTTGCAAGTGAGTGATTCATCTGGGCAATTTTCTTTTGCTGGCAAAGAAAACAAAGGTCCTTTTTTTCATATGAACTTTTGGGGCGAAGAAATATTTCCTATGTCACAATCAGCACCATTCAGGTGAGTCGGAGAACATCGGTGGTCCGTGTCTCTCCCCCCCCCCCCCCCCCCCCCCCCCCCCCGGTGATCCCCCATTTTAAATTTCGAATTACACACAAACAATATAATTGCGCTAGATATCCTTTAATTATTCCGAAAAATATAATTTTATAAAGAAAAAACACAAATAACATAAGAATAACTGCTGGACACTGGTTGAAAACAAACGCAGTTTTCGTGCTTTTCTCAGCATCCATGATTGTACAACTTTGGACAGGTCAGTTAAACGATATTTACTATGAAATACAACCCCATAAATCTACCCATTAATGATAATTCAAGCAATTACCAATGGTGTATCCTACCTTTAAGTAGGCCGGGGTTAATAATACGTGCAAAGTTAATTACTGAGCGGTATCCAGCATACATAGCAACCACACAAGCCTCCCTTTTTCATTCGTTATCGATGTTTCCGTCATTATTTGTTATAAACGATTACTGTTGTCGTGCTGAGATCCTGAGCTACCACGCCGTGATTCTATTCGGCCTCTTAAATCAATATGTGATATTTCCGACACAAATCAGAAGATATCTAAAAAAGTAAGGCAAATTCCTAAAAACCAGACATCCGCGAGCTTCATTCATCCCGTACTCGTGCAAGCGGCAGCCTCGTAGTCCTGGGGTGAGCTGCCCGTAGGTTCCCGTACCTGTAGGTATGCATGCAGCTAGCTCACGTCGCGTCATCGACATCATTTATCGGCGACTTGTCTATATTAGTGTACCGTACGCAAAAGTCACATCACAACTAAAAAACACGCAAAGAAAACACAAATTTGTCTTCATTAAATTCACTTTATTTAATCAAACCAACATAATATCGTCATTAAAATAAGCTTAGTCTACGGAAAAATCATGAAAAGAGGAATTCTAAGTATATATATTTTGAGATATTAGCACAAAAACAAGATCGAAATTTGTGTGTGGTCGGAATAGGAAGCCCTATTAATCAGGGTCCGTTTGGCATCGCTACTTCAAGCTTGAGCCGGGCTTGCTGCTCTTTGCCCGGCTAGCGGGGGTCGGGACTTGGCCGGAGTTTGGCGCTCATTGCCCGGCTAGCGGGGGTCGGGACTTGGCCGGGGTTTGGCACACAAATATTGCCCCGCTTGTCCGGGACTTGGCCGGGAAATGGCCGGGGGTTTAACATTTCAAAAATTTCATAAAACATGTATAATTAATTGGCCATCAGCCTCGTTAAATAAACATTCATGTCGTTTTTTGTAGACTGGTTCCTTGACTTTCTTTAAACGAAACAGAGCAAGTATTTATAGACGTCAGGTAATTATCAGGTTAGGAAACCAGACTAGTTAGCTGCCACACATTCACAGATGTGTAACAGTATTACAAATAAAACCATTCACCAAAAATAAAAATATTCACCATACAGTCAAGTAAGGTACTCCATAATAATTCAGAAGTTTCTCTTTTTCCTTTTTGTATGTTTGCAAATCAGTAAACTACCTTTAAAGGTATAGGGTACTATCTTGTCAGTTGTGCATCATTTAAAACAGCAACAGTTCTCAAAATCTAAAGAATGGTGCTTGACAACTAACCTGACAATATTTTAGCTCTTTGAATGCTGTAAATTCTGAGGAAATAATTTGCAAGAATTTTGATTTTGAACCAACTATAATGAACATTCCCAAAATTGCGTCTCTGAGATGCATTTTTGGACTTCTTTTATTATAATTGTTTTCTTCAAAATGACAGCATGCCAGAAGGAATAATTTCACAGGGAGTTTAGAGTGATTAATATCTTAACATCAAGTAAGCTTCTGAATAATTATTTGATTGGTTACTTTTTGGATGGTTGCAAAAGGTATACTATCCCTTTAGATTTGGTCACTGAAAGTTACAGGACAAGTAATTCTAAAGTCGTGGGGGTCACAATTTAGAAGTCGGCCAGCCGGCCGACAGCGCTTGCGGATCGGCCCCCAAACTATGGAACGCCAAAGAGGCATAAACCCCGCTCAACGCATCGATCGGTCTTTTGCATCGACCGATCGGTCTTTTACATCGACCGATCGGTCTTGTACATCGATCGATCGTTTTTTTACATCGACCGATCGGTCTTTCTACCGATCGGTCTTTTACATCGACCGATCGGTCTTTCTACCGATCGGTCTTTTACATCGACCGATCGGTCTTTTACATCGACCGATCGGTCTTTCTACCGATCGGTCTTTTACATCGACCGATCGGTCTTTTACATCGACCGATCGGTCTTTTACATCGACCGATCGGTCTTTTACATCGAGCGATCGGTCTTTCTTTCTACCGATCGGTCTTTTACATCGACCGATCGGTCGTTGCCATCGACCGATAGATGAAAAAAGACCGATGAAAAAAGACCGATGAAAAAAGACCGATGAAAAGTACACCGCGCCAAAGAGGCATAAATCCGACCAACCTTGTTGACGTACGTGTACATGTACACAATCTAGTTGAGCCGGCCAATCATACGTTAGATGCATATTCACACTGCACCACGTGCGTAGTCTTCGTATACCATAACACATGTACATGTACATGTACGTAAACACACGGATTACGTGCTTGTGTCGGAGAAGGCCGCTGATGCTATTTATCAATCAACGACCTGTTAAGAAAATGGACTGACCACTGCACGGTCCCCTCGTGAAATGGTCTCCTTGAGCACTGCATGTCTTGCAAGCAAGTATTCCCCTCATCGCCACCTAAGGTCATCTGGCAAACATCTTCTTGTGACACCAAGAACTAGAACATTGGGCCGTATGCATAAAAACTAGCATTTGCTTTTACTATCAATTTTCAAGCATTTACTGGAATCTGTATGAATAAAAAATAAAGCAAAAGGTTTTACTTGAAAGTATTTGCTAAAGACTAAAAGTATTTACTTTTTAATTTCCAGCATTTGCTAGAATATTAGTATTTGCTCCATTTGGTATGAATAAAAATGAGTAAATGCTTCAGATTTGCAGTATTTACTCGTAATTTTTCAAGGTTGGGTCGGGGCTACCTTGAAAAAAGAGAAGCAAATACTAATATAAAAAATAGAAGCTTTTGTATATTGTGGTTAGGCAGGAAAAGTTATGAACATGGAAGATGGATTGTCTAGGATTAAAATGCAAGCAGTTGTACTGATTTTGGGCAAGGAAATGAGACGTAGATGGCCGATAATTTCTTGCAATATTGCTGAGACAGAAAACGGCATCGTGACTGCGAAGCAGTAACTTGAGGTTCCGATTTCATTCAAACACCCCTGTCAGCGTACGAGCGTCTATGCGTGGGTGTGTATCGTACACACAATAGAGACTCTATTGTTATAAACCATTCGGCTGTGAAATCAATTGCAAGTAAAAAGCATTTACTGCTATTTCAGCCAGTAAATGCTAAACAGTAAAACTTTATTTTATTCATACGAATTGAAGCATTTGCTTTTACTTAATGCTTTTACTTCGAAGTAAATGCTTTTACTTTTTGCTTGTACTTCATAGCATTTGCTAGTTTTTATTCATACGACCCATTGTATGGTGACCAAGCCTTCTCAGTCTCGGCCCCCACTCTATGGAACTCTTTGCCTCGTCAGGAAATTCGTAGCTGTCAATCTTTACAAACCTTCAAATGCCTTCTTAAAACATTCATGTTTAACTCAACTTATAATTAGAATGCTTGTTTTTGTTTCAAGTGACTTGGAAATTAATTATTATTGTACGGTAACTTTTCTTAAAGCGCCTCGGAATATGTCTACATAGATAGATGGCGCTTTACAAATGCTTGTACAGTATTATTATTATTATTATTATTATTATCTGAATAGTTAAAAAAAAACATACGGTTGTCGGGAATTTGCTTGCAAGGCATGCAGTGCTCAAGGAGACCATTTCACGAGGGGACCGTGCAGTGGTCAGTTCATTTTCTTAACTGGTCGTTGATTGATAAATAGCATCAACGGCCTTCTCCGACACAAGCACGTAATCCGTATGTTTACGTACATGTACATGTACATGTGTTATGGTATACGAAGACTACGCACGTGGTGCAGTGTATACATTGTACTGCACCACGTGCAGTACAATGTATACATTGTGAATATGCATTGTGAATATGCATCTAACGTATGATTGGCTCAACTAGATTGTGTACATGTACACGTACGTCAACAAGGTTGGTCGGATTTATGCCTCTTTGGCGCGGTGTACTTTTCATCGGTCTTTTTTCATCGGTCTTTTTTCATCGGTCTTTTTTCATCGGTCTTTTTTCATCGGTCTTTTTTCATCGATCGGTCGATGGCAACGACCGATCGGTCGATGTAAAACACCGATCGGTAGAAAGAAAGACCGATCGCTCGATGTAAAAGACCGATCGGTCGATGTAAAAGACCGATCGGTCGATGTAAAAGACCGATCGGTAGAAAGACCGATCGGTCGATAAAAGACCGATCGGTCGATGTAAAAGACCGATCGGTAGAAAGACCGATCGGTCGATGTAAAAGACCGATCGGTAGAAAGACCGATCGGTCGATGTAAAAAAACGATCGATCGATGTACAAGACCGATCGGTCGATGTAAAAGACCGATCGGTCGATGCAAAAGACCGATCGATGCGTTGAACGGGGTTTATGCCTCTTTGGCGTTCCATACCAAACGCCGCACCACAAAGAACTACTAAGCGGCCCAAAACGAACCGGACTCAAATTGTACGCAGACAAAAGCGTGGTAATAAGGACCGCTTGTGTCAATGCCCTCCGTGCAAGAAAGGGACGCCAGCTTTTACAAGTCTTCAGTTTAAAAAAAAGCAATTCATCTGAACAATACATGATTGACGGATGTTTGTAAGCATTAGATCATAGAGCTGACAACTCCAATGTGAGACAGCGGCCAAACCCCAGCTTCGTCTCCGTCTTGCTTCGTTTTTGCAGTTTGACAATGGCGATGGAGCCAGACCTAAGCTGTAGTTTGGAAAACGGCCAGTGGGTGATGGGCAAAACGATGTTCTTTTAATTAAAGAAAACCAATTTACTTGGGGGTTTTTTCATATGAATTCTTGGTGGGGCTAACAAATATTCCCTATTGGAGAGTCAGTAAAAATACGCCCCCCCCCCCCCGCGACCGAAATTTCGAATTGCACACAAACAAAATAAATATGTTTCCATTCTGTGCCCCTAGAAAATTGGTGCACCCCACGTGGCTGACAAATTAACCCTAGTTACCCTAGGTACATTCCAACTAAACCTTTAGATGGGACCACACTGGATTGACTGGAAATATTAGGCATGTGCGTTCAAAGACCAAGTTTCCCTCCCAATGTTATGCTTTTTAAAATAATTATACCTAAGAGCACATGCAAAAAATACATATTTTGTGTCCCCAATTTTTTTTTACTTTTTCGATTTAACGCCGACCGTCCGATGAGACGAATTTAGAACGAATCAGAATGCTACAAACTTGAAATATGCACCTTAATTGAAATTGTAATATTTCAAAATTGAAATACAGCTCGGCGATGTCCGCTGACGAAATTCAAGTGTCATTACAGTGAATGCGTGTGACATGTGTAAAAATGACAGGGAAAACCTGTACTAAATCTTGGGATGAGCAACTATTCATTTTCCAACGGTTCCACAAGGGCTTGATTCCATCTACCAATGTTTTTTTCAAATAGTCACTTCTATCACTATATACCGATTGGTGATATTGTGCCGTGCCTTTGATGGTACAAGCATGAAATTTGACACACAGTCGGAGTATGTCATGAGAAAGATAGGACCATCGCAGATTTGTCCTTAAAATTAAATAGGTATAGAATAACAAACAATTTTCAAGATTTTCAAAATGGCTGTCATTGCTTGTTATTCTATCGAGATTCATTCAAAGGGCAAATCTGCGATGGCCCTATTTCGAAATATATTTCTCATGACATATTCTGACCATGTGTGCTAAATTTCATCAAAGGTATCATATCAATTCCCCCAAATACTGCCCCACTATGCAATGTGTATACGGACCTGAGTGCGCGCTTCTATACCAAAGCCGCCTTGTTTACATGGTCTGTACTAGCGTGGATACATGTACATGTACTATGCAATCATTGTGTTGACGTTGATCCAATGTGTCAACACACTTTGTAGCCAATCCAGCGGTAATCCCATATCACTGCTACCTGTTATTACTGTCTGACAAGTTGTGCATTATTGATCAAGTTTGAATGCCACTTGTAATGCCGAGCGGGTTACACAGCGTGAAGTGGCGACATCTTTCTAAATTCAAACGCATTCCGAAAGATAATGACTTTAGAAGGCTATCGTCTCTTGCTCGTTAGAATTGTAGGTTGAAATAAAACAAACAGATTTTACCTTAAGAGGTGGATGTTTTTTTCTTCAAAAATGACCTAAAGAACAATTTGCTTCAAAAATTCCTTATTCCAACTAACACTATACATATACTTGATAATCTTAAAATATACCACTACATGTATAGAGAATAGACAATTTGCCCTCTTTTTAATTTGTGTTGAAACGTGCGGTGGTATGCTCAAGCGTCGTGTTTTGCAAAAACTTTGGTTAAGATCGACGTCGCAGCTCAGATCGCCTTCAAATTATGTGGCATTTGAGGCCATTCCTTAACCAAATTAATACAAAACACGATACGTGCGCCTGTTAAAAGAGAGCACATAGTCTATAGGTAGAATACATCTCAAGACTTTAATCGGAGAATTAAGGCAGTAATACCCCCACCCTTCGTGTCCCGGCCATTAGAACATTCCCCATATTTTTGTAGTGACAAACAAAACATTTGTATTGCCTTTCCAGCAGTTGTCGACGGCATCAAATACTGAAATAAGAAGAACCGACTGTTCAAAATCCGAAGGTTCGTTTGTCCGAAGGCTCGTTAGTCCAAAGGTTCGACAGTATAATACGAAAGTTCGATAGTCCGAAGTACCGTGTCATGCCGTGTCATGGCACTGTCATGCTTTCTAGTGCAGTCGTCTTACCGTAAAATACGGTAACTTTGGCCCGGCACCGTAACTTTGGCCAACACATGCCAATATTTTGTTGATGGTCTTACTTGTATTTTTGGACATAATGGTTTTTTTAATTGTCAAGAGGGAGTTAACAAATACTATCGAACTGGATTTTCTGTAATATCTTACACATTAGATCCCCAAACGATTTGACCAAGGTTGCCAGTCTCCCAGTTTTACGGTACCACTCGACCACCAAGCTAGCAGGGGTCGGCTGGCTGGTTCAGTCGGCAGAGGGTCGTGGGCTCGAGTCCCACCCAAGTTAGTGATACTTTTGATTATTTCTGGCCAAAACAAACCTGGTATTGAAATTACAAATCTGATTACAAATCTGACATTGAATTTACATCTCTCGACACAAATAATTACATCTTATGAAATTAGTTGTACAGTGTACATTAGTTGTATTAAGTGACTTGAATGTTAGTAGAATTGATACTTTGAGTAAGTTTAAAAGTCTTTGATGTTTCCGTGGCCGTCTCTGCGGCGGCCAACAAACGATCGTGTGAAGGCGCAACTACTGAGTGAAGTTGCCGTAGCGGCTCCTTTGCGGTGCGACTGAGAAAATATCACAGGACCCGGCAGGGCGCATCACCGCGACCGCAGGTCGTTCTTCGCAAACCGCGTTGCATCCAACAAGGAATTGGGTAACTAAGTGCATTTTGTCCCGTCACAAAATGTAACCAATTACATTTTGTCCCGTCACAAAATGTAACCAATTACACTTGGAATGAGGCCGTGTACGGAGTGATGATTATTTATCGTGTCACTTGCTACATTGAGCTTTGGGTTAGAAATCTCTTCCTTTTAGTGTCAGCCTATATATGGATACATTTGCTGGAGGGATTTTGCAACCCCCCCCCCCCCCACCCTTTATTTATTTCTCCAAAAATTATAATTGTTTGCTTGCAAGTGAGTGATTCATCTGGGCAATTTTCTTTTGCTGGCAAGGAAAACAAAGGTCCTTTTTTCATATGAACTTTTGGTGGGGCGAAGAAATATTCCCTATGTCACAATCAGCACCATCCAGATGAGTCGGAGAACATCGGTGGTCCGTGTCTCCCCTCCCCCTCCCCCTCCCCCCCCCCCCCCCCCCCATCCCCCCCCCCCCCCCCCCATCCCCCCCCCCCCCCGGTGATCCCCCATTTGAAATTTCGAATTACACACAAACACTATAATTGCGCTAGATATCCTTTAATTATTCCGGAAAATATAATTTTATGAAGAAAAAACACAAATAACATAAGAATAACTGCTCGACACTGGTTTTGTGCATTTCTCGGCATCCATGATTGTAAAACTTCGGTCAGTTAAACGATATTTACAATAAGATACAACCCCCCAAAATCTACCCATTCATGATAATAATTCAAGCAATTACGAATGGTGTATCCAACCTTTAAAGGGATAGTATTGTAGTATCATCATCATCATCCATCATTTAGGCTGTGTTCATCCAGTGTAGGATGTAGCCCTCCTCATGAAAATGCCATTCATTTCTATTTCTTGCAGTTCTGGTCCATGTTGTACCTGCATATGCCCTGATGTCATCTCTCCATCTTCTTTTCTGTCTACCTCTTTTCCTTTTCCCTGTCCTTGGTTGCCAATCCATTATTCTTGTTGTCCATCTATTGTCATTTCTTCGGGCAGTGTGTCCAGCCCATCTCCATTTAGCTTGTTTTATTGTCCTTATGATGTCTCTTACTCCAGTTTTCTTTCGTATTTCTGTGCATTTAATCCTGTCTCGAATTGAGATATGTAGCATTTGTCTCTCCATTGCTCTTTGTGCTGTGCGGAGTTTATGTTCTATTAGTTTTCTATTAGTATTGTAGTATGTTACAGCAAATTTCGTTACACTGACTTATTTGACGTTTGGGTTCGTACATGACTTTTGTAGATGCTGTAGAAATTATTTAATTTACTGATTTGTGAGGCGTCGGACCTCTGAGACGTTGGACTTATGCACTTGTCAATTGATATCCCGGCCCCTGGGTACCCGGGGATGGCCGGGACTTTGCTGCCTTGTGGCCGGGGAGTTGACCCTTTTTTTGCCCGGGTGTTCCGGGCGTATGCCGGGATTTGTTGAGGGAGTCAGTTCACGCATGACAAAAAGCCGGGATTTGGAGGCCGGGAGTTGGGCCGGGATTTGGCCGGGTTTAGCTAAAGAGATGGCCGTGACTTGCCGTGGCCTTTCATCCACTGGAAACAGGGGCCGGGGCAAGTAGGCCGGGGTTAATAATAAGTGCAAAGTTAATCACTGAGCGGTATCCAGCATACATAGCAACCACACAAGCCTCCCTTATTTCATTCGTTATCGATGTTTCCGTCATTATTTGTTATAAACGATTACTGTTGTCGTGCTGAGATCCTGAGCTACCACGCCGTGATTCTATTCGGCCTCTAAAATCAATATGTGATATTTCCGACACAAATCAGAAGATATCTAAAAAAGTAACGCAAATTCCTAAAAACAAGACATCCGCGAGCTTCATTCATCCCGTACTCGTGCAAGCGGCAGCCCCATAGTCCTGGGGTGAGCTGCCCGTAGGTTCCCGTACCTGTAGGTATGCATGCAGCTAGCTCACGTCGCGTCATCGACATCATATCGGCGATTTGTCTATATTCAAGTGTACCGTACGCAAAAGTCACATCACAACTCAAAAAACACGCACAGAAAACACAACATTTTCTTCATTAAATTCACTCTATTTAATCAAACCAACATAATATCATCATTCAAATAAGCTTAGTCTACGGAAAAATCATGAAAAGATGAATTCTAAGTATATATTTTTCGAGATAGGCCTAAGTATTAGCACAAAAACAAGATCGAAATTTGTGTCTGGTCGGAATAGGAAGCCCTATTAACCGGGGTCCGTTTGGCATCGCTACTTCAAGCTTGAGCCGGGCTTGCTGCTCTTTGCCCGGCTAGCGGGGGTCGGGACTTGGCCGGAGTTTGGCGCTCATTGCCCGGCTAGCGGGGGTCGGGACTTGACCGGGGATTGGCACACAAATTGCCCCGCTTGTCCGGAACTTGGCCGGGACATGGCCGGGGGGTTTAACATTTCAAAAATGCACCTCATGTGCAAGTCCCGGCCATCCCGGGTACCCATTATTACATAAAACATGTATAATTAATAGGCCATCAGCCTCGTTAAAAGAACCTGACAGCCGTTGATTTGACGTGAATGGTATTTTACATTTATTTGTGTGTGTAATTTTCGAAAATTGATGGGTTTGGGGGATTCATTATAGTAAATATTGTGACGATTATCGGTTTTAAAGTTGTATGTGTTCATAGATGCTGAGAAAAACCAAGAACATTCATGCCGTTTTTTGTTCCTTGACTGGTTCCTTGACTTTCTTCAAACGAAACAGAGCAAGTATTTATAGACGTCAGGTAATTATCAGGTTAGGAAACCAGACTAGTTAGCTGCCACACATTCACAGATGTGTAACAGTAAACAAATAAAACGTGGACTAACTAAATTTAATCAATAATTGGGGGCAGTGTTTGGAAACAATAAGGTATTTCCAACTATTGTCGCCGGCAATCGTTGAAAATTGATACAAAATTCCACTTTTCTTGAAAACCACAGCACACCAGACGCTTTGAATGTTATTCACCGTACAGTCAAGTAAGGTACTCCATAATAATTTAGTAGTTTCTTTTTTGTATGTTTGCAAAACAGTAAACTACCTTCAAAGGTATGGGACACATATTTGTCAGTTGTGCATCATTTAAAACAGCAAAAGTTCTTAAAATCTAAAGAATGGTGCTTGACAACTAACCTGACAATATTTTAGCTCTTTAAATGCTGTAAATTCTGAGGAAATAATTTGCAAGTACTATTATTTGATCTTCAAAATGACAGCATGCCAGAAGGAATAATTTCACAGGGAGTTCAGAGTCATTAATATCTTAACATCAAGTAAGCTCCTGAATAATTATTTGGTTGGTCACTTTTTGGATGGTTGCAAAAAGTATACTATCCCTTTAGATTTGGTCACTGAAAAGTTTTTTGTTACAGGACAAGTAATTATAAAGTCGTGGGGGTCATAAATTAGAAGTCGGCCAGCCAGTCGGCACGCATCAATAGGCCGACAACGCTGGCAGATCGGCCCCCAAACGCCGCACCACAAAGAACTACTAAGCAGCCCAAAACGAACCGGACTCAAATTGTACGCAGACAAAAGCGTGGTAATAAGGACCGCTTGTGTCAATGCCCTCCGTGCAAGAAAGCGACACCAGCTTTTACAAGTCTCTAGTACAACAAAAGCAATTAATCGGAACAATACATGATTGACGGATGTTTGTAAGCATTAGATCATGGAGCTGACAACTCCAATATGAGACAGCGGCCAAACCCAAGCTTCGTCTTCGTCTTGGGCTTCGTTTGGGCAGTTTGGCAATGGTGATGGAGCCGGACCTAAGCTGTGGTTTGGAAAACGGCCAGTGAGTGATGGGCAAAATGATGTTCTTTTAAAGAAAACAAATTTACTTGGGTTGTTTTTTCATATGAATTTTCGAAATTTTGAATTGCACACAAACAAAATATATATGTCGCCATTCAGTGCCCCTTGAAAATGTGTGCACACTCATGTGGCTGACAAATTAACCCTAGTTACACCACTGGGGAACATTCCAACTAACGTTTAGATGGAACCACACTGGATTGACTGGAAATATTGGGCAAGTGCGTTCAAAGACCAAGTTTCCCTTCTAATGTTATGCTTCTTAAAATAATTATACCTAATAGCCCATGCAATGTAATGCAATTATTGAAAATACATATTTTGTGTCCCAGAAAAAGATTTTTTTCTTTTTCGATTTAACGCCGACCGTCCGATGAGACGAATTTAGGACGAATCACAATTCTACAAACTTAAAATGTATGCACCTTAAATTGAAATTGTAACATTTCAAAATTGAAATAGAGCTCGGCGATGTCCGCTGATGAAATTCAAGTGTCATTACAGTGAATGTGTGTGACATGTGTTAAAATGACAGGGAAAACCTATACTAAATCTTGGGATGAGCAACCATTCATTTTCCAACGGTTCAACAAGGGCTTGATTCCATCTACCAATTTGTTTTTCAAATAGTCACTTCTATCACTAGTACATATACCGATTGGTGATATTGTGCCGTGCATTTGATGGTACAAGCAGAAAATTTGGCACACAGTCGGAGTATGTCATGAGAAAGATAGGATCATCGCAGATTTGTCCTTTGAAAAAAATGGGTATAAAATAACAAGCAGTTTTCAAAACATTCAAAATGGCTGTTATTGCTTGTTATTCTACCGATATTTATTCAAAGGGCAAATATGCGATGGCCCTATTTCAAAATATATTTCTCATGACATACTCTGACCATGTTCTGACTGTGCGCTAAATGTCATCAAAGGGAACATAATTCCCCAAATACTGCCCCACTACGCAATGTACATGTATTCACGGACCTGGGTGCGCGCTTCTATACCAAAGCCCCCTTGTTGACATGGTCTGTACTACCGTGGATGGTACATTGACAATCATTGTGTTGACGTTGATCCAATGTGTCAACACATTTTGTAGCCAATCCATCGGTAATCCCATATCACTGCTACCTGTTATTACTGTCTGACAAGTTTGAATGCAACTTGTAATGCCACCCGGCTTACACAGCGTGAAGTGGCGACTCATTTTTTAATTCAAACGCATTCCGGAAGATTACTTAGAAGGCTATACCGTCTCTTGCGCGTTAATTGTAGGTTGAAATAAAACAAACAGATTTTTTCTTGTAAATGGCCTAAAAAACTATTTGCTTCAAAAATTCCTTATTCCAACCAACACTATACATATACTTGATAATCTTAAAATATACCACTACATGTATAGAGAATAGACAATTTGCCCTCTTTTTAATCTGTATTGAAATGTGCGGTGGTATGCGCAAGCGTCGTGTTTTGCAAAAACTTTGTTAAGGAGCGACGTCGCAGCTCAGATCGCGTTCAAATTATGTGGCATTTGAGGTCATTCCTTAACCAAATTAATACAAAACACGATACATGCGCCTGTAAAAAGAGAGCACATCGTCTATAGGTAGAATACATTTGTTGCACTAAAGGCATTTGTTTTCATCTCAAGACTTCAATCGGAGAATTAAGGCAGTAATACCCCACCCTTCGTGTCCTGACCATTAGAACATTCCCCAGATTTTTGTAGTGACAAACAAAACATTTGTATTGCCTTTCCAGCAGTTGTCGACGGCATCAAATACTGAAATAAGAAGAACCGACTGTACAAAATCCGAAGGTTCGTTTGTCCGAAGGCTCGTTAGTCCGAAGGTTCGACAATACGAAAGTTCGATAGTCCGAAGTACAGTGTCATGCCGTGTCATGGCACTGTCAGTGCAGTCGTCTTACCGTAAAATACGGTAACTTTGGCCCGGCGTGGTAACTTTGGCCAACACATGCCAATATTTTGTTGATGGTCTTACTTGTATTTTTGGACATAAAGTTTTTTTAATTGTCAAGAGAGAGTTAACAAATACTATCGAACTGGATTTTCTGTAATATCTTATACATTAGATCTCCAAACGATCTGACCAAGGTTGCCAAAGTCTCCCAGTTTTACGGTACCACTCGACCAACGAGCTAGGGGGTCGGCTGGCTGGTTTAGTCGGCAGAGGGTCGTGGGCTCGAGTCCCACCCAATACTTTCGATTATTTCTGGCCCATAAAACCTGGTATTGAAATTACCAATCTGATTACAAATCTGATATTGAATTTACATCTCTCGACGCAAATAATTACATCTTATGAAATTAGTTGTACAGTGTACATTAGTTGCATCGTCCATGGTTATATTAAGTGACTTGTAAGGTTAGTAGAATTGATACTTTGAGTCAAGTTTAAAAGTCTTTGATGTTCCCGTGGCCGTCTGGGCAAAAGATCATGTGAAGGCGCAACTACTGAATGAAGTTGCCGTAGCGGCTCCTTTGCGGTGCGACAGAAAATATCACAGGACCCGGCAGGCCATCACCGCGACCGCGTTGCATCCAAAAAGGAATTGGGTAACTGAGTGCATTTTGTTCCGTCACAAAAAGTAACCAATTACACCTGGAATGAGGCCGTGTAAGGAGTGATGATTATTTATTGCGTCACTTGCTACATTGAGCTTTGGGTTAGAAATCCCTTCCTTTTAGCGTGGGCCTATATAGGGATACATTTGCTGGAGGAATGTTGCAACACCCTCCCCCCCCCCCCCCCCAATCCACCCTAGCTCCCTGTTCAGCCATAATGCACATACAATCATACAATCAACTTTTTTGTGAATCCACTAAGATTTTGTTATTTATTTATTTCTTCTAAAATTATAATTGTTTGCTTGCAAGTGAGTGATTCATCTGGGCAATTTTCTTTTGCTGGCAAAGAAAACAAAGGTCCCTTTTTCATATGAACTTTTGGTGGGGCGAAGAAATATTCCCTATGTCACAATCAGCACCATTGTGTCTCTCCCCCCCCCCCCCCCCCCTCGCCCACCCCGGTGATCCCCCATTTCAAATTTCGAAATACACACCAACAATATAATTGCGCTAGATATCCTTTAATTATTCCAAAAAATATAATTTTATAAAGAAATAACACAAATAACATAAGAATAACTGCTCGACACTGGTTGAAAACAAACGCTGTTTTTTCGTTCTTTTCTCGGCATCCATGATTTAAAAACTTTGGACAGGTCAGTTCACAATATTTAGAATAAGATACAACCCCAAAAATCTACCCATTCATGATAATTCAAGCAATTACGAATGGTGTGTCCAACCTTTAAAGGGAATGTACATCTCTTTATATTGCTGTAATTTTCAGAAATTGATGGTTGGGGGTGGGAGGGTAGTATGTTAGAGCACATTTCGTTACACTGACTTATTTGACGTTTGGGTTCGTAGATGCTGTAGAAATTATTTAATTGTCTGATTTGTGAGGCGTCGGACCTCTAAGACGTTGGACTTATGCACTTGTCAATTGATATCCCGGCCCCTGGGTACCCGGGGATGGCCGGGACTTTGCTGCCTTGTAGCCGGGGAGTTGACCCTTTTTTTCGCCCGGGTGTACCGGGCGTATGCCGGGACTTGTTGAGAGAGTTCACGCATGACAAAAAGCCGGGATTTGGGGGCCGGGATTTGGGCCGGGATTTGGCCGGGTTTAGCTAAAGAGATGGCCGTGACTTGCCGTGGCCTTTCATCCACTGGAAACAGGGGCCGGGGCAAGTAGGCCGGGGTTAATAATACGTGCAAAGTTAATTACTGAGCGGTATCCAGCATACATAGCAACCACACAAGCCTCCCTTATTTCATTCGTTATCGATGTTTCCGTCATTATTAGTTATAAACGATTACTGTTGTCGTGCTGAGATCATGAGCTACCACGCCGTGATTCTATTCGGCCTCTAAAATCAATATGTGATATTTCCGACACAAATCAGAATATAGTCTAAAAAAGTAACGCAAATTCCTAAAAACAAGACATCCGCGAGCTTCATTCATCCCGTACTCGTGCAAGCGGCAGCCCCATAGTCCTAGGGCGAGCTGCCCGTAGGTTCCCGTACCTGTAGGTATGCATGCAGCTAGCTCACGTCGCGTCATCGACATCATATCGGCGACTTGTCTATATTAAAGTGCACCGTACGCAAAAGTCACATCACAACTCAAAAAACAAGCACAGAAAACACAAATTTGTCTTCATTCAATTCACTTTATTTAATCAAACCAACATAATATCATCATTCAAATAAGCTTAGTCTACGGAAAAATCAAGAAAAGAGGAATTCTATAAGTATATATTTTTCGAGATAGGCCTATTAGCACAAAAACAAGATCGAAATTTGTGTCTGGTCGGAATAGGAAGCCCTATTAATCGGGGTCCGTTTGGCATCGCTACTTCAAGCTTGAGCCGGGCTTGCTGCTCTTTGCCCGGCTAGCGGGGGTCGGGACTTGGCCGGAGTTTGGCGCTCATTGCCCGGCTAGCGGGGGTCGGGACTTGGCCGGGGTTTGGCACACAAATTGCCCCGCTTGTCCGGAACTTGGCCGGGACATGGCCAGGGGGTTTAACATTTCAAAAATGCACCTCGTGTGCAAGTCCCGGCCATCCCGGGTACCCATTATCACATAAAACATGTATAATTAATAGGCCATCAGCCTCGTTAAAAGAACCTGACAGCCGTTGATTTGACATGAATGGTATAAAATACACCATTTATTTGTGTGTGTAATTTTCGAAAATTGATGGGTTTAGGGGATTCATTATAGTAAATATTCTGACGCTTATCGGTTTTAAAGTTGTTGTGTTCATAGATGCTGAAAAAAACCAAGAACATTCATGCTGTTTTTTGTAGACTGGTTCCTTGACTTTCTTCAAGCGAAACAGAGCAAGTATTTATAGACGTCAGGTAATTATCAGGTTAGTAAACCAGACTAGTTGGCTGGCACACATCCACAGATGTGTAACAGTATTACAAATAAAACGTGGACTAACTAAATTTATTAAATTGGGGGCAGTGTTTGAAAACAATAAGGTATTTCCAACTATTGTCGCCGGCAATCGTTGAAATTTGATACAAAATTTCACTTTTCTTGAAAACCACAGCATACCAGACGCTTTGAAATGTTATTCACCGTACAGTCAAATAAGGTACTCCATAATAATTCAGTAGGTTTTTTTTTGGTTTTTTTATGTTTGCAAAACAGTAAATCTACCTTTAAAGAATAAGGATACTATTTTAATTGTCAGTTGTGCATCATTTAAAACAGCAACAGTTCTTAAAATCTAAAGAATGGTGCTTGACAACTAACCTGACAATATTTTAGCTCTTTGAATGCTGTAAATTCTGAGGAAATAATTTGCAAGTACTATTATTTGATCTTCAAAATGACAACATGCCAGAAGGAATAATTTGACAGGGTGTTCAGAGTCATTAATATCTTAACATCAAGTAAGCTCCTGAATAATTATTTGGTTGGTCACTTTTTGGATGGTTGCAAAAAGTATACTATCCCTTTAGATTTAGTCACTGAAAGTGTTTTTTTACAGTACAAGTAATTCTAAAGTCGTGGGGGTCACAAATTAGAAGTCGGTCAGCCAGTCGTCACGCATCAATAGGCCGACAACGCTTGCGGATCGGCCCCCAAACGCCGCACCACAAAGAACTACTAAGCGGCCAAAAACGAACCGGACTCAAATTGTACGCAGACAAAAGCGTGGTAATAAGGACCGCTTGTGTCAATGCCCTCCGTGCAAGAAAGCGACACCAGCTTTTACAAAAAAGCAAATAATCTGAACAATACATGATTGACGGATGTTTGTAAGCATTAGATCATGGAACTGACAACTCCAATCTGAGACAGCGGCCGAACCCCAAATTTATGCAGTTTGGCAATGGTGATGGAGCCAGACCTAAGTGTGGTTTGGAAAACGGCCAGTGAGTGATGGGAAAACATGTTCTTTTAAAGAAAACAAATTTCCGTGGGTTGTTTTTTCATATTAATTTTTGGTGGGGCTAACAAATGTTCCCTTCCAGGTTAGTCAGTAAAACTGCGCCCCCTCCCCCCGACGAAATTTCGAAAAAACTAAATACATGTACAATGTATTTATGTTGACATTCAGTGCCCTTGAAAATTAGTGCACCCCTATGTAGCTGACAAATTAACCCTAGTTACGCCACTGGGGTACATTCCAACTAACGTTTAGATGGGACCACACTGGATTGACTGGAAATATTGAGCATGTGCGTTCAAAGACCAAGTTTCCCTCCCAATGTTATGCTTCTTAAAATAATATACCTAAAAGCCCATGCAATGCAATGCAATGATTGAAAATACATATTTTGTGTCCCAGAAAAAGAATTTACTTTTTCGATTTAACGTCGACCGTCCGATGAGACGAATTTTACGAATTTAGGACGAATCAGAATGCTACAAACTTGAAATATGCACCTTAATAGAAATTGTAACATTTCAAAATTGAAATAGAGCTCGGCGATGTCCGCTGACGAAATTAAAGTGTCATTACAGTGAATGTGTGTGACATGTGTTAAAATGACAGGAAAAATCTGTACTAAATCTTGGGATGAGCAACCATTCATTTTCCAACGGTTCAACAAGGGCTTGATTTCATCTACCAATTTAACCCTAAATAGTCACTTCTATCACTAGTACATATACCGATTGGTGATATTGTGCCGTGCCTTTGGTGGTACAAGCGTGAAATTTGGCACACCGCCGGAGTATGTAATGAGAAAGATAGGACCCTCGCAGATTTGTCCTTACAAAAAATAGGTATAGAATAACAAAGAATTTTCAAGATTTTCAAAATGGCTGTCATTGCTTGTTATTCTACCGATATTTATTCAAAGGGCAAATCTGCGATGGCCCTATTTCGAAATATATTTCTCATGACATATTCTGACCATTTTCTGACTGTGGGCTAAATTTCATCAAAGGTATCATATCAATTCCCCCAAATACTGCCCCACTATGCAATGTGTATACGGACCTGGGTGCGCGCTTATACCAAAGCCGCCTTGTTTACATGGTCTGTACTAGCGTGGATACATGTACATGTACTATGCAATCATTGTGTTGACATTGATCCAATGTGTCAACATATTTTGTAGCCAATCCAGCGGTAATCCCATATCACTGCTACCTGTTATTACTGTCTGACAAGTTGTGCATTGATCAAGTTTGAATGCCACTTGTAATGCCACCCGGCTGACACAGCGTGAAGTGGCGACTCATTTCTATATTCAAACACATTCCGGAAGATAATTACTTTAGAAGGCTATCGTTAGAATTGTAGGTTGAAATAAAACAAACAGATTTTACATTAAGAGGTGGATGTTTTTTTCTTCGAAAATGGCCCAAAGAACAATTTGCTTCAAAAATTCCTTATTCCAACCAACACTATAGATTATGCCTGATAATCTTAAAATATACCACTACATGTATAGAGAATAGACAATTTGCCCTCTTTTTATTCTGTATTAAAATGTGCGGCGGTATGCGCAAGCGTCGTGTTTTGCAAAAACTTTGGTTAAGGAGCGACGTCGCAGCTCAGATCGCCTTCAAATTATGTGGCATTTGAGGTCATTCCTTAACCAAATTAATACAAAACACGATACGTGCGCCTGTAAAAAAGAGAGCACATCGTCTATAGGTAGAATACATTTGTTGCACTAAAGGCATTTGTTTTCATCTCCAAGACTTCAATCGGAGAATTAAGGCAGTAATACCTCCACCCTTCGTGTCCCGGCTAGTATTAGATCATTCCCCAGATTTTTGTATTGCCTTTCCAGCAGTTGTCGACGGCATCAAATACTGAAATAAGAAGAACCGACTGTACAAAATCCGAAGGTTCGTTTGTCCGAAGGCTCGTTAGTCCAATGGTTCGACAGTACGAAAGTTCGATAGTCCGAAGTACAGTGTCATGCCGTGTCATGGCACTGTCATGCTTTCTAGTGCAGTCGTCTTACCGTAAAATACGGTTACTTTGGCCCGGCATGGTAACTTTGGCTGATACATGCCAATATTTCGTTGATTGTCTTACTTGTATTTTTGGACATAATGTTTTTTAATGGTCAAGAAAGAGTTAACAAATACTATCGAACTGGAGTTTCTGTAATATCTTATACATTAGATCTCCAAACGATCGGACCAAGGTTGCCAAAGACTCCCAATTTTACGGTACCACTCGACCACCGAGCTAGCAGGGGTCGGCTGGCTGGTTCAGTCGGCAGAGGGTCGTGGGCTCGAGTCCCACCCGAGTTAGTGATACTTTAGATTATTTCTGGCAAACAAAACCTGTTATTGAAATTACAAATCTGATTACAAATCTGATATTGAATTTACATCTCTCGACGCAAATAATTACATCTTATGAAATTAGTTGTACAGTGTGTACATTAGTTGTATTAAGTGACTTGGAAGGTTAGTAGAATTGGTACTTTAGTCAAGTTTAAAAGTCTTTGATGTTCCCGTGGGTGTCTCTGCGGCGGTCAACAAAAGATTCTGTGAGGGCGCAACTACTGAGTGAAGTTGCCGTAGCGGCTCCTTTGCGGTGCGACTGAGGAAAATATCGCAGGACCCGGCAGGCCGCATCACGGCGACCGCAGGTCGTTCTTTGCAAACCGCGTTACATCCAACAAGGAATTGGGTAACTGAGTGCATTGTGTTCCGTCACAAAAGGTAATTAGACCTGGAATGAGGCCGTGTAAGGAGTGGCGATTATTCATTGCGTCACTTGCTACATTGAGCTTTGGGCTAGAAATCTCTTCTTTAATAGTGTCAGCCTATATATGGATACATTTGTTCACGATGTCATGTATGTTCTGTGTAAACCAATTAATCCAAAGTGTCAATACATTTTGTAGCCCATCCACCGATAATCCCTAGAATCACTGATAGTGATGTCTGCTACTGTCTGCATGGCAGCTGTGCACAGGTCGTCGTTTTATTGCTCGTCGAGTTTTAGTGTGTTAGAAGTGGCGACTCGAAACCCTTGATCTTGTTTAGGTCATTGACTTTACTAGCCGAATTAGCGAGTATCATTTACGGTGTTTGAGGTTCGTTTTGTGTAGAAAAGAAAGCAAAGGACTATATACATGGCAGTGATCTTAGAAATTGTACGCGCTCTATAATCGCATAGTACGCACACACATCTTTGTACAACACGCTCTATATGGCTAGATGGTGCTCCCAATCTGGTCCCAAGACTAAAATATTGTATTTAAATGTTGACGTCAGGGAGGTTGTCAGGTCAAATAACACGATTACCAGACTACTCTATAGCCACCACCACCCCACACAGCGTGTCTCTCCCTTATGTTGCAAAGAGTGAAGTCCCCACACCAACAATTAGGTTAAACAAAACAAATAAAGGTGACTTTCACACGGATTTGGAGGAAATAAAGTGGATATCCACCCTCATCTCACCTTTTGCGTATTAATATGCGAAGAAAATTTAGGATATTCAGAAAAATATTTAGGTAACCACAAATGATTAGTTGACATTAGTGGTACTATATATACACCATTTGCTCTTTTTGTAATTTCCGAAAATTAGAATAGGTTAGGGGATTCATATAATAGTACATATTGTGACGATGACTTCAGTTTTTAAAGTTTGGTGTTTTGTAGAGTAGAAAACCAAGACCGTTCTTGTTTGTAGTCTGGTACCTTGACTTCCTTCAAACGAAACAGAGCAAAAAAGACATCAGGGAATTATCAGGTTAGGAAACCAGACTAGTTGGCTAGCATTCATTCACAACTGTATTGTACAGCAAGTGAGTGATTCATCTGGGCAATTTTCTTTTGGTGGCAAAGGAAAACAAAGGTTCTTTTTTTCCATATTTGGTAGGGCGAAGAAATATTTCCTATGTCACAATTAGCACCATTCAGGTGAGTCGGAGAACATCGTGGTCCGTGCCCCCCCCCCCCCCCCCCCCTCCCCCACCCTGGTGATCCCCCATTTGAAATCTCGAATTACACACAAACAATACAGGGTGGTAAACAACCGCAACCTCATATTTCCTACCTCCATGTTCCAATATTTTAAGAGTAAAAAGTTGCAAAAATTGAATTTTATTTAAACAAATTCGCGATCCCCGGACGGCGATCGCGAAAAAACAAAGATACACTGTAACACACTGTTTTGTGCTTTTCTCGGCATCCATGATTGTAAAACTTCGAACAGGTCAGTTAAACGATATTTACAATAAGATACAACCCACAAAATCTACCCATTCATGATAATTCGAGCAATTACCAATGGTGTATCCTACCTTTAAAGGGAATGTAGGCCTACATCACTTTATATTGCTGTAATTTTCAGAAATTGATGGTTGGGGTGGTGTGTGGGGGGGTGGGGGAGTATGTTACAGCAAATTTCGTTACACTGACTTATTTGACGTTTTGGGTTCGTATAGATGCTGTAGAAATTAAGAAAACCATTCATGTTCTTGTAATCTGTTCTTGTAGTCTTGTAATCAGGTATCCTGACCTCACTAGGTAAATCTGCATACATTTCAAATTGAACGGAAACACTGACATTTTAGGAGACCACCAACATAGGGCAAGATAGCTTTGCCTATTTTTTATATTTTTAACAAATAATTATGTAAGTTGGGATAATGCAAGTGAACTTCGCAGTTCCGAGTCCTCATCCAACCCTGGATGTCACTTCATGCTCCCAAACTAGTTCCGTTTAATAGATCTTAAACTATAAACCAATGTTTCAACTCAACAAACGTTTCCAACAACAATATGATGGATAATACCAGCTCCAAATCCTTAGCTGACCCGGTCACTATCATACCACTGAGAATCATGAAAAGGAACGTGGGGCCAATTACATAAAACATGTGAGCACAAAAAATTGGTTAGCACAAAAAAGTCTTGCTCAGTAAAAACAGGTTATCGGCCCAAACTCCATGTGCTTCCTATTCAAAGCAAAAACCAGGCTGAATACCAGTCACAAACAATAAACATCAACCGAAATGTTGGTTTGTAACCTTGTTTTTTCCAAGGAAGAATTGTCATGCTAAGCACATTTTTGTGCTTACATGTTTTATGAAATTGGCCCCTGCAGGATGGCAAGTACTTGTTTGAGCATCATAACATGTACGTACACTGATTATACACTGATTACACTATTACGCGACTGCGATGCTGTAACTGCGGTTCTTCGCCAAGCGGCCTCAACACAGAGAACTTCAAAGCCTCATTCACACTTGGATCTAATGACCCCGCAACCACAATGAGAAGACACGGGCAGTCTGTGACCACGTGTTAATATCCCTGGTCTTCAGTATAACAAAAACGTCTTCAGTCTGAACAATACATGACGGGAGCTTGTAAGTAGTGTCTTTTCAGGAAGCAGGAGGGGGCTTAAGACTGTTGATGATACAGCAATGAGCGCCCTTCTTTTGCAAAGCCATCTTATTGTTACCCATCCTACATTGATCCAAAGTGTCAATAATTGTGTAGCCTATCCACCGATAATCCCCATATCACTAATAACATGTAGCTGTTTAACAACCTCAGCGCTAAATACTGATATCTGATACTGCCTGGCTTGAAGCACTGTTCGTAGTTTTATTGCTCGTCGAGTTTTAGCTGTGTGTGTGTCAATTCGTGTGTTTTGTACAGTGTGAAGTAACTCATTTAAACATTACAAAACCTTGATTTTGTTTAGGTTATTGACTTTACCAAGCAAGGGTAGGATACATCATTACAGATATCGAAACATTTTACTACCGAATTATTGAGAAATATCTTACTTATTTGAAAGTAAATCATGATTATAGGCATCCAGCAAAATGAATGTGTACTCTAAGTAAGATATAAGTCCGAGGCATCGGACTTATGAACCGAAATAAAAGTACATTTATTGTTAGACTTGTGAGGCGTCGGACCTATGGGCCTTTATTTGGTTGGGAGATTAGATTTCGTCGGACTTGGGAGACGTTGGACGAGCGGACCCCAGAAAGGGAACGCACTCCATAATCACATAAATACATGTATAACGCCACCAGCCATCATCCTCGGTCTAATAATTAGACAGCCGTTGATTTGATAGAGTGGTAGAATACACCAATTACTTTTGTAAAAAAATTTCGAAAATTGATGGATTAGTGGATTCATTATAGTAAATACTGTGACGCTTATCGGTTTTAAAGTTGTTGTGTTCATAGATGCTGAGAAAAACCAAGAACATTCATGCCGTTTTTTTGTAGACTGGTTCCTTGACTTTCTTCAAGCGAAACAGAGCAAATATTTATAGACGTCAGTTAATTATCAGGTTAGGAAACCAGACTAGTTAGCTGCCACACATTCACAGATGTGTAACAGTATTACAAATAAAACGTGAACTAACTAAATTTAATCAATTGGGGGCAGTGTTTGGAAACAATAAGGTATTTCCAACGATTGTCGCCGGCAATCGTTGAAAATTGATACAAAATGCCACTTTTCTTGGAAACCACAGCACACCAGACGCTTTGAAATGTTATTCACCGTACAGTCAAATAAGGTACTCCATAATAATTCAGTATGTGTTTTTTTGGTTTGTTTATGTTTGCAAAACAGTAAACTACCTTTAAAGGTATAGGATACTATTTTAATTGTCAGTTGTGCATCATTTAAAACAGCAACAGTTCTTAAAATCTAAAGAATGGTGCTTGACAACTAACCTGACAATATTTTAGCTCTTTGAATGCTATAAATTCTGAGGAAATAATTTGCAAGTATTATTATTTGTTCTTCAAAATGACAGCATGCCAGAAGGAATAATTTGACAGGGTGTTCAGAGTCATTAATTTCTTAACATCAAGTAAGCTTGTGACTTGGTTGGTAACTTTTGGATGGTTGCAAAAGGTACACTATCCCTTTAGATTTAGTCACTGGAAGTTTTGGTTTAAGTCGTGGGGGTCACAAATTAGAAGTCGGCCAGCCAGTCGGCACGCATCAATAGACCGACAGCGTTTGCGGATCGGCCCCGAAACGCCGCACAACAAAGAACTACTAAGCGGCCCGAACGAACCGGACTCAAATTGTATGCAGACAAAAGCGTAGTAATAATGATCGCTTGTGTCAATGCCCTCCGTGCAAGAAAGCAACACCAGCTTTTACAAGTCTCCAGTACAACAAAAGCAATTAATCTGAACAATACATGATTGACGGATGTTTGTAAGCATTAGATCATGGAGCTAAAAACTACAATATGAGACAGCGGCCGAACCCCAGCTTCGTCTCCGTCTTGGGTTTCGTTCATGCAGTTTGGCAATGGTGATGGACCCGGACCTAAGCTGTGGTTTGGAAAACGGCCAGTGAGTGATGGGCAAAATGATGTTCTTTTAAAGAAAACGAATTTACTTGGGTTGTTTTTTCATATGAATTTTCGAAATTTCGAATTGCACACAAACAAAATATATATGTTGCCATTCAGTGCCCCTTGGAAATTGGTGCACCCCTCATTGTGGCTGACAAATTAAACCTTAGAGTTACGCCACTGGGGAACATTCCAACTAACGTTTAGATGGGACCACACTGGATTGACTGGAAATATTGGGCCTGTGCGTTCCAAGTTTCCCTCCCAATGTCATGCTTCTTAAAATAATTATACCTAAGAGCCCATGCAATGCAATGCAATGATTGAAAATACATATTTTGTGTCCCAGAAAAAAAGAGTTTACTTTTTCGATTTAACGCCGACCGTCCGATGAGACGAATTTTACGAATTTAGGACGAATCAGAATGCCACATTATTTGAAATATGCACCTTAATTGAAATTGTAACATTTCAAAATTGAAATAGAGCTCGGCGATGTCCGCTGACGAAATTAAAGTGTCATTACAGTGAATGTGTGTGACATGTGTTAAAATGACAGGGAAAACCTGTACTAAATCTTGGGATGAGCAACCATTCATTTTCCAACGGTTCAACAAGGGCTTGATTCCATCTACCAATTTGTTTTTCAAATAGTCACTTCTATCACTAGTACATATACCGATTGGTGATATTGTGCCGTGCCTTTGATGGTACAAGCATTAAATTTGGCACACAGTCGGAGTATGTCATGAGAAAGATAGGACCATCGCAGATTTGTCCTTTGAAATAAATGGGTATAAAATAACAAGCAGTTTTCAAACAATTCAAAATGGCTGTCATATTGCTTGTTATTGTATTCAACGGGCAAACTTGCGATGGCCCTATTTCAAAATATATTTCTCATGACATATTCTGACCATGTTCGGACTGTGTGCTAAATTTCATCAAAGGCACCATATCAATTCCCCCAAATACTGCCCCACTATGCAATGTACATAGGTGCGCGCTTCTATACCAAAGCCGCCTTGTTGACATGGTACGTATGTACTACCGTGGATGGTACTATGTAATCATTGTGTTGACGTTGATCCAATGTGTCTAGCCAATCCATCGGTAATCCCATATCACTGCTACCTGTTATTACTGTCTGGCAAGTTTGAATGCCACTTGTAATGCCACCAGACTTACACAGCGTGAAGTGGCGACTCATTTCTCTATGTTTAAACACATTTATAAAGATAATGACTTTGGAAGTTTATTTTCGAAAATGGCCTAAAGAACAATTTGCTTCAAAAATTCCTTATTCTAACCAACACTATACATATGTGACCTGTCATCACAAAACGAGCGTAAAGTCGTTAAAATCAAAAATTGAGATATGGGTATTTCTAAATTCTGTGGAAACAGAGCTTTCCAATGGTATATAACATTTGGAGGTTTGATACTCAATATTTTTTTTATTTTTTTTTTTAGTCTGGAGTCTTAATACAGAGACTATGAGAAAACGGGCATTTCTTGCGAAAACTTGTGTGAAAGGCATAGAAAGGCATAGTCAAAATTGTCTCAAAAACTAATGTTATTTTTATCTGATCGTCCTGAAGTGTCATTACAGTGAATGTGTGTGACATGTGTTAAAATGACAGGGAAAACCTATACTAAATCTTGGGATGAGCAACCATTCATTTTCCAACGGTTCAACAAGGGCTTGATTCCATCTACCAATTTGTTTTTCAAATAGTCACTTCTATCACCAGTACATAGGCCTATACCGATTGGCATGATTGACGGATGTTTGTAAGCATTAGATCATGGAGCTAAAAACTACAATATGAGACAGCGGCCGAACCCCAGCTTCGTCTCCGTCTTGGGTTTCGTTCATGCAGTTTGGCAATGGTGATGGACCCGGACCTAAGCTGTGGTTTGGAAAACGGCCAGTGAGTGATGGGCAAAATGATGTTCTTTTAAAGAAAACGAATTTACTTGGGTTGTTTTTTCATATGAATTTTCGAAATTTCGAATTGCACACAAACAAAATATATATGTTGCCATTCAGTGCCCCTTGGAAATTGGTGCACCCCTCATTGTGGCTGACAAATTAAACCTTAGAGTTACGCCACTGGGGAACATTCCAACTAACGTTTAGATGGGACCACACTGGATTGACTGGAAATATTGGGCATGTGCGTTCCAAGTTTCCCTCCCAATGTCATGCTTCTTAAAATAATTATACCTAAGAGCCCATGCAATGCAATGCAATGATTGAAAATACATATTTTGTGTCCCAGAAAAAAAGAGTTTACTTTTTCGATTTAACGTCGACCGTCCGATGAGACGAATTTTACGAATTTAGGACGAATCAGAATGCCACATTATTTGAAATATGCACCTTAATTGAAATTGTAACATTTCAAAATTGAAATAGAGCTCGGCGATGTCCGCTGACGAAATTAAAGTGTCATTACAGTGAATGTGTGTGACATGTGTTAAAATGACAGGGAAAACCTGTACTAAATCTTGGGATGAGCAACCATTCATTTTCCAACGGTTCCACAAGGGCTTGATTCCATCTACCAATTTGTTTTTCAAATAGTCACTTCTATCACTAGTACATATACCGATTGGTGATATTATGCCGTGAATTTGATGGTACATGTACAAGCATGAAATCTGGCACACAGTCGGAGTATGTCATGAGAAAGATAGGACCATCGCAGATTGGTCCCTTGAAAAACAAATGGGTATAAAATAATAAGCAGTTTTCAAAAAATTCAAAATGGCTGTCACTGCTTGTTATTCTACCGATGTTTTTTCACCGACAACACGAACTGACACCCTCTGCGTCACATGTGTACAACAAAATTCAACAAAAAATTTTTCTGGAATTATCTTAATTTTCTTATTTTTATTGGCGAGTTTTGCAGAAATTAGTCAATTCTGGCGTTTTTCGTTTCAACGAAGTGTGTCAGTTCGTGAAAACGAAATTGCGAGGGCGCGCATTGAAAAGGTTTCACGAACTATCACTGTACATCGTACCCAGAGCAATGTTGTATTACGCCGTGTATACGTAAGTATGTCACGTTTGTCTACGACATAAATAAAACTCGATGTTGTAAGAATATTAGCACCCGGTGGTGTGCGCGCCCTGCCCGAAAACGCGCCAATTTTTGTTTTCACGAACTGACACTCACATTGCACTGTAGTGCGCGCACTCTCCGAAAACGCGACATTCGTTTTTACGAACTGACAACCGTCTTAATTATTTAATTATTAATTAACTAACCATATTTTCACAATATAAAAATTGTGTTTCAGCAGTTAACGAATTGTTACGTTTAATGATACCAAAACCCCTCAAGTAGACGGATTTGTTGACTGAGTAAACTCGTGTCGAACATTGAAAAGCGTTTTTCTCCGAATTGTACATGTATTTCTGCAACGGCGACCACTGGGTGTCAGTTCGTGGTGTCGGTGAAGGGCTAATCTACGATGGCCCAATTTCAAAATATATTTTTCATGACATATTCTGACCAAGTTCTGACTGTTTGCTAAATTTTATCAAAGGCATATTATATCAATTCCCCCAAATACTGCTGTGCCACTATGTAATGTACATGTACATGTATATACGGACCTGGGTGCGCGCTTCTATACCAAAGCCGCCTTGTTGACATTGTCTGTACTACCGTGGATGGTACTATGCAATCATTGTGTTGACGTTGATCCAATGTGTCAACACATTTTGTACCTAATCCATCGGTAATCCCATATCACTGCTACCTGTTATTACTGTCTGGCAAGTTGTGCATTGATCAAGTTTGAATGCCACTTGTAACTGCCACCCGGCTTACACAGCGTGAAGTGGCGACTCATTTCTATATTCAAACACATTCCGGAAGATAATTACTTTAGAAGGCTATCGTTAGAATTGTAGGTTGAAATAAAACAAACAGATTTTACATTAAGAGGTGGATGTTTTTTTCTTCGAAAATGGCCCAAAGAACAATTTGCTTCAAAAATTCCTTATTCCAACCAACACTATACATTATGCCTGATAATCTTAAAATATACCACTACATGTATATGGAGAATAGACAATTTGCCCTCTTTTTATTCTGTATCAGGGGGGGGCGGAGGGGGGGCCCTTCGAGACTGTGATTGCGCAACGCTGACGTACCGTCCATTCTCAAAATAGGGGGGAACAATTTTCTCACGCGAAAAATAAAGAGTTTTTGGCATCCAATCTTAACATCTTGTCTTTTGTAGTTGTAAAATGTTGTTATTTACCTTAATTGTTATCATCCAATGACAAAAATTGTATTGAAAATTAAAAAAGGCAGTCGAAAAAATTAAGCGTTGACGTACCGTTGATGCACGTAGAGATTGTGCACAAATACTAAAACGACGTTGACAAATACCTCCCCTAAAAAGGGCAAAAATAATCGATAAATTGTGAAAAATCGTGCTTCGAACCCACTCACTTTTTTCCATGGATACGTTTAAAAAGGATGTAGCAGTGATATACTGAATTTTTGAAAAAATCTGCCTGTGAACCCCTTGCGTTTTATCGTGTTGTTTTCGAACGAAAATGGCAGAAAATGACATCGCCCCAAAACAAATCCGTGTAGATCGTGCCTGCGTACCTGGCTTTGCGGACGTTGCATAAATCACTGAATTCGGAGAGCGATACACGGAGCAAATTTGTACGTGTTTCTATGGTGCGCTTCGAGGTAGCGATCTATACGTATTTACTGTGTGAGATGTGTGGCTCATGAGCGTGGAAGAACGAATGAGATACATTTCAACGTTGGTGGCGCACTTTGTTGGGCCCCCCCTCCGCCCCCCCCCCCCCTGTTCTGTATTAAAATGTGCGGTGGTATGCGCAAGCGTCGTGTTTTGCATTCAATTCGGTTAAGGAGCGACGTCGCAGCTCAGATCGACTTCAAATTATGATGCATTTGAGGTCATTCCTTAACCAAATTAATACAAAACACGATACGTGCGCCTGTTAAAAGAGAGCACATCGTCTATAGGTAGAATACATTTGTTGCACTAAAGGCATTTTGTTTTTCAACTGAAGACTTTAATCGGTGAATTAAGGCAGTAATACCCCACTCTTCGTGTCCTGACCATTAGATCATTCCACAGATTTGTGTAGTGACACACAAAACATTTGTATTGCCTTTCCAGCAGTTGTCGACGGCATCAAATACTGAACTAATTAACCGACTGTACAAAATCCGAAGGGTTGTTTGTCCGAAGGCTCGTTGGTCCAAAGGTTCGACAGTACGAAAGTTCGATACTCCGAAGTACAGTGTCATGCCGTGTCATGGCACTGTCATGCTTTCTAGTGCAGTCGTCTTACCGTAAAATACGGTAACTTTGGCCCGGCATGGTAACTTTGGCTAATACATGCCAATATTTCGTTGATTGTCTTACTTGTATTTTTGGACATAATGTTTTTTTAATTGTCAAGAAAGAGTTAACAAATACTATCGAACTGGATTTTCTGTAATATCTTATACATTAGATCCCCAAACTATCTGACCAAGGTTGCCAAAGCTTTCCAATTTTACGATACCACTCAACCACCGACCTAGCAGGGGTCGGCTGGCTGGTTTAGTCGGCAGAGGGTCGTGGGCTCGAGTCCCACCCGAGTTAGTGATACTTTCGATTATTTCTGGCCAAAACAAACCTAGTATTGAAATTACAAATCTGATTAAAAATCTGATATTAAATTTGCATCACTCGACGCAAATTACATCTTATGAAATTAGTTGTACAGTGTACATTAGTTGTATTAAGTGACTTGAATGTTAGTAGAATTGGTACTTGAGGCAAGTTTAAAAGTCTTTGATGTTCCCGTGGCCGTCTGGGCGGCGGTCAACAAAAGATCATGTGAAGGCGCAACTACTGAGTGAAGTTGCCGTAGCGGCTCCTTTGCGGTTCGACTGAGAAAATATCACAGGACCCGGCAGGCCATCACCACGACCGCGGGTTGTTCTTCGCAAACCGCGTCACGTCCAACAAGGAATTGGGTAACTGAGTGCATTGTGTTCCGTCACAAAAGGTAATTAGACCTGGAATGAGGCCGTGTAAGGAGTGGCGATTATTCATTGCGTCACTTGCTACATTGAGCTTTGGGTTAAAAATCCCTCCCTTTTAGCGTCAGCCTATGGATACATTTGCTAATGTATTTTTGTAATACAATCATTAACTTACAAAACAATAAAGAATGCAGGCCGAAGCATGGTAGATTTCAAATTGTCCGGGGCGTGTCCCCGCAACCGTACCTCCCAGCAAGCCATTATACATTTCCCGTTTACTCATCGCTAAATCCATCCCTGGATCCTCTCATCAATTATCTGAACAATAACTGCCTGTACAGTGGTCACGTGCCCATATTTCTACTTGTTGTTTTGCATGTGGAATGTTTTCTATAAACGTTATCCGTGCTATTTTGATTTTTTTGTATTTATTATTTTCTTCTTGGCAATATAAAAGTTACTTCGTTGGTACTTTTTATCACTGTACTTTTATCGTTGTGCATTGATCAAGTTTGATTGCTACATGTATCTTCGAGAGTTCAACACCATATATCGCTTGATAATGCCACCCGGCTACATAGCGGCACGAAATGGCGACTCATTTAAACACAAGTTTAGAACTAAAAGAGGTTAAAACATTATTGCCCCATGGTTAAAATGTTTGTCGCAGCAAAGGTTCTACAAAATTGTGCTTGACAACTTGCCGATAATAGTCTGAGCTCTATGAAAGCTGTATGTTCTGAGAAAGTAATATTTTCAGTTTTCGATTTTGAACAACTACCAACAGAAATTTCCAAAAATGCGTCTCTGACAGTAGGAACTCAAGTTTAACATTATTAATATCTTTACATCAAGTAAGCTTTGAATAATAATTTGGTTAGTTACTTTTTAGATACACGTAGTTGTAAACGGACACTTCCTCCACGGTAAGCACCATGACCAAAATACCCTTTGACTGGTCGTTTTTTTCCTGCCCAAAATTCTGGTCACAAAATCAGCAAAATGTTAACCCGCCTCCAAAATGTTTGACGTCACAGCAGACCTGTCAAACGTTGTCCAATGAACAAGAAGGAGCCAACAGACCGCAGGGGGTCGGTGCTACTTTAATTGGTCTATTGTCAAAAACTTTGTAATGTGGGCGCCGGTAATGGTATTGAGTCATGGTATTGATGTTAGCTTTCACTGCGCTCACTTAAAAGTAAACTAAACTACTCATAAAGCCCCCAAACAGTGTGAGAGTTCATTCCTGAAAACAGCCTTGCTCTTGATGATGTCTTCACCGACTTCACCCACCATTTATCAACTTGAAATGAGCGCAATGCAGCAAGACGCCGCATCTACGATGGCTGGTGCTAAGGAACTCTCTGAAGAGGAGTCCATAGATATGGGGTTTCTCCTGAATTCGGCCGAGACGCAAAGATTAGTCCGGGAACTGTTGAGCGATGCCAGCCTTCTGGCTCAGCTTAATGGGCTGGTGAGCGACGCGGCCGGCATGGATTCGCCGCCCACGACATCTCGCACGGTCTCCTGCTCCGACAGTTTGGGCCCTTCACTGCCGAGCGGCTTACGGGAGTTTGGCTCCAAGGCCCCGGGGGTCAACATCAGGCAGAGACCAGGGTCGCCGATGGGGGCTCACGCGCCGTTCACCCCCACCGTGCTACCGGCCACGATGCGGCAGGATGCACCGTATGTCCACCCACCAACAGGCTTGGAGCAGACTCCACTAAACCATCCCCATCATCAGTTGCAGAGTAAGTTAGAGGCTTAACGGCTTAATCACTATAACTTAGTTGTAGTTTCGTGCTTGAAGTAAATCATTACCATCAGTTAATTTAATACTAAACATTTTAAAATGACAACTACATTCTTTTGGTTGACACAGTTGACATTTTGTTAAACATTGTCATAGAAAATAACAATATAAAATTCCTAATGTCATTAGGAATTTTAAAGTTTCAGTTAATTTAATTGAAGTTGGGTTGTCCGTGCTTTTTCAAAATTTCAATACTCTTTTTCAAGCGAATTTTAAAGGAAGTCCATGTACCTTATTTGAATAAATTTGCATCGGCAGGCCATTACAAACTGTTAACAAGTGGTTTTTATCATTGCGCGCTCCTATTAAATAAACAAATTGAATTTAATTAATTAATTACTCGCCGTTTGGCCGATTTTTTTCTTTTTCTGTGGGTTGTCTCAATCGAAAACTTATAATAAATACATTGCTAGAAAAATATCAATTACATTTGAAAATCTATTTTTCAGGGTGCAATTCCCTAAAATCAAAAACACACCAACTTTAACTTTTAAAATTATTACATTTGAGAGTAACTTTGTTCCTCCATGCTATGGTGTAAATTGTCCACTACTTGTAGTAGTCGCTAAGCAAGAATGTTGGTGCTTAACCAGTTCGCGTTGGAGGACGTATATATACGCAAAGTTTTTCAGAGATTCAAAACGGATGACGCGTAAACAAACGCAACGAGCAAGGCCGGAAATGTCGGTCAGCAGCGAGCAAGGCCGGAATGTCATGGGTGTGCTTTCCTGCACATTCGGCCTGAACCTGCATTGGATCGAGTTTCGTTAAAAATAATCCCGCGCCTCACCTCAAACTCATTGAAATTGGCCCCAGAATTAAAATTAAAAGCACTGGTTATCTTTTTTTGTTTACACAGGTGGACATCCTTATACACCTAGGATGAACCAAACGCCCTCAGCGCCTAACCACAGCCAGGCTCCGACAAAGATGGGTTACCATGCCAACAAGCGCATTGCTCGGACAAACTTCAGCAACGAACAGCGGCAACTGTTGGAAATGACTTTTGCTCATGACCGCTACCCAGGCTACTTCCTTCGGAATGAGTTGTCCTACGCCAGCGGAATCCCAGTTAAAGCAATACAGGTAATTGAGCTTTGCTTGGCAGTTTGTGATCTCCCCTTGTTACCCCTGTACAATTACTTGGAAAATATGTGATAGCATTGAAGCAGCAACTCTACATGTAGGTGTGCTTGCCAAGAATCGTTATGATCATAAATACATATCTTAATCATTTGTTACCAGGTTGCCCAATTCTTGGGCCGAGGCTGAAAACTATTGCTGTTTTCACCAAGATGAATTATCTACTCATTAAAATCTTCTGAACTGAAACACTCATTTTCTGAGAAGTCGTCTGGTACCATACTCTGCTGTGTATATTACACAAATATATTACATTATAGAAATGCATTGTGGTTAAAATATCAGGGCCCCCTAATTTGTTTAATATGATAATAAACATTTCAGAAAACTGCCGCACTCTTCGCTGTGACTGATGCATATTCCGAGAAAATTATTCAAAGATTTTGATTTGAACTTAAATTTTGATGAGTCACATTTTAAATTGCGACAACAATCAACGTTTAGTGCACGTTCTCATCCAGAAGATTAAAGCTCATGTACTCGTGTGTCATGCAGATTTGCACTGAACATAAGGTTTGGGATAGCTGCAAAAGGGTATATTCTACCTTTAATTTTCATTTTCTTGTGTTTTTACTTCATGACAGACCTGGTTTCAGAACCGCCGAGTTCGCTTCAAGAGGCAGTTGGGGAAAATCACCAAGAAGAGTCAACAGTCCTCGTCTGCAGGTGTTGGATCTTCAGGGATGCCCCACCCTTCCCCCGAGTACATGAAGATGTACCCTCCCTCGAAGGCGGAGTCAAGTCAGCAAGCTGGACAGCTTCCGAGGAATGGGCACCAGTGCAACTCCCTACCTATCTACCAAGGGGCAGATTGCAGCTACAGAACTCAATCCCAGTTCACAGGCAGGCCTCTTCCAACCCAGGCGGCTTCTTCAAGGGACTGGTCTCCATGGCAGGAACCAATGGGTGTTCCTCCAAGCAGATGGGGCGCAGTCTCACCCTCGGAGCTTTCATTCACTTCCAACAGGCAGCGTCTGGTAGATCCTCCTGCAACACCCGCTCCTAGCCAGCATCCAGGGGGCGCCACGCAACCCCAGTACGCCATGCAACCCCAGTACGCCATGCAACCCCAGTACGCCATGCAACCACAGTACGCCATGCAACCCCAGTACGCCATGCAACCCCAGTACGCCATGCTACCCCAGTACCAACCCTCCTTTAACGTTGGCTCTCATCAACCGCCAACTTCCTCCTACATGAACTCTGACTTGAACTGGATGCATCCCTGGTACACCCCCTACCCACAGAACGCTCAGAGATTTACAGCTCCCAACGCCACTCCCCAAGTCGGGTTTCCTGGTGCTTTCTCGCAGCAGAATCTTGAGCCAAGCAACATCCAAAACCTACAAGACAACAGCTATCATGGCTACAGCGACAACAACCCGTTGCTCTCCTATCGCGATTCAGACTCGCATCCGCATCTCCAGGTCAAGCTTCCAAGCTTCACATTCCCTCACTCGAAGACCTCCAGCCAGAGAGACTCCGAGTGTCCAACTTTTGTAGACAGTCCCCCTTGCTCATCTCCAGATGAGGATGCTTTCACTCGACCAACTGACATCTCCGCCGCCTGGAGCCCAAGCACAGTAAACAGCGCGACGCCCCCAACGCATTGCCAGTTTCTCGCTCCTGGGACACCACAGTTCACCCCAGGTGTTGCCACCGCCCTTTACAGCAACTCCCAGCCTCACGATCAGTTCTCCACCCAGCCTCGAGCTACTCCCACAAGCCTTTTTCGTGCCTGTGACAACCCCCTGATGTCTACCGCAGATGAGCCGCTGGAATCACCGTCCCCACCTGTGTCGGCTTGCAGCTTTGGTTCTGGCAACACACTCTACATCGACCTTGATGCCGAGATCGACTAGCCTGAACTCGGCACTCTCCAGCTTTAACAAAACAATTCAATTCCGAGAGGCTCAACATTATTTCTAGTATGTCTCTCGTTTTGGCTGCAGGTTCTTGTGTCCTAATTTTGAGTCCCACAAGTGGGAAACATATGCGAAGTACAGTGTATTAAGTCAATTTTTGCTACTTAAACAGATGAACAAATGTGAAATGCTCCAACAAAATGTTTGTTTTTTAGATTTTGCTTTTTTCAAATTCTCTAGGTTCTCAGCTTTTAAATTATGTATTATTTACATATGTATCTACACTTGGGGGAAGGATTTAGTAATGAAACCCTGACAACCTAATTATGAAATGAAAAAAAATTGAAGTTCAGACAATCGTATTATTTCACAAAATCAACAAAAAATGGACTTCTGGGTGACGGATTATGTTCAAATTTGGTGAGATTGTAGATTAATAGTTTGTGAACCCAAAACCTCAAAATGGTAAAATCCACCACGAAATGACATCACGAGTACATTGTGTAGAATGTAATTAGAACAAATTGTGCGACTTTGTCCGGGTTTCGTTGGAAGAAGTCACAAATGTGAACAACTTTGACAGGCATTTGAATTTGTGTAACAAGCCGTTTTGACATTGCACATTCACCACTGTATTTTTATATTTTAATTAAAGATCTTTATTGTTGCTTCTACTTTGTAATCCTGGACGTGTATATAAGCTCAGTTTTATATCTAATGGACAGTGTTCATTGAGGAAAGGAAAGAAATGTGCAATTGTGGATTTTGTTCTTCTTTGATTTTAGAGGGGTAACAACAAAAGTAATTTGTTTAAGTGGGAAGGGGAGGTTTACATATGACATTAGATGTAGATTCATGTACGTATGTATATCACTAATCTCATGATCAAGACTATTTTTATAAATATTTTTATAGTTCGATATTTTTTTTAATATACAAGTTCACGTATTATGAAGCTTTATTTACATTGTGCATGTAGATTTGTTGTCACAGTTTTGTTTACTGCTATACATGTACACAGTGAAACAGAAGTTATAACAGTTATTTATAAAAGTTACAAAACTATGCAAGGTTTTTAATTTATCTTATTACTAGCTGCATTTTCATTGTTCTGGTTGGCGAAAACCAGTGTTTTTTTGTTTCATTTCACATTTCTGTCAGTGTACTAGATTTTATTTGTGATAAAAAAACAATTTGGACATTTGCCAATACAACATGTAAATGTACAAGCAAATCATGTAAATGTATATGTACAAGCCATAATATAGGTATTTTCCTTTTGAATCATATCATGTGCTTGTTTGTAAATAAAAAGATCTCACTTTATGATAATATTTTAAAAAAAAATAAAAAAATGTTGCTTTCTTTATTTTAACTAGTTTTGCTTGGATTTTTTACTCAAAAATGTATTTGGAACTAGAGAACTCCTAACACTTTTTCAGCACCTAATTTACTTTGCATACTTCCCCCCCCCCCCCCCCCCCCCAAAAAAAAAAAAAAGAATTATTGCCTGCAACCTTTTAGGCCAAAAAAAATCAAGGACATCTTTAGCGTCCTGTTTGTTTTTATAGAAGGAGGCCCTTTTTTTTTTTTTTTTAATTGGCCGCACGACATTTGTTGAGGACAACCTGCCAGCCTATTTTTGAAGATGGTCTCCATCAGACGTACGTACTAATGGACTATTTACACAGTGATGCTAAAGTCTAAAAATACGATCTTACTATATTTAAAAAAAAATTCAAACAAATAATACAATTTATCATTCTCTTTTGGTTAAACCCCCCCCCCCCTCCCCCAAAAAATAACCGGAGGCGGCCTAAAAAAAAGGAAGCGAAAGGGACGATAAACATGATTTTAATTTTATTTGGCCTTACCCCTTCATTGATTAAAAAAAGCTACAAGCATCTAAACAAAAAAATCATAATTCAAATTTGTAGAATTCTGATTTGTGCTAAATTCGTTAAAATTGTCTGATCAAGTGATCAGCGTTAAATCGGGCGATAGGATACCCAGTGTCGCTTCCCAAGTTTTATCGTAAAATCTGGCATGATCCCTGGCCACACGGCATTCTGGTGTTTATGACTTCTGACTAGCGCCCTCGAACAAAGATACTGACAATTTGGGAGACCGCCAACATAGGGAAAGATAGCTCAGTTGGTAGAGCGTCGGTCCAGGATTCAGGATGTCGTAGGTTCGAGTCTCGCCAATTTCTTTGTTCACTTTATAAAAAAAAACCTGAAGAATATGACGGAAAAGTTGTTGAAGTGGGTTACACTCGTACATTTAGAGAATAAATGCAAGAGTTTACACTGAAGACTGTATTAATCTTTATCATGATTACGCAAACAGATTCAAACTTTAATTTCCTTGTAACTTTGCACTTTTACAAAGACAGCATTCAAAGTACATGTAATATGAACAAGGTAAACAATTATACATGTACAACATTGGTAATGTTGCTAGTATCGTGACTTTTGATCCCTGACCACGAGGTAATACAGGCCCGTGGCTTCTGACTTGTGCCCCCCTCCCCCTCCCCCTCCACCCCCCCTCCTCCACACCCCGAGTTGTAATGGCTCGAATCAATGACTCGACTTGGACTCTAGTCTCTTCTCAGAATGACTCGAGTCCCCAAAATAAGAGCAAAACTTTGCGTAAAATATTTGCAATGACTTACGCCAGTAACGGTTTATGTTCATGTCACCTTTATGTTAATAGCCAATATTTATGTACATTTGTACACGTGGTATACATAGGCCTATACAGTGGTTGTCTGTTTTCCTTTCTCCATGATACTACAAACATACACCGTGTTGTGGACTTCTATGGAGCAGAATCAGTGTCAAAAAGATCGGAAGTGTTTTTACAACTCGGATGCTTTCCTAATTCGGATGTATTCCTAATTCGGATGCTTTTTGCAAACTCGGATGCTTTTTTAATTCGGATGAATTCGTAATTCGGATGCTTTTTGTAAACTCGGATGCTTTTTTAATTCGGATGTTTTTTTAATTCGGATGCTTTTCTAGTTCGGATGCTTTTTTAATTCCAATGCTTTTCTAGCTCGGATGCTTTTTATAAACTCGGATGCTTTTTTAATTCGGATGCTTTTCTAGTTTGAATGTTTTTTGTAAACTCGGATGCTTTTTGCAAACCGAACATATTCGCAAATCGGATGCTTTCCCAATCCGGCACTAGGGTGGCCCTGAAAGGACATCACACATCGCAGATTCTGCGATTTCGCGCATTCTGCGCGAATTTGAACGATGACAAACATGTTATCGTATCTATAAGCATATATCTGAGATGTGGAAGATTTTATTGTAGATTTCTGCACAGATTTATGTGATAATGAATATTTTCTGGGCAGATTTTTGAAAAGTCGCATATTTTTATTTTAGATTTCAAGTTCTGCGCAGATTTCTTAGTACGCAAATTTGTGCGATGTCGCACGGATGGGCACTACATGTACATTTTCATTGCACATTTAATTATGCGCAGCTATATGTCGCACTCACGTACAGCAGATTTATATGCAGATTTATGTGCACATTTCTGCCGCGATGTCAGCACATACGACGTTTTGAAATTTGAACCACGACGTTTTGAATGTTATGATGTTCTAAAACGGACAGGCAACATCGTGGTTCAACTTTCAAAACGTCGTGGTTCAACTTTCAAAACGTCGTACTTCAACTTCCAATTAACGTCCAACTTTCGCGCGCTTTTACCTGGCTCAAGGTAGCCGCGTATTCGGCCGGTTCTCTCCGCGCGGATTCAGTCCGCATTCACCAAAAGGCGACAAATATTTAATACATGCTGCAAAAGATGATGCATTTTCTAAAAAGTTTTTTGTCAATTTATTTAAAGAATTTTTCGAAATAAACCGTAAATATAACAATACTTTTTCAAACCCTTGTAGATCATACAGCATATTAGCCACACTTGTTTAACCTTTCCTGTAATTTTGATGAAAAATTACAGTTAAACTAGCTGCCTAATGAACTAAGTAATCCTACTTCGAGTTATTTTTATAGATTTGGAAATGAGAATGAAACATTTAAAACAAAATATACCTCACATGTTATCAAAAACTCATACTTTTATTTCATAATCTACAAGATAATGTTACTGGGCATGTGGGTATAGGCTTCAGCCGAACACTAATTAGTGCCTAATTAGCCCGTTTAATAAATCCCCTTTTCAATGCAGCATTGTAATGCGTTTTTCGGCTGCGAGTATATCTACCTCTTTAAAACAAAGTGTACATCACATGTTATTCAAACCTCATATTTGTATTTCATAATCTACGAGATCATGTTTCTGGGCACACTTAATTTTGGTATAGGCTTCAGCCGAACAGTAATTAGTGCACTCGCACTCGGGCTTATTTGCAATGTTCTCGGTGAATCAGTTTCAACAATTGAATCAACAATTTCAACAATTAATTTCACCACGCCAGATTTTATGAGAATGATAACTGTTACTTTATTTAATAACACAACAGCCCTTCAACTATAAAGTTCTGCATCATTAGATGGATCCTAGTAGTTTGTCAGCTTAGAACGTTAGGTAAAATACGGTTTCAGACCGTGTCCATAATTTCTTTTTTATTTCCACCTAATATCGCCCCATAATTCTTTGCGATATATAGCACACTTGGGTCAAATGTAAGTTTCTAAGGTCGAGTGCAAATAAGCAGATATTATCAAAACTACATAAAATGTAAACAAAGAACAACGGTTATATGTCAAAATTAGCATATAAAAGAATCTTGGAAACTCCGTACTGCCACTCGTGCTTGAAAGAACACTTGCCAGATAGAAAGAGTGGGGCACGGAAAGATAGTCCTTGCAGGTGTGCTTTACAGAAATGTACAATTGCAATTCATGTGGCAAAAGTACAGCAATGATAAAAGCAGGTCTTGAATTTGTAAAACCACACTGTTGCCGTATTGTTTAAAATTTCTATAAAAGGTTTGACAAATAACTCGAAGTAGAATTACTTCCATTAAGCAGCTAATTTAACTGTAATTTTTCATCAAAATTACAGGAAAGGTTTTACAATTACAGGAACAAGTGTGGCTAATATGCTGTATGATCTACAAGGGTTTGAAAAAGTATTGTTATATTTACGGTTTATTTCGAAAAATTCTTTAAATAAATTGACAAAAAACTTTTTAGAAAATGCATCACCTTTTGCAGCATGTATTAAATATTTGTCGCCTTTTGGTGAATGCGGACTGAATCCGCGCGGAGAGAACCGGCCGAATACGCGGCTACCTTGAGCCAGGTAAAAGCGCGCGAAAGTTGGACGTTAATTGGAAGTTGAAGTACGACGTTTTGAAAGTTGAACCACAACGTTTTGAAAGTTGAACCACGATGTTGCCTGTCCGTTTTAGAACATCATAACATTCAAAACGTCGTGGTTCAAATTTCAAAACGTCGTATGTGCTGACATCGCGGCAGAAATGTGCACATAAATCTACATATAAATCTGCTGTACGTGAGTGCGACATATAGCTGCGCATAATTAAATGTGCAATGAAAATGTACATGTAGTGCCCATCCGTGCGACATCGCACAAATTTGCGTACTAAGAAATCTGCGCAGAACTTGAAATCTAAAATAAAAATATGCGACTTTTCAAAAATCTGCCCAGAAAATATTCATTATCACATAAATCTGTGCAGAAATCTACAATAAAATCTTCCACATCTCAGATATATGCTTAGATAATAACATGTTTGTCATCGTTCAAATTCGCGCAGAATGCGCGAAATCGCAGAATCTGCGATGTGTGATGTCCTTTCAGGGCCACCCTAGTGCCGGATTGGGAAAGCATCCGATTTGCGAATATGTTCGGTTTGCAAAAAGCATCCGAGTTTACAAAAAACATTCAAACTAGAAAAGCATCCGAATTAAAAAAGCATCCGAGTTTATAAAAAGCATCCGAGCTAGAAAAACATTCGAATTAAAAAAGCATCCGAACTAGAAAAGCATCCGAATTAAAAAAACATCCGAATTAAAAAAGCATCCGAGTTTACAAAAAGCATCCGAATTACGAATTCATCCGAATTACGAATTCATCCGAGTTTGCAAAAAGCATCCGAATTAGGAATACATCCGAATTAGGAAAGCATCCGAGTTGTAAAAACACGTCCGATCTTTTTGACACTGATTCTGCTCCATAGACTTCCACCTTGTGTTACTATCCTATATAATAATACGCTACTCTCTGTCTGTCTGTGTGTCTGTGCGCGCTTTTTCGTCCCCTTCCCGGGGTCGTGCGGCGTTCAAACTCGGTGGGTGGGTCCGGCTCGGTCCCCGCAAGAACCAGTTTGCATTCGCTAGAGCGTGCGAGGTCAAAGGTCATCTAGGGGTCACCTTTTTGAAGTTGGTCGGATCGTGCTTAAACTCGGTGATCGCAATGCTCGATGCGAGGTGAGCGTGGCAAAAATAAAACGGGTTAGCGTTTTTCGGGTCTTCCGGGGTCAAAGGTCGTCTAAGGGTCGAATTTTCAAAGTTTGTCCTATCGGGCTAATGGACTGGGAAAAAAATTCTAACCCAGGAGGTCATTCAGGGGGTGAAACATCCCTTCAAAATAATGGTTTGGGCCAAAAGCCATAGAGTTGTGCAGACAAATCGAAATCTGATCCCTTTGTGTTTAGCCGCTGTCAAAAAAAGTCTCTGACATCTCTTTGAGCGGCCTTGGTAGAGAACAAACACAGCTGTTATCAATGGCCACCCAGATATCCCCTGGGGGGTAGTTAGAGCTGTTGGTCGTTGTTATTTGTATCATATGGCTGTTTCATGTCTGTATTGCGCAATACTGATTTCAATGTTTACATGCTTGCAATGGATGTCCTTAAAAAAATACATAAAATAGCCAGAATGTTTAAATCTTTGATATGTGTGTCCAGGGTCCTTATATCCATCTGTTGAGACCGTGAGAAAAAGATTTGTACCCCCAAACACAGTTCATTACCCCCAACATTGTCACGGGAAGAAGTCTACAAGCAGTGCTGATTTCGCTCATATAAGGTAATGCATTGGTTTTTATATCTAAGTTAAATTTAAATAACTTTAATCAAGGGAAAATGGTGTATCAATAATTCAATACATTCTTATAACTGTTACAAAATAATGCTCAAAAGGTGGGAAATATTATAAGAAATGTAGGCCTGTGTATCTGTATCATTGCAGCCAATTAAGTTTATGCAAGGTCAGCAAAATATTTTGTAAATCAATTATTAGTCTGTCAGATGAAGCAATCAGACGAGAGTTGTATTTGGCACCTCCATGATAGAGTCAACATGTATCCACAATCCCCATCCATCCAGGGAAGTAGCTACAAACCCGAGAACCGACAAACCCCGGGTGACCGCCTAGTAACATAATTATTTTTGGTGTAGTATTCAAATTCGAATTGAATCGAGCTAAATACATGACGACTCGACTACACTGTGACTCGACCCGACTTGACCTTCTTGACCTTACTCAACTTGAGTCACTTCTTTAAAATGACTCGACTCAAGTCACAAAAATCTGGGACTCTGCCAACCCCACCCCCCCCCCCCCCCCCCCCCCCCAAAAAAAAAAAAAAACCCAAAAAAACCCCTAAAACCCAAAGATGTTGACTAATTTGAAATTTTGGGAACCGCCAACACAGGTCTAGCTAGATAGCTCAGTTGGTAAGCTTTTCTCTGCCACTGTTCAACCCCTTTTATGTGGAAACTTAACCGTACATAAATGATAACTAAACCAATTGTGACCCACTCCACATTAGTCCACAATAATGGGTATCATGTCACAAAATAGTTAAATGTAGTTATATACACGGTTGGAAAGCCCACAGCGTAAGCTTCCAGTTGGTATATAATAGAGCTCCATAGCTACTCCCGTTCTGGAGATATGACATGTTTGCTTTTGATTACTTCTCGGAGTTCAAATTACACAACTGAGAAAACAGGCTTTGAAAAAGCCGGCTTTGTTGTAGAACAACAGACCGATGAACACAAAATGGGCGTGTTTTCCACTTTAATCATCAAAATCAACATTTCTTTGAATGAAACCTGAAAAAATTGGTGTTAAAGATGTCATTAATGGCAAAAAATGTAAATCACATTTTGAGAAATGTTTACCCTCTCAACTTTGAGTAGGCCATTACATGATAATGCACATCTCGACTTAATACCCTTTTTTGTAGAGCCGGTCACAATTACCCTTCTTTAGAGGTTCATGGGACGCAGAGTTACTGGATGTAGTGATTGATTGCAATGGGAAGCCTGTTGACATCTGTCAATCGTTGTTGTACACATACAAATTCCTACACTATGAATAATAGTGCAGTGCCCTTTTAAAATGTGGCGGTCGGGAACGGGCGAGTTACAGTGTTCAAAGGACTTGTGCAAGTTGAATACTATGCGCTGCTTGAATCTGCTGGGCTATCACTAACATCTTTGTTCAGATCTGCCGGGCTCATGATTACTAACATAGTAATTTTTGCCATTTAATCGCACCTAATTATGTCACTGTCTGCTCAGGATCCCTGCTGGTACCTGTGCCAAATATTTATGCTGTCAGGTCCCGGTGTTCACGGCAAGGAATAAAACAGTCGTGTTTTACATAATGACCAAGGATTCCCTATTGTGTTTTCCTTTGTTCATGTATCGTATCATCATAGGAAATCATAGAGAGGGGCAAAACAAATCCTTGATTTACACCATAAACAAACGTACACGTACATGTACACACAGTCGTGAACCACATAACGATCGAGGCTTGATATTGTGTTTTCCTTTATTCCTACGTTATACCCAATCCCCATTGCTTTGCGCTTGCACCGTCGATCGAGGACCGAATTTGTCCATTCATACCGCCGACCAAGGGCTTTTGTTTCCTTTGTTCTCCTTTGTGTCTCGCCCCTCGGTCGTTATGTGGTGCCGGAACATGTATACATGTACATACAAACCAAGATACGTGTACAGAGGTTTGCTAATTTTAGATTACAATATGACTAAATCAAATACAGAATCAACCTCAATTTGTATTTTTTATTTACACACATTAAGGAGTAATATTTACAAGTCAAGAGTCTTATTACTTATTCATTTGTGCATATTTAGGGGGGAAAGCGGGACACTTTCACACAACAGTGCAAATTGGCTTTAAATCACTTTTTGTGATTATTTTTGACTTCTTTCTGGACTTGATGACAACACATGCTAATTTCCATAAATAATTCTCAGTTGACTATTCCACATGTTTACAGTTTACACAGAAATCATATTCCCATTTTGGACTGAACAATTTTCATTTTGCTTTATGATACATGTATTAAGGTTTTTAAAAAATAAAGCCTGACAGAAATGTGTACATAAAAAAAAACTCCTTGGCGAATAGCCTAGCATGCTTAATTTGCATTGTTTAAATACTTTTCTTGCATAAAAGTCAGAGTTGTAGTCGAGTTCCTGCAAGTCTGTTCACAAGTCCTTTCATGAAGCCAGTCACAAGTCCTTTTATAAAGGCAGTCACAAGTAACTGGATGAACAATGACAAAGGAAGGCTTTTTGTAAAAGCTCATTTGAATAGATTTAAACTGGAGGGCTTGTGATTTAAACTGGAGGGCTTGTGATGGGCTTGTGATGGGCTTGTGATGGGCTTGTGATGGGCTTGTGATGGGCTTGTGATGGACTCGACTACATCCCTGATAAAAGTAGACACTAAGCCAGATTAATGGTTACATTACACATTACACTTTTAGGCATAGCAAATTTGTTTTTTGTTAAGGTGTAAGAAGTGCTTCTATACTTGTTTTGTGATTGACCTCTGTATTGCTAAAGTCACCCAATGTTTACCACATGACATTGCAGTTTTCAGTGAGGTCAACGCTCGATGCTGGCTATATTTGCAAATGCTGACATACAATCTTTTTATTTTTAACTAAAAGACAGTAAAATGGGCAGTTTTAGCCCCATCAGTCGTGGAAGATAACACATCAGAGGACTGGGAAAAACTGGGATTTTCCACAGGAGCCACTAGAGTCGTAAAATGAGCGTGCCGGGAAAGTGCAGGTGTACGTAAAATGTGTTCTTATTCCTCTTTGGATGCACTGTCGGTAAACAGTGCATAACAGCATCAATACATACAATGCAGGGCTATTCCTTTGGGTATTTTTCCCCTCACTTTGCAGTTTAGGTGCGACCGATTTTACAATTTCTAATTTTAGAGCCAAATTATCATTTTTCCCTTTTGTGGAAACAGCCAGGTTATTAATCCACAAAAGATACAGAATAGTTTGTTTTCTTCTTAGATGTAATGGGGATTGGTTGATGCGATACAGCAAGTTCATCAACAATCTCTGATCTATTAGTTTTTCAGTTTTTAGTATTTTCAAAAAAGATTTTCCCACTGCTTTTTTTCATTTTGCTTTTTTCCATTTAGCTTGTTCCATTTTGCTTTTTTTCCATTTTTATGGGCAGCAATCTGTTGGCAGGTGACACCGTGTTGAGAGCATGGGGAAAATATCCAGGGCACTCTCAATGTGAATCTCACAATTTGATCTGACGTTGGTTGTAAAACCTGTTCCCAATTCTGAACACAAAAATATTGAATTCAATAAGCCATTTGCATGTGATCCCGAGTCAAATTTGAATAACATTTGGTACACTGACTTGCTCACACAGCTTGGCACCGTTGAACTTTGAATTCTCCAGACCAAAGACACTGTTGCTATATCACGTAATTCGGGGCAAGCCTTACGCTAGCAACCCCCAGCTCCGGAATGGTCTGGTGTCTTTGTGCCATTCCCACCCATTGTGAACAATGTATTGGTGCTGAACGTCTGTTACGTAACTATGCAAGAGCTTGCCCCGAATCATGTGATATGGCAACAGTGTCTTTGGTCTGGAGAATTTAAAGTTTAACGGTACCAAGCTGTGTGAGAAAGTCAGTGTACCAGATGTTATTCAAATTATTTCTTCTCTTCCTACCCTTTAAACTTAAGACAGAACCACTGTACAAATAGGCAACTAAACTATTTACAAATTTGTCCCATTCTGTTTTTCACCCCAAGATATTTCTTTCTACATTTTATCTTTCTATTGCACCTCTAATCATATCATACAATTTAAACTATTTTTCGGCATTAGACATGTACATGCTTTGGTATACAGCGACTTTCTTAAAAAATCAAATCAAAACAGTTGTTTATAAACCGCAGGGGAAAACTTAACTTTAAAAAAGTCACTTCAATAAATGTAATTACACTGAATAATGAGCAAAGAAGCAGAACTGAATGGATTCAGTGCCAAGTATAACAATATAATAATAATAATAACAATTGGGGAGGCTAATCATCCTTCCTCGCAGCTAGGCTGCTGAATTGGTCGAGCCGCGGGCACGTAAAGGCACCTGTGACCTGTCATCACAAAATGAGCGTAAAGTCGCACAGAGTGATTTCCCAGTACGGCCAGTCAAAGTCAAAATTTGAAGGGGTGGTCGATTTTGAGATGATATGATTTTTTAAAGACTAAATCCCCAACAATCAATTCACAATTTTTCAGGACGATCAGATAAAAACAAAATAGTTTTTGAGACAATTTTGACTATGCCTTTCTATGCCTTTCACACAATTTCTCGCAAGAAATGCCCGTTTTCTCATAATCTCTGTATTAAGACTCCAGACTAAAAAAGAAAAAAAAGAACAAATATTGAGTATCAAACCTCCAAGTGTTATATACCATTGGAAAGCTCTGTTTCCACAGAATTTAGAAATACCCATATCTCAATTTTTGATTTTGCCGACTTTACGCTCATTTTGTAATGACAGGTCACCATATGACTACAGAGCAGAGCCTGAGATCGAAAGTGTTTGATTTTTCCAGAGGGAGGAAAACCGGAGGACCCAGAGAAAAACCCTTGTGGCACAGGAGAGAACCAACGCACATAGTCTACTCACATATGGTCCGGGCCAGAAACCTTAGAATATTGTTTTATCGGAATATGCAGCATTCAGAGCTAAAACTTCATCAGGTTGTTTGTCAAGCACCTTTCTTTAGATTTTTGAGCTGCTTCGAACGATAAAAACGCACAATAAACTTGCGCAAGACTCCAGATTGCACTCGACAGTAGCATAACTAGATTTTTTTAATTTATAGGGGGTCCACCAATGTTTCAGGGATGCCACACCGTGTGAACTTCAAGATTTCAGAGAAGGGGGGAGGGGGGGGGGGGGGGGACGCATGGAGATGCAGGTTTTTTTAATTACTTCCTGCTCTAAGTCCATTTTCAGCAGAATCTCAATTTCCGAGATAATTTAAGTATAACCATTCTTCATTTGGTAAAGAATCTCTTGGGTAATTACAATTCAAACAAAGAATCTTTGGCAAACAATCCCAAGGCTATAGTTCCTTTTTATCAATGATACGTCTAGCAACAAAAATACACTACTGATTCTTGCTTAGTATTGTTTGCAAGACGCCCTAATCGCGGTATGCAGCATGCGTAGTCCGCCCTCTAAACGTACACCGTACCAAGCCATGACCTTCGCTAAGACCTTCTTGTATATCTGCTGTAATTGCTCGAAAAATTCCAAGCAAAACGGTGTCGCATTTGCATGCGCGTGTGACGTTGCATGTATAATTGCGTGACGTAACATGCATAACCGCCGACTCCTTTGTCAGGTTTCTGCTACGTCACGTAACTATGTACACAATGTCACACGCGCATGCAAATGAGACACATTTCTGCTCAGAGCGATTATAGCCGATATATACAAACGATCTTATCGAAGGTCATGGCGTGGTACGGCGTACGTTAGAGGGCGACTGCATCAGCGGCCTACATGTGCTGCCTACCGCAATTAGGTCGTCTTGCAAACAAGACTAATTCTTGCTTTGCAATAGGCCGTTTTCTCGAACGCGTGAGGGAGCTGTTTCTATGATATTTCGAATACGATCAATATACGAATTCAAAGATAATTCAAGTTTACGCATCCCTACAGCTCCCAAATTTGTTTCTCCCAATGTTTAGTTTTTAGACAAAAAAAAAATTGTTCCTAAGCTACTTTGACGACTGTGATTTGGCTCAGAAAATGGGGTCGTTACAGCTCCCTCATCATTTGACCAGAAAGCGGTCTACTGACCTCTGTTGGTGGAAACCAAGAATGACAAAGATGACAATAAAACCTTCAACTATGGGCTCTGTAAACAAGAACCCCTTCAGCGGAAAAGAAAAGTGGAGCTGGGAGTCAATATCAACGCCATCTAATACCAGGGGCCAATTTCATAAAACATGCAAGCACAAAAATTTGCCTAACACAAAAAAGTCTTGCTCAATAGAAACAGGTTATACCAGCCAAAACTCCATGTGCTTTTCTAGCTAAGAAAAAACCAGCTTAATACCAGTCACAAACAAAAAACATTGCCTAAACATTTGGAAGAATTTTCATGATAAGCACATTTTTGTTCTTACACGTTTTATAAAATTGGCCCCCGACTTCAATGTAAGTGTCTGGTTTCCACTATGATATTCTTTAATGAAAATGAAAATAAGAGAGTTGGCAAACAGACAAAGCAATCCCACTGGTATACATGTATGAGCGTAGTGCGTATAATACCAGCGACAAACTCCTCATACGACTGTGCCCAGAGCCCATACTCCACAAGAGCAAATTTTTAAGAAGAGAATGATTTGAGTATCGCACAAACTCAAAATGTAAAACAGTGTTTTCCATCACTTGTTCTTCTAAGACCTCCATTTCTCAGAGTCTTCCATGCGTGCGTCAGGCTGCATCTGATTCCTCATCCCACCTAGCACGCTGGAGGTAGCCTCCGAGGCTAGGATGAGGGGTTTAATGACAGTGTCTGCTAGTCTGTATATGTCCATGTCTGTCACGGTGTGTGTCTGGGTATTCACTTGTTCTTCTCAGACCTCCATTTCTCAGAGTCTTCCCTGCGTGCGTCAGGCTGCATCTGATTCCTCATCCCACCCAGCACGCTGGAGGTAGCCTCCGAGGCTAGGATGAGGGGTTTGATGACGGTAGGGGGGATCTGTCGCAGGATGCCCCCCACCGCACCGGACATGCCCTTGTGCTCATGTTCTTCCTTGGCTACCTTGACGATGGCGATGGCCGCGTCTTCTAAACCCTAGTGTGGAGGAGAAAATGTATAATATTATATATTAAAGTGGAAGTTCACAACTCTGAGCCACATTCCAATTGTATACATTTGTTATGGTTTTACCTCTTATATTGAGACTGACTTTTTCGTAACTTTTTTACTGATTTTGTTTGTGTCATTATCCAGAACGATTAAAATGGTTTCCTTAAACGCGTTTTCTTCTTACCTCTCTGACCACATTGAAGGCGTTGGCCATTCCTTCCCTGAAGTCGGTGGGTTGCCTGGCTAGTCTTGACTGACCAAATGGTCCATAGGTGATGGCACGATTGGAGACACTGGGGCCTGGCGACACCATGTCATAGGCGGTCTCAGCTGCTGCCTGAAGAAGAAGAAAAAAGATATGTGACCCGCTCTATCGTAATCAGGAATAAGTCGCTGAGGCCAATTTACACAATCGGCCGTTGAAGTTAACGCATGGGTGAAAATCGTGACCAAGTCGATTTTTTGAACATTGTATTTTTAGGAAGTGTAGTTATCACAGATTATTGTCATTAATGTCCTGTTTGTAAAAACGATCAATAAAGATGAAAATGAAGAGGATTTGTGTGCACTGTCCGTTAGATTTTGGTCGATTTTGTTTATTTCAAAGCTGTTTTTCTCGGAATGTGGATTCAGCAAATAAATATACACCTATCATCTTCATCAGACTATAACTCGTTAACCTAAACAGATACAAACTTGTGATGGGTAGCATTAGAAAGCTTATGAAATTTCCTCTCTCACCATGTGCATATCTCCAAAAGTCATTTCGCGACGTATTCCTGATTTCGATGGAGCGGGTCACATATAAACAAACATGACAAGGGGGTTTGCCCATTAAAGTTATGCGAATTAAGCGAGTTTGCAAATTAACCCTAACCCTGCCAGACGCAGCGTAGTGCATCAGGTAAAAAAGTCTGGTGCACTTTGATGCATTCTGCTGTCAACACCAGTGCATAAACGACCACAATCGAAGACTATGAGAGCTAATCTCGATTGAACATCGCTAGAGATGGATTCTGCTGCGTTAGGTGACCGCAGACTCAAAAGCAGTTGGACCTCGAGATTTCTGACCTGATGGGCAGGGTTGTCCCCTTGACAACAATGATGCACATTGCTGCAGGTGGCAGGGTGCTCACAGAATACCGACATTTCAACTTTGGTCGGAACAATGTACGCGATCACAGCACAACCTAAAGTCACTAAAAACGCTCAACCAATGACTGACGACTAAAACAGTTCTTGGTTACTTCTGCCCCAGAATGTAGCTTCCAATGTGTGTACAGACCTATCAAGATAATTGGTAGAGTACCATGGTGCTTGTGTTCTTGGGCAAGACACTTTGCTACAATTGCTTATCTCCACCCAGGAGTAATGGGTACCTGTGAAGGTAGAGACCACATGCGCTGATCTTGAGCTGCTGCAGAAATGGTCTCGTTCCTGGTGAACATGGATAATAGTTGTAAAGCGCTTTGATACACCCACATTGTGGGAGTCTAAAGCGCTATATAAGAACTAACATTAAATTACCAAAACGATCATCCGGAGTAGTGCTGGGCAAATAGTGATTTTTCCCACTCGAGTACTCGCAAACAAATCACTCGCGGGTAATCGAGTACTCGCGAGTAGTTGTCACATTTTTCACAAGGGGTAAAATGACGGTCACACATGTGTCTATCACCATGTGTTTTCATTCAAAGCATAACAGTAATTTCACAGCGACTTCTGCTGCACTTTGGTTTGCAAAATCAGTAAAAATCATATCGTAAAACCATTGTATTTGTCATTAGTATAGTAGTAGAGTCAGACCCCAACTTAATGGGTACTTGTCAACAATCATCGCTTGCTAACCATCACTACCCGCGAGTATTTATTGCTACTCGGGCTGGCACGAGTAATCGATTAGTTAAAAACCTGCAAGTAGTGCTACGAGTAGCAAAAACTGATCACGAGTAGGCGAGTACTCGAGATACTCGCCTAGCACTAATCCGGAGGTCACTGGTTCAAGCCCCGCTCCAGTCATTTTCTTTGTAATTTAAACACCGAGACCGGTGCAGGCACCCTCTAATACCTGAAGTAGCCTGACCATTCGATTGGTCAGCTCCACTGCAGCCATTGCAGTGGACGTCCCAAATGAGCTAGCCCCTCGTTGGAAACCACGCATCAATCGTCCATCCTTCCTGTACTGTTCAACAGGTAGACGCACCAGGTCCACTACACCTTGCACTGCCATAGCAAACATAAACACCAGACTACGTTTAAAGGGTTCAAATATATGTGGTTGGTCAGTTTTAAACAAGTATGTTCAAAATGGGGAGGGGGGGGGGGGACACATGGTAATGACCTAGCCAAAGGCAAGGGCATTATTCACATTCCCCCGGTTTAAAACATAGTTGTTTACCCGCCAAGCACATATTTATTCATATTCAAAAATACCTTTCAGTCAAAAAGTGAAAACAACAAAATTATACATTTCCAACAATTTTACCTCTTCAGCTATTTTAACCCTAATCTCTTGGTTATCAATACTAACAAATATCCTGAATCCGCCAAAATCCACCAATTTTGTCACAAAAATGTTGGTGTCTGTGACTGCTCACAAGAGTATTTAGGGATCCTGAATCCGTAAAATTCATCCAGTACCGCAAGGCTTACAATCCTCAATCCATCAAAATCCCCAAGTTTTCAATATGGATGTATCCTGAATCTGCCGAAATTCTCCAAAACAGGGGGATTTATTATTATGGTTTTAGGGTAGTCTTGGTTGCACAAGAAAAGTGTGGGTTATTTTGGGGGAGTTTTGGGAAACTTTCAAACTAGCTGACCTGGCTTGCTTATTATAGCTTAGCATCAATCTAAAATGTGACGCTTTAGCGGTTACCTGGGGTGCAGTAGGTCCTATACAGAGCATGTACTGTTTCGCGGTTAGCGCTGCAGTACATGCTTGAAAATGCTTGGTAGTAAATGCTTGAAAATTGGTAGTAAAAGCAAACGCTAGTTTTTATTCATACGGCCCACTAAAGCGAGGTTGGGTTGACGGTCTATAATAACCAAACTGATCACCAGACTATTTTCATTGGTATCCCAACCACTGGATGTGTGGGAATCCTATGACGAGTCACATACCGAGTTGTACCAGGGAGTGCATTGGTCCCACGCCTCCCAATAGACTGGGTAGCTGTGTCTTCTTGATGTCCATGGCCCACTCGTTGACAGCAAACAGTAAAAGCTTGTCAATACCCAGGAGCCTTGGACAGGAAAGGAAAAGAAAGTTCTTGTAAGATGGCTGGCCGGAATAAGTCAGAAGTTTTCCACTGAAAGATTTGTAAAAGACAACAAATAAATGTGACCCAGCACGAATAAATGAGACGCTTTGCGACAAACAAAAAAATTGAGATTTTGATTTCATCATTTAAAGTTTGTTTAGCTTTAAATGATGAAATCAAAATCTCAATTTTCATTTTTGCCGCAAAGTGTCTCATTTACTCGTGCTGGGTCACAAATGTCTTGCTTGTTTTGGATGCATTTAGTAAGTTCAAATAAGCAAGACTGTTCGTCTGTGCACTAGTAGCAATGCACAAATAGCGAGCTTTCAATTTGGGACGGGAGACAAAGAAGACGCTAATCTGCGCATGCGCGAAAGCGAACATGTCTCTGTCCTGTTGGGCTTGGGTAACCACATTTTTTAAGTGTTTTACCATGGTTTTGCCAAGCCAACTGGTCGCTGTTCAATGTACCGACTATATTTTGTTGCACCTGTGTCTGCCCTATAAAAAGTCAGATGGAGATCAGAGGTCATAACAAATTTGTTTTGGGGGTTTCCAAACTGAACAGGACGGAGACTAGTCTTGTTTGCAAGACGACCTAATCGTGGTATGCAGCACGCGTAGGCCACCGATGCGGTCGCTCTCTAACGTACACCGTACCACACCATGACCTGCGATAAGATCGTCTTGTATATCTGCTATAATTGAGGCTGAATGAGCGCCGATATCAGCTGCCATGTAGCAAATGGCCTGATGAACGGCATAATAATTGTAAAGTGTGGAGAGATCATTGATATAATGCAAAATGCTACATAAAGCATAAGAATTCAGATTATTTTTTTTTTAAACCAGTTTGCGCTGGAGGACGTATAAACACGCAAAGTTTTCCGCAGATTCAAAACAGATGACGCATAAACACGTCACGAGCAAGACCGGAAATGTCTGTCAGCAGCGAGCAAGGCCGGGAATGCGTGGGTGTGTTTCCCGGCACTATCGGCCTGAACACGCTTCGGATCGAGTTTCGTTAAAAATAATCCCGGGCCTCGGCTCAGTGATGTTAAAATAATCCCGGCGCGAACTTGTCACTCAAAATTGCTCTAATAATCAAATAATGTCTGCATCGGTGTGATGCATTCCACTATTTTCACTAGTTTTTGGCAGAAGTGATACAAAAACGCGAGCCACAGATGATGTAAATACCGTTGAAGACAAAATGGAATGATACATGAATCAATTTTTAACAACCATAGTTTCAATAACACTTTTATTTATTAAGAGTATTACTGTTAGTGTTAGACAATTTGTTTGAGATCTCTTACCCATGTCTGTTATGCAGTCTCTTGAGTGTCAGTTCTGAGTGATTTAACTGGCCCAGACCTATCAGTAGACCCATGAGGGTTCCCTTGGTGATTGAAAAGAGAAAGACACAAATTAGAGTTAGGTGTTTGTATTCATGTAGGCACATCATCAAGGCCAGTTTCTAAACAATTTACTACCGAAATATTGAGAAATATCTTACTTTATTTAAAAAAAATAATGATTGTAGGCATCCAGCGAAATGATTGCACTAGATATCCTGTAATTGTTCGGAAAAATATAATTTTATACAAAAGAATTCGCGATCGACATAAGAACAACATAAGAACAACTGCCCGACGCCGGTTGAAAATGAACACTGTTTGTCTTGCTTTTCTCAGCATCTATGATTGTAAAACTTCGAACAGGTCAGTTAAATTTACTATTAAATACAACCACTCCAAATCCACCCATTCATGATAATCCAAGCAATTATTAATGGTGTATCTTACCTTTAATTAACACTATATCTACTTGTATTTTAGTGGTACCGAGCAAATGAGCAATATACAGGAATTCAACACACTACACACGGTAGGTTGCCCTCATTCATCATGGACATTGTTGGGGGCCAGTATAAAATAGCAAGCAATCTCTCACGATCTCGCACCGTATATAAATATTTGTGCACACTTTACTGACATTTTAGAGTCTATTTTTAATACTTAGCGCAAAAAAGTACAAAGAAGTTTAACTTTGAACATTTTAAGAATATATTCTGATAACAAAATCGATGGATTCATGGACAGACGTCTGGAAGCGTCGCATGGCCCCCTAGAGTGCAACTGCGTCACCCATGATTTTTATTTTTAAATCCCCTCTTGCATTCATCTATACCTGAAGCAAGGTTTGTATGGTGGCACCAGGCCAATTTTGTGTAAAATGTATCGACTTATTAAACCCATGCCAGCCCTTACCTGTTCCATGTCCACTCTCTTGCCCTCATAGTCCAGCTTAATTGGTACATCGGGTGAAAACACGAATGACCTGTAAAAAGATGAAACACGTTACAAGTGCGACACAAGTGGAGATGTGCAGACAACTACTCACTCTACTTTTAGGTGCAACATACCAACATATGATCGGTTTTCAACCAAAAGACAGTGAAAACACTAAAATTTGCAGTTTCAGCTCTAATCAGTCAGGGAAATAACACGTCAGAAGACTAAGAAAGATGATTACTGTGCAGGTGAATTTTGGGAGATTTTTTTTTTAGATTTATTGATATTTATAAGCCCACTAACTAAATTTTATTATGACAATTTTATTATACTAAGAAATAGTATGGAAGTAGCATAATAAAAGTGTTTTTAAGGAAACAAATGTACAAACAAAAACTTCAAAGGTCTTTTTTCAACAGTTTACTTTTGCGACATGTTGATAAATGAGAACTTTAAACATCCATAACTTGTTAATGGAATGTCCGATTGATGTGAAGAATTTTAATCTCATTTCTAATACCGAGAAGTCTCATTTCAACCTCTGCCCATTTTCTTCTCATTTTGCCAGAACCCCTCACAATTTACTTTTTGTTGTCTTTACCTGAAGAAGATGGGTGTGCTAGACCCCTTTGGGTTCCCCTCAGACACCACCAAGCTAGGTGCATTACGGGTCTCGGGCGGTGAACCTAGCTCCAAATCTCTCTGATCCAACGTGCCCTCTGAGTCATCCCCGTCGACCAACGCGTCTTCCGTGTCCCTCTCCACTTCTTCCATCCCGTCTGCAAGCCACTGCTCTATGGAGACTGGCGACAGGCTGCGGGGTCTGGAGGTGGGTGTGGTGACGGGTGTGGCCGTGGGTGTGGCCGTTGGTGTGGGACGGGGTTTGACGGGGCTTGTTGCATAGTGATGTAGGTGTTCTTTGGTTTCTAAAAAAGGGGAAGAAAGGAAAAACATAACAATGTACCCCCCAAAAAAGGGAAACAAACACTTTTAACCAGTCACTTTCTGTTGGGTATTAGAGGTTGGTAAGGTTTGACTCCAGACCCTGATGTGCAAAAACATACTGCCATGACCATTCTAAACACATCACAAAAAGTAAGTTCCCCCTGAATAACTGCTCATATTTTCTAAAGTAACAATTTCTTACAGATTACACCAAGCATAGAATATTCCTCTATGGGTATCAGTGAAATGTTGCGTGAAGGTTGGCGGCATCCGTGACTGTATGGTTGACCGAGCACAAATTGAAGACAAGATCACCCAAAGTCAAAGTTCACAAGAGTGATTTCATGATTTTATTTGATTGTGAAACAACAAAACGACTGACTGTTCAGTAATGTGTGTATCCACTCTGCTTTTCAATGACCTCCAGGTATCATCTCCTCATGGTATTAATGAGTCTGCTCACCCGCTGCTGAGGAATAGCCATCCAGCTCTTAAAAGGATCATATACGTTTGGTAATTGGAACCCACTGTTTGTTTCAATCCTATATAGTTATAGATATATATACCATAAAACTAACCTGTACAAATTTCATTTCAAAAGGTGGTAGCGATTTTGAGATATTGCCAAAAATCTGGAGCGGTTATGTGCACGCAGGAAGAATAATCTGCATTGGAATACACAATCTGAGAAACGACACTGCAGTAACGCTTCTCAGATTAAAATTTTTGGGGATAAAAAGTGATATCTTTTTTCATAACCGCAGTACTTCGAAGTGAACAGTTTCTAAAAATGCAATATACTATCCAAAGCTGCTGTACTTCTTACCAAGTAAGTTTTTGGAGTAATTACCAAACGTATACGATCCCTTTAACCCCATCAAGCATCTTTGGGACCAACTGAAGCATTTTATGAGTGCTTGAATCAATGAAGACTGCACTCTGGCTGACTTGGCACAATTTTTTGCAGGAAAAATGAATGGCTCCTTTTTTAAGCCAAGCCTTAACAATTGCTACAAGTAATATGTATGCCATCAATCTATATATTGCCTCGGTCATGTGTTCCTAAACTCAAATGATAGATGTAAATGGTAAAGAATTAAGTTAAAACCCGATACTGACCTGGTACAGGCACCTTGCCAGCGTCTGATGACACTTTGTTGAAGAAGTCATGGAGGAAGAACAAGGAATCCTAGACAAATGAAATCAAAGATCAATCTAAGAAACCAAACGCTCTATCAACTCTATCAACAGCGAATGCTTTGTGACGTCAAATTCGCATCGCATTTGCTTTGGCATTAAGAAAGAACCAGTCTTTAGACTTGATCCAAATTTAACGGAGCTTCCCTTTGTTGAGTCCACTTATAAATCTGAACCTTATCTCACTAGGGTATTTTGGAAACCTCTATACAAATTGGAGGATTCAGGACTGTTAGGGTTAAAGTTGTGTGCCTGTCAACTGTTTCCTTTTTCTTTTCTCAATACCTTTTGAACTTACATTTTGAAGTTCGTTTTTTTAGCACAAACAGATAAACTTTGCATGCAGACTGACCATTATTGATACGGTGATTCTAGGGCATAAATCTTCGTCTTCTTTTTTGCCCCCCAAAACCCCTACCATTTTCGAACACGAAAAGATAAATTAGCAAAATTGTGTATTTTTGTACACATTTTTGTCTGCTAGTTCACTGCTCCCAATATTGTTTGCTATTGTAACAGTGTTGGTAAAATATGCGTGGATACCAATGATACAGCTGACATCACAGAATAGCACTGGTGATATCATGCTAGGAGTGTGCCATGCGTTACTATAGACCGGACACGTGATCGTTCTAGACCAATCAAATTACAGTTTCGAAGCACATGATATTGCAGGTCATGGGCCAAGTTCAAGTTCAACACAGGGTGTACAAAACAAATAGGAACCACTGACGTATACATTCACAGATGGAGCTTAAGAAAAGCTTGACTATATTACCGGCCGTCACCCGTCCCTGCAAATATCATTGCCAGATTGCGTTTACATGTCCTGTGGCATTAACTGGCCGACAGATTAACCATTCGTGAGTATATTTGCCAATTTTACCTGGTCTATATTGAGTCTTAGCGGTTGAAGAGAGATGCGTAGGCAACATTCATCGGCCACTAGGTTAGGATCTGGACGGATATGTAACGCTTTCACCAACACCTGAAAAAAAATGCACACAAATCCAAATACCTCATTAACCCTCCTAGTCTCTTAACTCTTTCAGTGCCAAACTCGTACATGTATGAGGTATATTTGTTAGTTCGAAATCGCCAACCTCGTACATGTACGAGGTAATGTTCGTACATAAAATCGCCAAACCTCGAACATGTACGAGGTAGAGTAAACATGTTATCACAAGAGGGCGCTCTCACTCTTTCTAATTTCTTATCATATATATGCTGATGATACACAATTATATATATCATTCAACCCTAATGTACCTGGTGAGATGAATCGTGCAGTCTCTAAACTTGAAAAATGCATCTCAGACATTAAAACCTGGATGACAGTTAATAAGCTTAAATTAAACGATGATAAAACAGAATTCTTTGTCGCTGCTTCCTCCCATAATCTTAAACTTATCCCCGATATTTCCATTGTTATTGGAAACTCTTCTATTCACCCATCTGAATCTGTTAGGAACCTAGGTGTATTCTTTGACTCGGCTATGTCCATGTCTTCCCATATATCATATATATCACGAACTGTCAATTACTATCTTCGCAATATATCACATGCCCGCAAGTTCATGGATGAATCTACATGTCACCACGCTGTTCGTTCATTGGTACTTTCACGGCTTGATTATTGTAATGGTTTGTTATCTTCTGTACCCAATGTACACATACAACGACTGCAGCGGTTACAAAACTGGGCCGCACGTTTAGTTTTTGCTGTCAACCGCAAGCATGATCCCATACCCTTGATGCATTCGCTACACTGGTTACCAATACAACAAAGAATAATGTTCAAGCATTTATTATTTGTCTACAAATCCTTTCATAACCTTGCTCCAGTCTATTTATCAGACTGCTTGTTAAAATATGTTCCAAGAAGAAATAATCTGAGATCTGGAGATGATATCCTACGACTTGAATATCCTAGAACAAGAGTACAAGCCGGTGATAGAACTTTCACTGTATGTGCCTCCCGTGCATGGAACAATCTCCCGATCTCAGTTAGATCTTCTACCTCTGTAAATAACTTCAAAAAATCTTTGAAAACGCATCTTTTTGTATAATTTTCCTACCTTTGTATTATTCTGCAATCATTGTTTCAATTGTTAGTTTTAATGTAACTATTTTATTGTAAGTATATCTAAGTAACATTTTATAATTGTACGCGCTTTGAGCCTTTTGGGAAAAGCGCATTATAAATATTAATGTAATGTAATGTAATGTAAATGGTACCATTTTTATTCATGTGCGACCTGTATTTTTTTTGCAAGAGGGCGTAACATTGAGTTTTGTCTTGTGGAAAAAATGGCGGCGCCCATGAAACGAGCGCGCATGTTATCTCCAGAGAAAATCAATGAAATTTTCGCCGATTTGGACAGCGAAAGGGATTACTTTTCTGATTCAGAATCACTTGGATATTCCAGAAGAGGATGTTGAAAGCAAGATACATGAAGTTTGGTGAATAAAACTTATTTACTTTTTTTTATACAGAATTTTGAAAAAAACAAAAAAAACTTGAAGTTGGGCATTTAATAGGGTTAAACTTTTTAAATGTCATGGGCACTGAAAGAGTTAACCAGTTCGCGCCGGATGACGTATATAAACGCAAAGTTTTCCCCAGATTCAAAACGGATGACGCATAAACACGCCACGAGCAAGGCCGGAAATGTCTGTCAGCAGCGAGCAAGACAGAAATGGGTGGGTGTGCTTCCCGGTACTATTGGCCTGAACCCGCAACGGATCGAGTTTTGTTAAAAATAATCCTGCGCGTCGGCTCGGTGATGTTAAAATAATCCCAGCGCGAACTGGTTAAACCTTCAGATTTTAGTCTCCAAGTCACATTTCTCATGGACTAAGTGGAAAAAGATGTGGAATGCTTTGAAATTTTCTCCTGCGAATTATTATCAACAAGTCTGTGAAATTATTCCGTCTGTCTTGCTGTCATTTTAACCAGTTCGCGTCGGAGGAGGTGTATACATGCAAAGTTTTTCCGTAATTCAAAACAGATGACGAACAAACACGTTACAAGCAAGGCTGGAAATGTCTGTCAGCGACTGGCTCACAGCGAGCGAGGCCGAAAATATCCGGTAATAATGACGGCCTGAACTTGTCTCGGATCGAGGTTCGTGAAAAACAAATCCCGTACCCGGGTCCGTTGAATGTCAAAATAATCCCGGTGTGAAGTAGTTAATCATGAAATGTAGGTGATTTCCAATGATCAGTGATCAATTAAATGATCTTTGAAGAAGAAAAAAGTGTGCTGTAGACAGTGAGGAGGTCTCAGGACCTTTTTAGAAGTCTCGGTCTCGGTCTCGTCCGAGCAAAATCTTGGAGGGCTTGTTTCGGTCATCTTTATTATGTCGTCATACATTCACTGTAACACAACTGTAGGATTTTAAATCAGCTTTACCACTTAAAGTTGGTGGTCTATATTTCCATTTCTGTACCGAGTACCCCTTAATGTTTTATTCCATTGAGAAGCTCTTGTTCTGCAGAATCCATAAAAATCTAAATTCTTAAGAAGTTCGACGTTTAGCTCATTTTGTGGCTACAGGTCACATAAGTATATGCCTTTAAAGGTAGGATACACCATTTGCAGATATCGAAACATTTTACTACCAAATTATTAGAAAATATCTTACTTATTTGAAAGTAAATAATGATTGTAGGCATCCAGCAAAATGGTTGTGCTAGATATCGTGTATTTGTTCCGAAAATTAAAATTACGATCGCCGGTTGGCGATCGCGAAAACAAAAAAGACAACATAAGAACTACTGCCTGACGCTGGTTCAAAACAAACATTGTTTTTTTTGCTTTTCTCAGCATCCATGATTGTACAACTTCGGACAGGTCAGTTAAACGATATTTACTATAAAATACAACCCCCACATTCACCCATTCCTGATAATTTAATCAATTACAAATGGTGTATCCTACCTTTGAAACCATTTGACAACACAAAGATCTCACCATGTTGGCATGTGTTCTTCTTGGTCTACCCTCTGAGGAGTACAGGTACATGAACTTGTTGATCTGTGAGTTGGCTAGTCGGTCCCGTACCTCGATGTCGCTGACCAGTAGGATCTGACGGGATCGCTGCAGACAGTCCTCAGGGTACTGGGCGTGTTGGAATCTCACCTGCAGGGATGTCAACAGAAACACCGAGATTCAGCCAAAAAAAATGTGAGGCGTTCTGTCAAAATAAGACTGAATAGGACAGAGGTCCAAATGGGTTTGCGAGTATTTTATCATTTATATGCAAAGTACATAAAGCAACATGGTGTATATGAAGAAAAGATGAAACTCGGAGAAAAACAAATCGGAAAATCAACCGACCCAAAAAATGCGTCCGAAATTCTGGCTGCGCCTGGTGTACATGTACATGTGTACAGTAAACCCATTGCCTAATTTCCGGGCACCGACTTCGGTTAGGCCTATAATTGTTTAGGTCCAAACCAAATTTTATGTCAAAACAGATCACTGTTTTCTCATTTAAAAAGTCTGAAATAAAGTGAGTATCTGACTCGTTAGATAAACAACTTCCGTTCTTACTTTTAAAAAAAAAATGGAAAACTTGAAGCATAAAGGCGTTTACGTTAATACTTAATAATTATTTGACGTTAGTCCAACTTCTGTGAACCATTTCAAGCTTCAATCACGTATCCTATTATCGTCTTTTTCTTCCCACAACTGCCTGTGAAATTTTTCTTTTATGCCCCTTTGTCTTCCTCAAGATCATCATTGTAATTTTTAAAATGCGTTTGATATAAATAAATCTGGAACCTCCAAAAATTACACAACTTGTGTATTTTACTGCCGTCGGCTGCCAAGAGCAAAATCCTTGAAGCTTTTAATAGTTTCACATGTCACATGACATACTTAGACTTATTTCCAGCTGTAAACTACTCTAATCTTGGTCTACTTTATGTACATCTACAATACAATCTGTGCACCGACGACTTGTAGAACAGATAACAATTGTGTGAAGTGAAGTCAGTGGTCCTTTCGCACCGAAAAATGACTAAACCGCAATTTAGTTATTTTGTGGTGCGCAAGGACCACTGACAGTGCTTTACAAAACACGGTCTGGAGCTATTAAAACTACTATCAAAGCCAAGATTTGGGGTATCATTTTTTTCTTGAAAGATTCTCCATCCATTGGTATAGGTAGTTTTGGCCTAAGGGTAGTGGAAGTATGCTTGTTTTTTTTATATGACTAGACTTGGCACAACTGGAAAAGAGCATTTACAATTTTTGCCGACACCACCCATACCTTGTTCATCTGTAGTTCCATTAACGTGGAGTGGTCTCTGCCCAGACCCCCTCTCTCATACCAGCTCAGCTGTTGATAGCTCTGCTGCTGCTGCTGTTGTTGCTTGGTCTTCCTCGATGCCTGACTACTACCGCTGTTGGATTGCAACATTTACAATCGTAAGGAACTATTCTTTTCCAGCTCCAATGGTCACAAAACATTGAACCTCTAAAGTTCAACAATGTCTGTTAGAAATTATTAATTTGGCCGGTTTACAAACAAGTATGTTCAAAACCGACTCATTGGCCTGGATGCGTTAGTTTTGGTTCTGGTAATACTCGCCATTAAACATACTTGTTTAAAGGTAGGACACACCATTGGTATTTACTTGAATTATCATGAATGGGTAGATTTGGTGGTTTGTATTTTATAGTAAATATCGTTTAACTGACCTGTCCAAAGTTTTACAATCATGGATGCCGAAAAAAGCACGAAAAAAAGCGTTTGTTTTCAACCGGCGGAGAGCAGTTATTCTTCTGTTAACTTTGTTAATTTTTCTTCAGAAAATTATGTTTTTCTGAATAATTACAGGATATCTAGCGCAGTAATTTTGCTGGATGCCTAGAATCATTATTTACTTTCAAATGAGTAAGATATTTCTTAATAATTCCGTAGTAAATATTGTTGGTAATATGCAAAATGGTGTATACTACATTTAATAACAGCCACCCACATTTTTATTCCCATTCATAAATGTGACCTGCCCCCACAAAAACGGCGTAAAGTCGCGCTATGCTATATTGAGTTATGATTGAAAATAGCCGATTTGACAGTGGGGAATCGTTTTGGGGGTTTTGGCATGATACAATTCCCATATGTGTGTTTTCTTTCAAACTACCAAGTATTGTGTTTATTGGGAAGGGGTGTAATCATACATGCAGCTTACGTTTTTTAGCTGTTTCGGTTTTACACCGAAATAGCTTTTGTAATCGATAAAGGTTTTTTCTTTCTTTTTTTTCTTTTTTTTTTCTTTCTCCTTTTTCAGACTTTTCTTCATAGGATTTGCACACGTTTATTCAGACAATACACTTTTGACACTTTGGTAAATCCGACCGACTTGAGACTTTGCATACATTTAGACAACCACCCAAAGACGGTCCTAGAAGAAATTCGTCGCGATTACGTCATTCAAGGCCACGTGACTTCGCGTTAAAGGTGAAATTTTTCCCATAGGTTTTGTACACGTTTTTCTTCAGACTATTGACTTTGACACTTTGGTAAATCCGACCGACTTGAAACTTGGCATACATATAGAACACCTCCCACAGATGGTCGTGGAAAACATTCGGCACGATTGCGTCATTCAAGGTCACGTGACGTGACGTTAAAGGTGTAAATTTTTCCCCCATAGGTTTTGTACACGTTTTTCTTTAGACTATTGACTTTGACACTGTAGTAAATCCGATCGACTTGAGACACACAAAAGACCACCACACACATATTGAAAGTAATTTTAGACACTCGAAACAGCTCTGTGTTTGTCCACAAACACATGTCTAGTTAAATTATTAGAATGATTCTCGGTCACATGAGAAGAACATTAAATTGAAGGACGTGTAACGTCAATATTACATTTTTTTAAATACGCTTTACCCAATAATTATATATCATTTTAAAGCTAAGAATTCAAGAAATATGGAAATACCAATATCTCAAAATATCAAAAGGTCAACTTTACTCTGATTTCGTGGGAGCAGGTCACAAATACGTTTTGGTCAAAAAATTCACAAATTTATAATTTTCATAAGATTTTGTTCAACTATTTAACCTCGTGTTTTAAGAAGCATCCCTACAGGGGGATTTAATCTACAAACCTTGCTCTGTTAGGCGTGGTTGGCTGCACAGGGCTTGAGCTCTGAACATCTAGGATGAAAAGGGAACACAAAGCACAAATTTCCACTTGCTTTTATTAATTCACTTATTTTTGTAAAGAGTTATTGTGTATTAACATTGTGTATTAAATCCTTTCTTTGGTCGTTTATGGGCTCATACCTCATCCTGCTTGGATAACGTTACACCTGTAGGTGAAATTTAACCTTTCTGTATTTTAACATTTCTGAGCCGAGGCGCAGCATTATTTTTAACGTAACTCGATCCGAGGCGGGTTCAGGCCGATGGTATCAGGAAGCACACCCATGACATTTCCGGCCTTGGTTGCTGCTGACAGACATTTCCCGCCATGCTCGCTGCTGACAGACATTTCCGGCAATGCCCGCGACGTGTTTATGCGTCATCCGTTATGACTCTCGGGAATATTGTGCGTGTTTATGGTGCGAACTGGTTAAAGGAATATACATCATTAGATTTGTTGTATAAATTTTCATAAATGGTTGGATTGGGGGGGGGTATTATTGTAAAGCAAATATTATTACACTGACTTGTTTGAAGGTTTGTATTCGAAGATGCTGGAAAAACTGTGAAAAACAATTGTTCCCTAGTCTTGCTGGCTTGTACCCGTTCATATCAATTGCACAAAAATGCAGACAAAAAGCTATTTTATTGCAACGCTGGTCGGCCGACCAGCATAAAAGATTGATATAGAAATACCACTTTTCTTAACCAGTTTGCGCCGGACGACGTATATACACACAAAGTTTTTCCGAGATTTAAAACAGATGACGCATAAACACGCAACGAGCAAGGCCAGAAATGTCTGTCAGCAGCGAGCAAGGTTGGAAATGCATGGGTGTGCTTCCCGGTACTATCGGCCTGAACCCGCCGCAGATCGAGTAAATGTCAAAATGAATCCCACGCCTCGGCTCGGTAAATGTTACAATAATCCCAGCGTGAACTAGTTAAAAATGACGGCACACCAGGTGCCATAATTGTACAGGATGCTTTAGACTGTCATTCCCCAACAGTCAAGTAAGGTATTTCATAATAATTTGGTAGTTTTGGTTTTTGAAGTTTGCAAATGTTGTATATTCCCATTTATCCAGATTGAAATGTTCAGATTTTTTTAATTCATTGCTTGTTATTTGCAGTGATGCGCCATTATTATTAATATTCATAATATGTGACCCACTCTGCAAAAATTAGTCCGATGTGTTGTACAGTTGGTCAGAAAGAGCAGGAAATAAGCTTTCATTAGACAAATGGCACAACATCTGTAGTGTAATGCATTGATCTTTTATGATTGTTTGAAATTTGCTTTTTCTCAGCTATATTAAAAATGTCTTTTAACAGAAATCAAGATTTATAATTTTAGTGCTTTATTAGATGCTATGGTAAGAGGATGACACAAACCTTGATTAAATCTACTTTAGGGATCCAAACAAATTTTTCAAAGGATCAGTTCTCAAAAATTGATTTGTTGAAAGAAAAATTACATTTGAGACAATAAGTCCTTTACGTGAAAATGTATTATGCGACATCAGACTCAAATATGATTATTTGAAAGAGGCATTTGTTTTTGACATCCTATTTTCCCTTCAACGATCCACTTACCAGGCACAGGCAGTTTGCGCTGTGTAGCCGGCCCGAAGTCGTTGCCTCCATAGACGTGCCACACCACGGACATCTCCTGCAGTGTGTACTTGCCCACGGCTGTCGGGAAGTAAACTGGCGCGTTTAGCTGGTCCCCTCGCCCCAAGGGGCGCGTAAAGTGGTCCTCTTTGATGGAAACCGGGGTGTCGTCGAGGCATTTGACCTCTGGCTCACCTCCAGTTCGCTTTGAGATAAGAGAGTAAAGTCAAGTCAAGTCAAGTCAAGTGTGCGACGAGCCAGTATGGGATGCGATCAAGCCAAATGAGTCTTAAAGTGATTGCATAGTCTCTTTCTGAACTTCATTCAGGCCAGACAACAAGGGAGTTCATCTTACCAGCACACCCATGCCGGGGTCATCTAGCACACAAAACTCCTCATCATTAAAGAATCCGTCAACTTCATCCTCGGCGGTCATCTCAAAGTGTCCCGAGACGGGCTCAGAGAGGCCGTTCAGCGAGTTGCCAGGGTGATGCGGCAAGCTGGCCTCCTCGGTGGCATCTCCGTTGTCTGTCTGGTCCTCATTGGGGAAGAGAAAGAGGTCACCGTCACCGTCTTTTCTCAAGGTACAGGCGATGCTGATAGGGGTGCCTGGAAGTGGGACATATTTAAATGGAATTTAAGATCATTTCAGGAGTGAAATTGGTCCAAAATTATAAATCTACAAAATTGAGGGAAACAAAAAATAGTTTGTATGTGCCAAAAGGCAGCCCCCTTTGAATAAGGCCTATCTCATTTTTGGTCTATATCCACTTTTACAGGTAAAAACACCTTAAGGACAACACCAGATTGCAAAAGAGATTCTTAAACAATTCTGAATTTGTGACAAATCTCACCACTGATTATTTCTTTTCTGTGCATTTGTTTGTTATGGCTGTATAAAGTTTGTCCCCCAAAAAAGAAAAAAATCTGTGAAAAAAAACCTTTAAAGATTTCAACTGCCAAGTTGAAAAAACAAGTTTTTTTGTCCAGATTAAAAAAAAAAAATTAAAAGATGCAGGTAATTTTTAAATTTTATTTGCGGTGGGGCTTGATGATAATTAAACTCTACTCCTGCATATTTAGTCCAGGGGAAATAAGTTTTGACCTCACACAAATTGCAACAAATTGCAATAGAATATTTTTTACCACAGTGCACTTCTAAAAGCTCCCTAGAATAACATACTAAAAATCTCAAAAAATTCAAGTGGTGGAAATATGAATAATTTGCATAAATCGTTAATCCCTGCCGCGTAATATATTTATTCCTATATTTGGGTGTATTATTATTATTTATTTTTTTGAAAAGTTTATTTTGGTGATTCTACTTACATATCCTTACTTCAATAACATTTTCTAAAGCATATAAGTGACTGAATAATTATGTGAACATAGTAATTATCCAAAATGACAACTTTGTGAACCCATAAATTTGCGCACATTACACTGTCTCCAGATATCATCATGTAGTCAGTATTGGTGAGCTTCAAATTCACCAAGTTGCTTACTGGCACAGTTATCATATTAAAACCTTATGGAAAATCATATGAACAATAATAACATTGTGATATTAAGCCCAGCAAACAAAAACTGGGGAAAAATGGTGTGTCCATAAATTGGGCTAAAAGATAGGTGAAGGGTTTCCTAAGGTGAGAGATTTGAACAAGTTCAAGGAAAAACCCCCAAATTAAAGATTGTTGTTGCTTACAATAATCATATCTACGTTAAAATGTATTTGGGGGATTTTCTTGAACTTGTTCAAGTCTCCCATGTTAGGCAACCCTTTAACTACATTACAGTCCAAAATCAGTTTTTTTCCAAAATGTTCTTATTCTCCTTTTTAAAAATACTATTTCTAATGATGTTTAGAAAACATATCAAAGGTTACAAATATCAACAAATCTAAACAATTTAAGACAATCATTTTGTTTTTATTTTTCTCCACTGCACCCTGTGCCCAGTTACATCTCATTGTTGCCTCACAATGAAGGGATCAAACCAATCCCCCGCTGCTTTGATGTACCCACCTTCCTCTGCCGGGGGTGACATCCCCGACCTCACGTCCCTCATAGCTTCATCCATCAACTGCTGCATCTGATCGAGGTGATTGCCACAGCCAATCGGGCTGCCTGGTACAGGCTGGCCATTCATCTCAAACTGTTCCTGACATGTAAAAGGTTGTTTGATTGGATACATGAGTATTGATTTCCAATAGATCAGGAAAGTGATTCAAGCTATCAAAAGTCTAACAGAGTATAAAACCTGTTTGTCGTATTTAGTAAACATATAACAAAAGATGTCTGGCCACATTCCTGTATTCTGATTGGCCACTTGGTATAATGCGTTCACAGTTGATTGGTTTAGTCTTGGTAAATACTTGTATATAAGGCGTAAAAGCAAGATTAAAGTTGTTGAAGTCATTTCAGGGTTCATGTTTCGGTTTTCGACTCTGCGTTCCTTACTACCTTACAACACCGTTTCATTTGTTGTTACATTAGTCTGTGCCAATGTAGTTGTATTAACCAGTTCGCGCAGGGATTACTTTATCATTCCCAATCCGAGGCGTGTTCAGGCTGGTGGTAACGGAAAGCACACCCACACATTTATGGCCTTGCTAGCTACTGAGAGGCATTTCCGGCCTTGCTCGTGATGTGTTTTTGCGTCATTTGTTTTGAATCGCGAACTGGTTAAAAAGTATGTTGATAACAAATTCAGACGTGGCCTTTGTTTTAAAACCACCAAACAAAATGATAACAGTTGAAGTGGCCACAACTGATCTTGTTCAATTCTTCTTAATATACCCGATACAGTGTTGCCATTCCTATAGGTGTCACATTAAATTTGATCTCCCATAAAGTCTGGTCCCTTTTCCCCTTTTCTTGGTTGTACTCTCACATGGCATGCGCAATACTGGCAGCGAGTCCATGTTTCATAGTCCTTATTTCACACTACATCAGTACCAGTTCTGTATCACAACGCGAAGTACACATCGCGCACGTTTATTTCCATATACAGAAATTTTAGCACTGCTCACATGTGGAACTTTACCATAAACATAGTTAGAGGGTTGTTTTACAAAACATGAAGTATTATTAAAACAAAATGGTTTGACTTTTTTGAATGAAAAGTATTTATAAATGGGAATAAATATGTGCTTGGCCGGAATAAACAGCCACCGGTTTTTAACGTACTCACTAGCAATAAAAATATAACACACTTTTCAATGATCTCTTTTAAAATGTCATTTTTCTCAAAGATTTATTTGATCTGTCACGGACAGCTCTTACGTCCCAATTACCAATCATAAGTTGTTCACTTGACCTCACTTGACCTGACCTGACTTGACCCGACCCGACCTTGACCTGACAGGACCCAACCCTAACATTACCTGACCTGACCTGACCCAACCCTGACCTTGACCTGATCAAACCCTGACCTAACCTGACCTAACCTGACCTGACCTGACCTGACCTTGACCTGATCTGACCATGACCTACCTCATCTTCCCTATCTATTTTCTGCTGTGGTTGCTGGTAGTCACCCCACTGGTGGTGTGATGGCGTTGGCTGTGGTGGGGACTGGTCCCCGTCATTGGCTAGATACATGATGAGTCTGGCTAATGCTGTACAGGAATCTGCACAGGTACGCAGATGTACCACATTGTTGGATACCTTCAGGTCAATCTTGGGATTCTAAGGAGAGAAAAAACCAAGAATGAACATGTGGTTATGGTGGGCATTAATCCCTGTAATGCTGAAAACAGCCCTGCGTGCTACACCCTGTACCGCCCAAAACCGCCTTAGCACTCATTGGATCCATACATTCTTCAATTTATAAATACAACGCAAAATAATCTATTGTTATCAAAACTGTTATCAGGTTTTTATGTAAATATTAATCAGTGAAGGTAAAATTTTTAAAAAAGTACCCAGATGGCGTACACAAGCCTAATCAGTTCGCGCCAGGATTATTATTACATTCACAGAGCCGAGGCGCGGGACTACTTTTTAAGAAACTCGATCCGAGGCAATTCCGGCCTTGCTCGCTGCTGACAGGCATTTCCGGCCTTGCTGGTGGCGTGTTTATGCGTCATCCGTTTTGAATCTGGGAAAAACTGTGCGTTTATATTTGTCATCCGGTGCGACCTGGTTAATCCCACTTGTCAACCAGTCATCAGAGCGCAGCATGTGTGTAAACACCAACAATGGCAGCTTCAAGCAGCGAAAGAAGAATTCCAAGGAATTTTGGGTAACTGAAAATGTTGAGAATATCTTAAAGGCAATCGATATGGCATCAGTAAACATTCTGCATGACTATCTTGCAGAATCTACTGCAGAATCTTCTCGAAGAATCTGCCAACAGATTTTGAGAAGCTGGAGGTTCTAAGTTAATTATGTTTTTAATTAATTTACCTTGTCTTTGTCGGTGCTCATTCTGAGTGAAATTTCTAGCATGCCAAGATCTAGGACACAAACATAATCTGTGGGGAAAATAAAAGACAGAAAGGAACATCAACTTCTGGCATAATGGGAACTTAGATGTATACACACAGCACTAATATGACACATGGAAGCCGACAGTCAAAACCACGGCAAACAGAACTTTATGAAAAAAAAATTCCCTGTGTTTTTGTCCTTGAACTGAAAATACAGCACTGGTCTCCCTTCTCCACCTTATGGTCACCCCAGGTGATAACCTTCCCCTTCTTAGTAACTGCTAAATCCCCCGAGTTTTCCCCCGCCCGAAGAAAATAAAAACTCGTTTTAAACAAGGCTTTCCTTGATTTCCAGAGTTGCTGGAAATCCAGATGAATTTGGGCCCACAGCAGCCAACACACCAAAAATGCCATGAACGAACAGTTAGTTTTTAGCTTTATCACCACTGGAAGGTGTGTTTCAGGAACCAATATTATATTATGGTTTGAGGGAGGATAGTCGATATTAGCAAACTAGTTCTCTCAGCTGTACCTTGGGAACTAGTTTGTCAACTTCCAGTAATACTTGGAAAGCTAATTTCAAGCTATACAACCTAAACAAACATGTTATATGTGACCCGCTCCACAGAAAAAGGTATTTGAGTTAAATACATATATGGTTGGAAAGCCCACAACATATTAGCTTTCATTTGGTATATAATAGAGCTCCATAGATCGTCCCGTTCTGGAAATATAACATGTTTGCACATTGATTACTTCCTTGGAGTTCAAATTACACAACTGAGAAAACAGGCTCTAAAATAGCCGGCTCTGTTGTACTACAGTCAAACCTTGATATAGCGGCCATCGACGGTGCCGGTTTTTTGTGGCCACTATACGCAAGTGGCCACTATAGCAAAACGTACACATGTACACACACCCATACATGTACATGTATGAAGTCCAGGAACCAAACAACAGGGGAGATTTCAAAGTCAACAGAGGGCGCACTTCATTTCTGCGGCCGGAGTACACAGGTTTCACGGCAATGTAATTGTACACATTTTATTTCCTGTGGGCTGATATGGGTTGGCCACTGGCCGCGTTACGCAGTGGCCGCATTAGCAGAAATGGTTATGGTATGTTTATGCAAGAATCAAACTGGGACCAAGCAAAGGTGGCCAGTTATTAAGCCAGGTGGCCGCTGTATCAAGGTGGCCGCAATGGCAGGTTTGACTGTACAACAGAACGATGCACACAAATCTGCATTTCCCCCCCATTTTTAACTATACCTCATACATATTCATGACAGAGAGCCATATTCTCACTGGTCCCTTCATCATCACATGCCAGCTGCTATTTTTACTTTTACTAAACTGCCAGGCGCACATTCGAGTATTCACACACAGGGTAAATATGCAAATAAGGCACTGTTCATCTGCAATCTGCGTACGCTGCCACAATCATTAGTTTATTTTTGTCAACAATTTTGGATTTAGGTTGATGTTTGGTACTTAATTTTACAATATTTGTGTAGTGATGCAAGTAGTGGATTATCTGGACTTTGTCTGAATGTTCTGCGCTCCTTCTGCTACCAAACTGTGTTTTTGGTGTGAATGTCGCATTTGACTCGACTTGAACACAAAATGGCAGACGGCTCATGAATAAGCGGATAACTGTTGCTGGAACTTAGACAGTCAGCGCCTAGTCAGTCTGTGTGGGAAGATATTCCTGACGACATTCCAACAATTCACAATGCCGCTTTAAATACTAAGAAGAAGGGAGTTATAAGTCGGGTGGCATCAAACAACGTCTACATAAACGACCAAACAGAGTATCTCTTCGTAACAAGATTGACAAACTCAATTCCCTTTAGGAACTGTGACCCAGACTACAAATTGGCCAACCTGATCTGTCTTACTGAGACTTGGTTTACATGACAATATCACCGATGGTGGTATTGATTTAGAAGGCTTTTCGCTGTTCAGAAGCGACATTAAACCCTGGGAAGTCTAAGGGGGGGGGGGGGGGGGGTTTGCTGCTACTTCACGTGCAAAATAGACTGCGACAGTCTACTACGCATGTGTATTTACCCTCTGAGCGAAATATGGCGTGCCAAATATAGCCAAAAATAGCGGCTAGCACGTGAAGGTGATTGGACCAATGAGGATCACACTCATTAGATTAGATCATGAATATGTATGAGGTATATTAACAAGAGTAAGTCTGCAAGGGGACAAACCAGTGAACAAGGAATCGGCACTTACTATTTCTGATATCGACAGATCTCTCATTGCACTGGTCTGATAGGAAGATAGCTGCATCATCCACAAGGAATCTAAGGATAGGAAGATGAATCAGAACAGGCAAAGAAATACTTCAAAAGGGGAAACAATATCCTCTCACCTACGTCTGTCCAGAATATACCAAATATTCTATCATCAACTGATTATTTGAATAGCACTTTGCTGGTTTTAAAAAAAATATGTGACTCGCTCCTACGAAACCCGACAAGTCGCACAGGTTATTTCGAGATACAGCTCGTCAAAGTTGAAATGGGGTAAAAAATCTGGCGGACATCGATTTTTGTTTTTCGTTATTTTTGTATTCTTTATTATCTATACTTTAACCCTCAGTTAAACAAAATCAAATGAGAAAGTACAAAAATCATGCATTTATTGAGGCAAACTGTGTCCTAAAAGTGGTAATTTATCTCCCCAATACGTCTAATTTTCAATAGATTATCAGAAATTGGAAGTACATGTATGTAAAGTATAATACTGGTTTTGGTAACAAATGAAAGCTGAAGATGTGTACTAAATGGAAATGACAATATCTCACTTTAAAACAAAAACACTTATGTCTGGTTTTGTGGGAGCAGGTCACATATATACACTAGCACACACAACTTTGATATCATTTCAATCGTAAGTTTTGTTTATATTGTCAGATGTCAATTTTTTGGGTTGACAGTAACTTTTTTTGTTGACACTGGTATAGTCTCTTGACAGTTAAACGATACTTATACTGTACTTAGGCATAACAAAAAAATGTTATGTTGGCGTAACGGGCCCCCAAAAATAGGGTAGGTAGGTAGGGATTCTGTTTTTTTTGTTTTGTTTTGTTTTCCTCCCAGCAATGAAAATTATATGTTTTCTAATTGTTTAAGCCGGTAGTGATACACGATAGCGTGTCCAGGTTCAATATTTTCACAATCCACACACACAACAATGAGAAACGGTCAGAAATGGTTTCAAACGTATTTATAACTAGATTTATATAGATTTTAATCATTAAATTTCGTCCCTTGAAAAAACAAATATCCAGGGTCGGCCGTATTTTTAGGGTTGGTCGGGTTACGCCAACATAACATTTTTTTTATGCCTTACTCTAAAACACTTCAGCGGCTCATAACACTAGAAAAGGGCATTGTGATTTTCTATTTTTGCTATATTGTCATTAGCAGGTTGTGATTTTCAACAACAGATTTACACTATATGTGTATTTGAGTTGAAATGACTTAAAGGTAGGATACACCATTGGTAATTGCTTGAATGCTCATGTAAATATCATAGTAAATATCTTTGAACTGACCTTTTTGAAGTTTTACAATCATGGATGATAGGAAAAACAAGAAAAAACGGCGTTCGTTTTCAACCAGCGTTGGGCAGTGGTTCTTCTGTTGTTCTGCTTTTTTATATATAATTTAATTTTTTTTGGAACAATCACAGGATATCTAGCGCAATCATTTTGCTGGATGCCTACAAATCGTTATTTACTTTTAAATAAGTAAGATATTTCTTATGAATTCGGCAGTAAAAATCGTCGATATCTGCAAATGGCGTATCTAACCTTTAACCCTCCTATATATAGTGCAGTTGCCATAGAATTGTCTGACCTTTCAAAACCTTTCAAGTTTCCTGGACTGAAAGGTTTTGAAAGGTTAGAAAACTGTCTGACAAAAGGGACCTATGAAAGATTTTGAAAGGTAAAACAACTCTTTGAACAAACTGGTGTAAGACAAAAAATAGCTTTCAAGTTTCTTGGACTAAAATGTTTTGAAAGGCAAGAAAACTGTCTGACAAAAAAAACCTATGAAAGATTTCGAAAGGTAAAACAACTTTCTGAACAAACTTTCAAAAGGTTTTGAAATGTGTAGTAGTGCAGTAGCAACAAATTCTGGAGCGTTTTGAAAGGTTCATACTTATTTATAGCCATTTTGTCAAGTGAGCAGATTTTGAAAGGTTTTTAAAGGTAAAACCATAGAAGGGTTAATGAACAGCACCCTACTCTCACCTTAGTAAGGATTCTTTGGCCTCGTAGACCAAGTTGCTGGATATACTAAGTGTCTCAGCCATTATGTAGGTTCTTAACGGAAGGTGAAGCGGTCTGTGGAATCAGTTATATAAACCAAAAAGTCCAACTCAGTTTTATAATAAGTATTTGTCAAAAAACGAGTGATGGTAGCCTTAGCGGCCCGCTCATGCAGTAGAAAACCATATTCTACAGACTGTCTAAGGGCCTTTTCAAATCCCTGCATTCGTCTTCTTTTTTGGATTACGCTGATTTTAGACTCCCAACTGCGAGAACTCCAGCCACATTATTCAAGGCTCTTGTGCTTCAGAAACATTCAACTGTTGATATGAACCTCAAAGTTTGCATATTTTCATTTGCTTCCATTTCTATTTGCTTCTCAGCGATTCGGAAGTTGAAGGCGAAGGCGAAGACAAAGACAAAGACAAAGCAAAGGTTTAAAAAAAAAAAATTAGTTTCCTTGGGAGGATACAGCTGGATGATGCCATTACTGGGCAAATGGCAAATGGACTTAACAGGCTTAATGTGGAGCCGGTCACATATATCCCACAATCCATCCCTACAAGCAAATATTTGTGGTTTTCTTTGTCTGCACGCCTTGTAACACGGTATGAAAGCTGTAGCAGGAGACTCGCTAGAAAGCAATTTTTCAGTATTCCATTTATCTTAGAAACATCATAGTTGAAAATGCTCTGTAGTGGTCTTTTCTTCGTTATCGGCCCTAATTCAGACTGGGATTTTGGTCTGTTGGATTTAGGAGTCCGAAAATGCTCAGGAACAAAAATCACTGTCAGATATGGTGGTACTGTTTGAAAATATAAACCATAAAAAAAACTGTTGCACAGTGATAGTTTGTTGCTAAGATCATGTGTTCGTTAGTTTGTACACCATTATCCAGTGTATTATAAAGCTAACCTGTCTGAAACCAAAATCTATTTAATTGGGTCGATTTAGGTCGCTTCTAATCTACTTGGTTTGGCGCGACTCTGGAACGCCTGTCTGAACCTGGGGTAAGCTTCACTCAAAAACCAGCTGTCTGCAGAAGTTTACTTATTTCCGATTGCTGACATGAAACGAGATGCACATTTCTCAGATTGGTAAGCACAGACACCTTACCTGTAATCGATTCCACAGCCCCAGAAGTGAGAATGGAACTCAGTGACAACTGACGGCATGGCATAACCCAAGACCTCCTCATCCACAACGTCAAAGAAATCACTCAGCTAAAAAAGGTCACAAAATGCAAGGGAGCAATACATCATCAAAACTTTGCTGACGGGGAGTCAGGTTGGCGTAGCCGTTCTTTCCTCGCCTTCCACCACTATGACCCGGGTTCGAATCCCACCTGGGCCAATATGTGAATTGGGTTTTCAGTCCCTGCCTGACTCCGTGGGTTTTCTCCAGGATATTCTTCTGGGGGTTTCTTCCCACCTCTAAAACTGTACCTTCTTCTCAATGTCTTCTCTCTACAGGTTTCTGCAGGCTTACGAGCTACAATGCCGAGGGCGCTTTTGAGAGATCCTTGGTTTCATTACCAGAAAATAATAATAATAATAATAATAATGTTAGTGCTTATGCAGCAACTCAAGATCAGCGCTTGTGTTCTGTGCTTGTGTCTTTGCTTGTAGATTCTTACCTGAACTAACCAGCTATGCTCAGGTTTGGTCATGTAGTGACGTAATGTTGCTCCTCTGACACCAACAGCACATTCCATGTTCTGCCAAGATCAGATAATTAAAATTGTTTTCAAAAACCCCACACAGGGAAACTGACTAGTTACATTAAACAAGTATTTCTAATGCCCGAGCCAAAGGTGAGAGCATTAACACTGTTCAGGCCCATGAGCCAGATTTTAACATATTTGCTTAAAGGTAGTATACACCATTTGCAGATATCAAAAATATTTACTACCGAATTATTAAGAAATATCTTACTCATTTGAAAGTAAATAATGATTCCAGGCATCCAGCAAAATGATTGCGCTAGATATCCTGTAATTATTTCGAAAAATTAAATTTTATAAAGAAAAATTCACTATCGCCGGACAGCGATCGCGAAAAAAAATAATATAACTTAAGAATAACTGCTCGGCGCCAGTTAAAAACAAACACCGTTTTTAGTGCTTTTCTCGGCATCCATGATTGTAAAACTTCGGACAGGTCAGTTAAACGTTATTTACTATAAAATACAACCCCTCAAATATACACATTCATGATAATTCAACCAATTACCAATGGTGCATACTACCTTTAATACCTGCCAACCACTTTTGTATTCCCATTCATAAATACCTTTCGGAAACAATAAATAAAACAAAAACTCAATTTGTTGTATTTTTTTTAATTTTGTTTAACCATTTTGACCTCGTGTTTAGAGGAACACCCTTTCAACTATTTTATTTGTATGAGCTTCAACGCAAAGCACGGAGTCGACACTTCTCGGCGTCTACACCAAAGGTCATTCTTCAAAGAATCTGTCGGCCACAACTCACTTTGATATTAGTCTCTGGGTTGAAGAACATCTTCATGGCTAGCGACACCATGTGGTGGCTACCGGCCCCACCGCCGACACTCCCGGCGAGTTTACTAGGCACCCCGCTATCGGACAGGTATATACAGCATTTGAGGTGGTCTGGTGGGGCCCATGTGGCGGGGGAGAGGGGGCCCTTCGGTAAGGGTGATTCTACTTGACCTACAGAGAGACATGAGAGAATACGCAGAGGCTAGAAGTGTGTACGGCAATCTGTTTTACGACAGCCTAAAGATAGTATCAGGTCGTTTTTTCCCTGAATTCTTGTCAAGTCAGGTCGGGTCAGTTTGGTTTGATGAGTTCAGCTCATTTTCGGTTCGGATTTGGTTACTTTATATCTATACTATTTCGGGACAGTTTGGCATCGTCAACCAAGCCTGATGCTCAACATTGCTCTGTGATATGGTTTACAGCAGTGGCGTAACTTTGGTTCAGGATGCCCGGGGGCAAGAATGGGTTGGGTGCCCCTGACCAAATGCGGGGGCCTACATTTTCCTTTGTTATGAAGTCAGCTCGAATTGAACACCTGTATACCAGGTAGAAGTTCGGGCCGAGTTCTGGCGGTCTATTCTTGACACGCGAACTCTGTTCTCGCGCTTGAACGACGGGAACGGGACCCGTGAACATTGCACTCGGAACAAGAACACACACCACCTATCCATCAGGGTTTTGCAAGAACAAGTTACGCAGGTCAAGAACAGACCGTCCGAACTCGGCCTAGAACGCATATTATAACTCCCCCGTTTAACCGTTTTGGCTTGGTGGATTGAGGGCGCTCAACCTATTTACAATATGAACATTCAGTCCAATGCGGATATTTCAGTACTACCGTAATTTCCTGCGGTAAAGCCGCAGGTCCCTAAAATCACCCCAAAAAAATTCAAACGTCAACAGATAAAGCGCACCGCCGAATAAAGCGCATGCTTGAACGCACCCAAAAGAACACCAGACGCCACCCGGTGTAGGTACATCGCCACAAAGGGGTCATTTTGTTGCCTTAGAACGATCCCACTATTCCAAGCAAGAATTTTCTGAGTACTTGAGTTTATCTGGCACGCAAACAATGTATGAAAACTTCAAACCAGTAGTCACAATATCGCACGAGGTTTACTTTGCCAATACATATCATGTATCACTGCAGTATAAACTGCATGCATGTACATGCACAGTACATGTACATCACATGCAGCGATCGCGTGCGGGGTATCCCTAATTGCGACACCCCCTAGTCTTTTTTCCAGTCGTTGTGAATGCTCCGCGCTGTGTAGTTCGGATGGTGAATTGCATGAAGCCGGAACGTAGACGAAAAAACGTTTAGAAAAAGGCCACATAGTACAGGCCAGCTTTTTATCGCTGTTGTACGCGTCATGCAGCGCACGCTGTAGTCTTGTTTGCAAGACGATCTTAATCGCGGTATATGCAGCGCGCGTAGGCCGCCGATGCGGGCGTCCTCTAACGTACGCCGTACCATACACGCAATGACCTTCGGTCTTGGCGAAGGTAATTCGCGCGTGGTCTACGGCGTACGTTAGAGGGCGCCCCGCATCGCGAAGATCGTCTTGCAAACAAGACTACGCACGCTGCCGAGTGCTAAATCACATGTATACATGTACATGTACACACATACATGTACGGTCGTAGGGGGATCAACACATCGCGGCATTGTTAATGGAAACACGGTCACAATGTCCGGAGAGTTGAGCTAATTGGTTGACCGCATTATTGAGTAAGATTGCGGCATTCAAAGAATTCTTCACACAAAGACCATCACTTTGAACTCAAGCGACATCATATACGGCGCACCGAAAGATAAGGCGCGGCGATGTTTTTGTGGTCTAGAAAGTCAGATAAGCCGCGTCTTTACCGCAGGAAATTACGGTAATAGATATCAAAAGCTATGATCAAACAGCTTGATGTCTTCTCAAGATTTTGATAGTTATTGGCAAAAGTGTAATCCTATGCCAGGTGGGGAAAGGTTTCCACTTCCAAAAGTCCATTGCAAACAAAGTATCATCGTGGGTGCCAGAATCGCTGGGTGCCCTCCTAGCCCGGGTGCCCTCCTAGCCCGGGTGCCCGCCTAGCCCGGGTGCCCTCCTAGCCCGGGTGCCCGCCTAGCCCGGGTGCCCGGGGGTTCGCCCTCCCAGAACGCATAGGAGTTATGCCACTGGTTTACAGTATTTTAAACAATCAAGGAGACAAAGCTTGTGTAGGATGCGTAAAAAAACAAAAACCAACTGGGTCACAACTTGAAACCATTGTTTTTCTCTCACCGTTATGGTATAAGGCAATTCTGTTGGCCTGTAGGCACAGATAACTCAGGTTATCATTTCCCTTATAGTCAGTCACTGTGAACAATGAGCCGTCTTCTATCTCCAGCATCGTCTCACCATGCAAGCAACTTTCCTGAGCAAACAAGGAAGGAAGCCAGGTTTTCAAGATCTGGATTGGTTCTTTTTTTCTCTCTAAACATCGCAATAGAAATATAACACGGGTCATTCCACCAAGTTTGAACACGCTGTAGTTATTACGTCCAGAGCCTGTTGTGAGGCAATTTGATTACTTCTGCATATCACTACACAGTTTTGTAATGCATATATAAGTACAACACACAGAATGGATCCCATACAAACTTTGGGGTAGTTATTTAAAGGTAGGATACACCATTTGCAAAATCAAACAATTTTACTACCGAATTATTAAACAAAATCTTACTTATTTGAAAGTAAATTACGATTGTAGGCATTCAGCAAAATGATTTCACAAGATATTGTAATTGTTCCAAACATTTTATTTAAAAAAATCACGATCGCCTGACAGCGATCGCGAAAAAAAAACCCCAAAACATAACAACCACTGTCCAACGCCGGTTGAAAACGAATGCTGTTTTTCTTGCTTTTTTCAGCATCCATGATTGTATAATAAACGATATTTACTATAAAATACAACCCCCTGAATCCACCCATTCGTGATCTTTCAAGCCAATTACCAATGGTGTATCCTACCTTTAATACCTGAAATACAAATGAATCAGTATCTGTAAACAATTGTTTACATCTGTTGCAAATTGTTTAATACAGGGCTTCTGTCAACTCTTGACTGTTATTCTAGTCAAAGCGTTGTGGGTGAGTTTTTCTTACAGGAAACAAAAAGGGACAACATAACAAAGTTCTGTTGATATGGCAGTAACTTTTGTTATTGGTATAATACTATTAAACTCAAGCTACAAAAACAAGACATGGAAAAAGCATGTTTGCTTTCAGATCCTGATGTTATAATTTGTAGTATTTCTTCACGTTTGTACATGTATTTGTAGTGTTCTTTAATGGTGTTGATTTCTTTGTTCACTTTGAAATTTATGCAAATATACATAGTCAGTTTCCCTTGTGATTTATTTGTGTATTATAAGATAAAAAGTTGTATCTTCCCAGGTTGTATCGTAAAAAAGGGCGTGATTTCTAGCCACACGACATTCTGGTGTTTATGACTTTTGACTAGCGCTGGACAAAGATACTGACAGTTTGGGAAACCGCCAACAAAGGGCAAGATAGCTCAGTTGGTAGAACACCGGTCTGGTATTCTTGAGGTCGCAGGTTCAAGTCCCGCCTTGCCAATTTCTTTTTGCACTTTGAAGATTTTTGGTTTTTTCAAGAACGTTGTCGTGATAGATAATAAAGATGACCATGTCTCCATTAAATTGATACAAAGGACGCCGTCAAGCGACTTCATAAACTACTAAATAGTCATGATATGACTATTCATATGACTTTTCTTGACCTCAATTTTATTCAACAGATATCAACTCTCGTCGGCAAGAATCGCTCGTGGTCAAGCGAATAAGACAGCCTTGTTTATACATTCACTCAAGTTCAAAGATCCAGAGTTCGAGTGCTGGCAAGAACCAAAGATGTTTGCTAGCAAAAAAGGAGAAAGAAAGGAGAATCTAAAAAAGAAAGTTGTGAAAAGAAGCGAATAGGACGGAAACTTTGGCACATTGAAAATAAACATTTAATCGAAAAAAGCAATGTCCGTTTATGGAATTCTTTCTAAAAGGTGTCTGACCTTGAATGGAGTGCACATGGTGAGTTTGCCGTGGTTGATATTGAGACTCAGTGCCAGTAAGCTCTGTGAGTTGCCGGTCTCAGTCGCGTGGCTGGATCTCTGTCTGAGTGCTGAGTAGTACCCGCCACTGTCCTCCTCAGTGTCCGAGTCTGAGTCTAAGTCGCAGAAGAAAAAAATCCCCAGAAAGGTGAGGAGTAGTTGGAGTAGCTGAATAGAATGAGATACTGAAAAACACCAAGAGCAATTCCATGCAAACAGCGAAAAGCCTGTTTCCTACTTTGCGCAAAATTGAACACAAATTATTAATTTGTGACATCACAGAGAGTTTTCGCGCTGCGTATTCGCAAAAGTGGAACACATAAACGCGCCCTAAAACAAAGATACTGACAATTTGGGAGACCGCTAACACAGGGCAAGATAGCTCAGTTGGTAGAGCACCAGTTTGTTCAGAGAGTTGTTTTACCTTTCAAAATCTTTCATAGGTCCCTTTTGTCAGACAGTTTTCTCACCTTTCAAAACCTTTCAGTCCAGGAATCTTGAAAGGTTTTGAAAGGTCAGACAATTCTATGGCAACTGCCCTATATATAGGAGGGTTAATATGAAAACAACAACAACAAATCGAACCCCATCCCCCCTTTCAAATTTTGGCTTTTGCCCCCTGTTCTACAAAATCTAAATTTCCAACTGTAAGCTTATTTGACAGGACGCATAGATGGCCTTACCAACATAGAGGCCTGACTGACACATGGCGAATCTCTCCTGCATACCGGTCCCAGCTAAGTGACCAGCCAGGTCCAGCCTAGGAAGTCCCATTGAGACGTAGCCATCGTTACAATCACGTGGGGTAGGGGCTGCTGGCTGCCACAGAAGAACATCGTATCCAAACCTAGAAAGATATAGGAAGCCGGTCCAAAACATATCAATCCAAAAGCAAAAAATACTTCCAAGATGTCAGCGAGGTTTTGGCAATCCAGGCATATATCTCGTCTTCTGTTGATTTTAGATTTATTTTTTTATTTTATAATAACTATTGGACTGGCCAATAAGCCAAGTCACAAGCCAAGTCACAAGCCAGGTCACAAGCCAGGCCACTAGCCAGGCCACTAGCCAGGCCACAAGCCAGGCCACTAGCCAGGCCACTAGCCAGGCCACTAGCCAGGCCACTAGCCAGGCCACTAGCCAGGCCACTAGCCAGGCCACTAGCCAGGCCACTAGCCAGGCCACTAGCCAGGCCACTAGCCAGGCCACTAGCCAGGCCACTAGCCAGGCCACTAGCCAGGCCACTAGCCAGGCCACTAGCCAGGCCACTAGCCAGGCCACTAGCCAGGCCACTAGCCAGGCCACTAGCCAGGCCACTAGCCAGGCCACTAGCCAGGCCACTAGCCAGGCCACTAGCCAGGCCACTAGCCAGGCCACTAGCCAGGCCACTAGCCAGGCCACTAGCCAGGCCACTAGCCAGGCCACTAGCCAGGCCACTAGCCAGGCCACTAGCCAGGCCACTAGCCAGGCCACAAGCCAGGCCACAAGCCAGGCCACAAGCCAGGCCACAAGCCAGGCCACAAGCCAGGCCACAAGCCAGGCCACAAGCCAGGCCACAAGCCAGGCCACAAGCCAGGCCACAAGCCAGGCCACAAGCCAGGCCACAAGCCAGGCCACAAGCCAGGCCACAAGCCAGGCCACAAGCCAGGCCACAAGCCAAGCCACAAGCCAAGTCACAAGCCAAGTCACAAGCCAAGTCACAAGCCAAGTCACAAGCCAAGTCACAAGCCAAGTCACAAGCCAAGTCACAAGCCAAGTCACAAGCCAAGTCACAAGCCAAGTCACAAGCCAAGTCACAAGCCAAGTCACAAGCCAAGTCACAAGCCAAGTCACAAGCCAAGACACAAGCCAAGACACAAGCCAAGTCACAAGCCAAGACACAAGCCAAGACACAAGCCAAGTCACAAGCCAAGTCACAAGCCAAGACACAAGCCAAGAAACAAGCCAAGACACAAGCCAAGTCAAGTCACAAGCTGGTAAAATAAGACAGTTTCTGTTGCTACGCCACAACATACGCCACCTAACTACATTGTTCAATTAATGCCATAATTTATTGCGCAAGTCACAGACTTGCGCATTAGAACATGTTGGTGAAATTGTCATAACTGAAATGATGTAAAAGGTGTACCTGTTGTACAGGAGCTCTACAAAGGCCTTGCTAGGTAGCATGATGTTAACACTGGGGACTGTCAGGTCCAAGACGATACGAGCGCTGCTGATGGCCTTCTCACTAAACTCTCTCATCTCTTCCTGATCCCCTGGCATCACCATCTACATGGTGAAAAATAGCACATATCGGTATCTACATACTGAGAAACAAAAACAATATATCAACTAGTACATGATTTAAAACATACATCCACATTTTTGTATCCTTGTGGAGACATCGCTTTGTTCTCTTGTAATAAATGCTCCTATTTAAATCACAATTAATTTCCTGGTGTGAAATTTCGACCCAATATACTCTATATTATACCCTAACCCAAACCCTAACCCTAACCCACATCCTAATCTTAGTTTTTGAGTAACTTTGAGTCAATCCATATATATCTATTTCGTGAAAAACCTTGTGGAGACCTTTAAACCTATATAAATTACCCTGTAGAGACGTAATCATTCCCATTGTCTCCATTGTGTTCAGGTCTCCACAGGGTACAATAAAGTTGGACAACCCCGCTGCACACCACCTTTTTGGCAAATATACATGCTTGCAGCAGGAGTGGCACAAGCATCTTGGAATTGACCTATCGTTGTTCACAAACATTAACCAATCATAGCATCTGTTGAATCTGAGACAACGTCGGAAGCGTGTTTATGTACTACATAACCCCCAAGGACAGAAGCACAATAGGTGAACAATAGATCCTTTCAGTCCTTGGGCGTTTGTCTTTTGTTGAATTTTGCCTTCTGTCGTTAAAGTGTACGATACGTCTATCCAGGCCTTTTCATACTATCTTGAACCGTGTTGAAACCAACCCGGATCCAACCCGGTTCAGCATGGGTTGTTTTTGACACGGATCACGAAGACGCAAGGTTCACACTATTCATTGCGCGAACCAGCTGCTACGTGAACCGTGTAACGTTCTATCTGGCTAGGGCTGCCGTGCATTCACACTACACATTTCTCAACACGGATCGCATTCAGAAAGGTGTGCTGCTATGATTTTCCCGATCCCACAATGCTATAAAGTCATCCCGCATCAATTTGTTTTAAAATTTATTGTGGCTGGCCTTCGAGATTCTCAGATATTTTCGTGAAAACCTTGTTATATCTTGTCGTGCCATCCAGTTGCGACTGAATCGCAGCGTCCGACCACATCGCCAAAAGGTTCTTTACTTCTTCGTCCTTCCATGTCGGTCTTTCAACTTTTTTGTCAGACTTTTTTGGACCCATTTTTTAAAACAAAATTGAAGAGAACTGTCCAAGTGCGTGTTGTTGCTGTTGGAGTTTGGGAAAGAACCACGTGTGTGCACATGTACGAGGCACGCCAACCCCAGAACTGATTGTTTATTGACCTTTGTACCGCGTGTCAGATTTCCAAATGATTTCGCGCCACAACTCAACACGGATCGGCGGTAAGTGAACTCAATTCGGGGCAGTTCACACTACCATTTTTGACACTGTTCACGCCAAAAAATGCAATTTCAATTCGGGTCGAGATTTTCAACCCTGGTCCCTGCCAGGGTTGATTTTGATCCAGCTGTAGAGCATGCTACCCAGGTTGGAACCGGGTTTCTCAAAGTGACACGCCCTCACCCAGGTATGGTTGGGCGGGGACGTATCGCTTTCTGACTAACCTGCTCACTGTCATACATGACACGTTTAGATGAGAACGGAGATGCCTCTGGTTTCTCAAAGTGACACGCCCTCACCCAGGTATGGATGGGCGGGGACGTATCGCTGTCTGACTAACCTGCTCACTGTCATACATGACACGTTTAGATGAGAACGGAGATGCCTCTGGTTTCTCAAAGTGACAAGCCTCCTCCCAGGAATGGATGGGCGGGGACGTATCGCTGTCCTCGGCACCTTCAAAGACCGACGCCTCGCTCCTTGGGTACAGCTTCAATACCAATCTAGACATTAAAGGAACCAACATAGGGAGGTTTGTGAAATCTGGGATATGACTTCAGCTTCAATACCAATCTAGACATTAAGAGAACCAACATAGGGAGGTTTGTGAAATCTGGGATATGACTTCAGCTTCAATACCAATCTAGACATTAAGGGAACCAACATAGGGAGGTTTGTGAAATCTGGGGTACGACTTCAGCTCCAATACCAATCTAGACATTAAGAGAACCAACATAGGGAGGTTTGTGAAATCTGGGATATGACTTCAGCTTCAATACCTATCTAAACATTAAGGGAACCAACATAGGGAGGTTTGTGAAATCTGGGGTACGACTTCAGCTCCAATACCAATCTAGACATTAAAGAGAACCAACATAGGGAGGTTTGTGAAATCTGGGATATGACTTCAGCTTCAATACCAATCTAGACATTAAAGAGAACCAACATAGGGAGGTTTGTGAAATCTGGGATATGACTTCAGCTTCAATACCAATCTAGACATTAAAGAGAACCAACATAGGGAGGTTTGTGAAATCTGGGATATGACTTCAGCTTCAATACCAATCTAGACATTAAGGCCGAGTTCGGGCGGTCTATTCTTGACACGCGTAACTTGTTCTTGCAAAACCCTGGTGGATAGGTGGTGTGTTCTTGTTCCGAGTGCAATGTTCACGGGTCGCGTTCCCGCCGTTCGAGCGCGAGAACAGAGTTCGCGTGTCAAGAACAGACCGCCCGAACTCGGCCTAAGAGAACCAACATAGGGAGGTTTGTGAAATCTGGGATGACTTCAGCTTCAATACCCATCTAGACATTAAAATAACCAACATAGGGAGGTTTGTGAAATCTGGGATTAATTCCAGCTTCAACACCAATCTAGACATTAAAGGAACCAACATCTATGAGGGAGGTTTGTGAAGTCTGGGATATGACTCCAGCTTCAATACCAATCTAGACATTAAAGGTTCTACGCAGACCTTTCGAGGAGAATTGCTGTTTAATAATTTAAAATGTGCCTTGGTGTGTAAGTAACAAGACCAGGGGTGATAAAATGGTATAAAATGACATTAATTGGGGTTAATCACCGTAAATGTAATTGGCCCCCTCATTAACATGTTTAAACACTGACAAATGGTGGCGCTGTTTGTGACGAACATTCGTGACCAACATTCGGCAACCCCCAAACAGAAACAAAATTATAGTCTGGTACCTGACAATACCAACATAGGGAGGTTTGTGAAATCTGGGATATGACTCCAGTTTCAATACCAATCTAGACATTAACAGAACCAACATAGGGAGGTTTGTGAAATCTGGGATATGACTTCAGCTTTAATACCAATCTAGACATTAAGAAATCCAAACATAGAGAGGTTAAATCTTAGCCAGGGTTTCAACAACCTTCACAGACTGCAGACCAGTTTTCACATATGATTTCTGCAGGTGAAATTAAACTTGGTTCAGTTTGCGGTATGGGCGCAGAGATTGTTAGTCATAGAAAAACATTTTATTCATATTGTTTTTCATTTTCAAAAAAAAATCATATAATAAATATTGAATTTGTTTGGCTTGCAACATAGGTTTGTTGAAGGTAGGATACACTAACCAAATTATTATCTTACTTGTTTGAAAGTAATTAATGATTCTAGGCATCCAGCTAAATTAGGGATTGTTTCGAACATTTGATTTTATAAAAAAAAAAAAAAAGATCGTCGGATGGCGATCGCGAATAAAACTTGAACAAGAACAAGTGCCCAAAGCCCGTTGAAAACAAACACCATTTTTCTTGCTTTTTTCTCGGCATCCATGATTGTAAAACTTTGGACAGGTCAGTTTAACGAAATCTGACCCGCTCCATCGTAATCAGGAATAATTCGCTGAGGCCGTTTTACGCAATCGGTCGTTGAAGTGAACGCATGGGTGAAAATCGTGACCAAGTCGATTTTCTGAACATTGTATTTTTAGGAAGTATAGTTATCACAGATTATTGTCATTAATGTATTGTATGTAAAAACGATCAAAAAAGATGAAAATGAAGAGGATTTGTTTGCGCTGTCCGTATGATTTTGGTCAATTTTGTTTATTTCAAAGCTGTTTTTCTCGGAATGTGGATTCGGCAAATAAATATACAACCGTCATCTTTATCAGACCATAACTCGTTAACCTAAACAGATACACACTTGTGATGGGTATCATTAGAAAGCATATGAAATTCCCTTTCTCACCATGTGCAAATCTTTAAAAGTCTTTTTGCGACTTAATCCTGATTTTGAAGGAGCGGGTCACATATTTACTATAAAATACAACCCCCCCAAATCAACCCATTCTTGATAATTCAAGCAATTACCAACGGTGTATACTACCTGTAAGCATTTGTGTTCTTGTTTTAGTATCTACACGTATTTGGGCCCTGGTTAATTCTCAATTGTTTTGTTTAAAGGACATGTCTTACTTTGGAAAGTCAAAGTCCCTCTCCGCTGATGAGTTGATGTCAATGTTGCCATGATTGACACGAAGGAAGGATATGGGAGATTCTTGTGGATCAAGTTGAAGAGAAGCTGTGAGGGGAAAAATGAAGCAATCAATATTATGTCTTGAAGGAAATCTGTGCTGCATCAAGATGATTGACTATACATGTAGGTTTCACTTAAAGGCATATGTGACCTGTCATCACAAAATGAGCGGAAAGTCGCACGGAGTGATTTCCCAGTACGGCCAGTCAAAGTCAACATTTGAAGGGGTGGTCGATTTTGAGATTATATGGTTTTTTTAAAGACTAAATCCCTAACAATCAATTCCCAATTTTTCAGGACGATCAGATAAAAAATAAATTAGTTTTTGAGACAATTTTGACTATGCCTATCTATGCCTTTCCAGGCCTTCATTTTAAAGGAGCGCGATCGCGCTCGCGCTCCTCCGCGCTCCTAAATTTTTAAGGAGAGCAAAAAAAAGCACTCCTTACATTTTTAAGAAGAGCAAAAAAAAAAACAAAAAAAAAACAAAAAAAAAATAATAATAAAAAAATGCGAATACAAATCTCTCCTTGCACCCCCAAATAAAATCACATCAGATTTATCTTATACCAACAACGGTCATCTAGTCTTTCGTGTTCGCCCATTCCATTTATTTCGGACATAACGGGCCTAGACTAATTCGCGCTTAATTAAGCCATACAAGTCACAGAGAGAGAAATGTCACTGGATGGGAAAGCGCCATCATTCTCTTAACAAAAAGTTGAACTACTGGTGAATGTTGTGTTCCTTTTCTTGAGTATGTGTTTATTAAAGGCATAGACACCTTTGGTTGTCATTTTGAGTAAATCACTCTCCTTAATTCATTGTTTTGATTTAAGGAGAGCGATTTTAAAATCACTCTCCTTCACCTTTTGATTTAAGGAGAGCGATGCACAGCTCTCCTCAGATTTATTAAAATGAAGACCTGCCTTTCACACAATTTCTCGCAAGAAATGCCCGTTTTATCATAATCTCTGTATTAAGACTCCAGACTAAAAAAAAATTAAAATAAATATTGAGTATCAAACCTCCAAGTGTTATATACCATTGGAAAGCTCTGTTTCCACAGAATTTAGAAATACCCATATCTCAATTTTTGATTTTGCCGACTTTACGCTCATTTTGTGATGACTGCACCCGATTTCACTAAACTTTGCGACGCGTCGCAACTCGAGTTACGAAGAGTAACGCGTCGCATCTCGCGACGCGTCGTACGATCCATTTCACTAAAGTTACGATGCGTTCAACGCGTCGCAAATACCTTGACAACGGCAAGTAACACGTCGTAAGTTACGAAGTGTATTTGGGTCGTCGTAAAATAAGATGCGTCTTTTCATAGCCAGTTTTACGCCATAGAAATGAAACAAACGAGACTAGAATACTCAGAGAATGTGTTGGAAATTGTAAATAAAACATTCATCGTAGTCATATGAATAAACCTTGAATAGTGCACTTGAAATTTCAAATTAGCTAGAGGTCCACAGCAAGCTTGTTTTTCGTTAAAATTGCATCGTACGTCAGCCATTTTGATTTACATTTTTGAAGCTTTGCGAGAAGAAATTCGACGACTTTTTGCTGAATACCAGACGGCTATTTACTGTGAGTTGAATAGGTACATACAACAGTCGTTGTTTGTGCTATAAATACACCTACGACGCGTCGCACGTACGATGTGTTTCGTGAAATCGATTTCACGACGCGTCGCAGCTGCGACGCGTCGTAGAGATACGACGCGTCGCAGGGCTGCGATGCGTCGTAATTTAAGAAGAGTTTAGTGAAATCGGGTGCAGGTCACATATGAGATCTTTACATAACTAATATCCCACATGTATTTTACCAAATGTGACCGGCTCTACAAAAAGGTGTATTAAGTCGCGCTGTGCACTATCATGTAATGGCCCGCTCAACGTTGAGAGGGTAAACATTTCATCAAAATGTAATTTTCATTTTTTGTCATGAATGACATCTTTAATACCAACAGTTTCAGGTTTCATTCAAAGAAATGTTGATTTTGATGAATAAAGTGGAAACAAATACCGTTATGTGTGTATCGATCTGTTGTAGTACAACAGAGCCGGCTATTTCAAAGCCTGTTTTATCAGTTGTGTAATTTGAACTCCAAGGAAGTAATCAATGTGCAAACATGTCATATGTTTGGAGCTCTATTATGTACCAAATAAAAACCATGTATATATCTCAATTTCTTTTTTTGTGACATAATACACCTTTTTGTAGAGCCGGTCACAAATTAATTATCAAAAACATTTTATTTTTCTTGGATTAACCAGTTCAGGCCTGGATTTTGTTGACATTGAGCGGGCCCAGGTGCGGGTTTTGTACAGGTTCAGCCTGGCATTCTGTGGGTAGCACACCCTGATTTTTCTGGCCTCTCTCGCTGCGAAGCCAGTCGCTGACAGATATATTTCTGGCCTTGCTCATGACGTGTTTATCTGCAATCCGTTTTAAATTCCAATATTATTTTCTTCTTGTATACACGTCATCCGACGTAAACTGGTTAAAGATTGTTCTAAAGCTGAACACCGAGCAAAGTTTTCCCGTCTGGCTTGTTGCCATCTCACAGAATTCAAAAAATGTGGATGACTTCCAACGATCAGTCAATAAGCCAAATCGGTATCTCGATAAAGTATTCCAGCTCAAAGGTTATTTGGGATAAATTCAATGATGTGAAGTTACGCAGATGCCCATTCTAATTGTAATTAATAAATACCTAGGAGAGTTGAATGCTTCTGATTGGCCGAGACTCGATCACGTGCAGGTCATTATATGTAGTAATATCATGGGTTTTCCAAGGGCCGTTTTCTAAACCCCGGCTTTGGGCTGCATTCTGGCCACATTACAGACGTTTTCCTAGTTCCGGATCGCAAAAAATATTCAGGCTGTTTTCGGCAAGTCTAATCCTCGAAATTTAAATGAAATAGGTTTAGTAGTTTACCTTGAGTGATGGAAAAACTACAGTTTTTGTTTCGATATTTATGCTCTTCTTTATTTGAAAATACGACGTCAAATATACCGACATCCCTTTTTCTAGTTGCGGATCAGTTTAACCAATTCCGGATCGAGTAAAAAACTGCTTCGTACACGAAAAATTATCACGCTAGAACCAACCCGAATCAAGCCTATATTTCTGATAAAGTATTCATTAATTTATATAAGTATAGAGTTTAAAATAAATTTCAAATACTTTCACTTCCAATAAAGTTTAAAAAGAGGACTTGCAAGAAAATGCTTTGAAATGTTTTGTCCGTGTACGTGTGTGGCGCGCGGCAACGAGCCGATAAACTTTGTCCCACCGACGTGGAGGAATAAACTCCATGGTCCAACAGAACACGTCATATGAAATCGCCTGCGCGCGTGTAGTTGATGCATGTATTTTACGGGCGATCCAGAATGAAAAATTAACGTTCAGTCCTTGGCAGATATTTTAATACTGGAGACTTTTAGACTTATTTTTACTTATGTATCAAGAAGCTTGTATGTTTCTTTTCAAAATGCACATCATCTAAACAAATAGTTTTCGAGACCAAGGTTTGTATTTGAAGCGATCCGGAACTAGGACAAATCCGGAACTAGGAAAACAACTGTACCACTGCTAAACTACATGAACAAAGCCAAAATACGGAAACGAAGCTGCGTTTGTAAAACGGCCTAGAAGAAGCCGCGAAGTTCCGGTTTGGGGGATGACCGCTGGTAATGGACCTCGCCTTCGGCTCGATCCATTACCAGCGGTCATCCCCCAACCCGGTCATTACCACGCAGTAATAACCGGGTTCTCGCACTGTTATTACCTAATTAACACTCGCACATCGTGCGACCTCCTTCCACATTCATATGCACGCGTTTGATTATCCCCAATGACTCTTGACCCATGTAGTTGTGCACATGCGCAGTTTAAATACTGAACTGGCTTAATATTTACTGAATAAAGATTCTGAAATTAAGAGTGCGATTGACAACATTTTGTGATCAAGAGGATTTTGCATTATTCAGGTTACATGGAATTTAAACACTTTGAAATTGCAGGATTTTGCTGGATTCAGGTTATGTGTAAGAAAATTGGGTAGAGTTTAATGGTTAACATAAAGCACCGGCCGTATGACGCTCGGAAATTTAAAACGGCCCAAATAGCGTTTGACATAAAAACATTTCAGCAACAATTTTTGGTATGTTTGGACACAACCTTCGAGAGCTAAGGATGGTGAATGTTGTTAATCCGTTGACATTTAGGTTTTTGTACACAAAATAAAACAGGAGCCAAGGATGGTGATGGATATATAAGGATGTTCGGTATAGTGGTGTTCGGTATAGCGGCATTCCACTGTATAATATCATTTTTCGCAGGGGAGGCAGTTTTGCCGCCTGTCGCCCACTTTGCTGCCCAAGGTACTTAGGCCAAATGTAGTACACAATCTCTTTGCAAAAGCAGAGATCTCAACTTACTTTGTAGCTCCCTGCACTGTAGCAGCACTGTCTGGTAAGGTTTGCCATCGCCGAGCACCGTTCTAAATTCAGTTTCCAAGAGTTCTAGATGGAGGATCTCGTCTCGCAAGGATCGTTTCCACCAGACGCAGTCGCTCAGTTCCCTCAAATCAGGTATGGGGAATCTACAGGAGGATGGGGGGGGGGGGGGAGAATGCAGCGAGAAAAAAAATGACAAATGAAATACAGAAGAATGTAACCATTTATCTATTTGTTTTACCCACACTATAAAAAATTTAAAAAACTTATAAGTGCCCTAAATAAGTGCCTTCATAAGTGACTAGTAACTGACTATTGACTGACTTGTGACTGAATAGTAATTGAATTGTGATTGACTAGTTACTAACTTGTAATTTACTAGTGACTGGCTTGAGACTGGCTAGTGACTGGCTTGAGACTGACTAGTGACTGGCTTGAGACTGAGTAGTGACGGCTTGAGACTGACTAGTGACTGGCTTGAGACTGACTAGTGACTGGCTTGAGACTGACTAGTGACTGGCTTGAGACTGACTAGTGACTGGCTTGAGACTGACTAGTGACTGGCTTGTGACTGGTTATCAACTTGTGATTAACTAGTGACTGACTGGTATTAGACATGTGACTGACTACCAGTAGTGTCTGACTTGTGATAGAATTGTGATTCATTTGTGATAGACTTATGATGAAATCGTGATGGACTATTGATTACCACCCTGAGTCCATCAAAATCCATTTCCTGTTTTGGAGGATTTTAGCGGATTCAGGATACCTCCATATTGAACAACTGGAGGAGTGTGATGGATTGAGGATTTTAAGCCTAGCGTTACTGCAGGAGTTTGATGGATTCAGGATACAGAAATTCAGGTGATGGACTGTGGTGGACTCTATGGAGAAACGCACTGCAATTTTGTGTATGCCACCTAGGTATCCTGAATCCGTCACAGTCCATCAAACTTTTGCTGGTGGATTATGATGGACTCAGGATCTCTCCAGAATGCATACTGGTGGAGTCTGATGGACTCAGGACACCAGCAGTTTTTGCAAACCAAAATTGGTGGACTGTGGCGGATTCAGGATACTTTCTAGTAAAAGCCGTGAGGGAGTTAGGGTTAACCTAACTATATACAACTCTGGGGAATCCACTCACCTGAATGCAATATGTGCAACGGGGCAAGATACGCGTATATCTAGTAGTTGATCTAAGCCAGAGGGTGTGTCTTCAAGTGCCTGGTTGAAGAGTGCTTGCTTGTTCTGAAAAGTAATTCACATAGCACAGTATTAACTCCATATGTTGTTGGTGGGGGGGGGGGGGGGGGTGCAGAAACTAGGCTTGGTGTGAACACCATCTAACCCCAGTGATCCCCTCCCACAGTGATGTGGAAACAACAATTTTCTACAACAGAAACTGATATGGTTCACAACAATAAAAAAAACATACAAAGTCTAAAATGTGGAATTTGTGTTGCGATGGTGTAAAGTCGATATTCGTTTCTGCAGTAGTATTGGTCAAGGGTTTGAGTCCCACCGGTCAGGCAGATTGGGTAAAAATCGGAGGGAAAAAATCTAAGAAAAACCTACTGTAACCCTTGACCTCCTGTTTTCTACTACTCAGGCAGAATGGTGCACAAAATGATAGAATCGTTCACTTGATGATAAAAGCATGGAATTTGGCAGATAATAAAAGTATGTCACAAGAAAGATATTTGGCTATGGGGCCTATCACAGATTTGTTCTTTGAAAAACAATAGGTAGAATAATGCAGTTCTCAAAATGGCTCTTCTCTACCAATATTTTTTCTAGTGTCAAATCTGCAACGACCCTATAACCAAATATCTTTCTCATGACATGGTCTGAGTGTGTACCAAATGTTATGCTTTCTAATTTCTATCATCAAGTGAACAATTCTATCATATTGTGCACCAATCTGCCTGACCAGTAAAAAACAGGAGATCAAGGGTTTTAGTAGGTTTTTCTTAGATTTCAACAAATGTGATGTGATCAAGCAAAATCAGTCTGAAGTAGGCCTTGGTCATTTTAGGAATTTTTACATATTCTTTTGTAGCGTACTTCAGGCTCCATTTCAGTGAAAACCGCATGTGAATACGACCTTTGGTTAAAAAATTACAACCATTTGAACACCAGCACGCCAAAAATAAAGAAACTGAGAAAATCATGTTTTTGTATCAGTTCCCTTCTAAATTTGGTTAAAAGAGTATTTTCATGGAAAAAAGTCAATTTGGATTTTTCCACCCCTACGAACATATTTTGGCCCGATCTCAAAACAAGAATTGCCGAGTTCCGACTGATTTTGCTTGATCGAATCACAAATTTCATCCTTTTTTCCCCCCTTAAAATTGTTTTGCATAACACTGAGCATACAAAGAAAAAACACCATATTAATCTCTGAAAACAAACTCACCAAGTTAGCAGCGCCACCATACAGTGACCGATACACGCCGTTTCCCATGGGTGAGTTGCAAAGCCCCACTGGGTGTGGATGTAGTAGGGTGTACAATCGGTCCACTATGGTCACATCTAACTCACAGGCTAGATGGCCAAGATCTACTGTGACCTCTGACCTAGGCTTGTGAACGATACGGCGTTGGGTTCCCTATGGAGTGCCATTAGTGACAAAATAACAATGTGTATTTAAAATAGCAGTCTCCACCAGCATTTGGCGCTCAATGCGCTACATTACTCACTCCTCATTGAGCCACTGAAACATTCCAAAACTAAAACAAAATGGCACTTAATAGAATACAGACCTCTGCCAAAAACAGATAACACAGCCTGCATAAAATGGCCAATAGAGGACGCTATTTAAGAAAGCGGTCCAGCACAACGCCCTATCTTCCAATGTAAATATCAAATCAAAGTGATCCAGATTTCTGATCTGGATCCAGATCAATCTGAAAATGTAACCCATAAGCAATCTACCCACCAAGTTTCGTTAACCAGTTCGCACCGGATGACGTATATAAACGCAAAGTTTTCCCCAAATTCAAAACGGATGACGCATAAACATGCCAAGTTCAAGTTCGGAAATGTCTGCCAGCAGCGAGCAAGGCCGGAAATGCGTGGGTGTGCTTCCCGGCACTATCGGCCTGAACCCGCTTCGGATCGAGTTTCGTTAAAAATAATCCCGCCCCTCGGCTCAGTGATGTTAAAATAATCCTGGCACGAACTGGTTAAAATCCCTCCAGTAGTTTTTCCGTAGTCCTGTTGACAAACAAACAAACACCCCAACAAACAAACAAACAAATAAATGCTGGCAAAAGCATAACCTCCTTGGCGGAGGTAGCTATTTTTGGCGAAGATCAGCTAAAATCAACCACAATAACCATCTCTGTCTCCACAGGTACCTATTTACTCCTGGGTGGAGAGAAGCAATGAGTGACAAAGCTTCCTGCCCAAGGGCACACGCACCACAACCCAGGGCTGGACTCCAACACACAACCTTAGTGCGGGTTTGAGATGGCCTGATATTAGAGATGCATAATCTACCTAGAACTCTAAGAGCAAGCAAAACAAATGTGAAATCAACCACAATAACCATCTCTGCCCTCACAGGTACCTATTTACTCCTGGGTAAAGAGAAGCAATGAGTGACAAAGTGCCTTGCCCAAGGGCACACGCACCACAACCCCAAGCTGGACTCTAACCCACAACCTTAGTGTGGGTTCGAGATGGCCTTATCTGAGATGGCCTGATATTAGAGATGCATAATCTACCTAGAACTCTAAGAGCAAGCAAAACAAATGTGAAATCAACCACAATAAATATCTCTGCCCTCACAGGTACCTATTTACTCCTGGGTAGAGAGAAGCAATGAGTGACAAAGGGCCATGCCCAAGGGCACACGCACCACAACCCCAGGCTGGACTCTAACCCACAACCCCAGGCTGGACTCTAACCCACAACCCCAGGCTGGACTCTAACCTACAACCCCAGGCTGGACTCTAACCCACAACCTTAGTGTGGGTTCGAGATGGCCTTATCTGAGATGGCCTGATATTAGGAATGCATAATCTACCTTAAACTCTAAGAGCAAGCAAAAAAATTGTGAAATGTTTCAAACTTAACAAAACTGACCAAATAATTGATAATGTTTACATCACCGCATACCTGGCTGCTTGATCTTTGTATGCTCTTTAACCTTATCCCCAGGGAGGGTTTCACAGCGACGTATTCATTTTCAATGCTATCCTCTTCCTTGAATGATAATACCTGAGCAAGAGAAAGAAACGACAAACAAAATGACATTAACAATAAATGTATTTCCATGTTTGATTTTAACTCAATCTGGTATGATTCAAGTTAGGTTTCCCCGTGTGAGACAAACAGAGTTCATTCTGTAATATTTGTTCTCAAAGATGCTGCTCAAGCACAATTGCTTTTGCGCTAATTTTCAGAAATGGATGGATTTGGGGGTTAGCATTTTACAGCTAATATCGTTACACTGACCTGCTTAACCAGTTCGCGCCGAGATTATTGTAACATTTACCAAGCCGAGGCGCGGAGTTATTTTTTAAGAAACTTGATTGATCTCATTCTGATGCTAAAAGTGAAACTTGTGACAATGATGCAGGTGGTGATGGTGATAATCCAAGTTCAAATTCTAGACCTGTCACACGAATCAGGGGTGTCAGAGGGGTGTCAGAGAGGTGTCAGAGAATAACAGAGGGGTGTCAGAGAATAACAGAGGGATGTCAGAGAATGTTGGAGGGGTGTCAGAGGGGTGTCAGAGAATGTCAGAGAGATGTCAGAGGGGTGTCAGGGAAGCTCAGAGTGGTGTCAGAGAATGTCAGAGGGGTGTCAGGGGGGTGTCAAAGGAAACATACGCATTTTCTGCAAAAAGTGACAAATTCCTCAACGCGAATGAGAGTGTTTTCAAAATTACCACTCTGTAAAACTATACCGCTGACTTTGGGATGTACCAAGGCCACACAGGAGAGCAAAATACAATAAGTTTGGTGAGTAAAACTTATTGGTAATTTTTTTTATAGAATAAAAAAAACAAAAAAAACAATTGCACTTTAGAGTCAAAATGCCAAACATGGCGCGGGCACTGAATGAAAGTGTTTATAGATGCTGGCATTTTTTTTTTTTAATGCTGATTTGGTTGTCTGCTTCTTTGACCTGTCTCTTCAGACAAAATGAAGCCATGTCAGGTCAGGGCAACAAACTAGCTAAACCATCTTTGGGAAATGGTACATAATTCCACTTTCCTTGAAAATGACCGCACACCAGGTGACCCCGTTTCACAAAATGCTTGACACTATTATTCACTTACAGTCAAATACGGTCTTTCATAATAATTTGGTAGTTTCATTTTGATTGTTTGCAACATTACCTTTAACCTCATATTTAGGTAGTATACACCATTTGCAAACAATACAAAAAAACTACTGAATTATTTAAAATACCTTATTGACTGTGAATAACAGTCTTTCAAGCATTCTGTAAATCACCGTACCAGGTATCATTGTACATGTATTAATTTCCAACAATTTCCGGCCCAACTATTTTCAAACACTGCCCCCAATTTATAGATTTTCTTTAGTAATAATTTTATTTGGAATATGGTTTTTACACATCCCTGAATGGGTGCCAGCCAATTAGTCTGGTTTCCAAAACCTGATATTCCTAAAAATCTATCTACTTTCATTATGTTCTACATACACGCACATGAATTCAACATGCCTGCATTTAAGACAGCTTTAAATTATCTCTGCACGCAAGAATGAGGAGTTAGCACTCTAGTAATTAAATATAGCTCTATGGAAGGGACAGAGAATCTTACCTCTATATGTTGACAAGATGGCAAGTCGTCAGCAAAGCGTCCGTTACCCAGACTCCCCGAGGAGTCGCTCCTGGGACGATCAAACAAACACTCATACAACTCCAGCGTACCAAAGGACAGATCAGCTGTCACGGCTGTCACGTTAGGGGCACTCTTACGGTCACAGTCTAACGTGACCGGGGCTGCTGTTAACCTAATTTTAAAAAGGATTTTAAAAAGAAAGCAAAAAAGGGAATAAAAACCAATTGTAATTTAACCAGTTCGCGCCGGATGATGTATATAAACGCAAACATTTCCTCAAATTCAAAACGGATGACGCATAAACACGCCAAGTTCAAGTTCGGAAATGTATGTCAGCAGCGAGCAAGGCCGGAAATGCGTGGGTGTGTTTCCCGGCACTATCAGCCAGAACCCGCTTCGGATCGAGATTTGTTAAAAATAATCCCGCCCCTCGGCTCGGCAATGTTAAAATAATCCCAGCGCGAACTGGTTAACCAGTTCGCTCCGGGATTATTTTAAACATCACCGAGCCGAGGCGTTGGATTATTTTTAACGAAACTCAATCCGAGGCGTGTTCAAGCTGATGGTACCGGGAAGCACACCCACGCATTTCCGACCTTGCTTGCTGGTGACATTTATTTCTGGCCTTGCTCGTGACGTGTTTATGCGTCATCTTTTTTGAATCTGGAAAAACTTTGGTGTATATACGTCCTCCGGCGCGAACTGGTTAATTAATGTTTTGAAACACTAGAACACTACACCATAATAAAACTTTAGAAAATGGCAGAAAGGCAATAAAAATGACAGCATGCCAGAAGGAATAATTTCACAGGGAGTTTAGAATCATGAATATCTTTACAACAAGTAAGCTTTTCACCAGTATTTTGGTTAGGTAATTTGTGGAGAGCTGCAAAAAGGTATATTCCACCTTTTTGATAATGAGTTGTTAGGTTACTTAGGAATAATGTTGCAGTATACTGTGATTCTGTCCTCTTGAACTGTGTTTACCTGAGATGATCGTAGGGGCAAGCCTTGGCAAAGCGCTCCTTCCATTCTCTCTGGTCCTTCTTGCCGTACCCTTGCTTGCCCAGGACGTTGAAGAAATACTCCGATCTCTCCTGGAGGGCACCATCTGGCCTCTGCTGCCTGGAGCCTACTGCTTTGAAGAGGGGTGCCCGGTGGTAACCACTGGCCGTAGGGCTGGTGTTGAGAGGGGTGTGGACGGGATCGTTGTGGAGGATAGTCAGGGACAGGCTGCTGAAGCGTAGCTTGTAGCGAGTGAGCTCGGCCGTAGGGTCATCTAACTGCTCTCTCAGGCCTAGTGGGGCAGATAGAAAAATGTTTGGGGGAATTGTGCCTTTGGTGATGCAGGAATGAAATTTGACACACAGTCACCAGAAAGATAATTGGCTATAGGGACATCGCAGATTTGTTCTTTGAAGAATTCTAAGTCAAAGTGGAATAACAGGCAATTTTCGAAATTTTCAAAATGGCTGGCATTGCTTGTTATTCTACCTTTAATTTTTTTCAAAGAAAACATCTGCAATGGCCCTATAGGCAAATATCGTTCTCATGACTTACTCGGACTGTGTGGCAAATTTCATGCTTGTATCATCAAAGGCACAATTCCATCAACTATCTGCCGTACTAAGTGGTTGAAAAAGTGCTTATAGAAATAATCAAATAGATTTCTGCATCAAATAATTCATAACAAAATGTTTTTTTGCTTGACGAGATAAAGATAAGTTTTACATTTAGCCTGAATATTTTTATTTATTTTTTTATTTTTATTTTTATTTTTTAATTTTTTTGGGGGGTAGTATACAAGTACAGCAGGTTTTGAGGGAAAGTAGTGGGAATTACTGGTCCCTCGGTGTAGGTCAGCTCGACTACCTCTCGACTACTACCAGAAAAGAATATTGCACGGCAGCGAGCTGGATACTCACCGGGGGATGGCACCGTATCATTTTTAATTCCCGGACGCGCAGCGGAATCGGCCAATTACACGCTCAACTTTGCTCATGATTATTTATGAGGTGTAGTAATTGTCCTTACTTGCAACAGAAGCTGAATTGCAAAGGATGCAGTGACAATGTGGTCGAGCCAAAGGCATCTAAATGGCACCTTAGACAGCTTTTAGACTTGACTCTCTGCTATGCTTTATGATGGATGAAGCTACTAGACAACCAACAATGGAACCCTGCCTTCCAGAGATCTGGTTGCAAATTGTCAAGTACAGAAATCCAACTATCCTTTGTTCACGCAAAGTTTAGTCAAACTATGGTTAAATTTAGCTTTAATTTGGAATAAAAACAAACAAAAAAGGAACTGGGTTCTTTTGAACCTATGAAAGTATAGATGCAAAAGTTTGGAAAATTTTAGTCCGACCAAAAACTAGCAGCACTAACAAAATAATTTTGTTAAAAAAATAAAATCAGGAATTAGCGTACCTTTCTTTGATCTTGTTCTCTTTGGCTGGGTGGTTTTAGGAAGAGACGAGCCAAACGACGACAGGCTGGGACCTCTATAGATTGTATTGCCGTACATCACCTTGGGAAAGGTACTTCCTGTTTACGCAAGACAGAGGTTGAGATTTCTGTTAATTTCTTAGAGTATTCATCCCATAGCACTATTTATTCCAAACCGAGACATGAATCCAGAGGGAGCATTTTGGATTGAAAAAAAGCAATCCCACCTCTGACACCCAAAACGTATTGTTTTTACAATTATAGTAATAATTCTTTTATTTGTGAGGCATTCTGGCAAAATCAGATGTAACTGGGCACAGGGCATAGTGGAGAAAACCTTTTTTTCAAATTTATTGATATTTGTAATCTTTGGTAAGCCTAATAACTATATTTAACTAATACACAAATAAATCACAAGCAAAACTGCATAGGTAAATTTGCATAAATTTCAAAGTGAACAAAGAAATTGGCAAGGCGTGACTTGAACCTGCTACCTCCGGTATACCGGACCAGCGCTCTCCCAACTGAGCTATCTTGCCCTTTGTTGGCGGTCTCCCAAATTGTCAGTATCTTTGTTCGAGGGCGCTAGTCAGAAGTCATAAACACCAGAACGTCGTGTGGCCAGGGATCACGCCCGATTGTACGATACAACACGGTAAGCGAAATTGTGGGAATGTTTTTGCTAGCGTTTATTTGTCTGTTTGTTAGCAGGATTACAGAAAAAACTTAGTGGGTAAACAACTTATGGGTCAAGGATGATTCAATAACATTTTCAGATTGATTTGGATCTAGATCAGAAATCTGGATCACTTTGAATGATTTTGTTTAACTTTGGCAGATTTTGTGGCTGGGGTGGAGTTCAGCGCTATACCCAGTGCCCATTTTCTTGTTTACATTTTCTAACCACCAACCTGTCCTTGATGTGTCGGTTGAGCTACTACTTATAGTGCTGGTGAAGGAGGTTTCCATATCCTCCAAGGTGCCTGTGTGTGACATGGACATCAAGCTGCCGGTCATGGAGAAGAACAAGTCATCATCGTCTGGAAGGAACAATGAAAGCAAAGACTGAAAATTACTACTGGGCACTTATCAGGTTGGTAAGGCACTACGTTATCAGAGTTGAAACGAGTCAATGAATTTTGTGAGGAGTTGAGTTAAGTCATATCAGAAGTAAGTTGAATCGAGTCATTTTAAAAGTGAGTCAAGTCATTAGGTCAAGGAGTCGAGTTGAGTCGAGATATTAGGTCAAGAAGTAAGGTTGATTTGAGGTTAGCAGACAGCAGTTTTCTTTTCACGGTTTTGATTTGCGTTTCAAACTTTTTGTAATAAACGGTGGATTTTTTTTTTGGGAAAAATAATGAGTTAGAAAATAAAATTGGTGCAGCAGCCAACCAAAACAATGTCACTGGGGCCGCCATTTTGAAAACATAGTTTTTTAAATGTGACCTGTCACCACAAAATGAGAGTAAAGTCGCACGATGTGATTCAGAGATATGGCCATCCAAAGTCAAAATATGAAGGGGTGGTCAATTTGAAGATTTTGCGTAATTTGGAAAGCCCAAGTCCTCCTCTACATATTCCCATTTTTTGGGTGATATCAGATGATCGAAAACCTCTTAAATTACGCGATTTTTCGCAGTTAGTGTTTGGAATAAAGTCCATTAGTGGTCTAATTAACGCGGTAATTAAATATGCAAATCAGGTCCTCTTAAGTATCCCACGTTTTCGAAATGTTAATATTTTGTTGTTTATACAATAGTTTGTACGTGTGAAAATATTCAAGAAGAAATAATGATCAGAAAATAGCAGTTGCTATGCTCAACCGAATCTTACTTGTCCTGTCTGTAATATTTTGCGTGTTTTTGTTTAAGATGTTTAAAGTAAGTTTTCTCACAAACAACTTTTGTGAAACCCATGACTTTCTAGAGCGCTGTAACAAGTATTTAGCGCGAAACCCCCAAGTGTTATGTATCATTAGAAAGCTCTCTTTCTGAAGAATTTGAAAATACCAATATCTCAATTTCAGCATTTTCGACTTTACTCTCATTTTGTGATGACAGGTCACAAATATCATTCCACTTCGACTGGCGTCCACTCAAAATTGTAGGCGAACAACCGCGCGAACAGTTTGCGTGAGTGGAACCCCAGGTTTTGTTAGGATCTGTTAAGATGGGTACTGGACCCCTAAACTGGGTCAGGCATACCTCTAGAATTAAGAGTTCAATAGTTTGTGTGTATAGTTTGCCATAATGATGTTGGGATTTTCCAGGGTGTACATGTAGTTCTAAATTACACTAGGGGGTGAGAGTTAAAGGAAAAATTAAAAAGTGGCTGGTGAGGAGACTAACCCATAAACGATTGCATGGTGAACATATCTACACCTTCCTGCTCTTCCTGCTCCTTCAGCCCCCAGGATTCCCGCCTTAGTCTTTCCTCCTGCCGCTGTTGACGGTCTCGGCTCAGCTGTTCTAGCTCACTCTCAATGTGCTGGTAGTCTTCGGGTAGGATGGGCTTGTTAGGCTGACTGCCGCGGGTACTAATCACGTCTGAAGTTGCTGAAGAACATGTTAAAGGTTTTTTGTTGTAATTTTCAAAAAATGATGGGTTAGTGATGGGATGTGATGTGATGTGATGCTAATCTTTTGTTTTTTTGTTCATAGATGAATAAAAACCAAGACCATAATTTTTTTATTTTTTTTGTAGACTGGTTCCTTGACTTCCTTCCGACAAAACAGAGCAATTTATGGACTTCAGGGAATTATCAGGTTAGGAAACCAGACTAGTTGGCTGGCACCCATTCACGGATGTGTAACAGTATTATAAATATTAGGTGCACTAACTAAATTTAATCAATTGGGGGCAATGTTTGAAAATAGTCAGGTATTTCCAACGATTGCCGACAGGCAGGAAATTGAAATGAAATTTCAATTGAAAACCACAGCACACATGCCATGATTTCACAGGATGCTTGAGACTGTTATTCACTTACAGTCAAGAGAAGGTATTTTTATAATAAGTCAGTAGTTTTTTGTTTTTTGTTCATGTTTGCAAATGGTGTATACTACCTTTATCCAGTTCGCGCCGGGCTTATTTTAACATCACCGAGCTGAGGCGCGGAATTATTTGTAATGGTATCGGGAAGCACACCCACGCATTTCCGGCCTTGCTCGCTGCTGACAGACATTTCCGGCCTTGCTCGTGACGTGTTTGTTCGTCATCGGTTTTGAACCTGGGGAAAACTTTGCTTGTATATACGTCCTCCAGCGCGAACTGGTTAAAGGGATCGCATACCATTTGTCAGTTGTGCATTTTTATCATTTAAAGCAGCAAAAGTTCCCAAAATATACAGAATAGTGCGGCAACAATCTACATTCGGGGCGCATTCTCATTCAGCCGATTGCAGCTAAGCGCATGTCACGAACTGAGACGACCAATAATAGCACTAAGCGCAAGTGGGGGTGGGAGATGACAACCTTCACGCGGTCCTCCCGGTTTCCATTAATGTCATCAAAACGTACAGCAACACGTTAAGCTGCTCATCATACAAAAGTAGAAGACGCTTGCGTGCCCCATTTGCAGATAACAAACCACTACTGGCGAAAATTTTCAAATATGCGTCATCTTTGAAAACGACACCATGTTTCAACTTCATGGAATGACCCATCAATAATATTTTTTTTAAAGGGAAGACTTGAAAAAAAAACCATGGAGGATGATACCGGTACTAACCAGGTGAGAGAAAGCCATTGAAGAGCTCCAGCAGTAGATGCACTTGCCTGGGTGCTAGGAAGAGATTGATGGAACCGAGGTACGTCTCTACTTCAGCCTAAGAAACGAGAGCAAAAACAGACCCTTCATTAACCCTCCTATTTAACACAACCTACAGTGGAACGATGCTATACTGAACGCCGCTATACTGAACGCCGCTATACTGAACGCCGCTATACCGAAAGCTGCTATATCGAACGTTGCTATAACATGCCGGGTGGCATGGGTGGCTTGTGCGTAAAGCGCTCGCCTCTCACTAATGTGGCCCCGGGTTTGATTACTGGCCCGAACCATACTTGTATGTTGTGCCACAAGAGTTTTTCTCTGGGTCCTTTAATTTTCCTCCCTCTGAAAAAAATCAAACACTTTTGATCTTAGGCTGTGCTCCGTAGTCATACATGTATATGAGTCAATGTGGCCGTCTGCCATAGGCGCCTTTACGTGCCAGCGGCTCGACCACGTTGTAGCCGCGTCATTCGCAATTCAGCACACCGGCTGCGAGTAAGGATGATTAGCCTCCCCAATTATTATTATTATTATTATTATACCGAACGCCGCTATACCGAACGCCGCTATACCGGTGTGATGAATAAAAGATAGCACACATTAAGTAGAAAACCAAAGGATGCTATTTAAAAGGACGGACGTCATCTGGCCAAATGTCATCTGGCCAGATGGACTGGCGGCTGAAAATCGCTATACCGAACAATCGCTATACCGAACAAAATCTGTGGATCCTGTGATGTTCGTTATAGTAGAATGGATTCAAAGTATTTCCGTGCGTAAGAATGAAGAGTTAGCGCTCTAGTAATTTAATATAGCTCCATGGCTCTGCCCTTAATAGGCATTCATAGGTATGTATGTTAACCCTAACTCCCTACTGTCTTTTACCGGACCAAAGCCGCCAAATTCCAACATTCACTTATGTATGTTATGTGTATAAAGTGGTGGGTGATGTTGATGGACTTAGTTCAAATTTACATGTAGGATGCTTTATACGACAACAGTAGTACTACATGATGGACAAAATCAATCACATTCCCCCAGCATTGCTTCGGGCCTCCTGGCCCAGTTCCATCTTAATCTTTGTAATCCATCAACATTTATTCACCTCAGGCCTGCAGGACCAAGTCTCCCAAAAATGGATGGATTGTGATGGATTTGGTACGGTTAGGGTAAACGCCACAAATCGGTAAAATGTTTGCAACCATTCCATCGACTGATTGAGCAATACTACAACCTGGCTTCAACGGCTTCTTCATACGCTTGGTACTAACCTTGGGTCCGGCGATATGCTCGTGCTGTTTGACCTTGACCCTGACCTCTTGTTTGCCGGCGCATTCACCCACAATGCAGCTGCTCAGGAGCTCCATGTTCGTCCTGCCCCTACCACCACCTCCACCCTCCCCCTCTTCACCCCCTCCCCGGTCAATCCTTGTGTGCTGGGGCGGCATCTCCGGCGAGTGAGCGAGCGAGGGGAACGCGTCCGCCGGCGTTGTCATCTCGACCCCGTCCATCGAGGGCATCCTGATGACGTGTCGCTGGTTCTCGGGGAACTCCTCGCAGTGCACCGTCACTCCCATCATCTGGAAGTTCTTGTGGGCGACCGCCGCCGGCTCGAAGCGGGGTACCTGGGATGAGTCCACGCTACTGCCTTGGTCCCGGGGGCCGGAATTGGCCCCTTCATCAAAGTATCTTAGCCTGACAAAGATTAATGAAACAGTCAATTTGAGTTACGCATTTGAAGACTTCAGGCACAAAAGCCACTAAAATGCCAGCAAAAATTATTTTATCGTATACTAGACGTTAAGCGGCTTTTGTGCTTGTAGTCTTCACTTGCAGTCACCAGAGTTGTGTTTAAGTCCCTTCAAGTCCTTTCACAAGTCCTTCCATAAAGTCAGTCACAAGTAACTGGCTGAACAATGACAAAGGAATGCTTCTATTAACAGTTCATTTGAATAGCCAGTGACTTGACTTGAGACTGAAGGACTTGTGATGGACTTGCAGTGACTTACACAGACTCAAATACAATTCTGGCAGTCACACAACTTCAAACCCTAATCTCTTCAGGACTGTTAAGATTATAGCCCTTGTTACACCCTAGACCGCCTTGCCTGTTGCTCCTCATTACCGGCCTAAACCACGCCAAACAATGTTATGGTTTTATAGATTAACAGAGGTGTAAATACAATGTAAAACAATTTAATGCAAGTACTAAAGGCCTAATGGTTTCAAACAAACCGCTTAACCAGTTCGCGCCGGATGACGTATATAAACGCATAAATTTGCCCAATATCAAAACGGATCAAGTTCAAGTTCGGAAATGTATGTCAGCAGCGAGCAAGGACGGAAATGCGTGGGTGTGCTTCCCGGCACTATCAGCCTGAACCCGCTTCGGATCGAGTTTCGTTAAAAATAATCCCGCCCGTCGGCTCGGCAATGTTAAAATAATCCCGGCGCGAACTGGTTAAAGATGGGATACACCATTTGCAGATATCGAAACAATTTTACTAACGAATTATTCAAAAATATCTTATTTATTTAAAAGTAAATAATGATTGTAGGCATCCATCAAAATGATCGCGCTAGATATCCTGTAATTGTTCTGAAAATTTCTATTTTATAAAAAAAAAATAACGATCGCCGGACGACGATCACAAAAACAAAACAATAACAACTTGGGAACAACTGCACGACGCCGGTTAAAAACTAAGGTCGTTTTTCTTGCTTTTCTCAGCATCCATGATTGCAAAACTTCTAAAAGGTCAGTAAAACGATGTTTACTAAAAATTACACCACCACCACCCCCCCCCCCCCCCCCCCCCCCCCCCACTGAAATCCACCCATTCATGATAATTCAAGCAATTACCAATGGTGTATCCAACCTTTAACCCAATAATACCGGTACATGCATACATTCCTTTATGAATGCATAATGCATGGTCGCTTTTCCCTAGACGATAAGTCCAGTGCGAACAGCGCGACTCGGTAAAAGCGTCCCAGGAAAACCTCCACCCGGCCCTCCAGTGCAAGGTCACGCTATACAAAGCACTGCGCATGCGCTCTTTGCATTGTTTACGTGCGGGCACGCTGATACATGCAAATCGCATCGTTATCACATTCGCACGTGGTTTTGCAAAAAGATTACGTAGAGTTGGGGTTCCTTTGGTCAATATTATGGCAGATATTATTATTGATACAGTTGGAAGTTTGATTGGTGCTACCAGTGCATCATTTCAAAATGATAATAAAGAACGTCAACGTGTCTTACGACGAAATAAAGCACGACAACGGATGCAATACCGTACGTACGATGGCATGGCGTCAATGATTTGATTGGAAAAAAAAAGCGCGCGCGCGCGATCGCGAATGGGTACACCGGGGTCAATGCAAAAAGGTCACGCAAAGCGCCCTCACGAGTCATTATAATGACAGCTTGGCTACTTCTCCCACGGTCTCGGTAAAATTTTCCCGTGTCGAAAGTCAAAGTGCGAACAGTGGTAACATTTGACCATTTTTTATTTTACCATCGTCTCAGTAAAACCTTCCCCCCAAAAAGTCCAGTGCGAACACGGCTTAAGAAACAAAGGATGTGGCGTCCTGACCTCTCTAGATGTAGTTCTAGTGCTATTCCAGATTGGCACCCGTGTGGTACATGCTCCAGTCTGATGACTGTGTCAATCAGAGTCATCTCTACACGTGTCAGCACTGAAATAAACAAGCAAACAAACAAACAATTGACGTGAATTCACAGTAATCAATGTTTTCAAACACGCCCACTTTCCCCAATTTTTGGTTTCTAGAAATTTGGCAATGTGCACACCCTACTGCAGAACTGTCTTCTTAAGAAATAAAGGCACAAATGTGATCCACTCCCCAAAATGAGTATTATGCCCCTTCCGTTCTAGAGATCCGACATGTTTGCCTATTGATTACTTCCTTGGAGTTCAAATTACGAAACTGAAAAAAACCAGGCTTTGAAATATTTGGCTTTGTTGTAGAACAACAGAACGATGCACACAAAATGGTATTTTTTCTATTTTTGTCATCAAAATCAACATTTCTGTGAATGAAACCTGACATTTAGGTATGAAAGATGTCATTCATGACAAAAAATGAAAATCACTTTTTTGATGAAATGTTCACCCTCTCAACATTGAGTGGGCCATTCCATGATAACCGGTCACATATGTGACCCGCTCCAGAAAAAGGTGACATAAGTTGCGCTATGCATTTATGTGTAATGCCCTCTTATTAATAGGGTCAATTTTTTTTGTCAAAATCTGATTTTTATTTTTTGTCTTAAATGACATCTTTAATATTCAAAGTTTCAGATTTAATTAGCAAAAGGCTGGAATTTGATAAATAAAGTGAAACAAAACCTTTTAAGAGTGCATGGTTCCAATGTATTGTCTTAGTTTTGTTGTGTTTCGAAGCCTGTTTTCTCAGTTGTGTATTTTGAATTCCATGCAACCATTTATATGCAAAAACGTCATATCACCGGACGGGAGGGGCTATGGAGCTGTACTATGTACCAAATGAAAGCTTATATCCCGGACTTTTTAATCATGTACATGTACTCTATTTATAGTTTTTGCGACTTATGTCACTTTTTCTCAGAGTGGGTCACATATACATGTGGGTCATTCCACCAAGTTGGAATGCGGTGTCCTTATTAATATGTCCAGAACCTGTTGCGAGGCTATTTCAGTACTTCGATATATCTCTAAACAGTTTCGCTGTGCGTGAAGAATGAACCCAATACAAGCTTTAAATTATACCTGAAATGCAAGTGAATCAATAGCTGTAAACAATTGACATAGTGTACCCTAGTGTGACAAAACATATTTGTCAACATATCCCTTAAAATGTATATAAAAACAGGTATGGTTCAATTGTTTGGTCAGTTAGTAGTATACATGTACAGTGGAGTGCCGTGGTCTCGTGGTCTCTTTGGGACCGCAATAGAAATAAGTTTTGTAAAACTTGTTTGTGTTTTCCCTGCTTTTTCCATTATATGTATGTATATACCGGTATTTACTTTTCTATTCTGTAGTAAAATCTGTATCATTATTGTGGAAATTGCGAATAAATCAAATAAAAAGTCTGGAGCATTGAATTTGTAACCTGTAGGTAAAGCTACAGGTTGTGGGTTCGAATCCGGCCTGGGACTACGGTGCGTGTGCCCTTGGGCAAGGCACCTTTGCCACTCATTGCTTCTCTCCACCCAAGAGTAAATGGGTACCTGTGAGGGCAGAGATGGCTATTGTGATTGATTTAGCTGCTTTGCACTGAAATGGCAGCATCGAGCTGTATACTCCCCAGGGAGCTGAGATGGTATTTGGAATGTTTCATAGGCTCAATGACCGGGGTAATAATGCAAGAGCACCTTGAGTACCAGTCTTGGTAGATACATGTACGTGCGCTATATAAAAACTGCCTATTATACAATGAAGGTTTGTACACTGGTACACTTTGTCCTCTGTTACATTGGAGTCCTAAATTTGTCAAACATTTAATTGAGAAAACTAATGTGCAAAATGCTCCAAAAACGTGCCAAATTCTGTCCAACTCAACTCAACATCCAAGACAAATATTAGGAATAAATATTAACAATTTAGTGGATAGAGGCATGTAACTAGAAATGTATCAACATGTCACACTTTGTGTCACAAACCTCATGGAATAACCCCTGTTTGTGCAATACTCTGCAAAGTGTACCGGTTTGTGTGAGACAGAAAAGGTTTGAATTTTTGAAACTGTGCCAGTGGCTTGACTTCAAGGCCAGTCACACATCAACCAAAAGTTTGCCAACTTACGACACGTTCACATCGTCACAACCAACACCCACCCCAATATGGGGCATAACTCAGGACTCACGGACCATCACATGCCTGCTGTCACCCACACAGAACTAATTGTTTCGACCTTTTGAAACGCTCAAATGAAACTATTGAATAAAGAACAACCCCTCCCCCTTTCCCCCCCCAAAAAAAAATATATAAAAAAAATGAAAAAACCTAGACATAATGCGGTAAACGCAGTTGCTTTTTTAAAATCTAGTCATTCGTGGCAAATTTAAACATGTAATTGTCACGTTCGTCTATGAGAACGTGACACCAACCGAGGAAAAAAATTTGCCTTTATTAAAAAGTTTGCCTTTATATATTATATCCTTGAGAGAACTGTGGCACTGCACTTGATTGAGAGGCCGTGAACCTAGTTGAGAATCTCGCGCTTGGCTTGACGCATTCTGCTCGTTGCATTTTTCGACGCAGGTAGGGGGTATGTTGATAAACAGAGCCGCCAAAAAATTGTCTGGACCTTGAAATACTTGGCATCCACGTGAAGCCAAAAAAACGAAGAGAAATAACGAGAAAGACTTTTTTTCTTTTCAAATTGCAAGGAGAGTGTGTCCCCAGGCTAGTGTTTCTGAAACAACCTTGGATTTAATAACCAAGGCAATTTTTGACTTATCGTTTTGACTCATCTATTGTGCCTTTGGTACAAAAAAAGCTTTGTTCCATGCGTACGTCAACAAGTCCACAAAAGCACTGAAGAAATAAAAGAGTTTTAGTACGTGATGAAAGAATGCGGATGAGGCAATAAAAGCCAAAAATATATGACAAAAACTACCAACAGTGGGACTTTCTAAAACTGCCAAAATCCAGGATTGAAATTATTTTGAGAAGACCCTGACAAAAATATTGACACATTCCTGGAGTCCTTTTTTGCACGTTCCATGTTAGAGGAAGTCCAAGTTTAATTTTACGTTGCTGCGCCATTTCAATAATCGCTGAAACACAAATAAACCATAAGGAAGACTAGAGCGCCGCTTTTGGAGACCGGAATATTATTCCCGTTTCTTGTCTGATTAAAAAGAACCATTTCTTTAAGGGCAGCGAGAACTAGGGATGTTTTTTTTTAGTTTACCACAAATCGCATGAAAGCCACCAATTAAGGGATATACGTGTACTGTACATGTACAGTACTTAAAGACAGGCAGGGTTGTAGCTAGACCTTTTTTAGTGCCGGCTGTTTTTTATCGGACTGAGAGCCGGTAGTTTCAGCTCATTCAGCTGCAAGAACAAGGAGCGCGTGCGCTCGCAGGCAAACTGAGTAATGATATATACGTGTATACGTGTATCATAGCCTAGCTATCGCCAGCTGCCCAGTTGGATGATAGCACACCCTCTATGGTTGAGTAAAAGAAAACGACGTGACGTCGCAACATCGGATAGTCTGATTTCCTGAACCAGAAAAATTAGTCAGAATATTTTTGTAATCTTTGTTATGCCTACTAACTATATTTTGTTTAGAAATACCGATAGTATAGAAGTAGTGGTTTTTAACCAGTTCGCGCCGGATGACGAATATAAACGCAAACATTTCCCCAAATTCAAAACGGATGACGAATAAATACGCCAAGTTCAAGTTCGGAAATGTATGTCAGCAGCGCGCAAGGCCGGAAATGCGTGGGTGTGCTACCCAGCACTATCGGCCTGAACACGCTTCGGATCGAGTTTCGTTAAAAATAATCCCGCCCGTCGGCTCGGCGATGTTAAAATAATCCCGGCGCGAACTGGTTAAGGGAAAACGATTGACATTTGTCCATATCACATGGACAAAACTTAGAACTTTAAAGGACTTTCTTTCTCAATATTTACAGGATTGTTTTTGTATTGGATACAAGTTACAAAGTTTCTAGAATTCCTCAAAAGGCAAATAGGATCATTTGCTTTTCATACATTTTGTTCATTTCCAATAATAGCACCACTCCAAAATCCAAAGACAATTGTTCAAAACCTAACAGCTTGAGGTTGCAGCTTATTTCCGAAAAAACAACACGTACAACCTTCTGAATCTGATCACAAAACACACTTTCTTACACTCCTTATTTCCCCAAACCAGTCAATTGGCTGGAGTTGGATATCACCAACATACCGGTATTTCTAGTGCAAATCTAGTGTAATTTATAGTTTAACAGGCAGCACATCGACCTTTGAGACTAATGGCAGGTCACGACCCCTTATCCCTACCCAGGGATGGGTTGGTCTCCAACTTTCATTAGGACTAGGCCGATCACCCAATTAGCGGTTCAGCGGTTCGTAGGACGCATAGAGTTACTGGATGTAGTGATTGATTACAATGTTGTCCCATATATTTAATGTGAGCCTGTTAATGTATGTCAATTGTGGTACACATTCAAATTAGTGCAGTGCCCATTCAAAATGTGCCGAATTACACATACCGGTAGTTTACAGTGATCAAAGGCACTTTTGCATGTTTAATACCAAAGATCCTACGCATGGAAAGAACCATCCTGAGCCACGCAGCGCTTTCACGCGCTTTCTACTAATAGCGCTCAAAGCCCTGCGGACATACGGCAAGATCCATGGTTATTAGCGCAAAAAAACATGCGCCCAATCAGAGCCTCCGTTACAAACAGACCAAGGCCATTTCCCAAACCCCTGGCTTTGGATCCGTCACCGGCTACAGTCTATTGCTAAACTGTATGAATGAAGCCTATTAAGACAAAGACAAATGTTCATCCTCCCACGTACAAATTAAAATGAATCGAAAAAATTGTAGAAATTAACATACAGAACGTGAAATAAAGCTTTGCTATTATATATTATACAGATTAAGAAACACAAAAGACTGAAAAGATACGTAAACGCCAATAAACTCAAATATAGTGGTAGAAATTGTCATTTACCAGGGGTGGATGTTTATATCATGTATTGGCCAATTTGTTTAATGATTGCTGAGAATGTCCGCAGGGTTTGAAGGCGACAATTCAAGAGCCTGTTTAACTCTGCGTGGCTCAGGATTTGGAAAGAACAGCGCCCTCAATCGAACGATACCGTTGCACAGGCTACCGGTATCACTTCGTACAACGACATTGACGTTAATTAGTCATTTGTGGCCATTTGATTATGTAATTAAAAAATCTGGCCATGTCACTGTCTGCTCAGGATCCCTGCCGGTACTCATGCAGAATGTAAATGCAGCCAGATCGCCGATGTCCATCAAAAATGCAGACATACAGTACATGTACAGAGATATAACATTATAAAATGGTATAATGCACGTAAAAGAACCCAGAACACTTATCGCTAAAGAGAAGGGGTTTGCCCCGGTGTTCCTGGCTGACACAGCCTCTGTCTACGGGTTTCTTCAGGCTTACGAGCTACAGTGCCTTGAGCGCTTTTGAAGGATCCTTGGTTTCATTACCAGAAAATAATAATAATAATAATAATAATAATAATAACCGAAAATGGGGCATTTGGGAGACATCTCCATAGAGACGTGCACAAAAATTTTCATTCTTTTTTGTAACCTAACCCGTTTTTACCTAGAGCTTTTTTTACTAAATTTCATATTTAAGCATTTTCGACCCTACTCTATCCATTAAAAATATAAAAAATCTACAAAATATTTTTTTATAAGGTAGCTGTGGAATTAGGGAGACACTAAAATGTCTCCCTAATTCCAATGTCTCCCAACTACCCAAAAAATAACGCTAAAATGTCCCCCGAAGGTGCTCATTGTAAATATATACAGAAGTTTAGTTTAGTTTAATTGAAAATAAATTCATTTTTGCGAAGGTAAAAAAAACCAGATGATTCAGAGAAAACCCTTTGTGCACAGGAGAGAATCAACGACTAATTCTACTCAATATGGTCCGAGCCGGAAATCGAACCCGGGCCACATTGGTGAGAGACGAGTGCTTTGGGACATTTGCCACCCATGCCACTCTTATAATGGACTTTGATACTTTTCCCGACCTGCTCAAACTTGCCTAAATGATGGATATCTGGCAATTTCCTTGACATTTTCAGTTACTTTTGCTATAAAAGGAGAGAACCATTTACATCAGAATCCGTCACTCTCTCTGCTTTAAATTCATTATATATATTGTATTGGAACCTTTAACTTAAAGTGCAGGTTGATTTTAATGGACAGAGTACGAATGGCTTTTATGAAAGCAATTGTAATTCAATGATGGACAAAATCAATTAGTCCATTATATTCCATCAAAATTTAGTCAAGGCCTGAAAGACCACCCCCCCCCCCCCCCCCCCCCCCACTTTTTTTTTTATTACAATAATTTAACCTCTAAACAGAAATTTAAAAAAATACTGGAGACTTTTACAAAGCAAACCTTGTCATGGTCTGATGGCCAAGGGCATTCTCGGCTTTTTTGCTCCAATCATTTGAGAAGAGATTTTATAGAGTGTCAAGGCCTTTGACTTTCCTAACCACAAATTCAAGTTCTGGATCAAGTCGAAAGCCAAAAGATAATGAAAGCAAAATCATATTAATTTTTTTTTTTACAACAATTAGGCTGAAAGATTGTGACCTCGATCAGTCATAATCAAGTACACAATGGCAGAAATGCGGCATTTTATTACGATGATGGCATTTTTCTGGCCATCCTACTCGTTCAAAGTTACCCCTCTGACCATGACAATTCTTTTGTCTAAATGATTGATGGGGCTACAAAACAAGTGATCCCTATAGTACATGTTTTTTGTTTTTAAATTTGTTTCTTCAATTGTTTCCCTTTTTAAACAACGACCTCAAATTACCCCTACATGACCTAAGACTTTTGCCATCTGATGATGAATTGCGTCTTCTCGCCCAAGGGTCACTTCATCCAAGTTTCAATAAAATCCATGAAAGCATGTATAAGTAGAAGCTTGTAGATTTATTTTTGTTAAACGTTAACAGACATACGGACGTATAGAATTTAGGACTTGTGCCCCAAATGTTGGTCAGGCGATACAAAAACCCTAAATATTTTGACTTTTCTTGAACAAAAAAGTTACTTCAGAGAGGACTTCTACCATCAAAAAAGTCAGAAAACCATTCAACTGCCCGCCAAAAAAGTGGCTTAGAACAGATTTTCACTTTTGATAAGTTAGTGAAATGAAGGGATTTGGCATACGTATAAGTTTACATCTATCAGCTTAGAATTAGAAGACTGGCTCCATGTTCAAACAAGGGACTTAAATTTGTTTCTTCAATTGTTTCCCTTTTTAAACAACGACCTCAAATTACCCCTACATGACCTTTGACTTTTGCCATCTGATGATGAATTGCGTCTTTCCACCCAAGGGTCACTTCGTCCAAGTTTCGATTAAATCCATGAAAGCATGTAGATATTTTTTTTTTAAACTGGGGCTACAGCTCAATGCTGCCATTTTCAGCGCAAAGTAACTAATAACGACCATCTCCGCCCTCACAGGTACCCATTTCATAACTCCTGGTTGGAGAGAAGCAATGAGTGACAAAAAGTGCCTTGCTCAAGAACACAGTATTTCTGAGAAGGCCTCACAGAGCCTGTCTAGACCTGTTACCTGATTCTATCATCTGGGCTAGGAGTTCCGGTCCTTCAAACGGTTGGGATGAGGAGGAATTAGCTGAGGCAGTGGCTGCATCCAGGTCTGCCTCTGCGCTGTTTCTCTTGAGACATTCCTGAGCCAGCTGCATGGAGCTGGTCATACTCATATTGCTCCACATGGAATCCATCATGCTACTGTTGGCGCTACCTGAGGGTGGATTTAAAGGGATCATATACGTTTGGTAATTGGAACCCACTGTTTGTTTCAATCCTATATAGTTATAGATATACACCAAAAAACTAACCTGTAAACAATTTTAAAAGGTGGTAGCGATTTTAAGATATTGCCGAAATTCTGGAGCGGTTTAGTCCACGCAGGAAGAATAATCTGCATTGGAATACACAATCTGAGAAACGTCACTGCAGTAACGCTTCTCACATTCAAATTTTTGGGGATAAAAAGTGATATCTTTTTTCATAACCGCAAAACTTTGAAGTGAAAAGTTTCTAAAAATGCATTATACTATCCAAAGCTGCTCTACTTCTTACCAAGTAGGTTTTTATTGCCAATAATTTTTGGAGTAATTACTAAATGTATACGATCCCTTTGAGAAGGGGAGAGCAAAACAATGACATCCTTATAATTGCAATATGCTAAATGTAACAAGATTTGCACTTGTAAGTATATCGTCACCGTTTTCACCGTTTGACACACATGTTGTTTTTTTGATAAAAGCGTTTTTCATGATAATCGCAAGAGGAGTTTCTCCTATTTAAAAACTCAAAAGAATAATACTTTGCAAAAACTTTTGCAGTAAGGAAACCTTCACATTAAATAGAATTAACACGCTGAAATACGAAATGAATTAGTAAAGAATTATGTGTGTCTCTTCGTGAAAACAAGAATTTAAGTTTCTTACTTTGAGGCCCTTTCTAGGTCTGTTTAATGTGTTTTTCCATGAAAAAGGCTGAGCGCCGTGTTTACACGCACGCGGCCGAAAATGTAACAAAGATGTGCGGCTCTTCGTGAAAACAAAAATCTCACTTGACTTTCTTTTACACCTTCCGTGCAATACGTTTTGTACGCTTTCAAGGGGCAGTAATGCTTGTCTCTTTGTGAAAATGCAAAATGCAATTATTGCGATTCCTGCCCCTTGCATCATTAATGTAATTTGTTAATTAATTATGTTTCGCTTAGAGAGGCATGTCTAACAAAAATGTGAACAAAATTAAAATATAAACAAATGTCATTTTAATCATGTGTTGTCTCTTCGTTAAAACAGTGTCGATATTAAAGTGAACAAAGAAAACTAGCAGGAGCGGGATTTGATCCTGCAACCTCCAAAATACCGGACCTACACTCTACCAACTGAGCTATCTTGCCCTACATGTATGTTGGCGATCTCCTAAACTGTCAGTATCTTTGTTCAGGGGGCGCTAGTCAGAAGTCATAAAAACAGAATGGCGTGTGGCCAAGGATCAAGGCCGATTTTACGATACAACCTGGGAAGTGACATTGTGGAGACCACTCTCAATGAGAATACAACTTTTTATCTTATATTACAACAATCAACAATTTCACTTGACAATTTCTGTTTTATTTTGTGGAAGAGAGTACTGTCCCCCATGCAGGGCTTATTTTATTTTCAACATCGTTTCCAAACTTACTCCTCGTATCTCGATTCAAAACAACAATAGCGATGTGTATTACCTATTTTGTTGTTTAATATGAATTATCAAGCCCCTCCCCCTTCAAAAACAATTCCCATTTTCAGTTTTGCTTATACAAATATGTAACATGATACTGAATATTGGATTGAAAATATTATAAAAGTTTAAATTTGTAATAAAAAAAAAAAAAATAATAAAATAAAAATCGGATCTCCTGCCATCCCCGCACCCCCCCCCCCACCTCTTCACTTCTCCCCAGCCAAAATAGAAGGCCAATTCACACTTCACTGTGAAAAATAAACAAATTTGAAGTCACACAAACATTCGCTGCAAAAGTTTGCCGTAGTTAGAATGTGTTTAACTTTTGAGAATTCGTAGCACGAAACCATGCCCCGATGTCACAAATGCGCGTTGAACCGGCCTTTACATACATGTACCATTAGCTTCAGCGTTGAGTCGGTACTTTGGCTGGAAGGTGAGCTTGAGTCCCTTGATCTCCACTCTGCTGTTGGCCGTCAGGAGAGCCGACCAGGGAATCTCAACAGAGATGCTGCCCACCGTTCCATCTCGCATCTCAACGGGAGCAGCAAGGCTCTCCAAGAGCTCATTCAAGGCCTGGAGACGACAACAAAATATAAACAAAAGTGTTTAGAATCCAGAGATTTAGAGCTGATGCTTTCCAAGGGATCTTCGGATCACGAGTGTCGATTTTCTCACAGTCGATCCCTGTATGTTTTGTATTCTAAAAAAAATATATCGAATTTTGTGCATGCATGTACATGTACTGTACGTTTGTTTAAACGACGACCTCAAATGACCCCTACATAACATTTGACCTCGGTAATTCAAATACATGTAAGTATGTGTCTTTTCACCTAAGGTCACTGCATCCAAGTTTCATAAAATCCATGAAATCATGTAGAAGTTTTACATTAAAACAAAAAACTTAACCTGAAACTTTAAAGGTACATGTAGGATACACTATTGGTAATTGCTAGAAATATCATGAATGGGTGAATTTGGGGGGTTGTATTTTATAGTAAATATCGTTTAACCAGTTCGCGCAGAGATTATTTTAACATCACCGCGCCGAGGCTTGGGATTATTTGCAACGAAACTCGATTCAGACAGCAATCGCAAAAAAACAATAACAGCATAAGAACCACTGCACAACACCAGTTAAAAACGAATGCCGTTTGTCTTGCTTTTCTCAGCATCTATGATTGTAAAACTTCGGAAATGTCAGTTAAACGATATACCATAAAATACAAACCCCCAAATCCAGCCATTTATAATAATTCAAGCAATTACCAAGTGTGTATCCTATACCTTTAAACGATATTTAATATAAAATAAAAAAACCTCAAATCCAGGAAGTTATAAAGCAGGAAGTTATTTTGGAAAATGAAAATTATTTTGATGGCAGAGCCAATACACCGGTACAATTCCTGTAACATGAGTGGTGCGCAGCTTTTTTTCTCAATAAAAAGAAAGTGTCAGCAGAAAAAACAACTACAAATAAAATATCATAGTGTTCTGCGAACAGCAACAGTTTGACAAAGACTTTGTGCGACAGAGACCTGTGTCAGAAGCTTCAAAGCCACCAACATGTCTCGCATCGGTAGATTTGTTGCGTCTGCTGGTCTGCTGTGTTTCTTACTAACTTTTGCTTGCCATCGTGTTCTGGCACAACCGCAGCTAGAAAGAGGCCCGCAGGATGCCGTCGTTTGCGAAGGAGACACTGTCCAATTTACTTGCGACTTGACAAATGTTACTGATCCTGATCTCTTCTGGTTTTACCACAACTTAGGGAGTGGTAAGTGGTACATTAATAGAGACTTACCGGTGATTAAATACCCGCGTCTACCTCCGGGGCTGGCTCAACGTGCATCCTTCATTAACGAGAGCCAAAACAAGTTTACTTTGAGGATCACCAATATACAGAAAGCTGATGAAGGGATGTTTTCGTGCCAATACATGCATGTTCATCTCGGGGGCAACATGGAAACTGTTGGTGCAGCCAAGCTGACAGTTTTGGTTCCACCAAGCCCACAGTCACCATGGTGCAGTGTGGAACCTGCATCAGGGGCCTTGGGGTTGAATGTGACTCTTCAATGTAATTCGCTGGGAGGAAAACCCACCCCAAACATCACTTATTACAAAGGGAACCAATACTTGTTAGGACCAGCGACTAATTCAACTCGTCATGAATATCAGTTAGAAGCACAAGACAATGGCGTGACTTTCACTTGCGTCATGACCACACCTGCCTTGGACGAGCCGCGTAACTGCTCCGTGATGCCGTTGAGAATCTTACCGACTGCCACCATCCTACATGTACCAGCAGTTTCTAGGGCCGATAAGGGGACTTTTGCATTTTTCGAATGTACTGGGGAGGGTGTGCCTAACATCAACAACTACAGTTGGAAAGTAACAGAAACCAACACCGGACTCGAGCTCGCTGCAGAGAGGTACGGGGTGTCTGAGAACGGCCAAATGTTGGGGATAGCAGTGGCGGAGGATCTTGAAGTGGTCTGTATTGTCAGAGTGCCATCAGGACTGTCCGGAAATTCTACCGCGAGGGTTGAAGTAGTCAACAGGGAACAGACGACAATGAGTGTCAGGTCCACGGGGGGACTCTCAGACAAACACCCCAAGGAACCAGTCTCTGTGGCCAGGATGGCTTTGATCGTTGTGGCAGCGGTCCTAGCAGTAGCAGTAATTGTTCTTATCAGCTTACTTGTGTGGCAAAGGAAGCATTACCCCAAGGCCGCAAGCCCACCGGCGGGACCGATGATGAATCAAGCAGGTGACGGGTACGACTATGTCCAAGCTGAAGGAGAACAGGGCCGAGAAATGCAAGTCTACGCATATGCTGCAGTCCGGGAGGATACGGGTGGCCCTATCAAATCTGATTACTGGAACCAGGAAATGCAGGATTCTTCTGCATGCAAGGAAAGCCTGGTGTATGCTTACGCTGCCTACCCCGAGTGCAAGAATGATCCTTCTACATCCAGAGGCAGAATTGGCAAGGCCGCTCCACCTCCTGTCAAGACCAAGAAGCAGCGCCTGAGAGGTCCGATGCAAGATGCATCTGGGTATTTAATGCCATCCAGGCTAGCAGCATCCATCCAATAAAAATAAATAAACATTAAAAACCCTATCATCAAATAACCAACTTAAACCCTCCTAAAGTACTACAGTACAGTCTTTTTCATTTGTTTCCTATGGAACACAATTTTGCGCAGCTTCAGTGTACAGTTGTTAGACAGCACAAAATGACTATACAGGTTGTGCTGTTTTGGGTTCTCTATGCACTACCCTATCGACTACACTGGACAGAGAAGTTTGAAAGCCATAACCTTAACACGTCCGGGTTAAGTTTGATCCATGTAACCTGACCATGGATTGGAAGCAAAGATCTTTGGATCAGAGCACATGCACAATCACAATCACAAACTTTAGTTGTTAGCAACAAACAAACAAATAATCTTTGACCCTCCGTATATTTTTTCACAGAAAATGGGCCTAAAATCGGAAAAAAGACCTACGTACTTGTAACATGTACATGAACTTAAAACTAGTACACAAAAATCACGAACATCTGAACAGCCAGCTGATGACGGGCCGAAATGTATTAGGAGGGATTTTACGATTTGACTCCTGTAGCTACATTGTAGATGACGCGTCTGTGTGTAGTGTGAAACAATCGCACAATACACGAGTCGAAACATTACACGTGTAGCACATTGCTTGTGTTGCAGTGTGAAAATGGTAAGGAATTAAACCGGGTTAGAACCGTGTACATTTCAACACGGATCGAATGTACCGGTACATAGTGTAGTGTAAATAAGCATAGGAGGGTTAAAGCTTACACGTATGGTGTCCATTGTACTTATGGTGTTGAACTTAAAGATGTATTGGTAATTGCTTGAATTATCTTGAATGGGTGAATTTAAGAGGTTGCATTTTACAGTAAATATCGTTTAAAGGTACCGGTACATGTAGGATACACCATTTGCAGATATCAAAAAGATTTACTACCAAAATATATCTTACTTTAATAATATTTGAAAGTAAATAATTATTGTAGGCATCCAGCAAAAGGATTGCGCTAGATATCCTGTAATTGTTCCGAATTTTTTTATAAAAACAAATTCACGATCGCCGGACGGTGAACGCAAACAAACAAGAACAACACAATAATCACTGCCTGATAAACGGCGTTCGTTTTAAGGTCGTGCCAGAAACCCGGGTACCCATAACCCGACCGATGATTGGGGTACCAGGTTCCAATTTATCAATTTTATTACCCGAAACTACCGGTACCAGTACCTGTGTAAATGTTGACACATTATTTCAGAAAGGCAAGCGCTTTTCTATTATTACTTGCCGATAAATTGTTAGAAAAAAATCTGAGTAAAACATCTTTTTAGACTATTTACCAACAATTTCCCGATGTCTAGATATCGTCTAACAGATGATGGTGTTTCTTTGTTAAAGAGATGCTTTTGAAGTCTATTTACTGACAATTTTGACAGTGGCTAACTACGGTTTGCCTTGTATCAGTGTTTTGTTACAGTTGTCTTTTGAGTATTACTCAGTATTCTTAAAGATTTTCCGACAAGGTTTACGTTTGCGTTTTTCCTTCTGTATTGATTTGTTTAAAATTTAATTTGTTTATCTTTTATATAACGTCTTTAATATGGGGTACAAAACAGGACGCGAGTGCTTTTTTGCAGTTTGTTTATGATTGTATAATTTGTTTCCTGTGTCAATGGAAAGTGTGCTGTGCGAATGAGCCGATCCCGGCGGTGCCAACAAATGAAGATGAAGATGAAGTGCGGTTATTGGAGTAAAACAAACTTTCTCAATTTGCTCACAATTTTTTTGCCGTGTCCGTGTGATCATTTTGTGTTGTCTCATAATACTCGGCGGTTGATGGTATGCAGGGCCACCTACAAGCAACAGAAGACGATTCGGCCCCAGTTCAAAAGCTGATAGAGAGCAGTTCATAAGCAAAAAGCAACCCTACAAATTGTCAATTTGTCCCAAGAACTTGTTCTCCAACTAGACGTACATGTACCATCCAACTGTTAAGAGAATAATGGGCTCAATTCTAAATCACAACCCTGAAACCCTGATTGACAGCAACATGGGCAGCCACGACCAGCAGCCATGACCACAAAGCCTTTATTGTAAATCAAAGCCGGCCGCCTTAGTAATCTAGCTGTCGGCAACTACAAAGGCACGTTCTGGTCTGGTTAGTCAGTGTTATTGGTGGGGTTTTTTTATATTGAAATCTGCTTTCAAATTTTTGAAAGCATCCCAAATGTTTTACTTTTAAATGTCCCGTTGATCATTGCTGTTTTTTGGGTAAAGTTATTATACCAAGAATTTTGTCTTGTTTATTATGAGTGCAGTTTTGTTCCATAGCCATTAAATAGATAACTCCCAGCATTGGTGACGCCCCCCCTCCCCCATGGTGCCAGATGCAAGGCTGTGATGGCACAGCATCGTTGCTAGCCATGATGCATACGTACTGTACAGTGTGTAGGCCCTTCGCCGATGGTACACTGGCTGCTCAGCGAACTTTATGTTATCGGTAAACAACTGAACATTACTAACGTTGCCAGAATAATGACTAAGCTTCAGGTTATTTCACATTAAAAAACTTACAATTTTACTCACCAGGTCTCTTAAAATAAATAGGAATCTAGTTTCAAAGTGGGCCCGTGCAATTGTTTTGTTGCCAAATACAGGGGAAGTAAGCATGCCATGCCAGCGCGTTGCAGTCACGCTGCAGTTTGCTAGTGGAGTGAGCAAGGACGTACGCGCCAACGCGGTGTATACTATACCGTATTTCAAGGTTTTTGTTATGATCTTAATAATAGTCATGGGTACCCGGGTATCCGCCCGTTATGGGAATAGGGTACCCGGTCCCGTAAATGCACACCCTTACGGCGTATTCCAACTTGGTGAAATGATCCGTCTCGGTGAAAAAATGTTAAAAAGGCATAAATCTGGATCTAAGAAACATTTCCAATATTACTAAAAAACACAATGTTCTTGACTCTCCATAGAGTTTGTACGCAACCAGGATCTCCCTTGTACATTCTATATTATGGGGTTATCATGTCAACTTATAGAAACGAGGTGAAACATGAGGTCAAAGCCGGCCAGAACGTGACTGTGTAATGGTGACTCACTGTAGCAATATCAGCAGGGGAAACCCCTTTTGTAGTGGCTCAATCACAATTATCCAACTGTTGGGAAATGACAGTCTAAAGCATCCTGGTGTGCAGTCATTTTCAAGAAAAGTGCTATTTATAAATATATATCAATTTCCAACACTAGTCAGCCAACCAGGTTTATTTTTATCTTTGTTGTTACATGTACCGGTATGTACCGTACCATTAGTCTGCCTTTTGTTAGTAATCGATATGAATGAATTCGATACCTGACCATACAATGCCTTGACTTTTAAATTGCTGTTTCATCCTACATGTAGGTTGGGTCAGAAAACCAGACTACAATAACATGATTGTTTTCTTGTTTTTTTTCAGCATTTATGAACACAAACCTTTAAAGTCAGTATAATAATATTTCATAAATAATACTACCACCCCCCCCCCCCCCCCCCCCCCCCAATACAAATCTATTAATTTCTGAAAATTATAGCAAAAGCGAATGAACATGGCATACATGTGCATGTACCGGTATGTATTTTGTGATGCAAGTTTATGGTGTACACACTGCTATATCTTGGGAGGGAGGGGGAGGGGGTGTATTTATTTGTTGGTACTTCAGAAAGTTGGATGCCACTTGTACGTACACATATCGTACTTGTACCGTATACATGTATGTACTACAAAAATACTTAATGTTTCATTGGTTTATTCTGGGGATGGGACATTATGTACCGGTAGTTATCCTACCAGCGCAAATGGAACACTAAATAATTTGGTATACCGGTACATGTCAGGGTTTCCCTTTAGCGGTCGCCCGGTTGCCAAATGCGACCCAAAAAAGCCACGGACGACTCAAAACACTTCCCTCGGTCGTCCGGCCGGCGAGTTAAAATATTGAATACATTACATGTGATTTCCCAGATCAACTGTTTATACCAGTACCTGTACAGCAGTACCTTTACACAACAGTGCACGCAGTACCACCTTTATACACATGTAGTAGTACTGTAGTTTTACTTTAGGTTTTTTCATGACACAAAATCAATGGACGTCGTTCCGGTTCGCGTTACAAATCAAACTGAAGAAATTACTTCTCCTGTAAAATTTTTAAGGAGGACTCCGCTGTTTTTGCCCCAATATGCCCTGATAAATCAACAACTAAAGGCTTTGTCTTCCCGTACGGTACGGTGCGGTACGGTGATGGTGCCAAAAAGCCATGTGCTCGCCCCATGCAAAGCATGCATAATGCAGGCGCATTGTTGGATTGGTTTCTGCCGCACGCTTCAATGGACAAAGTTAAGGACCGAAACCAGTCCATGGCCGACATGCATGGATTTTTCCGTTACGCGAAATGGTCAAATTTGACATCGTAAGATGTAAAAATGCCCGGCAAACAAACGTCGATGAAGAAAGTCATATCCTGCAGGTTAATTATCAGATCATGGTCGCCCTTTTCTGTTTTTGTATTTTCTGTTTTATCGTTTCGAGGTAGTACGCTCATCCTTCTTGAGCGATGTAGCATGTTTCTGCAAAATGTTCTACCGCGGCATGTTTCCTGCATTCAGTTTACGCTTGTGTGGTGTGTTGGTCAGCTCGGCGTTCATCGTGTGAAAGATTTAGGCCAACATTCTCCGGGTTTTTTTCCAAAAAGTTTTCAACCTTAAACATTTAATATGCTTTTACAATAACTCCGCCAGTTTTGTTGTCACAGGTGAGGTTTAGTTTTGATAGCTTTTGTGGCAGATGCAAATTAAATCTTCCCGCAAGATCAGCGATTACAACAAGCAGTGGGCTGTAAAGTGCCGTGCCGTGCCGCGTTACGGCAATTTTCCCGCACACGCGCGCTTTCGTTACCGGAAGGTCAGTTGGCGTTGCGTAACCTCGGTGGAAAACACAGATATGGCAAATGCACACATGGGCCACTGAAAATGCTTGCGGGCCACTGAAAACTCTAATTAGGTAGCCCGGTGGGCCACTGGAAAAAAACAGTTAAGGGAAACCCCTGCATGTACATGTACTATTTGTAAGTTGTGCATTAATTTTTATAACTTGAAGCAGCAAAAGTTCTCAAAATCTAAAGAAGAGTGCTTGTTGCCTATTCAGAGAATATTCTTTGAGACATTTTTTGACTTTTCTTCAAAATGACAGCATGCCGCAAGGAATAATTTCACAGAGAGTTTAGAGTCATTAACATCTTTAACCCTAACTCCCAAACCCAAAATTTTCTTACACATGTTACCTAAATCCTGCAAAATCCTCCTCCATTGAGCTATAAAGCAGCCAAACATGGAATGAACAGAGCTCTGCTAATTAGTGCCCTATTACAACAAGGGTCTGCACACATGACCCTTGGTATGCAACTGCTTCTTATACTTGACACATAACTTATCTTGAATGAAGTTCTATATTAGCAATGTGCATAGAGCATGGGCAGTGTGAAAGTACAAAGTAACAAATACTGTAACCTCAATCCTCCAAAATCCTCATTTGGATATGTATCCAAGTAACCTACATGTACATGTACATCCTCCAATACTTCCAGCATTAGTTTAGGCCTTATAATATTATGACCTGGATCCTGTATTGTCATCCAGTGGCAAAAACCAAAACGCTAGGTCAATCCTACAAAATTCTCCTATGCATCAACTTCTAGTGCCCTCAATCCTTGCAAAATCCTGGTTTTGCAAAGAGGATTTTAAGGATTTCGGGATGGTTACGGTTAATACATCAAGTAAGCTTATGAACAATAATTTGGCTGGTTACTTTTTTTATAATTGCAAAAGCTATACTGTACTGTCCATATACAATGTACCGGTATTAATGTATGTCCTACCGGTACATGGAATGACAGACACAAACACAAGTACATTTTCCTTGTTTCATTAAACCTGGTGGAGGGATTGCTCTTCAGGCAAATTGGACACATGGTGAATATTGGATTGACACACATGATGTATAGTATGGCAGATCATGCAGACATTAATGAGATTGTGCCTTTGATGAAACACAAGCATGTAATTTAGCACACAGTCAGAGTATCAGGTACATGTATGTCATACATGTAACTCATAAGAAAGATATTTGGCAATAGGGCCATCACAGATTTGTCATAAAATATAGGTAAAATAACAAGTATTTTTTTTGTTTACAAGTATAAAATGGTTACAGGTTATTACATGTAGTTATTCTATAGTTTTCAAAAGGACAAATCTGTGATGGCCATATAGCCAAATATCTTTCTTATGACGTACAAACATTCCACTATCTGTCCCACTCTAGTACATTTGGGCAACTATTTTAGCCTTTATCCTTTAACCCTAACCACCCCAAGTCCATCAAAATCCATTTCCTGTTTTGGAGGATTTTAGCAGATTCAGGATACCTCCATATTGAACAAACTGGAGGAGTGTGATGGATTGAGGATTTTAAGCCTAGCGTTACTGCAGGAGTTTGATGGATTCAGGATTCAGAAATTGAGGGTGATAGACTGTGATGGACTCAATGGAGAAATACACTGCACTTTTTTGTATGCCACCATGGTATTCTGAATCCGCCATCAACTTTTGCTGGTTGATTATTGAAGGACTCAGGATATCTCCAGTATGCATACTGGTGGAGTCTGATGGACTCAGGACACCAGCAGTTTTTGCAAACCAAACTTGGTGGATTGTAGCGGATTCAGGATACAGTACTTTCTAGAAAAAGCAGTGAGGGGGTTAGGGTTAACATGCATACGCAAGTAGCAGGAATAGCACGGATATCTTAGAAAATCTAGATGTGCAGGGTGCATTATAGGTTAATACAGGTACATGTACCACACTGTTAAATTGCCATGGATCAACTAATCAGGAGCGAGGATTCAAGTTTGCTGGCCAACGCAGAGAGAACGTTATCTGTTCCAATCGATTGCCTCTTGACAAAAATCCATCTCCTGACAAGAATCCACACCACCCACCCCAACCCCCCACTGTGGGAGATTATGGAGGCTGTCAAGCAAAGAGTCAGAGTCACGTTCACGCAGTTTGTATCTTTCACTGTCTTTTACTTCTTTTTTTGTGTGTTTATCCTGGTTTTTTCTCTTTCTTTCATCGACTTGACAAATGGTGGCAAGTTCACGGCCTTGCATTGCTGTCAATAAATCCCCACTGATGTGTGACTGATGCAAGTTCACTAGACTCAAAACCCATAGCCATTCCACCTTGTACAGAGACAGGTCTGGGCTGTGCGTGTAAAAACCTCACCTTGCACCTATACTATTGGCTATCCTGTGAGCAGAAGTGGAACATGGAATTATGTACGGTAGTGTGTCTGTGTCCCATACCACAAGGCCGAAGACAGAGTGGTATGGCACAGGGACGCACTACATTTTCGGTGTTCCAAGAGTGCGAGCGAGATAACAAATTTCTTTTCAAGCAAACTTGACACGCAGTCAAGATGTCTTGACGCGCAGTCAAGATGTAACATGGATGGCGGTGCGCGAAACAACATTTACCACACGCGCGCATCAGGGTTCTAGCCACGGTGGGCGGCGCCGAGCGGTACCGCCCGGCACTGCAAATTTCCGCCCGGCACTCGGGTTCAAATTGGCTGTGCCGCCCGGCACAAAAAAAACCAAAAAATTAATCAAATTATGGGCACAAAAGAAAGAGAGGAGATACAAAGTCTCGTTAATCATGTTCATGTAGTAATTTATTTTATTAACTTAGCTAGACTTTCACAGAAACATGCAAAAATTAACTGGACCCCCGGCCGTGAGGCGCGAGAGCTCTGCTCGCTGAGCTTGCAACGCTTTGCAATCTGATAATTTACCCGGCACTAAAAAGGTCCTAGCTAGAACCCTGGCTCGCATCAATAATAGTTTGCAGAATGTAACGATCCACCTGGAATGCAAACTTGCAGCTTTTAAATTTCCAATGGTTGGTGCAGCACTGCATTTTGTGTATCGCGCAATACCATGGCTTTAGAACAGCGCAACACACAGAGTTTGATATGGGCAGTGCAATATGGTGTCATATCACACCAAGAATCGACCAATCAGGATGGAGGATTGTTGGAAGATAATGTTGGGTACACTGTACTCTTATCTTTAAAGTTTAAAAGGTACAACAATTTGAAAACATAACAAACTTGCAAATTATTCTGAATTACCTTTGGATAATTTATTAAATTAATTTGTAATATGTAGGTTTAGCTGCAGGTTGTGGGTTCGAGTCCGGCCTTGGACTACAGTGCGTGTGCCTTTCAGCTAACGTCCGTCGATATATATCGATATTACTCAAATACTCGTTACTATTTTGACATCGATATATCGCCGATGTCACTTTTTTTAAATCATAACAAAATATCGACATTTCGATATCGAAAATGTTGATTTATCTAAATTTCGATGTTCCTAAATGATATCGAAAACACCGAAAGATTGTCAGATTATCCAGAAAATCTCAGGGCAATAGTATATTAGAAAAGCTGCCGTCTTTATTTGTAGCTTAAAACATTTGAGTATGCCTATTAAATAAATTCGTTCGACGACCAACTGCGGTTGTGAAGTTGTTCTTTGTGTTTCACCCGCGGCCCGTCGCTAAAGTTCACAACCGCTTGCACAGTAAAATCTCAAAAGAAACCGGCCATGCCGCTCCAGCCTATCGGTTGTGAATTCGGGACGTAACCCTTCCTTGATCTGATAACATTTTGGGGTGGCCAATCACGAGTCGGGAATTGCGGGGAGCGTTCTCTGCACCCTGCTATTGGCCTAGCAAGCCAGTCTGGATTCCAAGACCGAGCTGTTCATTTGGGGCGCGCTGTCCGTTATCTGGGCTTATTGAGGGCGCCCTTATAATCAAATAAGAAACAAATGAACAGCAGCTCGGTCTTGGAATCTAGACTACATGTAGTAGCAAGCGGAAGCGGCAACCGTAATCATTTCTTATCTTCGTTGTAAAACCATAAACACGCGGGCTGGCGCAATTTGATATTGTTCGGACCGACAACATGCGCGGAGGATCAAGCCAAAAACCGGTATGCAACGTACCTAGTATTAAACGGTCTTCAGTATATTGAATGAGCGCTGTTTTTAGGCTTCATCTTGCACACGGGAAATAATCGATATATCGAGTATACTCGATATTGAATTTCCGATTAATTGATTATTATAAAAAACTGACATCGACGGCCTGTACTTTCAGCAAGGCACTTTGTCACTCATTGCTTCTCTCCACCCAGAAGTAAATGGGTACCTGTGAGGGCAGATATGGTTATTGTAGTTTATTTAGCAGCTTTGCACTGAAATGGCAGCATTGAGCTTTATACTCCCCAGGGAGCTGAGATGGTATTTGGAATGTTTTGTGGGCCCAATGACCAGGGTAATGTGAAAGTGATTTGATATCGTTGGTGATTAAGCGCTACATGTATACATGTAAGCACCACACATTATTATTATTATAATTAAATCATGGCACCTGGTGTGCTGTCATTTTCAAGACAAGGATGGTTCTCAAACCATGTGTCTCACCTGCTTTCAGGATTACCCTATTTTACAACTTGAACTTAAATGACCTTTGACCTCAGTATGTGACCTTTTATGTCAACATCACATTCAAGTTTCCATATAAGTATGACCCAAGTTTTATTGCAATTGACCCAAGTTTTATTGCAATTGACCCAAGTTTTATTGCAATTGACCCAAGTTTTATTGCAATTGGACCAATTTTACAATTTCAGCTTTTCACAACTTGATTTCAAATGACCTATGACCTTAGTAATTGACCTTTGACATGGCCACCATATACATGTAAAGGTTACAACATTGCATGCATGACCCAAGTTTGATTGCAATTGGATTAAGTTTTCAAATAAGACAAGTTTTACAATTCAAGCCAATTTAAGAGCTTGAACTCAAATTTCCTTTGACCTCGGCACTTGACCAATAAAACAATTAATTTAGGGTTTTCAGAACTTTCTAACCGAATAGGAACAAAGCTAGTGATTAGCTCCTTCAATTGTACCGTACAAGTTTCAAAATGTTAAACCAAACAATAATGATTTTATGATGAACATTTGTGTTAGTTCCATGTGTACGGGGACAACTAGTAACACAGTGCGACATTGAGTTTGGAGTAGTGTTGTTTAAAATCCTATGCTGTTTGAATGAATACAGCAACTCCAACCCCTTGGCTCTCGCACTAAAAAGCATACCAAACTAACAAACTTGGGACACACAGTTGGGACACACAGAGTGTTTACATACACATACATTCTTTTGATACATAGCGTTATGGGGACAACCCATAGGGTTTGTGTGTAAACTAAAATCTCTCTAATCTCAAACTCAGAACACTCTAAAATTCTAAAATTTTCAGGATCACCCTAATTTGTCCTCTTCTTCATTTTCTTTCATTATACCCTAACCCGATTTTACCTTGTTCTACCTTTACTGAACACCCAACGCGCTATGGGGACTCGAAAATGTCCCCACTACTCGGTCTGTCTTTTCCGAACAAAAGAGCCTGTCCCCCTAACGTGGTGAGTGCCTACCCACATAAGTTGACCAGGGTGACTAGCGTGTTTCACCCAAGAATAAATTCCCCTAAACTCTTTTTAAACATCTTTACAAGTCTCGTGTCTTTCTGCCCTGAACCTCACATAATTCAACAGGGTCTCCCTGGGCCGTTGGTACTGATTCAAACAACAAGTTTCTATGGTTTGGTACATGTACCAAACCTAGAAAAACCTGCAGTTGGTTCGAGTTTGATGGGTTTAGGGTAGTTAGGGTTTTAATCTGTCTTGTTTGGCGAGTGTCTGCTTGATAAGGCCAAATAAAAACACATGTTTAGCGTCAAAATGGCCGCCCGACACATCTTAATTCGAGTCATGTAGTGAACATGTCACACCCTATCTTCCAATTTAAAATTAAAACATGGTTCACCCACGATTAAAAATAAACATTTATGTGGGTCGATCATGTATGCACCGTACCTGACTACACGTCACACCCTAGCCTTCCTATTAGAAAAAAATATATTCCCAGAGCATGTACACAGTGATGCTAAAGTCTAAAATACGATCTTAAAGGCCCATACACCATTGGTCATTACTTGAATTATCATGAATGAGTAGATTTTGGGGGCTGTATTTTATAGTAAATATTGTTTAACTGAGCTGTCCTAAGTTTTACTATCATGGATGCTGAGAAAAGCACGAAAAACAGCGGTTTGTTTCAACCGGCGTCGAGCAGTTATTCTTATGTTATCTTTGTTTTTTCGCGATCGCCATCCGGCGATCGCGAATCTTTCATTATAAAATTATAATTTTCGGAATAATTACAGGATATCTAGCGCAATAATTTTGCTGGATGCTTAGAATTAACATTTACTTTCAAATGATTAAGATATTTCTTAATAATTCGGTAGTAAATATTTTGATATCTGCAAATGGTGTATCCTACCTTTAACATTTTATTATCTTAAAACAAAATTTTTTTTTAAAAGGAGGCGGCCCCCAAAAAGGAAGCGGGCGGTGACGCTAAACATGTTTGGTTTTTTATTTGGCCTAATGTTTGTGGAAACGGAAAATATTGGTCATATCCTTACTTCCAGAAATAGTAAATTTCCCCATATTATGAGCTTTCACCCAACACAGTGATGACTAAACAGTACATTCTTTCCAAGTATTCAACAGAAAAAACACGAACTGATGCAATTTTCTAAATTTAGATGTGCTCAAAGTGTCATGCGATTGGATGACAAACAAAACTGAAAATGTGTGCACAAACGTATTTGGAGCCGAGTAGCAGTTACAATTTTTTACTAAACTGCATGAATGAAGCCTGCGTTGAAGTCGAAGCTGGGGTTTGGAAAACGGAATAGAGTTAGGGAGCTGGACTAATCGTGTCATTAGCAGGCATGCACAATCGAATACTGTCGTCTTTGGTAAAGACTACATCTCACTTGAACCATGGGTATTTTACACGGAGACTGCGGGTGTGCACTGGGTTTGGCCAATGAATGAGCGCTAGTAATAAGTGGTGCGTGCACATGTGTACGTATGTCAAAGTCACTTTATATGGATAGCGTTGATACGTGAATGCCCGTGATGTATATTCACATGGCTTCTAAACTTTATTGTTATGATTCACAATTATCAAAGTGAACAAAAAAATTGGCAAGGCGGGACTTGAACCTTTGATTTCTGGAATACCGGTCCGGCACTCTGCCGGAAGCGCGCGAAGCGATACACTGACCTGTGACATCGCAGAGCACCCCCGCGTATAGTGGTATGGTCGGCATGCACTTTGGCAGTGACGTCACAGATTTCCCACAATGCTCTATCAACATCATGACGAACAACAAGTGTGCAGTACTCGCTCGAATACTGTCTTCGAATTTCCTCGATTTGCAGGTCAAGAATTGATCGTGAATACCTTAGAACTAAAGTTCGGTAAACCCAGCTTGGACACATATGGAAGGCTATTTATTTAGACTATTTAGAGGTATTTTGTGTGAATTTTGGCGACATTTTGAACCACACTTAAGAGATAATCATTCGTCAATATTCGTCTCGCAAGTAGCGCAAGATAATGCCCAAATGTTAAAAGAGCGATAACTAGAGCCTAGAGCCAGGCCAGTAACTCGGTCTAAAGGCAGCCTAACTGTAACTAGTACTAGTATAGAACGTCATTATGTCATGATTAAGAATTTAGGGGCAGTTAATCGCTTGGCTGTTAATCATACCCCCATACCATAAGCTTTGTGCATACAAAGCTTCTTGGCTTGTTTGTTCTCCATTCCCATGATGCATTGTTGAGAATATCGCAAAGGTTTAATCATTCCTACCCAAACATCCAGCTTGACATCTTTGACTGTCCCCGTTCCACTGTACAAATCAACGCTCAGCTGATCGAGTGTCAGTTTCTCCTCGAGAAAACCCCCCACGTAGTGTTGCAGAAGATACCTGCATGCCTTCTTCTTAATGTAATCCGGCCACGGAAAATACCAAGGCATGTTTACGATTCATTCAATTCGAAAAATAATGCCTAGAAAGTGACAATTTTTCGGTGACTCCAGCGATGTGCTCGAATAGGAAACAAAACGACGTAGGCAGCCATGTTGAAATTTGCAATATCAAAACACTTGACGTCACCGGGATTAATTAGTTCAATAGAGGGCGCTGTTAAGGCCAACGTGCGCGGCGGCGCGGACGGACTATAGGGCTAGCAGGAGATAGAGCTCTCAAAGGCAGAAAAGCAGCATTCCGAAAGTCAACTTGAACAAGCGTAATTTTTGCCTTTTAAGGAATTTATTAAAGTTTCGGGAAAGGAGACCATACTAAATTTTCTAGTTGTTGTTTTTGTTTACCCATGTTTGTCTAAATTGTGCCTCCTAGCGCTCAGATAATCCTATCTCCTGACTCACTCGAACAAAAGGCCGGGGACTTTGCTCCTGCGATGCATATTACGTGAAGTAACAAAGGGCGGGGAGCTCTGACAAAAGGGCTGGCAAATTCGGGACGCAAGTAAGTTCAAACGAGCGCAAGGCCAATAAATACAAGCTGAATCCTGCCACTAGGTCGTGGAACGTGCCGGTGCTACCTCCAATGCGCATGCCCGGGCTATCAGGTGCCCCAGGTGAAAAAAAACCTGGTTCTGCATGTCTAATTAAACTCCCTTAACTACGTACGAGGTGCCTGGAAAAAAAATTCCAGTTCAAGGTTGGGGTATTCTTTTCCCTTTTGGACCCCAGCTTTGTGTTTTGTCCTCTCTGGGAATTCTCTTGTAATGGCATATTATAGTTCCATATACGGATGCTATAAAAACGGCCGTGATTGCGCTTATCCCGGCACTGCATCGTTCTGAAGAGCAGCCGACGTCGTCAAAATATTCTGCTCATCACTCCCTGTCTCTACTTTAATTTTTTTCTTTCTGTAATCATCAATTAGTATTTTACTCTCCTGCAAAACAAAATATATTGCACTATGGCAATCTCTTTCACAGACGGCGTGTACTGCCGCGGTAAGTTCATCGCTAAAGACGAGAATGATAATTCGATCTTCAAGACTAAGGAGACGGCCTACGCAGCTAGTCCGTCATCGTCATCAGCGCGCTCCTGGGATGAGACCTCCACGACCGCAGCCGCCCACGCCGTTCCTCGGATACCGACCGCGGGTGCAGATGATACCGCCGTTGCCTCGACGCTTGGACGCGGTGCGTGGGCGGCGTGGGGATCATCCTTGCTGCGTATCTTTGTCTGCGTCACCGCTGGGGCTATCTTCGGTTTGGCAATGGAGAAGGGACGGGGTGAGCATTAAAACTGTATCTAACCTGTAAATAAAAGCAGTGTATATTGTTTCCTTTTAACCTCCATTATGCAGTCTTATACTTTCGGCTGTATTGTTTATACAATCATTGCTGCAAAGTTTGACATAAAACTTTAATCCAGAGATTCAAGTGTTATTTTATTTCCTATTCTGGCTTCAGTTGAGCCCTTTGAGTTAGTCGGGAGCAATTTTTTATTTTGTTTAATTGTGCCTATTTATTTGTATGGACCATCGATCAATAATGATTTGACAGGTAAGATACATCATTGGTAATTTTTTGAATTATTATGAATGGGTGGATTTGGAAAGTTGTATTTTATAGTAAATGCCGTTTAACTTGACGCGTTCGAAGTTTACAATCACAGATGCCAAAGAAAGCAAGAAAAATGGCGTTTGTTTTCAACCGGCGTCGATCACTGATTCTTATTATGTTCTTGGGTTGTTTTTTTCGCGATCGCCGTCTGGCGATCGTAATTTTTTTTAAATATATAATTCAATTTTTCGGAACAATTATAGGATATTTAGCGCAATTATTTCGCTGGATGCCTACAATCATTATTTACTTTCAAATAAGTATTTCTTAATAATTCGGTAGTAAAATGTTTCGATATCTGCAAATAATGGTGTATCCTACCTTTAATTTTAAAGATTGTTTAACAAACTCCCATGTTCAAAAAGCACACCTCAATACACAATTGGAAACTCTTGCGACTTTGCGTTGACAATATAAGCCATTTTTTCAATTTTTTTAATGTACTGTTAAACTCCGAAAAAGTTGTTTTATCACGATCTTTTTGTTTCGTATACGCCCAGACTTAATTCATATGATGTTAAAGATTTGAGTTTTTTTATATTTAAAATTATAAAGTTGTGTGCCAGTCATTGGCAACTGATGCTTCATGGGATAAGCTGTTTGCCAGCACCGATTCTCTTTTGTGAATTGTGTGGTTCTGAAAAGATATAATATTTTATATCAATAATATTGATTTTCGGCCGGTAGTTGCAATAATGATGACAGTGGGATGAGAAACTAAATTGAACATGCTAACAATAGAGACCTCAGTTTCAATAACGATAATCAATAAATTAACGGAAGAGTTGTGGACAGCGTTTAATTGATGTTTCGCTGACGGTCACTTTCGACTGTACCGTATGTACACATAGAGCAGTAAACGAGAGTTACAGTCGGAAATATCTACACTTCCCCGAAATTCCTACGTGGTCAGGTGTAGCATGAAATTCAGACTCAATTAAATATGGACTCATTGGTAGTATTGCGCATGCTCAATTAAGTTATGATCGTGATAATTAGGAGAGTGACTGGCCACGTGAGGGGGTTTAACCAATAATAGGGGAAATTAGCCCAATTTCGACAAGAGTCGAATTTTCATATACGACACCAGCACAGCGGCAATATTTCGTTTCTTAAAAATAATGTTTTCAACCTTGTAGGCTTATATTAATTTCCTCAAACGCCATATTTCCTATATCCATCCATCCATCCAAAACCAGCTGATGGCGAACACAGAAGGTAATTACACCGTACTATAAAACAAAATAAGGAAATTTTTCTCCTGTAACTAACGAATTTTCAACTTGAAGGCCCGTGTTTTGTTAAATAAAAAACAATTTTCCAATTTTAGTTTTAGACGCACCCCCCCCCCCCCCCCCCCAAACGCTAATTGCGTGAGCCCAATTATTGTCTGTCGACAGTAATTACTCGAATTCTGTGAAGAAACAATGAAATAACAAAACGTCTGTACTTTTTTTATTTAGTTCAATATCGCATCCGATGTCTCGTTTGGACCCCGCAAAACTGGCCCCAAAAGGGTTCCACTGCCTCTCAATACAAAGCTATCGTAGCTAATTCAATGATCGCTTCTGGGACGGGAAGGCCTATTTCCTTGAAACCTTGAAAACACTACAATACTCTCTTATATACTGGTTGTCTGTTACTCGGGGATCAGGACATTTACTCCTTTTCAGCCTCTTTTCCTCAAAAAAAGAAGTCCAACTGTTATCCGGCGTTTTCCAAGAATTATTACTTCATCAAGCAAATTGTGAGAAATCGAATTCTATTGTCGATAACGAAAATGGCGGTCGTGTGTTTAGTTTTCGTCTTAAAGATATTTTAAGTTTTGGTATATAAACACTCGTACTTTGATGTGATCTTAATGTCTTACCCGGAATTGTCACAAATGGGTTTTCACACACAATTGCTCGGTTAGGCATGACTGGAAGAATACCATCAAGGTGTATCATTTGAAAGCATATTGCTCATGCTCTAGTCAGTGACTACTCCTTTAAACGTTGGGATTTCAACCATTAACTTGATGAATTTCACAAATTGAGTGTTGAATTCAACTTTAATTTTAAGCGTGTAAAATTATACCAATGTTCAAACTGACTCTTCTATGTGATTTTGTTTGAATCCAGTGCGAATATTACTTTAAAATATTTTGAGAACAAAATGGGCTCGATCGTTACTGCAACTTTTAGTACACTGCAACTAGTAACAACGTCCCATGTATAACCGTTTAGCGCGTCACTTGCACGTTGCTGCAACGTTTATGTAGGCGTCGTATACTGAAACATTTAGCGTGCTTAATGGGATCGTATACGTTTGGTAATTACTCCAAAAATTAATGGCAATAAAAACTTACTTGGTAAGAAGTACAGTAGCTTTTGATAGTATGATGCATTTTTCACTGTTCACTTCGAAGTACTGCAGTTATGTGAAAAAATATCACTTTTTATCCCCAAAAATTTGAATCTGAGAAGCGTTACTGCACTGACGTTTCTTAGATTGTGTATTCCAATGCAGATTATTATTCTTGCGTGGACATAACCGCTCCAGATTTTCTGCAATATCTCAAAATCGCTACCACCTTTTGAAATGAAATCTTTGCAGGTTAGTTTTATGGTACTCTATAACTATATAGGATTGAAACAATGGGTTCCAATTACCAAACGTATACGATCCCTTTAAGGGTTACAGGGACGGCGTTACTATAGTTGCAGTAACGTGCACTCCAAGTTACGGTAACGATCGAGCCCATACGAATTCGAAGTTACGGTAACGTATCGATAAGTTTCAATTACGTGCCCACAAAGTTGCATCAACGTACCCACAAGACCCTTTCGCATGTCACGTCAACTTCTAACTTTCGCAGATCCAGTATACGTATTTTCCAGAATTTACTTGTTATTGCATTTGTTTGGGGGCTAGACAAAAGTGGGGTGTGGTGTTGGGTTTTTTTGGGAGGGGGGGGGGGGGGGCTAAAGCAACGAAAGATAACGTTACCTTGTTGCAACGTTGTTACAACGTAAAATTGTTAGCTGCGTGACTACTTCCAATTTTAATGCACAACAATTAACGCAAGTTCCGTAGAGGCCTAACTCCGCCATCTTTGTTCTTGACCGACTTGACGTTCTTCATCTGCTCCCCACTGAACAGGGAGTAAACATTCTTTCGCAAACGCCGTTCGTGTGTTCTCTTTATTCGGAACCCTGTTTGCGTGTTCATTCAACACGTGAACGGGGTTTCGAATACGCCCAAAGAGCCTGACATTCACGCTACACTGATGTATACCCAGCACGATATGTGGCAGAGGGGTACCCCCCTCTTATCCCTATACTTTATACACACTCAACACTATTGTAACCTAACCCATCCCCCCTTGAAACCTAAAAGGAATTCCTGAGATTCCAGGAACACAATGGTCAACACAAAAGAGGGGGGGTTTTCTCTGCCACATATCGTGCTTCATATGTACTGATGTTATGAAAATCAGACTCTTATATAAAAAAATAAGCCTTTTTTTTCTCATTATTGGTTAAACTCTCTCACGTGACCGGTCACTAACCATGCGCAGTACTCTACCACTGAGTTCAGCTCTGGATGTGTTTTTTTCAAGGGAAGTCAATTCAGAGAACCATTACCAATTGACGCGACTCGTTCAATATCGCCCCTGACTATACTTGGCTGTAGAAAAAAATGCTAACGTGGACGAGCTTGCGTACCTGGAAATCATTTACGTATCTATGGGATCCCGAGCGGTACTCCCACGTCTATTGACTGCATGCGAGGACAACCTCGAAATCCTCCAATCCCAAGACTTTTAGCCATTCTTTGTGGAATAAATACCAGACAGGATAATAACGCATAATAACGCATAATCCATTTGAGGGATGACGGGTGACCATGCACGAGGCTAAATAATCATTTTGAGTCAACATGCAAGGGGAAAGGATAAGGGAAAAACGTAATGCATTATACCAGAGTCTATGAACCTTCTTCACGAGGAAGCCATTTTGGTTGTGTTCCCTGTGTGTATTTTATTAATTGTGAACTGTTGAATAGAATGGCCCAGACTATTTTTGCATTCCACTCTCCCTTTGTTTTTTGTTTTTTTAAATGTGGCCTAAAACATTTGTTTATTAAAGTATGTTTAATCACAAATTTTTAATTATTCGTCAGAGAGACTGGTATTAGTTTTATATTAACTTTAGGTCATTTTTATCCGCAATCTCCCAAAATGAAGATTTGACCACACTTTCAATTCAATTTCGGTCCGACTCGTGAATAAACCTATTGGAGAAATTTCAAATTGACACCGAGCATCGGTTCAAGATAACGTCGCAGGTCACATTATTATAAAAGCGATCTGACATGCGACATCACTCCTTAACTAACTTTAATGCAGAACATGGTGCGTGCGCATACCGCCGGGCACACAGATGTAAACATAGATTAGGGCATATCGTCTATACTTAATTGCGCACGAATTATGCCCAAATAATCAACATCAGCGATTACATAGTCGATACGCGCTTCAGAGACCAGCATATCTCTTCTACACATTGTCACTCGGAGGCTTAAACCATTCAAGGTATATGGCTTACGGTGTACTTCTATGAAGTGTCTAAACTTGGCTTGTTGGTCACCAACCATAGCGCGCATGCGCAAAGGCACCATGCAAATAAAGTTGGGCTATCACGTGACCGCAAGTAATGTGAAAATGCGCTTGCTGCTGTTCCTTTCTCTGTGGTTTTACCAAAGAGCGCCAGGCAAGTACGACGGCGACTTGGGTTCGCTTTTGGAATAACACTTGAAAACGATACTGAGAATGGACAGACGCATGCGTGTCAGGGTTATAAATGCGTTTTGTTTTCGAACGGTTGTCATACTAAATCCCAGTGTCTTGTGTCTGAGAAAATATTCACTTATTCTACGTCTGAACTGAGCATCTCCTAAATAGGGCTCATCATTGGTTGTTTTCCGAATAAGACCCGAGTCAAGGTTCATCTTGCTTCAATAGTACAGCCAGAATGGTTGTTCTCATGAGGGATAGGACCTAGGATTGTTTATGCTATGTTCGAGGATATTTAACATTAAATAAAAAGTACATTGCTGCTCTAAAAGAACAAAAATATCATCCTGGCTGGTGTGTTATTAGCCCATAAATGATCAATTTCGAAAAAAATAACTTGAACGTATATACTGTCTCTTTAGGATTCATTCTCTCGGATCGAGGATTGTGATACAACGGGGAAAGGAAATTCATAGTTGGAATTGAATGTTCACACAAAAACGGTGGATCACCAAAGACATTTTAAAATTATATGACCCTGATGTAATGAGACTATTATAGGTTGACCCCTCAGAAGCTTAAAGGTAGGATACACCATTGGTAATTGCTTGAATGACAAATGGGTAGATTTGGAGGGTTGTATTTCATAGTAAATTTCGTTTATCTGACCTGTCCGAAGTTTTACAATCATGGATGCCGAGAAAAGCACAAAAAACAGCGTTTGTTTTCAACCGGCGTCGAGCAGTTATTCTTATGTTATCTTTGGGTTTTTTCGCGATCGCCGTCCGGCTATCCCGGCGATCGCGATTTTTTCTTTATAAAATTCTATTTTTCGGAATAATTACAGGATATCTAGCGCAATCATTTTACTGGATGCCTAGAATCATTACTTACTTTCAAATGAGTAAGATATTTCTTAATAATTCGGTAGTAAATATTTTCGATATCTGCAAATGGTGTATCCTACCTTTAAGCAACATTGGTTAAATTAGATTTTAGTTTTTCTTAATTTTGTCATGAGACCCCACACACAAACTGAGGCCTGTCTGGATCCTAACAGATCAAAAATCATGATACACTGTGACCTTGGAATATTGCTATCGTAGGTCCAATGCTCAATCTCGTTATAAATAGCTCGTAATAATGTTGTTAACAAGGACCATGTCGCACACGGAAATGCTGTCGCACTAGACTTTGGAAACACTTCAATGAAGTTTGAACAAGCTTTGTAAAGTCACGTTCTCGCCAAACGGCCGGCGGGCAATTAAGATACTAATTTTAGTCCCCCAGGTTGATAATCGATATTTGTCCTTGGCACTCTAGATTTGTATTCGAGAATGACGAAAATAAAACGTGTACACCCACAAAAAAAGACCAGTTTGCGCTTGTTCACAGAAATAGAAATCATGCATGGGCTATAGAAAGATTTCGCTTATGCAGGCATTCAATCCATTTCCGTCTACAACTACCGGCCAAATATAATGTTGTAATCCCCACAAGGGATTAGGCTTGTTGCTATAAATAGTAGGCCGCGTGTAGAATTTACAATGCCCGATGCTTGGGTATAGAAATTCCCTCTATAAAACCGCCGACACCAATTTCTCAATATGGCTTTGTCGCACGTGGGTTTTGCATACTTTTTATAAAGAAGCGAAGAAAAAAAAGTGACGCAGTTGGCTTTTGTCGCCGGTTGATCCTGAGGGGTTCGGTAGCACCTGTTTTGCAGGTGGAGTGTTAAGTCCAAGGTAAAATGAGCCGCGGTCGTCTTTTGTTGGAAAGTTCAAAAGCCTGGAGCCTTTAGTGGCACGTGTGCCGCGCTCGAGTCCCGCTGCAGGGAGTCCTTTCTGTGGTAAAACCACGTAGGCCCTACAACAAAACTTCGAAGTTTGGTGATCTGTATAATACGTCCCTTTTGTGTAGCCACCGCGGCGCGGCGTAACACTAATAAAAGGCCAAGGTTGCAGGTTATAATGCCAGCCGACGCCCCGTCATCCCGGATTGAAGTGGCGATTCAATGCGTCCAAGTGCCGACAACAAAGGTACTTCGGGGGATTCTGAGCGAGAAATAGAGAATGGTTGCTTCATATAAACTGTATTCTCGATGCTGAAAACAACTGAAACTCCAACCATACTGAATTCTTGGGAATTTGAAGATTTCCCATACAATTTTAAATGTAATTGTAAGGAAATGAGTATAAAAAGAGTACGTACGTGAAACATTCAAAACCGGTAACTTCAGATAAATTCGGAAGTGGGTCAAAACAGTCACAGGTACCTAAAGGATGGTTTTAGTCGCCCCAAAATATTTAAAGAAAGTCACGTTTTGTGACAGGACAGTGTAGAAATTAGGTTACATTCATCACTTCGGCTTCGTCTACCCATGCAGAAACTCAAATACTCAATACCGGTACCTATATCAACCACGAACCTACGACCCAAATTGCTGATTCAATTTAAGCGGTGATTGGCGTAACTAAATAAACGTTCATGCATTTTGTTCGAAAACCTTAGGCCTACGAGTTTGAGCCCGGTGGCTTCAACACTTGTAGTTCTACTGACAGTAGAACTAGCCATGGGCGGATACAGGGGGGGGGGGTCCAAGGGGTCCGGACCCCCCTTTTTTCTTGAGTGAAAAAAAAAAAAAAAACACGAAAAAAACGGAAAAAACGAAAAAAACGAAAAAATGTATTTCACCTAACAAGCAACGTACATACATGTACACACATACACACGTGTATTATTCTCAAACCACACACACAAGTGGGTAAATGCCGTCAATAGGGGACGGGGCATTGTCCGACCGTCTTCCCTCTTTTGTTTGTACTCTAACGTTTTCGGATGATCGCCATAGGATTTGCACACGAGTCTGAATCGGGGACCTTTGCGGAATAGGGGACCCCATTGTTCCCTTTGTCCTACGTCCCCTATTTCAATCAAAAACAAACTCACACAAAATAACAACCATATAGACTATGATTTGACTTTTTTGGCTTAGTTTTTCGAGCCGCTAGTTTGTTTATTCCTTCTTATTGCATTTCAGGCAATTACATATTTTAATTTTTTTAACGCTTTCATAAGCTTGAACGGGGCAGGCTTGCCCCAAATGCCATGCTTGGCTCACCACTGGGCCCATTTACTTGGCAGACTTGCCAATAAAAACACTGGAATTTCACCGTTTGAAGTGACGGTTGAGTAGCCCCAGCAGAACGAGTGCAATAGGCGCTAACCACAGTGTTTATATATTTGTCACGTGACCTAAATTTAAGCTAAATTTATGTAAATTACTAAACACTAAATTGGAACAAACACGCCGCTTTTTCCACCGTTTGTAGAGACGGTCGGAATAAACCCCGCTAGCACAAGCGGGCGTTTGGCGTGTAGTTTTTTAAAGATTAAACACAACTTGTAACATTTTATTTTAACATACAACTTTAAATTAAACTTACTTAATAACTATTAGGGCTTGTAATTTGTTTATTATTTTAAATGGAGTCACTGCCGGTCGCTCCCAGCCAAATCCTGCCTATGTTAAGTAGGCCTATGCCTAAGGTTTATGACCAATTAACCGTTACCTCATTTTACACGTAGTGTGAGTCAGTGTGCGCTGTTTTTAAATCCAAACTTCCAATACCGGTATCCATAATATACTCCTCTGGTCAAAATTTATTTCAAGTTATCATTCCAGCTAAAAATGGTAAATATTAGATTTTAAAAAAAAATGGTATAAAAATCAGGCTTCATATTGCCACAACATTAACAAAAAATAGGTAGAAATTGGCCTCAGATTGCGCCAGAGAGCACCTAATAAACCAAAAAATTTCAGGGCCCTTAAGCGGGCCCTGAACCCCGGCCGCAGGGACTTCGCGCTACGCGTTCGTGATGTGCGCTTCGCGTACATGCTTCCCAGTTACATGTACTCAAATTGTTACACACCAACATTTTTTTTTTAAACACCCAATTCACAAAATCCTGCCTAAGACCTTGGGTGGACCCCCCCCTTTAAAAAAATCCTGGATCCGCCCATGCTAGCGATGGTGCAAACATCCCGAGAAAATTATTCAACCCCCCCCCCCCCCCCCCCCCCCCCCCGCCCTCGCTTTGACCCTAAAAATGACAGGGGGTGCATGGGTTCAGCATATATATTACCAAAATATTGGGCCAAACATTGGCTCAGAGCTCCTAAATTAGTTTTTCTCAAATTGCCTTATATAGTAGCATGCAGGCCGAAGCATTGTAGATTTCAATGCCCCCTGACCCCCTTGTAAGGCGTTCCTTCAGAACCCCCAACCCTATTTGCTTCATGCCCCCCGGTTTGTTCAAAGCTAGACTTAGTCGCCTGAATATGCTGCATAATGTCCGTCTGTCCGCAACAGTCGGACACAAACAAAATCTCCTGAGACTCTCCCCCCCCCCTCGCAAAAAAATCCCAGCATCCGCCCCTGTACAAGGACTTGAAGATTACGACCAGAATAATTTATAATAAGTCAAAGTCCAAACTGCTAACATTTAATGAAATATCACACTTAATAGTAAGTTGCTTAAATCGACCATCTTGTATAATCGTTTTGCCTTGTATGCTGTCATTTCCAAAGAAAACTTGAAATAAACCCCCTGAATCCGCGTCTGTTTTCGCCAAACGAGAGAAAGGGCAATACTAGCCCCTTCTTCAAAACAACCAGGAAGTATCGAGTCACATCGATATGACCGAGAATCACCACTGTTAACACCATCCCTCGAGTCTGGACCAGAGCAAAATTACTTTGTGAAATGTATGAGAACGACCCAATGTTGACCGCCTATCCGTTGTTCTCTCTTATTTACGGCAGTTTTTGAGCCCCTCCTCATCCAATACCAGATGGACTTCAGCGCCATGGTGATGCTCAAGATGTTCCTGGCTGCCGTCTCGGCGGTACTTGTCTCCATGTCGGCCCTCTCTGTGCTGCCAAAAACGACCCAGAGGTTCCAGCTAGCGAGAGACAACTTTATCTGCCGGTTGAGTGCCAAAGGTGTGGCAGCCTCGGTTGTCGGGGGAACTCTGCTGGGCATCGGGATGACTATTGGCTGGCGCTGTAAGTAGTGGGGCGAGATCGTTACTCGTAAACTGTCACATTATACGTTTTGGTGCGAAACACGGTACCCTCTGGAGATGGGGACAATGGGAGTGAAAAGGTCTCCAAAGGGTAATTTCTATAGATAAATAGTCTCCATTAGAAATTTCAAGAAATTAGATTTTTGGATTGTACCTAAATTACTCAAAAACTAGGGTTAGAATGTGGGTTAGGGTTAGTGTTTGGGTTAGGTAGGGTATAATATAGGGTATATTGGGATCGAAATCTCAACCCAGGAAAATAATTGGGGGTTAAAATGGAGCATTTTGAAAAACGTGCTGGACTTTCTAACCATTTTTTACACGACAACAAAGCCATGTCTCCACAGTAATACAAAAAACGCGATTCGGTGCTTCGCTAAGTTTAAAAAACGTGAAAGGAAGTAATACACTACAAAGTTAAATTCAACATCCTTGGTGTTTATAGTCCGAGTCAATTAGGACCCTGCTTATCACTTTTTTTAACATGACATATTTTGACATGATCTGGCAATAATAGGGTCCGAGGGAGCCCGCAGTGGTCAATTAACATAAAAAAAATTAAATCAAACTTTGACTCCCACAACAAAATCCGATTTCACCCTCAAAACGACCACAAAATTACTCGATATAGCCATCAGAGGAACAAGCAAACATCAAAGATAAAGATTGAGGTACTAAAGGTTTACTTACGATTCAGATGAAAAGTGGAGAGAGCTTTGGTGGCATTCTTCTTACACTCGTTTTAAAAACCAGAACCAGTTCATACTTCAGGTGTATGGGCATGTGTGGAAACAGCTTGGGTTGTGGAAACAGCTTGAAAGATATAATTCTCTTTTTGGTGATAAACTGGTTATGAGAGATTGTGATATTTCAAATCGGCATGCTCTAATCTCTCAAAATTAAATAGCATCTCCTCCAAAACCTATACAACGGGGCGTACTACACCCACTAAACAACCTTACTAACTCTCAAATAAGAAGGTATATAGGCATGTGAACTCTCTTCTTTTAAGCCGATTTTAGTTTTATTTTATAATTTAGATTTTCAGTGTTTATTTTCTGCACTTGCTGTGTATATATTGTTATGCAAATCGCCGATCACAAGGCCAAAGGCCACTCGAGGTGTGGGCTATACTGAAGGAAAGTGTGGAAGAACCAGCCCCTCACACTGAAACAAGACATTCTGATCTCTTCACAGCGCGAATAGGGTTGGGATGGGTAACTAGTCCACAGCATCTACCCATATTATGTGTAGAAGTGTCCTAGCCCAGGCTGGACTTGAACCCCCGACTTGCAGAAACTACCCGCAGACCACGAATTCAATGCTCCTGACAACTAGGCCACGACAGGAGCATTGACAAAATCACAGATTTATTTAGCTGCTTCTTGGGTATTTTCAGCTTTTTGTATAATGTGCTCACTCTCATCCCTGCAGAAGTTATATGTAGAAAGCACAACTTGCTAAAGGAGATTCAAACTTAAAGAGAAGTTATCCCAGACTGTCCTTTCAATGGATTCATCCAAACCATACTTGAAATGTAGTCTGGGTTATTATTATTACATAAATTTGATGGAGTTAATTATTATCTTGTTTGTCTACTCTATAGTGTCCCGGTGCTGTTCTTGTCCAGATAGGTGCAGGAGTGCCCAATGCAGGTAAGTTCAAAAGTGTCAACAAATAGAATCCCTTGCCTAAAACCACGAACAAGTCAACAAATAGTACAACCATAAACGATGTGCATAGTTGACATTTAATCAGAAATAGAGATATCTCTATTTTTAATAGAGATATCTCTATTTTTTTTAATAGAGATATATCTGTTTCTAATTAAGATATCTCTATTAAACTAAAAATAGAGATACAGTATTTGTATTTCTGAAAAAATATATCTTTATTTCAAACCATTACACTGAGGAATTCAACATATTTAGTGTTTAATTCGTCAGTTTTATGTATGGAATTCCAACTTTTATAGAGTAGTCACTGACCGCACACTTATAAGGTTGATTAAACATTTATTAGAGATATCTCTATTTTTGAATAAATGTCAACTATGCACGCCATACAACCAGCTACCGAACGATTATTGAAATACAAATTTTTGACAACACACTACATTTGATTTATGCTTCGTAAATCAAAATGTCAAGTCAAAAGTATTATAGATTTACATTGGGAATACAAATGCACAGGCAGCATCATTGAAGCACAGATTTAAAGGTAGTATACACCATTGGTAATTGCTTGAATTATCATGAATGGGTGGATGTAAAGGTAGGATACACCATTGGTAATTGCTTGAATTATCCTGAATGGGTGGTTTTTTTTGTTGTTTTTTTTTTTGTTTTTTTTTGGGGGGGGTTGTATAGTAAATATCGTTTAAACTGACCTGTTTGAAGTTTTACAATCGTGGATGCCGAGGAAAGCAAGATAAACGGCGTTCGTTTTCAACCAGCGTCGAGCAGTGGTTTCTATGTTGTTCTTTGGTGTTTTTTTCGCGATCGCCGTCCAGCACGCCGGCCCTAGCGGATCGCATTTCGTCAAGTGGAAATTTCAAGTCGACATGCACGCGCACGTAGCTAGCTCGATACTTGAGCGTACGTGGGAGTGTAAACATGGTCCATCAGGCCCCGTACGCGGGGGTGCGACGGGTGCGTACGCACCCCCCCCAAAAAAAAATTACCAAAAGGTCCACATTTTCCGGGGTAAATAATGGTATTTTGATGTAGAAATAACTGTACTGGCACACGAAAAATTTTGGTCCCATTTTTGGTCCCATTTTTCCCCCCGTCAGTACAAATTCGCCCCCTAAATTACTAAAAGGTCCACATTTTCCGGGGTAAATAATGGTACATGTATTTTGATGTAATGTATTTTGATGTAAAAATAACGGTACTGGCACACGAAAATGTTTGGTTCCATTTTGGGTCCCATCAGTACAAATTCGCACAACCCCCACCCCCCCCCCCCCCCCCCCCCCATAACAAATCCTGCGTACGGGCCTGTCCATGGACGTACGACGCGCGTATACCGCACCAGCACCAGCACCAGTAAAAGTAACGAAATATCGAGTCACATTATACATAAAGACAAAATGCACATATTTCTCTATAAATCATTATTACTTATTCCATTTTTCTTAAGTGTCAGAGGCAGCGATATTGGCCCTCCAAAAATAAGTCGCAGAGGCGCGACGGTAAAAAAAAATTGCGACTGAATAAAAAAAGTGCATCGGTAGAACTGCCAGACTCGGACTGTGTTGCATTCTGTTATTCGTTATTGAGGCGCGCGTAGTGACGTTCTGTTGTTGAAACGTTGACATTTAGGGTTGGGGGCGGTCGGGAGATAGGGTCTGGGGTCGGGACAATTTTGTGTGTGTAGGAAGTGTCATAAAATAAATAGGACCGGGGTTCAAAATAGGGTCGGCTGCCCCGACGGTAATCGGAAACATAAGTATTTCCACCGGTAAAACCAATGGTTCTTATATCAAAACCACTATAGCTCTTCTCAAAAGAGATCCTTTCACATGGTGTTACCGCCAATCTTTCTAAGTAAAAGCATAATATTGTTACAAAATTGTTACACTGACTTGTTTTAGTTGGGGTGGGGAATAAAGTAATAATATATGATAAGTTTTGAGGGAAATTTAATTTTCTGGCTGAGGAAATCACAAAGATCAATACTTGTTTCGTTTCAATGGGTGAAAAGTTGAGTCAACTTATACTGAAGTTATAGTGAAGGGTTCAGTGGCCGGTGAGATGGAATATACCACTTCACAAATGTGACAAGGTTGTCAGCTAGCATAGGATCCTGAATTAGTCACACCGTAATATTGCCGCCTGATTCCAAAGTGACAACAATAACACACTCAACTCTTACTGAATTGCCGTCGACAACCACACAGAGCCTTTTACCAAAAAAATTATAAAAATTATAGCGCTCTATTGTTGCTTATTGTGTATAGCTTTTGGTGGAAATCGTCGTGGTGGTGGTGGTTGGGGGGGGGGGGGGGGGGGGGGGGCTGATTTACCTACACTATACAAGTACAAAAATCTATTGATGAGCAAAATAACTGACATATAGGAAAGCTAAAATAGAAACCCAGTCAAATGATAAATAATACATTTCCTACTTTGTCTTCTTCTACTAGGCCTTTTTTTCTAGGGGTGAAAATAATATTGTTTGCTCTGCCAATATTGCAATCTGGCTTCAACAACCAATAAGTAATCTACCAATCAACTAATCTACCAATCAACTAATCAACCAATCAATAATCAACCAATCAGTAACAAATAAATAAGTAACCAACCAACCAATCGGTAACTAACCACCCAACCAATCGGTAACTAACCAACCAACATATGAGGTTATTTTCTTGAAATCAAAGTTGATTTGGAAGTTTCACTCAATTCATACATCACTCTTAATCTGCATTAATAAAAGGTTCTTGTAACCTGGTTCCTCACAAAACAGTTTGAACATTATTCTCAAGTCCACAAATTATATGGTGCTTTGAAACTCAATATATTCCTAACAGTATATAGGGCGATGAAACATATTGCATATTAAACCTTTGGTGTGAACACTTGATTTTCTACACTTGCATAACATGATCAATCAAACTGACAAACCGATGTGAATTCACTCTTAAGACTATAGCAATTTAGAGTAAATTCACTGTAATTTTAGATTCTACTGAATGAATATCACTGCAAAAACTGGTTCCCCTAGTCTGTGGAAAATTTTCACTGAAAGTGCGAATTGTCACTCATTAAATGAGTGACAATGATTAAACAATAAATGATTAAACAATAATAGGTACAGTGTGTTGCCTTAATAACATGCATGTTGGCAACAGCCTATTTGTGTATACCTGGATTTTATTTACACATAAACACCCACCCACACACCCATGTAAACACCTTCATCAATTGTGGCCGGGGTATTGTCCGACCGTTATCTCTCTTTTGTTTGTACTCTAACGTTTTCGGAAGACTTCCATATAGGATTTGTACACGATTTGGAATCGTGGACCTTCTGTCAATCGTGGACCCATTGTTTACCCCCAAATTCTTTTGTCTGACGTCCACGATGGAAGGTGTTTACACACGCACACATCCTCCAAATCCCCAGTTTTAGGTTTCAAAACTAAACTTATGAAATACAATTACAAAAAGACCGAAAAGAGAGAAGGAATCGTACCCGCCACATCATATTCCCTTTTTTCCTTTCGTCTGTAATTTTTTGTTTGTAAACAAAACCGCAGCAAAACAGTTTGGCTTGATTGGTTCCCCAAAGTTTGAGCTGACAATTGGTGACGGTACATTAACCGAGTCTGCGGTTGCCATCGTTATTCAATCGCGACGATTATTCTTCTCCTATTTGAGAAAGCTAACTAGAGCAAGGCAAGTGATAAGTACACATCAACTTGGTGGTTTGTCATTGAACTCAGTCAATAATGGGGCATTGTAGCTCCTTGATGCCGAATCTCTCCTCCATAAATTAGAAGCTTGCTGCAAATCCGTTGGTCTCTCTCTTAATACAAAGAAGACTAAGTACATGGTCATCAACCCATCTACCTCTGATGACGTCACTGCACTAGATGGAAGTAAGCTCGATAAAGTCGATGACTTCAAGTATCTGGGCTCCTACACCAACACAGCTCATGACATCGAGTGTAGAAAAGCTCAAGCTTGGTCTGCTCTGTTCTCACTGACCAAAGTATGGCGATCCTCGATCTCCAAGACCACCAAACTTAAGATCTTCAAGACCTCAGTAGAATCCATCCTTCTCTATGGTTGCGAGTCCTGGACTCTGACCAAACAGATCTCTGCATCCATTGATGGCACCTATACACGGATGTTGCGGGCTGTACAGAACGTTTCATGGCAACAACATCTCCCTAACTCTGTTCTTTACGGTGCCCTTCCCATTATCTCCACCACCATCAGACAGCGTCGCCTTCGGCTAGCCGGTCACGTTTATCGACATAATGAGCCAGCTAGTCGAGTTCTCCTTTGGAATCCAGAAGCCCCTCGACGTAAAGGTCGTCCCAGCATGACCCTGAAAACATCCATCGAGCTAGAAACTGGTCTGAGTGGTCCATCTCTTTCCAATGCTATGCTCGACAGGGACAGTTGGGCCCAACTCATCAAGTCATCATGAAAATGAATGAATGAAGAAGAAGAAGTAGCTCTATAACAGACATCTTCGACACAACAAAAACAAGTTTGACAAAAAGAGGGTCGTAAAAAATTGTAGTCAAGGTCGATGAGCTGGGTAAAATGTGGTAGGAAAAATGTGAAGAGATGGAAGGATTGGAGGGAGTATTATATTCTTAACTAGTTCTCGTCAGATGCCGTGTATATACGCAAAGTTTTTTGGAATTCCGGAGTGGGGGAGGCCGGAAACTAAAGGGTGTGCTGCCGCCACAACATTAGACTTGGTGCCAAGTCGGTAAGCGGTCCACTCGGTATATACACGGGGGACGTTGCGGTTGCCTCGTCCCCAATTTGCAGAGTTCGAAGTTAAATAATTATGTCGCAACCCGGCCGTGCCGATGAATTTCGACTGAAATTCACGGATGAAACACGACTATCTAACGACTTGTCATCAAGTCTACCACAACATAAGCCAAGATAACTCAGTTGATATAGAGCCCGAATCCGGTATTCCGGAGTTCCCAGGTTCGGGTCCTGCCTTGCCAAATTCTTTGTTCACTTTGAAATGTATGCTTATGTTGATAGTCCTACAGGCTTATTTCATACTACATGTACATCATCATCTTATATATTCAGTATATGAAGGTCTTAAACTATATGCCTAAATCTAAAGTGTTGAGTCAACTTAATAATAAGTATGTGGTCAGTGATTTAGGAATGTTGGGATTCAATACATAAAACTAATAAATTCAACTCGCAAGGTGTTGAATTTATCAGTCTAATGTCTAAATCCTAATTTAGTCACTGTCGCACACTTATAATGTTGATTCAACACTTTAGTATTAAAGGGATCGTATACGTTTGGTAATTGGAACCCACTGTTTGTTTTAATCCTATATAGTTATAGATATATACCATAAAACTAACCTGTACAAATTTCATTTTAAAAGGTGGTAGCGATTTAGAGATATTGCCGAAAATCTGGAGCGGTTATGTCCACACAGGAAGAATAATCTGCATTGGAATACACAATCTGAGAAACGTCATGCAGTAACGCTTCTCAGATTCAAATTTTCGGGGATAAAAAGTGATATTTTTTTTCATAACCGGAGGACTTTGAAGTGAAAAGTTTCTAAAAATGCATTATACTATCCAAAGCTGCTGTACTTCTTACCAAGTCATTTTTGATGCCATACATTTTTGGAGTAATTACCAAACGTATACGATCCCTTTAAGTGTGTACATTGTTATTTGTACTTGTAAAGGGTACAAATATATCTCATCAATTTCATGTTTAAATCAAAGGTGGTTTTTATAAATCAAATCAAAGATTCTAGATCTGCACTTGGTATAAACATGGAGGAATAAGAAGGAACTGGATACTTTGCGCCACCCCTCCAATTCCTTGTCACAAAATCATGTCATCAACACAGCCTCAGGCAATTCTCATTTGTCCAGACCCAGTCAACGTTCTACATTCAAAGTGCACAGAACCCCTGTACTGGGCCCATATATCAGGCACGAGTCGGTGGCAGCCATACCTGCCACATTGCCATTGTATGGCAGATGATGCCCCCAGGAAACTCCACAACTGAATGGCCCCTGATCGATCACTCTGCAAGCACATCAGATGACAAGTTCACACTAGATTTGTCTGTCTAGTAATATTGGCTCTCTGGGGCCTAACTCAAGGCCAGACGGCTTTTTTTTAGTATTATGTCAAAGGAAACTTGGATATAAGAGGGTTAAGACTTTTTTTTAGTATTATGTCAAAGGAAACTTGGATATTTGAATAAATGGCACAATTAGGGCAGGAAAATAGTACAAAACCGAACGAGGAAGAAATTATTGCAAAAGCAGCCAACTTCCAAATCCTTCTGAATATTAGTCAGCCAGACCGTGTTCCCATTGAACTCTTTCTTCTGCGGCCTCGCGATAACTTACCGCAACATTCCTTTGTGTAATTATACTGTGCGTTCCCACTTGGACCTTAAAAACCGCGACGTAACGTTTCATTCTTCGTGTAAGACTAGCAGAATGTCACACATTGTGGGCGCTGTGCACAGTCACATTTTGACCTTCTTGAGACAAAGCAGTTCACGCGTGGTCGCAGTACTTCTACAGCCTCAGGGTGAGGCTGTTCCCATTGGACTTTTCAGCGTCCCTGATAACTTACCGCGGTTGAGCGGAAACTTCCCGCGACCACTTTAGGCCTGATACGTTGACAGGGACGTTAGGCTACCGCGCGTTCCGATTTGATTAAATTTTCTACAGAAAAGTCGCAGTAGTCACCTGGATGACCAAAGATAAAATGCCGAGCAAATAAAGATGGAAACAAAGTTAAGCAATATAAAAAGGCGGTGGGTAATTTGGCAAGATGCCCAATTATGTCAGTTGGTATCTAGCATTAAGTTTAAGTTGTCGAAAAACACTGGATTATCTAATTGATCAAATAATTTTTAAAGTGGACAAAGAAATTGGCAAGGCGGGACTCGAACCAGCGACCTCTGTAATACCGGACCAGCGCTCTACCAACTGAGCTATCTTCGATAAGGATACGACTTTTTATCTTATAATGCACAACAAAACACAAGGGAAACCGACTAGGTAAATTTGCATAAATTTCTAATTTTTAAATGCACACAATTTTACCTAGTCAGTTTCTTTTGTGGTTTAATTGTGATCAAATAATTGTCGGTTTACATTCCTAGTTCCGACATACGACAAAACAATATAATTTGCATACAGACAAGCCACCCTGATTCATAGTTCTGGCCAGCTAAAAATAGAGGGTGTCCCAGAATAATCTACTTCTCAAATTAAGGGTCAATTTGACCAAACTGTGTGTTGTACGACTACAATAATTTGTTTGCCATAAAGTAGGAGCAAAATGCTTTCAAATGATATCTTGATGGCATTTTGAAAATGATGAGAAATTAACCCATTTGTAACAGTTAAGACATTAGGATCACATCCAAGCATGGCCTAGGCCATTTTCCAAACCTAGCCCATTGCTAAACTTCATGAATGAAGCCTGAAACGAAGTTGGGGTTTGGAAAACGGATCTAATGTCAATACTCGGTACTGTCACAAATGGGTTTTCACACTATTATTTTTAACAATAGCCCACAGTACAGTGAGCAAACCTGGCGGACAGCAGACAGTTTGATCAAATTGACTGAGGATTAAGTTGTTTCTGGGACACTCTGTATTTAGTTGAAAAAAACAACAACCAACAATTATTAAGAAATTACATTTGTTACCGGTACTCAGTATATAGTGTTGCATTTTACAAACCAAAATGTATAGTGTACACCATTTTTTTACATAAAAAAGCTAAATTGAATTATTATGAAAAACCTCACATGACAGAACAGTCTCAAGCATCCTGTGAAATCACGGCATCCGGTGAGCTGTGGTTTTCAAGAAAATTTTCCAGTTTTCCAACGATTGCTGCCGGGCAATCATTGGAAAAACCTGACTATTTTCAAACAGTGCCATCAGTTTTAAAATAGAGTTAGTCCACATTTTATTTGCAACACCATTACACATCATGAATAGGTTCAACTTTATTTACACGTAGTCTGGTTCCCTAACCTGATAATTCCCTGACATCTATAAATTGCTCTGTTTCAATAGAAGGAACTTGGAACCAGACAACAAGAACAGTATTTTTGGTTTCTTGTTTTTCTTTCAGCATATACACAAAACTTTGAATAGGTCATAGTGTTGCATTATTTACTACAAAATATAAATCTACTGACTCAACCATCTTCAAAAATTACCGAAACAGCAAATAGTGTAAACTACCTTTTAGGTAGGATACACCATTTGCAGATATCAAAAAAATGTACTACCGAATTATTAAGAAATATTTTACTCATATGAAAGTAAATACTGATTCTATGCATCCAGCAAAATTATTGCGCTAGATACCCTGTAATTATTCTGAAAAATTGAATTTTATAAAGAAAAATCGCAAAAAAACACAAATAACATAAGAATAACTGCTCGACGCCGGTTGAAAACAAACGCTGTTTTTCGTGCTTTTCTTGACATCCATGATTGTAAAACTTCGAACAGGTCAGTTAAACAATATTTACTATAAAACACAACCCCCCAAATCTACCCATTCATGATAATTCAAGCAATGACCAATGGTGTATACTACCTTTAAAGGGAATATACATCATTTGTTTTTGCTGTAATTTGGGATTTTGGGGGTTAGTACTATAAACTATGTTATAGCAAATATTGTTCTCCATATCACATCAATTTGTTTTACAACTTTGTACATTGCAGGTTACACATTAATGGGCTGCGTTCTAGGAGCCATGCTCTATGGACTGACTGAGCTAACAGTAGCTGGCTGGACAAGACCCAAGAACCCTGCACAAAAAATCCGGTAAATGGAGTTTTTAGTCAAGTATTTTCTTTTGCCAGAGTTGTAGTCGAGTACTTTCCATGTACCAGATATTAAGAGGGTTTGGTTATAGATAAAGTTTTATAATACAGACACCGGACAGTAAATACTTTGCTAAAAATAATTAAAACTTTGGAATTAAAATCTTGGAATTAAAGGTAGTACTAGGATACACCATTTGCATATCGAATTGTTTTATTAATTAATTATTAAGAACTATGTTTCTTATTTAAAAGTAAATAATGATTGTAAGCATCCCGCAAAATTATTGCTAGATAATCTATAATTGTTCAAAAAACTAAAATTTTCTGTTAAAAATGTCGCGATCGCCGTCTGGCGATCATGACATTTTAAGAAAAACATAAGAACAACTGCCCGACACCGGTGGAAAACGAATGCTGTTTTTCTTGCTTTTCTCGGCATCCATGATTTTAAAACTTTGTACAGGTCAGTTGAACAATATTTACTATAAAATACAACCCCCAAAATCTACCAATTCATGATAATTCAAGCAATTACCATTGGTGTATCCTACCTTTAAGCTTTTAAGACAAAAACATTCAATAAGTTCTTGACCGAGTACTTTCAGAGTACCTTCCTAGTACTTTTTTTCCAAAACTTTGATTAAAAAAGTATTTCTATGCATTCAAAGTCCCAAGTTATTTGCAGCAAAATCAAAATGTTGTATATTACCTAGAACTGTTCATCTCGTCCCTAATTTTCCTTGACAACCATGAACCCTCATAGTAACTGAACCGCAGAAAAATAATAATAATAAAAGCAAAAATCCAGCAATATATGCCATCCCCCAAAATAGGTCACATGAAACCAAGTCATTGCACTTGGCATAATGGAATTATTCCTTAGGCAGGACACACAAGTATAATTTTTATTTTGTGTCACAGTGTGAAAATAAATTTTGCACAAGTGCTACTTATAGCAAGCGTCCTAGTTCATATGTGACCCGCTCCATCGAAATCAGGAATAAGTCTCAAAATGACTTTTTGAGATATGCACATGGTGAGAAAGGGAATTTCATAAGCTTTCTAATGATACCCATCACAAGTGTGTATCTTCTTAGGTTAACGAGTTATGGTCTGATGAAGATGATAGGTGTATATTTATTTGCCGAATCGACATTCCGAGAAAAACAGCTTTGAAATAAACAAAATTGACAAAAATCATACGGACAGCGAACACAAATCCTCTTTATTTTCATCTTTATTGATCGTTTTTACATACAAGACATTAATGACAATAATCTGTGATAACTACACTTCCTAAAAACACAATGTTCAGAAAAACGACTTGGTCACGAATTTCACCTATGCGTTCACTTCAATGGCCGATTGCGTAAAACGGCCCCAGCGACTTTTTCCTGATTACGATGGAGCGGGTCACATATGTTTTGACACACTACCCTCGATATCTGAGGGACAGATCTTGCAAGTCATTAGTTTCACAAGATTAAACACTGAAGATGCTGGTGGAAAATGTCAAGGATGTCCGCATCATCTTTCTAGAGAGAGAGAGAGTTCGGGGAAAAAAAAAGGGCTTATGCTTTTTACTGTGCTTGACATGATGAACAGATGGAAAATGTTTTTGTTTTATATGTAGGCAACGGCGCACCCAGGATTTTTTTAACTTTTCAAAATTTTGAATTCTAGATTCTCTGTGGTACATTCTGAGCTGTTTTTGACCACTTGATAATTCTCTAGATTAATTTTCTCTCTCATTTTTTTATCTTAAAGGTAGGATACACCAATTGCAGATATTGAAAAAAACATAATACCAAATTATTAAGAAATATCTTACTCATTTGAAAGTAAACAATGATTGTAGGCATACAGCGAAATTATTGCTCTAGATATCCTGTAATTGCTCCGAAAAATTGAATTTTCTAAAAACAAATGTCTCAACTTCAATGTTTATTGGGGGGTACATTAGGAAGAATGAATAAAGCCTGCTTCGCCAAGAAATGTCCTTGCAATCATGAAACATGGAAAGAGAGAATAAAATAATAAACATATTTGCCTTGATTTTGTGGACAGGATTGATGAGATCGTGGGTCTGCCCTTCTGGAAGGTAGCTCTCCCGTTCGGCATTGCCTTGGCAATGTTTGTCTACTTCTTGGAGGTAGTGGTGCCTTGGACCTCCGATCTGACCGTACCCAATCAGAGCCAGGCTTCGCTGTTTGCACTCAGAAGCTGGCTGCCCTCAATCGCTGGTGGGTAGGAATGGAAAGAGACTTAATAGCATTTGACCTTTGAGGGTTAATTGTGGGACCAAATCCCACATTGGGGAAGATAGCATTTTGGTGCCGCCTACACACTTTTGACCAATGCTATTAATTGGGCCACAAGAGTATTGGAAATGGAGTGAAATGGCCTCGTGGTCTGGGGCATTGAATTTGGGGTCTGGGCCCAATTTCATAGAGCTGCTAAGCACAAAAATTTGCTTAGCATGACATTTTGTCTTTGGCAAAAACAAGGTTCCAGACCAAATTTTCACCTGACCTTTATTGTTCTGGATTGATAATCAGCTGTTTTTTTGGTTAGCATGAAAAACACGTAGAATTTTGGCTGGTAACCTGTTTTTAATGAGCAAGATTTTTGGTGCTAAGCAATCTTTTTTGCTTAGCAGCTCTATGAAATTGACCCCTGGTGGTAAAGCTGCAGGTTATGGGTTCGAGTCCAGCCTGGGACTATTATGTGTATGTCCTTGCACAAGGCACTGTGTCACTCATTGCCTCTCTCCACCCAGGAGTAATTGCGTACCTGTGAGGGCAGAGATGGAAATGGCAGCATTGAGCTGTATACTCCCCAGGGAGCTGGAATGGTATTTGGAATGTTTTGCTGGCCCAATGACCGGGGTAATAATGACACAGCGCCTTAAATACCAGTCACTTCCCTTACTTTGGGCCTATGGCTCCTGCTGATACTATTATGGCCAAACATCTTTAACAGAAGATGCCACCAATTTCATCATCACAGCACTCTAGGGCTGTAGAAGTGGACTCGAAATACAAACAAAATGCATACGACAGAATAATAACCTTTGACCAGTTCGCGCCGGAATTATTTTAACAGCACCGAGCCAAGGCGCGGGATTAGTTTTAATGAAACTTGATCCGAGGCGGGATCACGCCGATGGTACCGGGAAGCAAACCCACGCATTTCCGGCCTTGCTCGCTGCTGACAGACATTTCCGGCCTTGCTTGTGGCATGTTTATGCATCATCCATTTTGAATCTGGGGAAAACTTTGCGTGTATAAACGTCCTCTGGCGCAAACTGATTAAGCTATGGCTGCCACTTTTACCCGTTTCTTGCCGGTTATGGGCTTAGTATAAAAAGTGGCTCTGTATTGTTCCATTGTAACTTTACAATAAAAGCACGAGTTGATCATAGGTGAACACGCTTGTAATGTAAACAACAAAATAATAAGAATAATAGCCAACGTTACAATTGCTTTCATGGTCTTGTGAGATTTTTTTTTTTAATCTGGCAGTGTGCCAGATTTCTAAATTTCAGCCTTCTGGCTCAATTCAACAATGGTTTAAATAGATTTTTGACTGAATGTTGACGCGCTGGCTCTGTTTAAAGAGAGCCTATGTCCTGGAAGCACCCAATTGTGCTACAAAACGCGTTTTGAATGAAATAATATTAATCGGAAAGAGCACTTAAAAGTAGAATTTAAACATCCACACAACCATCCTCTAAAAACTGGGCATTTTTTGTGTTATTGTAAACCAAATTTCAGGGTCCACTTTTGCGATGTACCCCCCCAAAAAATGGAGCTGTTTGGGTGTAGTCGTGATTCTAACCGTAAAGTGTAAAAAAACCAACCATTTGTGCATTGGTGCTGTGTGTAAATTATTCACACGCACAACATGTATCGCACATTGAATGAAAACGTATGCGTACTTCGTCGTGTTAGATGTAAACAAGCGTTGTTGTTTTTTCCCCTCAAAACAGTAAGACATAGGTTGTATTCCTTTCAACCAGATGTTTGAAATAGTTTAAGTAAAACAATCCAAAACATGAAATTTGTGTGGCTTTCAGGGCTTAGTGCCCCTTAACCCTGTTTTGCGGAAGTTGCTATTTGGGTCAGTTGTTCAGCAGCACAAAAATGCACAGACTGTATTTTTGTGTATAGAGATGTTGAAGTTGTAGGCAAAATTGTGTTAATAGAAACACATGCAGAAGGCTACTAGAAAGCTACTTGTGCAGTTAAACCACATAGGAGGGTTAAAGGGATCGTATACGTTTGGTAATTAGAACCCATTGTTTGTTTCAATTCTATATAGTTATAGATATATACCATAAAACTAACCTGTAAAAAAATTATTTCAAAAGGTGGTAGCGATTTTAAGATATTGCCAAAAATCTGGAGCGGTTGTGTCCACGCAGGAAGAATAATCTGCATTGGAATACACAATCTGAGAAACGTCACTGCAGTAACGCTTCTCAGATTCAAATTTTTGGGGATAAAACTATCTTTGGGGATAAATCTTTTTCCATAACCGCAGTACTTCGAAGTGAAAAGTTTCTAAAAATGCATTATACTATCCAAAGCTGCTGTACATGTACTTCTTACCAAGTAAGTTTTTATTGCCATTAATTTTTGGAGTAATTACCAAATGTATACGATCCCTTTAAACAAAGACGTAAATTGAAACAGAGGTTGCAGATCAATAACAGATTTGGAACTAATGGGTCACTTTCTGTTGTGCAGGGGCTTTGATTGGCTGTATGCAAATTCCGATTGTTCTTGCGATGGGACAGACCATGGGCGGTAGTGGAAGTTACTGCACGATGGCTGCTCAGTTGATTCCAACAGGTGCCCTGCGTCACGTCTCACCTTACCTCCTCAGGACCAAGTATGGCCTCAACAACTGGTGGTCGGTAAGCAATAAAACTTGCATCGCTAATTCACATCACAAGACCATCCTGTAGTTGTCTGTGCGTTTTCAAGTTTCACCCTGATTTGAACAAAGAATTAATCCAATTTAGTATTACAACTGCACATGTGCACCTCAAAATTTGGGTTTTTGTTTTTTTGAGAAAACATTTCATCAAAGGCATAGCGGGCACCAGCAAATTTAAAGAGATCGTCGTGTTCTTAAGTAACTTAAAAAAAACCACAGCGGAGTATTTTCAGGTGTCTTGTGCATCCAAACTTTTGTTACAACAATCGTTTCCATCGTCTTTTCATTTGCACAAAAGATTTCACAGAATGCCAATTTGGTTACCACATCCCCCATAGCATTGTGTGCATATATCTGCCACGGTTATCCCAAGAGAAAAATCGTTGAATCTTGTTATTAATTCTTTCTGGTAATGAAACCAAGGATTCCTCAAAAGCGCCTATAGGCACTGTAGCTCGCAAGCCTGAAGAAACCGGTATAGAGAAGACAATAAGAAGAAGATACTGTTTTTGAGGTGGAAGAAAAAAAAAATCAGAAGAACATTCTAATGGAAACCAAGTCAAGTGGGGACTGAAAACTCAATCCACATGTTGGCCCTGGTGGGATTTGAACCCGGGTCACAGCAGGGAAAGGCGAGGAAAGAACCGCTACGCCAACCTGACTCCCCAATGGTGCACATGTGCAGTTGGAATACCAAACCGGTTTATTGATCAGAGTGGGGTTTGAACCTGCGACATCCGGATTACCGTTCCTGTGCTCTACACAAATTTGAATATCTTTTATATTGCTAATTTTTTGTCGTTTTGCTTCGCAGATTGCATATGGTCTTGCAGCCATAGTCGGGGCAGCCTTCTCTGCCAGTATGTCTGGGTCTTGGGGAGACACTGAAGGAGTTTCTGCACTGCATGCCTTCCTGGGTGGCATCATCATGGTCTATGGCTCGCGTCTTGCTGGCGGCTGCACGAGGTAAGATGGGAAAAGAGTTAAGGTTTCTGACCTGCTTGAGCAGGACAACGACGCAGGTCTAGCAAGAGCGCGGGTCAGACAATGGTGCGAGTGAGACAAGGGCGCAGGCCGGACAGGGGCGCGGGTCGGACAATAGTGCCAGTCAGCCAAGGGCGCGGGTCAGACAAGGGTCGGACAATAGTGCCAGTCAGCCAAGGGTGCAGGCCGGACAGGGGCGCGGGCCGGACAAGGGCGCGGGTCAGACAAGGGTCTAGGTCGGACAAAGGCGTGGGTCGGACAAGGGCGCGGGTTTGGCAAGGGTGCAGGTCGGGGCATGGGTCAGACAAGGGTCTAGGTCAGACAAGGGCGCGGAAAAGGGCGCGGTGCAGGTTGGGCAAGGGCACGGTTTGGGCAAAACATGGTTTAGGCAAGGGCGCTGGTCAGACAAGGGTGAAGGTCAAACTTGGGCCTGGGTCAATGAAGGGTTCAGGTAGAATATGGATAGAATATGAATATAATACGGGTTCAGGTAGAATATGAGAGGTGGCCGTGTTGTTTTGATCTAAGTGCACAGTAAGCAGGTCTTAATTAATATACGTCTATTCTTACCAATGACACATTCTAACAGACTTTTTTCCATTTTGCTTTGTCTTGTCTTACAGTGGTCATGGAATGTCCGGCATGGGTACCCTCTGTCTTTTCTCCTTCGCGGCTGTTTCCGCTATGTTTGTCGGAGGGATTGGAACGCTGGCTACTATGAAATTGATCGGACTTGTGAATTGAGCAAAACTTAGTAAAGTTCTCTCAGTGATGTTGGTTGGAATTGTCACCCCACCACCCTACCCTCCCTTCCCCATTCCTTCCCCTTCCACCCTCCTAAGGATGGGGAAACATGTATAGTATCAGGAAACATAGAGACCGGGGAACACAGGTATGTACCCGTTTATAACCAGGGGCCAATTTCATAGAGCTGCTAAGCACAAAAATGTGCTTAGCATGACAATTCGTCCTTTGCAAAAACAAGGTTACAGACCAAATTTTCACGTGATCTTTATTGTTTTGGATTGATAATCAGCTGTTTTTTTGCTTAGCATGAAAAACACGTATAATTTTGGCTGGTAACCTGTTTTTAATGAGCAAGACTTTTTTGTGCTAAGCAAATTTTTGTGCTTAGCAGCTCTATGAAATTGGCCACAGGTAGCACATATTTATTCCCTTATCCAGTTCTGAAATTCACGTTTCTATCTCAGGCATTTGTTTTTCTGAAAGAAATGTCCCGTATCGGAAAACAAGCACTGCCCATAGTTAAATATTGATGTTTATAAAGGTTGTACCGGTACACGATTTGATAAGTTGGACCAATTTTTGGATGAATTTATATGAATTTATACATATATTTTTTCTTAGTAAATTTTTTAGCATTTTTTACCAGCTGGCTGGAATTTTGAGAGAAGAAATTTGAGAGAAACATCAAACGAACGAAAAAAGAAGATACAAAAATATTTTGTAATTGTTTGTTGTAAAATATATAATTGGCTTCTTGTATTTTTCACTTGCAATTTGTATGTAATATAGATACAATCATTTCTTTTTACATTTTATTGATAAAGGTAGGATACACCATTTGTAATTGTTTAAATTACATGAATGGGTTGATTTTGTTTGGGGGGGTTGTATTTCGTAGTAAATATCTTTTAACTGACCTATCCAAAATTTTACAATCATGGATGCTGAGGAAAGCAAGAAAAACGACGTTTGTGTTTAACCAGCGTTGGGCAGTGGTTCTTATGTTGTTCTTGTTTTTTGCGATCGCCGTCCGGTACAATTATAGGATATATCGGATATATATTGCTGGATGCCTAGAATCATTATTTACTCTGAAAAATATTTCTTAATAATTCGGTAGTAAATAATTGTCGATATATGCAAATGGTTTATCCTACCTTTATGGAAAGAAAAAGGAAAACAAATTTTGGAGATTCGTATTTGTGACAGAGAATATTTGTGACCCGCACCAGGAAAAGGTGACATAAGTCGCGCTATGAATTTATGAGTTAAGGCCTGTTAAAGTTAATAGGGTCAATATTTTTGTCAAAATTTGATTTTCATTTTTTTGTCTTAAATGACATCTTTAATATGCAAAGTTTCAGATTTAATTAACAAAAAGCTGGAATTTGATAAATATAATAAAAGTGAAACGAAACCTTTTAAGAGTGCATGGTTCCAATGTATTGTCTTAGTTTTGTTGTGTTTCGAAGCCTGTTTTCTCAGTTGTGTATTATGGAATCATGCATTAATATGCAAAAACGTCATATCACTAGAACAGGAGGGGCTATGGAGCTGCATAATGTACCAAAAGAAAGCTTATATCCTGGACTTTTTACTCATGTACATAACTCTATTTCTAGAGCGGGTCACATAATGTTAATATTTATGCCGATTTTAATCCCACAGGTTTTTTTATAATGCTGCAGATAAAATGTTAATATGTAAAGTTTTGGTCATTTGATATGTTTATGTAATTTTAAATAGTAATATTCTTTTTAGTGATTCTTCATAATGACTTTTCCCATTTTGCTTTTTACATTTACATTTGAAATATGTGATACTTTTTACACAGATTGCATTTTAACACAAATTTATAAATTTGCATAATTGTCTATGGCACTTGTATATACTTGGAAACAATCAATAGGACTTATCATGGGCGAAATGCTGTACGAATTTAATAATAATTGTAAACTAAACAAACATGACCATTTTGAACTGAAAAGAAATGAATTTCAAAGTGAACAAAGAAATTTGCAAGGTGGGACTCGAACCTGCGACCTCCGAAATACCGGATCGGCGCTCTACCAACTGAGCTATCTTGCCCTGTGCTGGTGGTCTCCTAAATTGTCCGTATCTTTGTTAGAGGGCGCTAGTCAGAAGTCATAAACACCAGAATGCTGTGTGGTCGCAGGTTCAAGTCCCACCTTGCCAATTTCTTTGTTCACAGTGAAATGTTTGCAAAATGTACATAGTCAGTTTCCCTTGTGGTTTAATTGTGTATTATAAGATAAAAAGTCGTATCCTCATTGAGTGATCCCACAATGTCGCTTCCCAGGTTGTATCGTAAAATCAGTGGCGAACCGTGACCACACGACATTCTGGTGTTTATGACTTCTGACTAGCGCCCTCGAACAAAGATACTTACAATTTAGGAGCCCACCAACATAGGGCAAGATAGCTCAGTTGGTAGAGTGCTGACCCAGTATTCCGGAAGTCGCAGGTTCAAATCCCGCCTTGTAAACTTGTTGGTTCACTTTAAAATTTATGCAAACTTTACCTAGTCAGTTTCCCTTGTGGTTTATTTGTGTATAAAAAGAAATGAGTGTGCTCTTTCGCAAGTCAAGTTTGTTTTAACTGTTGACATTCAAGGCTTGAAGCTCAAATTAGTGTGGCCTTGAAGGCTTGCTATAATGAAGCAAAATACGGAAACGAGAAATTGCCGCGGAAACCCTGGATTGGCCCAATTTGGTCCCCAGGTCACAGTTTAGGGCACAGGAACAAATATGGAGGCCAAGGTGAATTATCAAATGAAATTAGGGCATGTTTAAAGCCCAAGACATCTGTGCACGGTTTGCAGATATATCCGGCAACTGCATTTTGATGGTGGCACCATGCTTGTGCCAAGGTCATATGATACGGTTTGTACTAATACTTGCAAAATATTGGTGAGGCATTCTGGAAAAATGAGACAGAACTTTGCACAGAGCAAAATGGAGTAAACTGAATGGGTGATTTATTCAGAGGGCTAAATACATCTTTAAAAAAGTGTATATGTGACCTGTCATCACAAAATGAGCGTAAAGTCGCACGGAGTGATTTCCCAGTATGGCCAGTCAAAGTCAAAATTTGAAGGGGTGGTCGATTTTAAGATTATATGGTTTTTTTAAAGACTAAATCCCCAACAATCAATTCCCAATTTTTCAGGACGATCAGATAAAAAAAAAAAAATTGAGACTATTTTGACTATGCCTTTTTTTGCGCGTTCATACAAATTTCTCGCAAGAAATGCCCGTTTCCTCATAATCTCTGTATTAAGACTCCAGACTAAAAAAATATAAATAAAAAAAATATTGAGTATCAAACCTCTAAGTGTTATATACCATTGGAAAGCTCTGTTTCCACAGAATTTAGAAATACCCATATCTCAATTTTTGATTTTGCAGACTTTACGCTCATTTTGTGATGACAGGTCACATGTGACCTGTTCCAACGAAACCAGGACAAAGTCGCACAAGGTGTTTTATTACAATGTACTCGCAAAGTCATTTCGGGATGAATTTTACCATTTTGAGGTTTGGGGTTTTCCTAAATCATGAACTACAAATGTATTAATCTACAATCTCCCCAAATTTGAACATAATCCGTCACCCAGGAGTGTGTTTTTTGGTTGATTTTGTTAATCAATTGTGTATAGAAATAATGCGCTTTTCTGAGCTTTCAAAGCTGTTTATCTTATAATCAGGTTGTCAGTGTTTTATCACTAAATCCTTTCCCCAGGTGGGGGTACATATGTAAATGATACATTATTTTAAAACTAAGAACCTAGAGAATTTGAAAAAAAGCAAAATCGAAAAAAACCTAAATTGTCAACTTTGTCCGGGTTACGTTTGAGCAGGTCACATGTTAACCCTTGCTCCCTAGGGTGTGAGAACTAGTTAGGGTTAATATAAAAAATAAAAAATGGAAGGGCATGGGGGTTAAATTTACTTTTAAAGCATCTGAAAGCTGATTAAGAGGAAAACTGACAGGTTTTTATAGACCTAATGACATCGAGGTTTGTTTACATATCGGTTAGTCTGCGAGGTTTGGACACAAATTGCGACATTTTGCTACATTTCTATTACATGTACATGCCATCTATTTGTCTTTGAAGTTGGACAGAATTGGGCAAGTTGTGCACCATTCAAACATTAGTTTCCTAAGAAATTTGACATTTCATGAAACTAATTGAGGACTCCGATGCAACAGGGAACACCACGTCTCTTGTTGTCCTGTTGCAAGACTTATTGTATACAAACCGTCGCTGCATACTATCTTTTCTATGCAGTATGTGGGACACTATTCCATAAGTACATGACCAATGTTTAAAGGGATCGTATACGTTTGTTAATTGGAACCCACTGTTTGTTTCAATCCTATATAGTTATAGATAAACAGTATACCATAAAACTAACCTGTACAAATTTCATTTCAAAACGTGGTAGCGATTTAGAGATATTGCCGAAAATCTGGAGCGGTTATGTCCACGCAGGAAGACTAATCTGCATTGAAATACACAATCTAAGAAACGTCACTGCAGTAACGCTTCTCAGATTCAAATTTTTGGGGATAAAAAGGGATATCGTTTTCCATAACCGCAGTATTTCGAAGTGAAAAGTTTATAAAAATGCATTATACTACCCAAAGTTCTGTACTTCTTACCAAGTAAGTTATTTTTGCCAATAATATTTTGAGTAATTACCCAACGTATACGATCCCTTTAAAGTGTCTGTTCCATTATTCAATCACTACTAATAAAATACACGACAGAAACAAACATGGAATAGTCACATTGATTTTAATGCAGCCTTTTCAACGAATGGAATTTTTACTTTGCTACTCATGGAGTTCCTAAAGTGAGTTGTTTTTATTGGCAAAATAATAATACACAGAATAAAATAAAAAGTAAAATGAGTGTTGATTGATGAGCATTCCAAGAGTGTAAATATTGCTGGAACTTGTAAATTCCGATATTTTGTACTTGAATGTTGTGTTTGATATTATGTTTTGTTCTTTTATATACCAGATGAAATGTATTAACTGATTGAATGTGTACTGAACTGATGATGAAAATAAATACCAGTATGTAACACAAGTGTGAGGAAGTAGACAATATTAATGAGTTAAGATTGGTATGTTTGGGGGCGGGGAGGCTGGGGGGAGGAGGCTGGGGGGAAGAGGCTGATGGGAAGAGGCTGGGGAGGCGGGGAAGGGGGAAAGGAGTTGTGGGGGAGAGGAGTTGTGGGGGAGAGGAGGTGTGGGGGAGGGAGGGAGGGGTTGTGAAGGGGGGGGGGGGGGGGGGGGGAGGGGGAAGAGGAGTTGTGAGGGGGGGGGGGGGGGGGTGATGCTGAGATGTCAAAGTCTGAAATGCCTGATCAGGCAACGAGTTTCGAAATACTGATTTTTGGCACTATTCAGGGAACTTATAAGCAACATATTTTTCTTAATCCTTTTTTTATTATGTTAAACATTTAACAATACATTCGCTCCCCAAGCACACATAAAGCTTCACATTTCAACCACTGGTGTATGCGTAATGGCAAATTTGATGCAATACTTGTATTGGTCCAGCAAAAGACTGTTTTGACATTTAAACTGACATAAGAACACTGGATAATTACATACATGTACATGTATATATTCTGCCGTTATCACAAGGTATACTTTAAAGGTAGGATACACTGTTGGTAATTGCTTGGAGGGTTGTATTTTATAGTAAATATCGTTTAACTGACTTGTCTGAAGTTTTACAATCATGAATGCAAAGAAAAAAACCAAGTAATACAGCGTTTTTTTTCCAACCGGTGTCCGGCAGTTGTTCTTGTTCTTTTCGCGATCGCCATCCTGCAATCGGTTTCCTTTTTTCTAATAAAATAAAAAAAATCGGAACAATTACAGAATATCTAGCACAATCTTTTGGCTGGATGCCTAGAATCATTATTTACTTTCAAATAAGTAAGATATTTCTTAATCATTTATAAGTAAAATGTTTCGTTATCTGAAAATGGTGTATCCTACCTTTAAAGGTACAGTAGTATACACCATTTGCAGATATCGAAAATATCTTACTGATTTGAAAGTAAATAATGAATCTAGGCATCCAGCAAAATGATTGCGCTAGATATTCTGTAATTATTCTGAAAAATTGAATTTTATAAAGAAAAATTTGTGATTGCCGGTCGGCGATCGCGAAAAAACAAAGTTAACATAAGAATAACTGCTCGACGCCGGCATCCATGATTGTAAAATTTCAAACAGGGTCAGTTAAACGATACATGTATTTACTATAAAATACAACCCCCAAATCTACCCATTCATGTTAATTCTCTAAAATTGTAGGGAGTCGGTGAACAATCACCTTAAACTTGTGTTAATTTTGTTAATCACCCAGTATATATAAATAAAAAATAAATAAAATGCTACCATTTTAAACCATTCTCATAAATTCAAATTTACTGCATTAAAATTCCAATTATTAGCACTAAGGTTAAAAACATTCAGGCTTGGTGGACAGACTTGCTTGAAACAAGAGGCAATAAAATCCAAACATCTGAAATAAAAACAAGTCAGGGTTTAAAAATGTATACTTGGTATCGGGCTTTTGGAATCATTGTCTTCTTCTTAGGTTTAAAGGGGTCGTATACGCTTGGTAATTACTCCACAAATTAATGGCAATAAAAGTACATCAGCTTTGGATAGTATAATGCATTTTTAGAAACTTTTTACTTCGAAGTACTGCGGTTATGGAAAAAGATATCACTTTTTATCCCAAAAAATTTGAATCTGAGAATCTTTACTGCAGTGACGTTTCTCAGATTGTGTATTCCAATGCAGATTATTCTTTCTGCGTGAACATATCCGCTCCAGATTTTTGGCAATATCTCAAAATCGCTACCACCTTTTGAAATGAAATTGTTACAGGTTAGTTTTATGGTGTATATCTATAGCTATATAGGATTGAAACAAACAGTGTGTTCCAATTACCAAACATATACGATCCATTTAACCAGTTTGCACCGGGTTTATTTTCAATTTTTTCTAGCTTCTATAAACACATTACTTTATAAACAGGTCAGCGTCACAATATTTACTATAATATATGAATCCCCTGACCCATCGATTTGCGAAAATTACAGCAAAAGCAAATGGTGTAACTACCTTAATGCCCCCATCACACCAAACTAGTTCTCACTACGTTCTTGAAAATGTTGCCGAACGGGCTCAAACTGTGTGCGAACGGAGTGGACGTAGAAGCAACTGTTTAACGTCTTTTTACAAACTTCATGGACGGGCTCAGACGGGAATGGTGCTCCAGAACTTTGAGCCTACTCAAAATCGTATTTATGACATTATTTGGCCAAAGTTGCACGTTCTACCCCAAGCACAGCCCGTTTTACAATTTATTTAGAACGGGGCAAGACGTTTTGAGAACTAGTTTGGTGTGACTGAAGCATAAGGTTCCCTGGCAAGAATTTAATGAAATAGCAATATTGTGGTAGGTATATCTTCATTCTAGAAAAACACAAAAGACTTTTTACCCTAAAAAAAGTCACTTGGTGATGATAATGTTTTTTTTGTTTTTTTTAGATTTTGCTATTTTTCAAATGATGTATCATTTACATACATGTACTGTATGTACCCCCACCCTATCTCCCATGGAGAAGGATTTATTGATAAAATGCTGACAACCTAATTATGAGATAAACAGCTTTGAAGTTTTATTTGAAGCGTATCATTTCTATACACAACAATTCACTAAATCGACAAAAAACACTTCTGGGTGACGGATTTTGTTCAAACTTGAGAAGATTGTAGATTAATAGTTCATGATTTATAAAACCCAAAACCTCAAAATGGTCAAATCCCTCCCAAAATAACTTCACGAGTACATTGCAATAAAACACATTACGCGGCTTTGTCCGGGTTTCGTTGGAACAGGCCACATATGCAAACATTGTTTTTATTGCTGCGGTGCTTGCAGTTCTGAAGATTTCAAAAGAATTTCCACCGAGTCTACTTTCGTGTGGTCCTGCCCATTTGCAAGACACATTAAAACCACTCAGGATATAGCCTTAAAGGGACAACAGACCATTTTGTCAGTAGTGCATTTTTATCATTTGAAGCAGCCACATAGCTCAAAATATCAAGAAAATTGCTTGACAAACAACCTGATAAAGCTCTGTGAATGCTGCATATTCCGAGAAAACACTATTCTAAGATTGCTACAAATTCAGGGCGCGTTCTCAGCTAGCGGATTGCAACTACTCGCGTGTCATGCACTGCACAGACCAATAGTATGCCAGCACTTACGCCGCATGCGTCATTTGAACACTTGCACAATATTTGCGAAAAGTGCGTCTCTGACATGCATATTTGTAAAAGGTATTTTTTGTTTCCAAAATGACAGCACGCCAGACAGAATAATTTCATAGGGAGGTTAGAGTCTTTAATATCTTTACAACAAGTAAAGATATTACAACAAGTACTTTTTGAATAGTTGCAAAAGATACATGTATATTGTCCCTTTAACTCTACATTTTCACTTTTCCCCTTTTGTAAAAAAAAATGTTTTTTGGGGGGCGGGGGCTGGGAAGAGAGATGTGTGGCCAATACTGACTGGTGCAAACAGGAAAAAGGAATTACTATTTAAAAAAACAACTTCCAGCAGAATTTCTGGAAACTTGCCTAGGTATCGATGTACAGTATATATTTATAGATACAGTCAGAATAGCCGGGGGGAATTTCCCCTTTTCAATGAGGATATCGGAAGTTTGATGCGTCACGTTCACAAATTTCTTGTAATAGCCTTCCAGCTAAACGTTCCATTTATCAAGATGAAAACGGAAGAGAGCAAGGCGAACACAGGAAATTTGGTATTGCACTTACTTTTTTCCCCCAAACTTTTGATCCGAGGTAATTCAGAGTTGCAATTTGGTTTGGGCACAATACTCTTACCACAAAAATACATAATTCAATAAGTTTTAAAGGTAGTATACACCATTGGTAATTTGTTGAATTATCAGGAATGGGTGGATTTGGGGGGTTGTATTTTATAGTAAATATCGTTTAACTGACCTGTCCGAATTTTTACATTCATGGATGCCGAGAAAAGCATGAAAAACGGCGTTTGTTTTCCACCGGAGTCGAGCAGTTATTCTTATGTTATCTTTGTTTTTTTGCGCTCGCCGGACGGCGAGAATGAATTTTGGTTTATACAATTCAATTTTTTGGAACAATTACAGGATATCTAGGGCCCTTATTTTGCTGGATGCCTACAATCATTATTTACTTTTAAATAAGTAAGATATTTCTTAATAATTCGGTAGTAAATTTTTTCGATATCTGCAAATGGTGTATCCTACCTTTAAGGTAGTAAACACCATTTGCTTTTGCTGTAAATTTTGAAAATGGATTGGTTGCGAGGACTCATATTTTATAGTAAATATTGCGATGCCGACCTGTTTAACAATTTGTGTTCATAGATGCTAGAAAAACCAGGGGAAAAATGATGTTCTTGTAGTCTGGTTCCTTGACTTCCCCTCAGAGGAAACAGCAATTTCTAAACAGAAATTATCAGGTTAGGAAACCAAACTACCAGTAGTTGGCTTGTAGTCACAGATTTCAACGATTGCCGGCCGGCAATTATTGAAAATTGATTAAAAAACCACAGCACACATTCTGTAATTTCACAGGATTCTTGAGACTGTTATTCACTTACAGCCAAGTAAGGTATTTAATAAATAATTCAATAGTTTTGTTTTTTTTGCAAATAGTGTATACTACCTTTTTGCATGCTACTCAAGTAAAAAAAATAAAAATACAATTTTAAGCTCAATTTTAGGTTTATCTCAATAAACTTCTGATTTAGGGTCAGCACAAACTTTACTTTTTATAAGGTAGGATACACCATTGGTAATTGCTTGAATTATCAAGAATGGGTGGATTTGGGGGGTTGTATTTTATAGTAAATATCATTCAACCGACCTCTCTAAAGATTTACAATCATGGATGCCGAAGAAACAAATTGTGTTAGTTTTCAACTGGCGTCGGGCAGTTCTTGTTTTTTTCGCTATCGCCGTCTGGCGATCGCGACTTCTTTTTTAATTTATTTTTTGGGGAATGATTACAGGATATCTATCGCAATCATTTTGCTGGATGCCTAGAATCATTATTTACTTTCAATCATTATTTATTTACTATCTGCAAATGGTGTATCCTACCTTTAATGTTGGGTTCCCCGTGCAATTTTCAAGTTTCTTTCTGAAACAGATTCCTTTTTCTAAATTGCTAGTTTTGTACCTAAAAATATAAAAACTTAAAAGTGATTAAATTGTTACAATTTTCAATTGTTGGCTGCTAGACAAAAAAATTATTTTGTTTAAATCTTGTAAAAAAAGAAAGCAAAGATGATTTCTTATTTAACAAATAAAAGCTGAAAGATGAAGGCCCATTAATAACATAATGATGAACACATGCACAAGTCCAGAGCTTCAAAACGCCTATACATACTGCAAGTGGTGCATACGTCCTATGCACAGCCACTGATCTGAAAAACACTGTTGCAAATTATATTCCCAGACTCATGGACCATGACCATGGCCGCTAGACTTAAATAAGCCAAGATTGAATCAGCGGTGCATGACGACATACTCAAATTACTATCTTCAAGAATATTCAGGTTTTTGTTCAACCTTTAAAAATATACATATATTTTGATTTGCATCAAAACAATGTCCCACAAAAAGTATGCCAACAATATTATTATAACACCTCACCCACAGACTCTGTGTCTTGATTGGCCAAGAGCTAGTCACATGACTCAAATAAGCCAAGATTGAATCAGCGGTGCATGACAACTTACTTGAATTACTATCTCTAAGAATAGTTAGTTACAATATCCTTGTGAACTTTTTTCCCATGCCAGGCTGTTCTTTAACATTTTTCTTTTTAAAATATTTTTGTTCAACCCTCTGAAAATATACATCTATTTTGATTTGCATTACAACAATGTCGCACAAACGGTATGTAAACATTGTTATTATAACACCTCACCCACAGACTGTGTCTTGATTGGCCGAGATCTAGTCACATGGTATTTTCTATTTTTACTATCTTTTTATGTGCATCGTCAAAAGTACTATACCATTAGCAACCAAAGTACTATACCCATGGCGCGGTATTTGTGTGCAACATGCGGGTTTTGCACATTGAACATTGCGCATATTGTTTCTACAATGTACATGTACATGTAAGTGCCATCACTACAGAACTGGGTTCAAACATTTCGTGAATGGGTGGTTCATAAAAGAGCAAATACATTTTCCACAATTTTGCATTGAAATAGAAGTTCATTTATAACTCTATTTAGATTTAAATAATGTTAACGTGTTAAAACCAAGCACAATTTGTGAGTGAGGTGTTATACAAACAAAATGTACCGTTATATCTTGTGGTGTGGTAAAACTAGCCTCCCGAGATGATCCATGGAGCATTCTATTTTCCTTCAGTTTGCTTCGGGAAAACAGAATGCTTCATGGATCACCTCAGGAGGCTAGTTTTACTACACCACTCGAAGAAGTCAATATTTGTATACTCGAACCCCAAGTAAATTGGAAATTGGTAAAATAAATATTCTTTAACTCCACGATGGCAGTGTTTTCCTCGCTCTCTCGAACAAAAGTAATATACAGTAGTTGATAACTTTAGGGACTATTTGTTTGGCATGAAACTTGAAAACAGAACGGAGAGAACAACTTCTTAATATTAAATACAGTGTAGACTTAAAGTTGGGTTGTCCGTACTTTTTCAAAATTTATTGGGTTTTTTTCCGAACGAATTTTGAAGAAAGACTGTATATGTGACCCGCTCCATCGTAATCAGGAATAAGTCGCTGGGGCTGTTTTACGCAATCGGCCGTCGAAGTGAACACATGGGTGAAAATCGTGACCAAGTCGATTTTCTGAACATTGTATTTTTAGGAAGTTTAGTTATCACAGATTATTGTCATTAATGTATTGTATGTAAAAACGATCAATAAAGATAAAAATGAAGAGGATTTGTGTGCGCTGTCTGTATGATTTTGGTCAATTTTGTTTATTTCAAAGCTGTTTTTCTCAGGATGTGGATTCGGCAAATAAATATACACCTGTCATCTTCATCAGACCATAACTCGTTAACCTAAGAAGATACACACTTGTGATGGGTATCATTAGAAAGCTTATGAAATTCCCTTTCTCACCATGTGCATATCTCAAAAAGTCATTTCGAGACTTATTCCTGATTTCGATGGAGCGGGTCACATATATACTGTACTGTATATGAATCAATATATATATTTGTTTTTCATTGGCAGGCCTTTACACATTGTAAAAAGAAGATTTGTTTGTATCCTTGCACCAATTGCACGCATCGTTTTAGTTGTACATACTGGGACCTCCAACGAATTGGGAGCGGGACACTCCTAATTCAAAAATGGAAGTTAATCAATTAATTACTCGCCGTTGGCCGATTATTTCGTGGGATGTCTCATTTAATTCGAAAGCTCAAAACAAATGCAATGCTAGAAAATTATCAATTAAATTTGAAAATCTATTTTTCAGGGTGCAACCCCCTAAAAGCACGGACACACCAACTTTAACGTTTAGCATGTGTCAGTCATAACTTTGTGGAAAATTATGCCAAGAGAGGGGGCTGTTCATAATTTACTGCTTTTAACACTTTGTGCGTGCCAGAAATACAAATGTAGTACAATACATTTAGTAATAATTCAGAAAATATACTTTGGAATATTTCATTATTGAAAATACATTAAGAGTTTATGTTTTTGGAAGGTTAATAATGTTATTTGTTTAATATGCCATCTATTAGTTAAAGATTTCCTTTTTTTCCTCATAAACCCATTTAACCTTTTTCACGGTCGTGTGAGGGTGCTGTAACAACGCCATTTTCTGGGCTGCAACTATCAAAATCATGTTTATTAACTAGTTCGCGCCGGATGACGTATATAAACGCACATTTTCTCCCGGATTAAAAACCGATGACGCATAAACAGGTCACGAGCAAGGCCAGAAATGTCTGTCAGCAGCGAGCAAGGCCAGAAATGCTTGGGTGTGCTTCCTGGTACTATCAGCCTGAACCCATGTGCAACGGATCGAGTTTCGTTAAAAATAATCCCGCCCATTGGCTCGGTGATGTTAAAATAATCCCGGCGCGAACTGGTTAAAAGTAGCTTAGGAACTGTACTATATTATCTAAAATCTAAACTTATGTGAATTATCTTTGAATTCGCTATTGATCTTACCAACAAAATCATAGAAACAGCGCCCTCGCACGATCGAGCAAACAGTTATTATGTAATATTTGTGACAGAGCTTTTAATAAGCTTAAAAATAATTACCATACTGTTTGAAAATAGCTTGCAGGCCTAATTTTTCATATGAAGCAATATATGGGACGGAGAGAACCCCCCCTCCTTTGTGGTGGTCATTGTGCTTACGGAATGTTGTGGTTTCTTTTGAGGTTTTTAGGGGTGTGTGATAGTATACACATATGGACTGGCAATGAGGTCACTAGAGCACTTCTACTCTCCGAGGGACTGTGAGTGACCAGAAGGGGGACCCCGAAGGCCGAGGGAAATAGGTCCCCCTTCTGGTCACTCACAGGCCAGAGGGGGAATAGACGTGCTCTAGAGACCGAATCATGCCAGTCCATATGTGTTTTAAAACACACCTCGGTCAAAAATATGAAAAAATCGTGATCCGATCCAGACGCCGCCATTTATCATATTAACCCTAACTCCCTCACCATTGTTATTAAACAATACAATTCCTTCAAAATCCTCCAACTTCCTTTGTTGTGTAGGGAGTTAGGGTTAAGATGAGTCTGGCAAACTTCTTGAGGGCGCTGTAACCAGTCACAAAATGTAAGTCTATTGTCCGCCTTCGGGAACTATTTCCCACAAATTCACGGTGGCGCAAATCTCATGCAATAGCCTATTATTTAATAGTTAACCCCACGTGACCGTGTTTCAGCCAACCAGAATAAAGAACTAGCAAGAGGTCTAGGGAGTGTATAGGTAGGGAGTCGCTCGGTCCCATATGTTGCTGGGTAGATAATTTTTACCCAATTTATTTTTTCAGCAAACACCATCTACAAGCAGTTGATGCATTTTGGAAAGGACGTACAGCGCAGGTAGACAATCCACCAAACATACTCACATACATAGCCACACACAATCAATACTGTTTTCAGCCGTCCAGCCTTTAGGTATACAATTACTTGACCACACGATACTACATTCTTAAGTTACACATTTATCATTGAGTGCTTTAAAATTCATTTTACAAATGCATTCTACATGCGTGAATATTTACATCTCAAAAATATAATGCAGTTTAAAAAAAAATTATACGGGTATGAAGAACAGCACGGTACCTTCTTTATGTGGAGGACTCTGATGAAATATTAAAAAGGATACGAGCTTTTGCCAAAGCGATACTGCGACTGTCGTCTGTTCATGATTTTTAAGTAAGTTGATGGCCTTCGGGAACAGTAGACGCCACTGTTGGTACTTTACACAAGTGTCAAAGTGGGTGTATTGGTTTCCATGCATAGGAGTACCCACAGAATCTGTCTTGGCCTGTGAACACAAAGTAGCACGGGGGCACAGGGCAGCAATGATGCTCAATCCTCAAGCTCTTTCTTGCCTTGCGGTCGACGCGTGCTTGTTCACACGAGTCACGGTGGCGGTTCGGATAATTCGGCCGGGTTCCCTTTTTGTGCCGCAGAGCCCTTCACAAAGCAAGCAGGGCTGTTCCTGGCTCCAGTGGCAGTGTATGCAAAACTCAGTGTCAAATTCCGTGCAAAAATTAAGATTGGCAAGATCCTGCAAAAGGCTTTATTTGTAAAGTGTAACGTTTGGCCGCAAAATTAATTTAATTCACGGCAGAGCATTTGTCCTGTAAGTGAAGCACCCACTGGATAATGAGCAACAGTCATTCTTGTGCAAGAGTTTCAACATACACATTTTAGTACGACAAGAACAGTGATACGGTTAATGCGATGTGGGCAGCCGCAACATTTTACAGCGAGCGCATAGACAAATAACATCAATACTACAAACGTAGTGGGCAATGCTTTAATCATTGATCCTACAGGGCTGCACAGTAATTGGTGCCAGAAAGAAGATTGTTAGCTATGGGCTCCGTGCACAGTACCTACTCAACGGCAAATAAGGGAGATTCTTGAGAGACCACTAGAAGAGGCATTCCAACGCATTCTTGTATGTTTGCCATTAGAACCCATATGTATGCTTCACCGCGTATCTACAAACTCACATACAGAGCTTAGGGCAGTTTCCAAACATAGGAATCTAGGCCATTGGATAGTCTTGACAGACCGATCCATCAAGCTGGTCAGCTATCTGGGCTTCCAGTAGCCCAGACCTCTTGGGCCTGACGTATGCCTTGATGTGCTCCTGGATACTCCACTATCGGCACCGAGTCCCATCTTGACCAACCAACCGCCCGTCAAGCTGGCTATCTATCTGGGCTTCCAGAAGCCAAGGCCTCTGTTCTTGGGCCGCACGTATGCCTTGATAGGCTCCTGGAAGCTCCTGTCGTCAGAACCGAGTATCGTCTTGACCGACTGTATCGTCTGTATCTGGGTTTCCAGTAGCCCAGGCCTCTGTTCTTGGGCCAAACGTATGCCTTGATGGGCTCCTGGATGCCCCCGCTATCGGTACCGAGTCCCGTCTTGACCGACCGGCCCGTCAAGCTGGCCAGCTATCTGGGCTTCCAGTAGCCCAGGCCTCTGTTCTTGGGCCTGAAGTATGCCTTAATAGGCTCTTGGATGCCCCCGCCATCGGCACCGAGTCCCGTGCCAGGGACCCAGCCCATACCCTGAAGCATCTGACAGCCTAGGTTGTTCTGTGGTATAGGGATGGCAGCTCGACCGACTTGACCTAAATAAAAATATAAAAAGACAACGCTTGGACAAAATTGAACTAACACTTTTGATGTGTCGCATGCAAGATGTCGAACTTCATTCATTAACTCTAACATCCCCCAAACCTTCAGAATGCAAATGCATGGTTTGTTTGAATCTGTTTAAGTGAGTACTGCATTTGTAAACTGATGATGCTTTACATGGAGCTAGGCATACCATCATAATCAGAGTCCAACAGTTTCAGTGTAGAGTTCACCATAAGTACATGTACATAAGGGTCCTTTTTCAGATTACTACTCATATAATTACGCGTTCCGTCTCAACCGCTTGAGATCCTATTTCTTTATTTCAAAAGCACAACGAGTAAGGCCCTATTGAACAATTTCTTTTTCAAATTAATGTTGTGGCTCGTGCAGGGTCAAAAGTCAACGTTTATGCTGCTTTCCTAACCGGAGATACAGACGTCCGAAGTAGGAGTGAAAATTCGCAGTCAAAAGTCCAATGAACGTGCGACCCAAAACACTTTGGTTTTGGAGTGTTTGATCTCCAGTGTTTGAAAAGTGTTCGATTCGACAGTGTGTGATTTCTTTTACATCCCATGTACCAATCACGGACACCCTAGCTTACGAGATATCGATTCTCGTCGCCATTTTCCAAACCCAGCTTACGTTCCATTTCGGCTTCATCACCATTGCCAAACTGCATAACCGAAGCCAAAGGAGACGAAGCTGAGGTTGGGTAAACGGTCCGCGTCATTTCTAGCATAGTCTACATTCGCAGCCGAGTTGCTTTGAAATATTTTTTTTCGGGCATGTACGTAGGCATGTACGTACGGTCGTATTTTTTACAAATTACCCTACGAAATATGGCAAACAATTGTACAAGTTGGCAGGTCTGTTTACCTTCAGCGATGGTTGGGGGTGGGGTTTTTCGTCTCCTCTTGGCATCAACAAACTGAGGACAGAGAGACTTTCTTACTGGGCTGACAACGTCCGAGGACAGAGACACCAAACCCAGGGCCTCCTCAATGTTAGGGTCTGCCATGCTGGAATTTCTGGTAGGAAAGACAACATTGCAAACGTGGTTTCAGTAATGACAACAATTGAGTGAACACAATTATAAATGTACAAATGTACAAATGTACAAATGTACAAATGTACAAATGTACAAATGTACAAATGTACAAATGTACAAATGTACAAATTTGTCAAACAACCACAAGGGAACCTAAGTACATGTAGGTACATTATCAAAGTGAACAAAAAAAACTGGCAGGAATGGAATTTAAGTGATCCCAACAATGTCATTTCCCATGTTGTATCCTACATTTAGGTGTGATCCCTGGCTATATGGCATTATTGGTTTATCGTCTCAGAACAAAGACACAATTTGAGAAACCACAAACATAGCTTAGTTGGTGGAGCGCCGGTACTGTGATCCAGAGGTCGCAGGTTCAAATCCCGCTCCTGCCAGTTTTCTTTGTTCACTTTGTAAATTTAAATAAAAAGACAACTATAGAAGAATTATAATTGCTTAACATGCTAATTAAAGTACCCTTTGCAGCCAAGGTACTGTAGGATACATCATTGGTAATTGCTTGAATTATCATTAATGGGTAGATTTTGGGGGTTGTATTTTATAGTAAATATCATTTAACTGATCTGTCCAAAGTTTTACAATCATGGATGCCTAGAAAAGCACAAAAAACAGCGTTTTCAACCAGCATTGGACAGTTATTCTTATGTTATCTTTGTTTTTTCGCGATCGCCGTCCGGCGATCGCAATTTTTTTTTTATAAAATTATATTTTTCGGAATAATTACAGGATATCTAGCGCAATAATTTTGCTGGATGCCTAGAATCATTATTTACTTTCAAATGAGTAAGATATTTCTTAATAATTCGGTAGTAAATATTGTCGATATCTGCAAATGGTGTATGCTACCTTTAAGACAGCGTCATGGCTCAACAGAATGAGTACCGATCACTGCGATCCCGAAACGACCTCAAAACGATTGTGATATGATGTTCGTCCCGACCTAGTAGGGCCGTCGGACGTAGACTGCTCATGTGAGTATAAATAGCTACTCAGACATTTTGAGTCATTCAGTCACAGTATCCAGTGCAGTTCACCATGGCTGCATGCTGTTGCTGAAGAATACGTCACTCTGTCGTTTTGCAGTCGTTTCGGGATCGGTTCTCAGTATTTTGTGTCGGTACTTAATCGGTTGTGTCGGTATTCTGTCAGTACTTTGTCTGTTATGTCGTAACGAGATTGCGACTCAGTGGTAAAAAAAATCAATTGAACAGATCCAAGTGGTAGCAAAGTCGTAATATTCGGTTCGAGGTCGTTTCAAAGTCGTAGTATTTGGGACGACATCGCCGTACCTGATCATGGTCTGCAGACTGGAGCTTGGAGGACAAAATTTTAATTTGGTGCCACATTTCCTACGTCTTTGGAACAATTTTGAAGAAATGTTTAAATCTCATGGTCTTGGCGGGGTCTTGGTTTTGGGTCTTTTGTCTTTGATGTGTGACTAAGCCTTTGAAGTGCAGGAGCCAATGTGAAACACCACCTACACGAAACTAATTTGTCGAACGTCATGATTTTGACCCAGTAGCAGAAAAGAAACCCTACACAGCCAAATCCCACAGGTGTTGGAAAATTATTCATTGCGTTCCAACTGCTCCACCATTTGGAACTTTCTCAAAGGGTCATTCTACGAGGTTGGTGCCATTTTGAAATATTACTAGTTATACGCCATCTATTGACTAAATTACTTTAATATTTATTTCTGATAGCTGTTTTTGATGTTGAACAGACTTCAGCAGGTTTTGTACCATTCGAACATTAGTTTCCTGAGAAATTTGACATTTGTACAAATTTGGTGGTTGTTGTTGTGGCACAAAATCCTTTCTTGATAGCGCACAGAGCTCATAGTTTCCCAAAGTGATGCACATCTTTCTTCCGTCTTTCCTCAAGATTTCCAGACAGTGTGGAGGAACAAAACTGAATGCCTAAGAGAGGGGGAGGAGGAGGAGGAGGAGGGGGAGGGGGGAGTCATTCCCTTTTACCTAGTTTTAATCAGGACCGGTGATGATCTCTTGCACTGGGCACCTTCTGTTCTCATATCCAAGGAGTACAGCGATGCGAGCTCTCCGAGTTGTGTTCGTTCCTTTTTCTTCATGGGTTGAAAAAGCAATCTGGAGAAAATATGGAAATACATGTACATGTATATGGAAATAAGATACCCCATAAATACTAAATACCCCATACAATTATTCTGAATGGGTTGCTGTTTGTTAGGAGTCACATAACGAAGGTGATTTCCAACGATCAGTCAATTGTCTGATTATTGTGTTTTTTAAAGAGGTATAAAAGGAACATTCTGTCCTGAAATTTCATGTTTTGGATTGTTTAAGCCTCGGTCACATATGATGCTGCCGCCGCACAGTTCTGTGGTCTGCGGTTTGTATATGGGATTTGTACAAATCGTACGGCTTTGCAGGCTGCGGAAGCAGTGTTTACAAATGTTACGACGTCTGCACGGCAATAGTAAAAGTCATGAAATCAAAATCCGTTAGGAGACAGTTAACAAACCGCGAGGCGCCCTCATTGTGACCGCAAGGCAATCGCAAGGTGCCCGCACGGTTGTTGCGGCCGCCGCAAGGGCGCTTTGAAACTGCTGCAAGGTCTCCTTGCAGGGCCCTAGCGGCACCCATGCGGCCGCCGCAAGGTTGTTACTGCGGGTATATAAGGCATGGCTCTGCGTACATTGCCCATATCTCCATCAGAATATGATGATGCACCTGGAAGTACCCATATATATATACCTCTTCAGAAAGATGATCGTACTGTTGCCGTTAGGCCATCATACGGCAGCCCTGAAGTCACTGCACGGCCGCCGTACGATATTTAGAACATCGTACGGCCACCTCACGGAGACAGTAAGGAGGCCTTACGGTTGTTGTGGCTGCCTTACAATTTTTTCTAGGCACACCAGACAGGGTATAAACCGTCACCTCACGGCCATCACAAGATCACCTCACGGCCACCGTACAGTAACCTTTTGATGCTACCTGCATCTCAAAAACCATGAGATTGCCTCACGGCTAGCGTAATCTACTGTGCAGCCACCGCAAGGTTATGGACATTTTGGGGACTTACGGCAGCCGCCAACACGCCGCAGGCCATTTGTGACTGAGGCTTTTAAACTTATCCTATTTCAAAGGTCTGATTGAAAGGAATCACCCATCTTACTATTCCAGACAAAACATGGAAAAAAACCAGCTCTGGGGCCGATTTCTTTAAAAAACTAAGATCAATCATAGGAATCATACCAATTTGCAGATATAAAGACATTTGTTTCCTACTTTTAAATGTTCTGAGTCGTCCTGGACAGTACCATTTTGTTTAGCCCCTTTAACCAGTTCGCGCTGGATGACGTATATAAACGCAAACATTTCCCCAAATTCAAAACGGATGACGCATAAACACGCCAAGTTCAAGTTCGGAAATGTATCCCAGCAGCAAGCAAGGCCGGAAATGTATGCCAGCAGCGAGCAAGGCCGGAAATGCGTGGGTGTGCTTCCCGGCACTATCAGCCTGAACCCGCTTCGGATCGAGTTTCGTTAAAAATAATCCCGCCCCTCGGCTCGGCGATGTTAAAATAATCCCGGTGCGAACTGGTTAACACAATCATGTTTCATCATCAAAACATTGTGCATAATTTTTCACTGTCTTCTCGTTCGTTTTTTTTACTTACTCTTTTTCGTGAGGATTTCTAAGGAAGCCAACAATCTTCTCATTAAAAACTGTTGACAGGGAGCTTCTCTTGAGTCTCTGCAAAAATAAAATAAGATTTGTGCAAATTCTTACAAGGGTACCCATCCGAGAAAAATAGCTCAGACTCTAAATAACACAGGCCCAAAGTTGGTGAGCAGGTTCCAAGTAGCTTGACAGATCGTCACCGTAACTACGAAGTAACACTAATGTCACGGCGGTATCGCGACCCACTTCTGGCGTTTTCACGAAGTAACACAAAGCCCATAGCTAATACACGCGGATAGCGTCACTTCGATTTTTGAGTTTTTACGAAGTGACGCTATCCATGTATATTAGCTATGGGCTTTGTGTTACTTCGTGAAAATGGCAGAAGTGGGTCGCCCGTATCACGTGACATTAGTGTTACTTCGTGGTGATGGTGACGAGATGGGTCAACAAAGACAGGCTTGTGGTTGATGCTAAACAAAAAAAGTAGAAAAGCTACCTGCTGAAATAGCCAAAAACGTGCATAAACGAATGCCAAGTACATGTATTAAGAAACGTAAATCGGTTTTATAATAATTCAGGCAATTTTTAATGTGCCATGATCCACCTTAATGAGATGCATCGAGCCCAGAAAACAAAAACAAAGATCGGTCTTTACATTGCACTACCAAAGTCTACTACACAGAATCAATTTGTGGGCGAAAACACTCATGTTTGCTGGTTAGAATTGCTTATCTACGTGTGCAATACAAAAGTATTTTTCAAACAAATTTTGTTTGACTTAAACTAAATTATATTTTGGACCTTTTCAATTCTCTTTTGCATCTATTATGCATAAAAACAATACAGAAAGAATGTAATATTCTACCGCCACTTCTTTGATCGTGTACGAAGCCTCTACATTTGAGTGCATTTTCTAAGTTGAGCCTTGTATGCATTTATTCAATAAGGCCCAAAGAACAAAAACATGTTGAGCGTCCTGCCTTTTTAATAAATAAAAAAAAGAGGAGGCCCCCCTTTTTTTTTCTTTTTTTTTTCCGATACATTTTTCAAGACAACCTGCCGGCCTATTAGACGTACGTACTAATGGACTATTTTTACAGCATATACACAGTGATGCTAAAGTCTAAAAATACGATCTTATTTATTTCAATTTCTTTTTCAAAAGGATAATTTATCATTTATCAAAATTTATCATTTTTTCCGGGTTTTTGTTTTTTTAAGAAAAAAAGAAAAAGAAAGAAAAAGAAGGCGACTGGGGACGCTAAACATGATTTTTTTTATTATTTGGCCTAACAGTAGGGTGGCTTGATGAGGCACTACAAAAATAGAGTAGGATACATTTTATAAACACTAAAAATGCAAGTGTTTTTGTTTGAAGATCGTCTGGTCCAATAAAGTTGACACCTAAAAGCTCTGCTCTCTATCATATTTGTTCCTACCTTTGTTTTGTGGATTCTTGGTCTGCAACCCCTGAGCTGGCCATCGTCCCCATTCTGAAGACACCTTAGCCGTGACTGATAATCTAAAATTGACATCAAAAGGTGCGAGATGTAATAAAGGCAAGATGAATAAGATTCTGACTTGGTACTCCTGAATATTCCATTTCTTCCTTTGGAAATATGATGTCAGTTGGATGATGTGGCCGTGGCTGCACAACAAACTTCATGCTCCTTGCAAAAAAAATGCTGTGGTAAAAGTGCCTTGGTCTAGTGGTTGAGTTTGTGGTCTCTGGGTAGTTCTGTAGGTTCTGGGTTCGAACCCAGCCTGGGATACGGCACTTTTACACTTAATATGACCGGGTAGAGGCATTATTCAATAGTATTGCTGAATAATTGCCCCCATTATAACAACGACCAAATCAATTGAATACAAAAAGATGTGACATTTGTTTGGATTCTATAGAGCCAATATTATGAAAATCTAAAAATATAGCCAGAAGGGGAAATTGGTTATATTTATATTTGTAGGATCATAGAATCGATTAGTGCTGGGCGAGTATTGATTTTTCCCACTCGAGTACTTGAGAAGGTATTACTCGCGAGTGGTCGAGTACTCATGAGTAGTTGTCACAATTTTCGCAAGGGATAAAATGACGTTCACACACATGTTCATCACCATGTGTTTTCATTCAAGGGCACAACAGTAATTTCACAGCGACTTCGGCAGCAATTTGGTTTCCTTTATCGCCCAAATAAAAATCCTTTCCGTATATTAAGTCAACTTTAAGTTGTCTGATTACGCTGTCTGGAAAGAAACTATATCACTGACTGAACTCACTGCTGAATTAATTTCTGATCCTACAGACCCAAACCGGGAACGTGGTTTTGAAACCTCATATCTGCAGAAGAGGTACATATATTTGCTTCTATTGTATAAACATATGCGGTCCACGAATTTTGCTACATTTCGTGTCGGCTCACTCAAAGAATTTAGTTCGTTGAACCTTATTTATTTTGGAAAAAGACGTGCCATTGTAGGCATGCAATTATGGGGAGCGGCAAGTCAATTCATTTCGTGTCGTTCCATCATACGACCACAACTTATTCGGAACGTGTCAACAACCATCGCTTGCTAACAATCACTACTCGCGAGTACTTATTGCTACTCGGGCTGGCACGAGTACTCGAATAGTTAAAAAAACGCGAGTAGTTTAACGAGCAGTAACAACTGATCACGAGTAGTGACATAATCGATTGATGGTTTAATAAGTAATCAAAGGTCATTGTCTTGTTCCAAAGGCATGAGTCGGGGACATTTGGTTAAAAAATGACTCCAATGTTTTCATTTTCCCGACATGCACAATGTTGGCGTGGCCTGCTATAGACGTGCTGCTGACCCTAATTTTGAGGGTCCCACCAAACCATATGACAAGGGTCAAGGGTGGCTGAAGACAGGTGAAGGGGTGCTGGGGTATGTCTGGTCAATTGGCACTATCTTACCCCCATTACTTGCCCTGTTGGACACTGAATATGCTAAAAATGAAAACATTAAAGTATTTTCTATTTTAACAAAATGGTCTTGACTTATGCCCTTGGAGCACGACGATGACTTCTGATTACTTCTAAACCACCTCAAATAGATTCCATGACCCTAACAGAATATATTTAATTCAAATGTTCGTGTCCTGGCTATATTTTTAGATTTCCACAACATTGGGTCTATATCCAAAATGTAGAACACTACCTTATGTTTGAAATTTATTGCGCACGTAGGCTGGTGAAAGTTCATGTTCTATAAATTTGGTTTGTTGGGGTTTCGTTGAAATAATCCCGCGCCTCGGCTCAGTTATGTTAAAAAAATTCCGGCGCGAACTGGTTAAGGCCAGTTCATACTCGGCGCAAAAGTGTAAGCGAACGTGCGAGGGAAGGTCAACATTTTGTGCTGCTAATTTGCAAAGGTTGAACACATTTCAACTCTGGCGAATTTCGCAGTGAATGTTACGATGATCTTTTTTGAACCAGTTCGTGTCAATGGAAGTGCATAGCCATAACGTTTTTCCAGAATTTAAAACGGCTGGCTCACAGCGAGCGAAGCCAGACATATCAGGGTGTGCTACCCACAGATGCCAGCCTGAACCCGTCTCAGATCGAGGTTCGTGAAAAAGAATCACACGTCTGGGTCCGGTTATTGTCAAAATAATCCCAGCGCGAACTGGTTAATAATACACAAAGAGAAACTGGCTTGGTAGAGCACTGGAACGGCAATCCAGAGGTTCCAGATTTAATACCAGCTCCAGTATTTGTTCAACTTTGACAATTATTTCAATGTGTTTGGTCAGTTTGCCTTTATGTTTTTTTTCAAAATTTGTAATAAAAATCTGTATCCCTCTTTGAGTGATCCCCGTTTGCTATTTGCCCGACTGGAATGGCATTCCAGAGGTCGCAGGTTCACTGAAACCCTGCTCCAGTCAATTTTTTTTTTTTTATAATAGGTTTTACCCGGTTCAGATAGGTGTTTCAGATAGGTGTTTCAGAGTCGCGTGGAACGGAAGACAAATTCAAGTCGCTGTAACGACTCCAGCAGTCACTAATGCGCCATCTAGCATGCCTAATTGTTTCAGACATCAGACTTTTTACGGACATAATTCACTCATTTGGTTCAGTGCAACTCTGAAACGCCCGTCTGGACTGCGTTAGGAGTGTGCACTTACGGGAAATTTGAAATGACATTCAAAACATTTCGCTTTGATCGTCTGAAAAGTGACTATGTAGTTTGTAAAGTTGGTTTCAGGTACTCGATTTCATAATCTGGAATCGTTTCCTGACATCAACGGCTGGGTACTCGAGTACTCAGTTCCGATGTTCAGCCCTAGTCGGCGTGTAAGTTGTCACCACCTCACGCAGTGCAAGCTAAACTTACTTCTCTGAGAGATTCTTGACAGCAGCGGGAATGTTCCGTTCAGGATACTGCTGAACCTCTCGTCCTCCTTGGTACGCGATAAAGACTTCTTCTCCCACCAGGGAATGATGCCAGGGATTCTGCCCAAGGCCTCAGTCTCCTGGAAGAAATCGCTCTGCTCGTCATCACCTGGAGGAGTAGGACACAAAAGGGGGCACTGTGGCTTAATGATGTGCATCAGGTTGGTACTAGTTGATTAAGACAAACCAACCCGAAACAGAGAAGAATAAACCAAATCTGAACCGAACTGATCTGAACTGTGGAGTGTCGTGGCCTCGTGGTCTGGAGCATACAATTTGTAACCTGTAGGTAAAGCTACAGGTTGTGGGTTCGATTCCTGCCTGGGACAATGGTGTACCGGTATGTGCCCTTGGGCAAGGCACTCTGTTACTTATTGCTTCTTTTCAACCCAGGAGTAAATGGGTACCTGTGAGGGCAGAGATGGTTATTGTGGTTGATTTAGCTGCTTTGCGCCGAAATGGCAGCATTGAGCTGTATACTCCCCAGGGAGCTAAGATGGTATTTGGAATGTTTCATGGGCCCAATGACCGGAGTAATAATGTTAAGCGCTTTGAGACTTTGGTGATAAAGCACTATATAAGCACCACACATTAGTATTATTATTAACTCCCCAAACCGACCTGACCAAAAAATCAAAAAAGGACAGAACCCAACCTCAAATTCCCCAGATGTCTGACTTAATAGACAAATGTCCTATATTTCACGAACATTGTGTCTGTTTTTTGTTGGTGCCAGAAATTACCTACAGAAGGTTGTGTTATCGAGAACTGTTAATAAAAAGCCATACCGTATAATAATAACGTGACCTGAAGTGGGGCTATGTGTTACGGAGCTGTTCATAAAAGATGACACACAACATGCACAATCACGCTGTGCGTTTGTATTGACCGGCAATCGTGGTCGTCGGACAAAAGAATATGGATTCAAACAATGGGTCCACGATTGACACAACGTCCACGATCTTTTCCCATGTACAAATCCTATGGCGATCCTCAAAAAACGTTAGAGTATAAACAAAAGAGGGAAGACGGTCGGACAATACCCCGTCCACGATTGCCGGTCAAAACAGAGCTGCGTGGGTTGATGCTGTAAGTGTGTGTTAAGCCCTGTTCGCACTGGACTTAATTTGGGCAAACTAACCGAGCCAATGGGTAACTTACCCATTTCAAGTCCAGTGCGAACAGCCTGGGTAACTTTTCTCACAGGTAACTTACCCACGCCGCGTGGGTAGTTTAACCGAGCCAAAGGTGCCCAGGAAGATTGACCAGGTCAGTTTAACCGAGCCAGAAAATCCAGTGCGGATGCGACGTCTCGGTTAAATCTTCTATCACCCGGTCGAATGACCACAGGTCACATCAGCCAGTGACCTTTCACGGTTAGTTTACCCATGGTCTCGGCAATTCTACCCGCGTCAATTAAATCCAAGTGCAGACGGTGGGAAGATTAACCCATCGGAATGTTACCCGGCATCATGGTAAAGTTACCCAAAATGTTTATCCAGTGCGAACACGGCTTATGTAGCAGAGTTGTATTCGAGTCCCCATAAGTCCCTGCAAGTCCATCACACGTCCTTCAGTCTCAAGTCAAGTCACTAGCTATTCAGATGAACGTTAACAAAAGCATTTTTTGGTCATTGTTCAACCAGTTACTTGTGACCGGCTTTATGAAAGGACTTGTAACTGGACTTGTGACTGGACTTGTGAAAGGACTTGCAGGGACTTGACTACAACACTGGTTTATAGTAGGCACAGTGATCCCATAATTATTTTACCACATACATTTTCACTTTTTTTGGGGGGGGTGGGGGGTTCACAAGATGGCTAAACTGACCTGACCCGACCCGACCCAACCGAAAAACCGACACGACCCGAAGTCGGTTTCGGGTCGGGTCGGTTTCTGTTTTAAGTAGGGTTTGCCCATCATTAACCATAGAGTTAGCATACACACTATCTTCTGTGGAGTATATACATGTGTAGACTCACTTGTCACCACAGTGCTATTCTGTTGTGTTGTTTTTTGGTGCAATGACTTTCTGTGCGACAGTTTAATACTTTAACCTAACCATCCCAAATCTTCCAAAATCCTCTTTGCAAAATGCAGGATTTATAGGGGACTTGGAAGTTGATGCATCAAAGAAATTTGCAGAATTGAGGGCGTTTGTGGTTTTGCCAGTGGGGGATAATGCAGGATCTAGGTCATAAGGCCTTTAACTAATGCTGGATGATTTTGCAGGATTGAGGGTATTTGTCAAAATGAGGACTTTGGAAGATACTTTGTATTTTCATACTGCTCATTCTCTATACACATTTTCCATAGAGCTTCAGTCAAGGTGTAAGTTATGTGTCAAGGATAGGAAACGTTCGCACACCAAGGGTCATGTGTGCAGACCCTTGTTGTAATAGGGTTTCTAAATTCAGTTCCCTGTGGAGACCCGAACACATTGGGGACAATGGGAGTCAAAAGGTCTCCACAGGGTAATTTGAATAGGTATCCACTGACAAGAAATTTCACGAAATATATTTTTGAATTTTAACCAAATTACTAAAAAACTAGGGTTAGGATGTGGGTTAGGGTTAGTGTTTAAGTTAGGGTATAATGTAAGGTTCATTGGGTCAAAATTTCAACCCACGAAATTAATTGTGGTAAAAATAGGAGCATTTTGAAAAACGTGCTCGACTTTCTAACCATTTTGTACACGAGAACAAAGAGATGTCTGCACAAGGATACAAATTTAAAGTTGTAGGCACTAATTAGCAGTTGTTTGTTCCATGTTTGGCTGCTTTATAGCTCAATTGTAAACCCACTTCAGGATTTTGCAGGATTCAGGCCATGGTCACCAGTAATAAATATTGGATGATTTTGCATGATTCAGGTTATGTGTAAGAAAAATAGGGTAGGGGAGTTAGGGTTAATACTATATACCCTTTTTTTCACATACTGCTCTGAATTTACAATTCCCACAAGGAGGTTTAATCAATTGATGCAGAGTACGGCCGTTCCGGGTACCCGTAACCCGACCGCTGATTACGGATAACCAGTTCCAATTTATTGATTTTCTTACCCGAAACTGCCTTTGTAAATTTTGACAGAAAGGCAAGCGCCCTTTTCTATCCATTACTTGTCAATAAATTGTTAGAAAAAATCTGAGTAAAACATCTTTTAAGTCCATTTACTAACAATTTTCTGATTTCTAGATAGCGGTCTAACGAATGATGGTGCTTCCTTTATTGTCGTTGTGATAGAGAGATGTCTTTGAAGTCTATTTACAGACAATTCTGACAGTGGCGAACTTGCGGTTAAAAAATCAGAGTTTTGTTACAGTTGTCCTTTGAATAATATTTTTTCTGACAAGGTTTACGTTTGCGTTTTTTTCCCCCTGTACTGATTTTTTCATCAAGCTTTAATTTGCTAATCTTTTAGATAATGTCTTATGGGGTATGAAACAAACAAAACGTGATAGGAGTGCTTTTTGCCATTTGTTTATAAATGTATAATTTCTTGAGTCAATGGAAAATGTGCTGTGTGAATGTGCCGATCAAAAAAGAAAAAGATGAAGTGCGGTTATTTGAGTAAAACAAAACTTCCTCAACTTGCTCACAATTATTTTGCTGGGTCCGTGTGATTATTTCGTGTCGCTGTTTCAGTGGTTGATGGTACATGTATGCAGGGCCACCTTCAAGCAACAGAAGACGATTCGGCCCTAGTTCAAAATCTGATAGAGAGCAGTTCGTACCACGTGCTCCTTTTGCGTGTAACGTGTCAAAATTTCATGAAAATTAATTCACATACATGTACATGAAGTTACACTTTTTTTTTCTAAAAAAACTTAACCTAAAACTTAAAGGTAGTATACACCATTTGCAGATATCGAAAATATTTACTACTGAATCATTAAGAAATACCTTACTCAATTGAAAGTAAATAATGATTCTAGGCATTCAGCAAAAGGATTGCGCTAGATATCCTGTAATTATTTTTAAAAAATGAATGTTATAAATAAAAATTCGCTCTCGCCAGACGGCGAGAGCGAAAAAACAAAGATAACATAAGAATAACTGCTCAACCCCGGTTGAAAACAAACGCTGTTTTTCGTGCTTTGCTCAGCATCCAAGATTGTAAAACTTCGGAAAAGTCAGTTAAACGATATTTACTATGAAATACAACCCCCCCAAATCTACCCATTCATGATAATTCAAGCAATTACCAATGGTGTATACTACCTTTAAACTTACTACAGAGCTATGAAGCTCTACTGAATTTTGAACTGGTAATTTTCCCCAAAACTACGGTTTAGGTGACACAAACAAGTCATACTTGGGGGATTCCATGTCAAATCACCCAATGGCAATGGTTAATACCCCACCCCTTCAAATTAGTTCATATTTGTTTTATAAGATTATTTTGGGTGAACAATTTCAAGTTTTAGCAAAATCCGCCAAGAGGTTCTCGTGCCACTGCCTACTGGCCTCCAATATTTAAAGGGACATATCTTTGATTTCACAGGAAAGGTTACATCACAAATAATCCAATTTTATGTTGGGGCAATTCGACCTTTAGACCTTTACTTTGATCTTGTAGATCGGGAGACCTTGAACAGACTGGGTTTATATCATAAAAATTTGAGTCTAATTTTTGTTTTTTTGCTTCGTAGCTCATGTCAAAATTCTATGCAAATATGTATGTACAATGTACAATGTACATACAATTTACATACAATTTGCATCAATATATATAGAAAAATTACATTTTTGCCAACTTTGAGCTACATGTAGGAAGCAAACAACAAATATTATACCTCGAATTTGTTCATACAATGTATTGTAAACAAAATGTTAGGGTATAATCTTAACCCAGAGTATGTTCAATGTCACGTGATCCACAAGATTAAAATTAAGGTCAAAGTAAAGGTCTATAGGTCATTGGTCATATTGCTCAGATATAAAAAAAAATTCTCAAATTGGATTATTATTACCTTTCTAACGAAATTTAAACCAGCAAATTTGGTCACACCCTTTTTGTCCAAAACCGCAAAATAAATCTCAGGCGGTAGAAGAAAAATCAGTGGTCGGATCACGCTACAACTAAAAATATTGGCTTTTTCACCCAAAATAACCCTATAAGGCCAAATAAAAAAAACCCACATGTTTAGCGTCATGCCCTTTTTTAAAAAGGAAGGAGAAGGCCCTTTTTAAAAAAAAATTAATATTTTTTTTAAATGGCAGCCCGACACATCTTAATTTGATTCATGTAGTGAACATGTCACACCCTATCTTCCAATTTAAAATTAAAACATGGTTCACCCACGATTAAAAATCAAAATTCATGTGGGTCGATCAAGTATGCACCGTACACGACTACACGTCACACCCTAGCCTACAGGACAACACGTCACACCCTAGCCTTCCTATTAGAAAAAATATATTTCCAGCGCATGTACACAGTGATGCTAAAGTCTGAGATACTATCTTAAAATTTTATTGTCTTAAAAAAAAAGGGAAAAAAAGGAGGCGGCCCCCAAAAAGGAAGTGGGCGGTGACGCTAAACATGTTTTTTTTTTTTATTTGGCCTAAAAGAAACGTGAACTAATTTAAAGGGGGTTAGGTTTAACCATTGGCTGATCCGACACGCAATGACCCACTTACCCTCGCGCCCCTCATCATTTGTATACAATGCAGTCTCTTCATCGCTGCTTGTTACGCTATCATCGGAGTCACCGCTACTAAAAAATAATAACAACAATTTGCTGTTAACAATTTCATCTGATTAAGGTATCTGGGTATTCCATTGCAATTATAATGATACACAGAGGATGAGTTTGGAATAACAAATGCCAACATGTGTACATGTACTATATTTGGGTCGATCGGTAGATCTGCACGATTTCCCGATCGAGCAGCCATCAATCTGTTGCGCAAGCCATATCTGCGGGACGATTGACCGTTTGTGGACGATCGCGCAACCAACTTCTGCGTGATCAAGCAATTGTGCAAGCCTTGCGTTGCACAATCTTGATGACGCAAACATGTCCTTGCGCAATCGATCGGCAATCGATTACACCATTCTTCCATGGCACAATCTGTCAATGATGCAAATATGTTCTTGCGCGATGGATTAATAGTATGATCACGCAAGTGTCGCGTTACACATTCTACCGTATCAATGGAAAAACATGTCCTTGCGCGATCGATCAATGGCTGCGCGATCGATCAATGGCTGCGCGATCGATCAATGGCTGCGCGATCGATCAATGGCTGCGCGATCGATCAATGGCTGCGCGATCGATCAATGGCTGCGCGATCGATCAATGGCTGCGCGATCGATCAATGGCTGCGCGATCGATCAATGGCTGCGCGATCGATCAATGGCTGTGCGATCGATCAATGGTTACGCGATCGCTAGATCACTCAATTGCAAAGCGCAATCAGGATATACATTGCATACCTATCTCTGGATGTCGCATCCATTGTAATGTCGCTCTCATTGCTTGTGCATTCCATGTCTTGTCCAATAGTCTTCTCGCTGGCCCCATCACTCCCCGATAGTTTTCGCCCCGTCCCGGACGAGGTGTCTGGAAGAGATACAGGGCTTTCAGAGGACATCCTCCTGTGTGCTACACTGCTGTCTGATGAATTGGTGGCAAGATCATTTTGGCTTGGGCTCTGGGGACCGGAATCACACTTCCCTTGTCTCCCCGGCTGACTTTTAGGAGCTCCCGATTGTTTTTTAAATTTGGCGCCAAGGATGTCAAACCCAAATTTCCCCCCGTCGATTCGAGGAGCATTCTCGGGCTTGTCCGACGGCGACGGGTGTTTGTTCTTGGATCTCTTGAGTTTGTGCTTCTTGTGGCCGGCCTCCGGGAGGAAATCCGTGCCGCAGGAAAACTTGATTTTGGACGGCGGGCAGCTGCCACCGGAAGCGATGCAGGTGGGATCAACCACCATCCTCTTGAAGCGTTTCTTCCGACGGAGGGTCTGTTTGGGCAAAACGTGGTTTTCGGTGACCGAGTCGGACTCGCCGTAGAGGTTACTAGAAGACGTTACGTTGAGAGAGGAGAGCCTTCGCATCATGAGTGTGTCCTCGGAAGCCGAATCGGTCTGGCAGGCCACATTCTCCATGTAATCCTTCTGGGCCTCATCCAAGCTCGTGTCGGACCCCTCGCTGATTTTCACCGTGTGTTCCCAAGCCGGGTTGCAGTCCATCCGGCGCTTTCGGCCCCGGCGTTTGCGAGCTTGGCGCTTGAAAAACTTTGGGCTACTCATTGCAGACATCTGAGGGTCTATTTCTACTTCAGCAAAAGTGGAGGGGTATTGTAGTGTGCATGTACGTCTGCCAGCTAGGCGTTCTGCCATGCCACATTAAATCAAATCACTGAAAAACGAAACAAATCGTTAGTTGTTAATTGGTAATGCATAGTGTAACATGTAGAAAATGCACATCTAAATACAAGCAATATTTGACCATCAAAGGGTCCCACATTAACCACGACCTTTTTAGGTCCAACAATACATCATGGAGAAATAAGACACAAATACATTAGGCTTAAATCCTCCACTGCAGTGCCTCGAATCAGAAAAATAATTACGCAATATTTTGGAATTAAAAATCGTATATACCATTTTGCAGACATTTATTAAGAAATATCTTTCTTATTCCATTTGCAGACATTTATTAAGAAATATCTAACTTATTTGAAAGTAAATAATGATTCTATTTCTTACTAATCTTAGTACTACTGGCATCCAGCAAAATGATTGCACTAGGTATCTTGTCATTGTAAAAAAAAAAGAAGCTACGGACAGGTCAGTTCAATAACATTAACAAAACAAATCCACCCATTCATGATAATTCATTTCAAGCAAATACTACCTTTAATTTAAATGCATTTTAAAATATTAATTTACTTGATAAAAAAAAGATGCTCAAGAAAAAAATACAAACATATATAATTACCAACATAATTATTACTAAACTATCTACTAGCGCCAATACATTACAATAATACTGAGATCCCCCACCCACACGCGCCACTGCTGCCCCACCCCCACAGTTTTATTTTTGTTTGGGAACAGGAACAGCATGGAGGAAAAAGAAGAACACAGTCACTACACACCGTGTGAACAAATCGAGTGTGTCCCACGTCTACGGCCAGCTTTATGTAGTAAAACAAATTATAATCACCACTGAAAAGAAATATTTCACCAGTTTGGCTTGCATGATTTTGTAGGTTAAATTGTAACGTTATTTTGATTTTGATAGAAGAAAAAACACCTTGCTCCAAAAAATTCACACATGTCATCCGCAAATATACAGTTAGCATGCAGGGAATCATTAAAACGCACACATGTCATCCGCACAGGTAATCATTGAAAAATTACTGTTATCAAATAAAGCCACGCATGGTACCAGTGATAACTTGCATTTTTGCAATATAGTTCAGCTCAAAATTATATAAAGAAATTTAGCATTTCTTCTTGAATTACTTAGGTAAACAATCTCAACAAAGCAACTAGAACTATATTAAACAACATAAAATCTCCTTAAAATATAAAATAATTGCTGCTTTTGCCCGAATTTGAAGCATCAATGAAAACGCCAACTACAAGATATAAAGTAACATTTCATCAAAACATTGCGATTTTTGGAATCGATCGCAACAGTGCCAAAAGATACGAGGTTGAAGTAGCCGACCGTCCGTCGCTATAGCAACTGTGTTGGAGGATGTACACGATCGCAAAAAAATGGCGACCGTCATACGGTTATTGCGGCGGACTCCAAATATAATGGAGCAAGTATTTGGGAGAAACAGGTATCTTTGCATATTCATTTTTCCTCGTTTTTATGATGAGATTATTGATAATTAGGCTAGGCCTAATTTAGCATTGTAAATTAGTGAGATAAGACGAGAGATTATTGAAAAAACAGTCTAACTTGTACTTGGCAGTAGCACATTGCTCAGAGTAGTAACTTGCCTTGGCAGGATCATGAACAATTTGGTAAGTTATTGCAATTCCTTCAAATATTACACTTACATAATCTAAAAGAGATCGGTAAAACTAAAGGAAATAAAACTGAGCGGTCAATGACATCAACTAGGGTAGCCAGAACTTAAGGTAAGTTATGGATTGTTTTAGTGATCGTGTTTTTTGTATTAAATAAAAAGAATAAACTTTAAAAAGAAAAATAATCCAGAACAATTTAAACATAATCAAAGCGACCTCTAGTATCGGCAGATCATGTTCTAATGTTAAAAAAGCGATTGAGCCCAGTAACTCGTACTACTAAATCCCCTATAATCCAGATCAGTAAAGGGGCACATGGTGGTGTGGGTCAAACCTAGTCCGCAAAAATTTAATGGGGTTTCACGTTTTATAGCGTTTTCTTCGTTTTTTACGGTGTTTCTTTTTAAGCAAAAAAAATATAAAACAATTCGGGTCGGGGCCCGTTCGGCGAGTCGGGAGGGGATGATCACCAACAATTTTTTTTTTTGGCCTAAAAAACATTTCCAAACAGCAAATTTCATGAGATTTGAAGGCAATGTGCCCTTTAAAGATGGCAGATATTGCATCTCACTCTCAGCGAATTAGTCCACCAATTGGTTCCAAAAAATTTGCAATTATTGCACCAAATAAATCAAATTCCAATACGAATTAACAAATAATTAAAAAGCGATACACAAAAAAAGTCACCCTCATCGACAGGGGAAAACCCACAAATTGTAAAAGAGAAAAAAAATAAAAATAAAATAAACCTCAATCAAAGTTCAAACTCGCTGAAACAGAAAATCAAATTCTCTAGTCTGCTGAGTGTGTCGTCTGCTACTCGCGTTGCTTGTAACGTTAACCCTAATGCTCCTCAATCCTCCATAATCCTCATTGCAGTTTGGGAGAAATTAGCAGCAAGAAATATCCGGGGATTTGGGAGGAATGAGGCAGTGAGCACCCTTCGATTTAAACACAAGTTAAAAAATTGGAGGATTTTTGAGGATTGAGGCATTGATTGAGGATGAATGCATTTTTGTTAGTAGGGCAATCCGAGGATTTTAAAGATTGAGGCAATCCGAGGATTTTAAAGATTGAGGCAGTGGGTACCCTTTGATTTGAACAAAAGTAAAACAAATTGAGGATTATTATGGATTGAGGATGAATGCATTTTTTTTAGTAGGGCAATCCGAGGATTTTGGAGGATTGAGGATGGTTGCTGGCGTGTGTGGCAAACAGTTATCGGTCAAAGTTATGACGAAAACGGCTGAAACATGCCCCTGCTTATTGGAATACAGTACACTCCACTCTAACATTGGTTGATGAAACTGAAGCAATGTCAATTGTCGCTAAAGTTTTGTTGAAAAAAACAACAACCCAAAACTGTAAACATGTAACAAGAAAATGAATAATTCACACAGTTCCTTCATATTCCGCTCAGGACTGCTGAGGAGCAGCGATGGTTGGAATGGAAAGCTTCAGTCCACATCCAAGCATGGTTCCAGGCCGTCAGGGTGCGAGCCTATCTCAGACACCTGCACCGATGTGCCACCGTGGTACAGAAACACTGGCGGGGTTACCTAGGCAGGCGGTTTGTACGGATACTCATCAAGAACCAGGTGCTCATCATGCGGCAGAACCTCTACAATGCCATGGCCACAATCGTAAGTTATATAATAAAAATGCAGTTGCGTTACGGCAGCCGTAACACAATTTTTAACTGCTGTTGTTGCGGTATGGCAGTCAACTGTCTGGTTCCCTGATCTATTAAGTATTGAACCTCCGGATCTTTGGCTGCCGTTTGGAACCAGACTATCGACCGAATAGTTCTCGGACATTATTTCCCTTTTCAAAAAAATAAGAGCTACTGATTAAAAAAAAATTAAAAAAACCTACTTAAAAAAAAATAATGGGATCTACTGATTACAAAAAAATAAAATAAAACCTACTTAAAAAATAATAATGGGATTTTGCCCATCACAAGTAAAGGCTGAAGGCCTCTCGAGGTACAGGCTACAGCGAAAAGTGTGGAAGAACCAGACCCTCACACTGAAACAAGACAAGATCATCTGTTCACAGTATGAATTGGGTTGGGACGGGTAACTAGCCCACTGCAAGGCATTAATAATATGCATCTACCCATATGTGTAGAAGTGTCATAGCCCAGGCCGGGCCCGAACCCCCGATCTGCAGAATTGTTGTCTGCAAGTTTGTCAACAAAATCAAGTTTGTCAACAAAATCAAGTTTGTCAACAAAATCAAGTTTGTCAACAAAATCAAGTTTGTCAACAAAGTCAAGTTTGTCAACAAAGTCAAGTTTGTCAACAAAATCAAGTTTGTCAACAAAGTCAAGTTTGTCAACAAAGTCAAGTTTGTCAACAAAGTCAAGTTTGTCAACAAAGTCAAGTTTGTCAACAAAGTCAAGTTTGTCAACAAAATCAAGTTTGTCAACAAAATCAAGTTTGTCAACAAAATCAAGTTTGTCAACAAAATCAAGTTTGTCAACAAAATCAAGTTTGTCAACAAAATCAAGTTGTCAACTGTTTACAGAATCAAAATAAATAAATAAATTTACCGGTCAGAATAAATTGATATTATTTTTCAAATTATCTCGACATTTGCAGATCCAGAAAATGTGGCGCGGCTTTTATACGAGGAAGTACGTCTTTAACTACTACAGCCGGAAGAGGTACCTTAAAGGGTTAATGGTGAAAAACCACATTGTCAGGTGAGAAATAACTTACTAAAGCCCGGGTTATACCTCATGACTATGTGACCTGTCACCACAATATGAGAGTAAAGTCGCACGACGTGATTCAGAGATATGGCCATCCAAAGTCAAAATATGAAGGGGTGGTCAATTTGAGATTTTGCGTAATTTGGAAAGCCCAAGTCCTCCTCTACATATACCCATTTTTCGAAAGTGTTATGTATCATTAACCAGTTCGCGCCGGGATTATTTTAACATCGCCGAGCCGACGGGCGGGATTATTTTTAACGAAACTCGATCCGAAGCGTGTTCAGGCCAATAGTGCTGGGTAGCACACCCACGCATTTCCGGCCTTGCGCGCTGCTGACATACATTTCCGAACTTGAACTTGGCGTGTTTATGCGTCATCCGTTTTGAATTTGGGGAAATTTTTGCGTTTATATACGTCATCCGGCGCGAACTGGTTAAAAAGCTATTTTTCTCAAGATTTTGAAAATACCAATATCTCAATTTTCAATATTTTTGACTTTACTCTCATATTGTGGTGACAGGTCACATATATACGAATGTGACGTGAATTGGACGTCACAAAGTATTCGCTGCCAAAATTTGCCAGAGTTAAAATGTATTCAACTTTTGCAAATTCGCAGCGCAACAAATTGCCTCGACGTCACAAATTCGCGTTTGCGTTCGCTTTCGCACGAAGTATCAACCGGCCAATTTGAACTTTTTGTTAATTGAAACACTGAAGTGAATATCCTAGGGATGAGGTTGGCAATTTTAATAGAAAAAAACTGATGAAAATTGATGAAATGTCTAAAAAGCTGCATATATCTCTGAGATTAAAAGAGACCGATTTCTGACAAAAGTCTGACAAATATCGATGCCTGAATTGATCATCCATAGCTATTAAAGCTATAAAACAATACAGCTACATCTAAATCAGGGTTCCTGCAAAATGAGACAGAACTGGGCAGAGGTTGAAATAAAGGTTTTCCGGTATTAGAAAAGAGAATCAAATTCTCCTTACAAAGCTGTTTCTTGCACTTCAATCGAAAATTCCGTTAACAAGTTATGGCTGTTTAAAATTTGCATTTATTAACATGTCGCGAAAGTAAAATGTTGATAACATTTTCTTTGAAGTTTCAAGTTTTTGTACATGTGATATGGAAAAATGCCAAATGGTTTTCAACTTTTATCACACTACATTCATAATATTTCTTAACAAAATATAGTTAGTACGCATACTAACCAATACAAATATCAATAATTCTGAAAAAATTACCCATTATTCATTATTTTGCAGTTTTTTCCACTATGCCCTGTGCCTAGTTCCGTCTCATTTTGCCAGAACACCTCACATATATTTTTTGTTTACCCCTTTTTTTAGGCAAGAACTTGAAGAATACAGTGAACAGAAAAATCACGAGATGGCCATAGAAATGGAACAAAGGATGCAACAGATGATTATAGACGACGCACGCAAACACCATTACCTTCTCAGCACACAAGTGGTAGGTGAACTCGTGTTCAATTTACTGTTGCCCACTCCTTTTCCTCACAATCCCCCCCCCCCCACCAATCACACTTTTTTGTTAGTTCTCATCTTTGATCTTCACCCTGGTTCTTTTCCTTGTGGTTTCACCCCCTTCCTGGTTTATTCCCCACCCAGGTTGTTAGCCCCTTGGTCTGTCTTTGATCCTACCCACTCTGACCTCTTTCATTCCTGGCCTTATTCTCCTTTTTGGGGTTCTTCCACCCAATTTCTGCCTCCCTCTTTTGTGTTTCTTCTCCGAACCATGTTATGCACCATGTTTGTATGTCCCCCTTTATATGTTTGTTTCATGTACCCAGCCATTTTGTCCCTGAAGAAGATCTTGTTAAGATCAAAATATTAGGCCCTCTTAACTTTTTTGATTTGGATATTTTAGGTCAATCCAGCCAGTAAGCAGTTTACAGCAGTTCGTAATCTTATTCATTACTTTTTTTGCTTAGATTTGTAGAATCAGGGTCAGAGTCCTAACCTATTACAACGAAAAAGATTTCTATTATCATGCGTTCAAGTATTCCTACTTTTCCTAGCTTTTTGTTAAACCTTGCTCCTACATTTCCATTGATATTCCTACTATTCCTACTCCCATTGAACAATTTTCACAGTTTTACACACTGTGGTATTTAAACTCGAAATAAAGGGCTTTAGCATAAGTACTTCAACTGTACTTTCACAAGCTTAGTTGAGAATGGAGCACACACTATTAGGCCCAAAGACGTGAAAACCTTTTGTTGAAACCAAAAATGTTAAAGGTAAACAATAGGTCATTTTTTAATGTATTGTTTACTTTTCACGTTTTTCGCTCAAAAAATTGTTTTCACTTCTTTGGGACTCACAAAGTGTTGTCGGTACAGCTTATTGTGCTGTGAACATAGGTATCAACAAAAGTTACACCTGAATTCTCTCGATTTTTCTCCTTGAAATTCCTAAAAGTAAATTTTTAATAAATTTTGTATCAAAACATTGATACCTTTTAACTGAATTAATCAGTTATCTTCAACGCACATGATCAACGATCTACCAATCAAATGACGGCGATTTGTACAGGTTTTTTAATAAATAAAATATTGACTGCAATTTTATAATAATGATCATGCTTATATAGCGCTTTACAATTATTACCCCTTTCATCAGGCCCTGGACCACGCGGCAGCCATTTATAGGCGCTCAATCAGCCTCGACCCTCACATGTACCCATTTAAACTCCTTGGTGGAGAGAGGCAATTGTAGTTAAGTGTCTTGCCCAAGGGCACAAACACCATGTTCCTGGCCGGGTTCGAACCCAAGCACCATCGTACATGAGTCGAACACCGTAACCCCTGGGCCATGACATTCTTCTCTTGCTGTAGTAAAACTAGCCTCCCTAGGTGATCCATAGAGTCTTCTATTAGAATGCTTCATGGATCACCTCGGGAGGCTAGTCTTACTACACCACTCAGAGCAGTCAATATTTGTATACTATACAATGTAAACAAATTTCAACCCTGGCATTTATTAGGTCCCAGGCATCTACAACTCTCCCTTCAAACCTTACCCGGACGAGATGGAGCTGATTCTACACAGTGTCCAGCCCCGCCCACCCCCAGGACCCAAGCCAAAGAGAGACAATAGGTCAGGGATCGTCATCCCACCAAGCCCGCCCCTACCATTGACTGAGCCCCTGCCGCCCATCGGGGAAACTAAAGTAAGTGGCTATCTAAGCTAGGGTTCTGTTAGTGCCAAGTACAAGTGAATCGCAAGTCAATGAGAATGCAATCACAAGAATGCAATACCCGTTAACTAGTTCTTACCGGGATTAATTTGACATTGATCGGGCCCAAGTACGTGATTGTTGTTTTCATGATCCACGATCTGAGACGGGTTGAGGCCGGCATCTGTGGGTAGCACACCCTGATATTTCCAGCCTTGCTTGTAACGTGTTTATCCGTCATCCATTTTGAATTCCAGAAAAACTTTGTGTGTATACACGTCATCCGACGCGAACTGGTTACAGAAGCCCAAGCTCAAAAAACAAATCTGCAACCTCCAATTATATCCTCATTAAGGGATCCTCACAATGTCGCTTCCCAGGTTGTATCGTAAAATCGGGCGTGATCCCTAGTCGCACGGTATTCTGGTGTTTTTGACTTCTGACTAGCGCCCTCGAACAAAGATACTGACAATTTAAGAGACCGCCAACATAGGGCAAGATAGCTCATTTGGTAGAGCGCCGGTCCGGTATTCCAGAGGTCGCAGGTTCGAGTCCCTCCTTGCCAATTTCTTTGTTCACTTAAAAATTTATGCAAATTTACCTAGTCAGTTTTCCCTGTGGTTTATTTGTGTATAACTTTGTTCAGTTTGTTTATAAAGGTCCGCACAAAAATACTTCCAAATCGTTGCGTAAATACACAAGAGACAAGTTTACACAGTGAGCTTTATAGCTTTGTATACTACAACTTTTGCTAGTTAGCTGTTTCGGCATTTCAGCCGAAACAGCTCTTGTTTTCGTAAAAAAAACATTTTTTGTTTTTGTTTTTGTTTTTTTCTTTTATTAATAAAAACCAGGTTACACTTAAAATCAAAACAGATGTCTCGTTTTTAAAGTACGTTCTTCGCTTGCGAAAGTTACAGTTTAGACCGTAAACCTATGAAGCCTTTTACACAGTTGTCTGATTTTGATTTAGTTACAAGGGCCATTCAGATCACCAGAAGGAGTCGTTAAGCAACGCTACAAGCCACTACAGCCAACCCTGAGGGTAGCAACCTCCTACACATCCATAGAGGAAGCGAGAGAAGCAATGAAAGCTAAGGAATGGGTCATGAGGGTTAACGATAACGTGTAAGAAACCAGGCTTTTGTTATTATTATTAGGAACCATTAGATTTGATACGCATACGGGATTACGTATGCGGCTTTGAAAAATTTGTGTGATAATTTCATACATTTTACATTATACATTTCAACATTTTGAGATGAGATGTAAATTGCCGATAGTTTACCAGATGAAATAACAATGCAAAATAGTGATTTAATAGGCAACTTTTTCGAGTCGCATATGTATCCTGTACGCATATTAAAATCTAATGATCCCTATTATTTCAATTTCTCATTAGATAAGAGGTTTATTACTAATTTTTGGCAAGGAAACCAAGGATTCGTTAAAAGCAGCCTAGACACTGTAGTTTGCAAGCCTGAAGAAACCTGTAGACAGAGAGAGAGACAGTTAGAAGAAATGACAGGTTTAGAGGTGGGAAAAACCATGGAAGAATATTCTGGGGAAACCCACGGAATCAGGCAGGTAACTGAAAACCCAATCACTGAAAACTCACATATTGACCAGGTTAGGAATTGAACATCGGGAATAGAGGGGAAGGCAAGGAAAGAAACACTGCACCAACCTGACACATTTTAGAATCCAGTTTGGAAGAGGCAAGTCCCAATCTCAAAACCCATCTCAAAACCCACCTTTTCACTCGTGTATATAAGTAGTTTTCTCAGACACCAGCGCAGTGAATAATTTGTTCTAGATACCAGCGCTATACAAGTTTTTATTATCATTTTTGTCTCGTTTTCAAGATTAATTTCAGTACCCCGCTCCTTCCCTTCCTCTAAATCAAATTTTCTCTAATGCATACTTTTGTTTATTTTAATACAGATTTGAACCTTTTACGAGACGAGATAGAGCCTATGAGCCTCTACTTCATACCACTTCCAAGCATGGCCACCTACCGTATGGGACTAGGTACTACCGAGAAACAGAGGATTCCAAGAATATCACAGCAGTGGTAAGTATCTTGAAAAAAAACTTGGCTGTCTCAAGGATTCAAATATTAGATCATCAACCAGATTTTCAGATTATTATTATTAAATTTTGAGACGTCGCGCTTATGCCGTGTCGAATACATTTATGCACGACGTTAGCAGTGGTTTCAAACGTAAAACTTAATTGCAAACGTCAAGTCGAACTTAAATGACAGTGACTTCCCCGACTCTCCCTTTCTTGCCGTTGAGTGGGGTACTTGTTCACGAAGCCCTCAGGTGGACCAACACAACTGAAAGCATGACAAAGACAACAAATTTTGTTTGTTGGTTTTCTTTACTTGCACGCATGCTGTGAGCATGCGCGTTCCTAATTATGAACGATATTGGAGCCAACTTCAAATTGGAATTGTATTCGACACAGCAGTAGCACGACGTTTGAAACTGTGCCGTGCTTCTGCTGTGCTAAATTGAATAAGCACGGCAGACCCTGTCAAGCTCAATTCTTCTGCTGAGCATAAATCCATTCGCCGAGCTTAGTTGGTTTCAAACATCATACTTGTGCCATGTTGAATACAAAACTTCAAGTTTATTTGTATTTGACGCGACGTTTGAAACGGGCCTTAAGCTGTGTTCGCACTGGACTTTTTTGGAGAAAGGTTTTACTGAGACAATGGTAAACAAAAATGGTCAAATGTGACGAGCGGACTTTTGACACAGGACAATTTTACCAAGAAATAACCGAGCTGTCAGTATAATGACTCATGAGGGCGCTTTGTGTGACCTTTCTGCATTTACCCCATGTACCCAAGCGAGCGCGCACGTGCTTTTGTCCAATCATTCATGCATTTCGATGTTACTACTCGCATACGTACGTGCAGAGGGTTCTTTTCAGTTCTGGTTCTTCTTTTTTTGTACGCGTGCTACAAATCCAAACCAATCAAACTTCCGACTGTATCAATAATAATGTCTGCCATGATTTTTACCAACAACGCTCCAAATTTTTTTGGCGGAATTGCTACATGCGACGCAGCATGCCGCCGTGCGTGCACCACAGTGAACAAGGCAAAGCGCATGCGTGGTGTCCCTGTGTAGAATGACCTCACACTCTGGCTGGATGTAAGTTTTCCTGAGCATCTTTTACCGACTCGCTCTGTCCGCACTGAACTTATTGTCTCCGGAAAAGTTACCTGGGAAATTTTCCTGGGCAGCAGTTGGCCGGTAAAAGTAACTGCTGAAATCAGGAAAAGAAACTGGGAGGAAAACGTCCCAGGCTGTCCGCACTGGACTTAAAATGGGAAAAGTACCCATCGTCTCGGTAAGTTTTACCAAAAAAAGTCCAGTGCGGACAGGGTTTAAGATTCACAGAGCTAAAACTTCATCCGGTTGTTTGTCAAGCACTTGTCGTCAGATTTTGAGAACTTTTTGCTGCTTCAAACGATAAAAATGCACAAAATTGTGTATGCCGAGAAAGTAATTGTGTCCATGTCTTGTGAAGATGTGTCAATTTCTTGTTTTAAATATTCTAAGACAAACTTTGTTTTGGTTTGCCATTTTACCTGACAGAGGTTCCAGCCTGTAGTTTCCCCTATCCCTGTCTTTGAGAAGCTCAACGACACGTACTCCAAGGGGACTGAGACAGTTCCATGAGAAGACACCAGATCTAGAAGAACCTTCCATCTACACAATGTTCCTTTTGGCTTTATTCTGTAGTGTGTCTTGCCAATTGTCTGTTATTAACCCTAACCCTCCTGCGGCTGATTTCACCAATGTTAGGATCAATCTTAGGAAGAGTAACTCCTCCTAACTTGCAATAGATCCAATGCAAGTTAGGATGAGTTAGTCTTCGTAAGATTGATCTTAGTCTTTCGTGAAATCGTCCTAGGGTATTTTGGCTAGAAACCCTTCCAGACGCAACAGATTGCATACTTTGTCACATTGACTTGTGTGCAGAGTCCAGCAAGGTCAAGCAGTCACCACAGATGCACTGTGCTGGATCTGGCAGGGTTAGGGTTAATAGATTATTGTAGCAAATACTAGTGTAACAGTTTTTGTCTAAACAGTTATCAAGATTTGTTTCACGTAAATGCTTAATGTTTTTGAGAAATCAAAAGTTTATCCATGCAAAGTGACTGTACTGTTGAACAATTTGGTGTTTACAGGCATAGAGGATCATTTTTATTATTTAACCCCAAAGTATAAAGTAACCTCCCAAATTATCCAAAGCGTGCTTGGATTAAAGATTGTACTGGTAAACTAAACAACCTGTAAAATTGTTCCGTCTCACTTTCTGTCATTTAAAGGAATTCAAGCAATGAAGGTGATTTCTAATAATCCATTGATTGATGTTTTATTAATTTTTTTATAACAAAGAGTGCTATTGACAAAATCGTGTTGTACGTTGTTTTTTTCCTTTTTGGGGGTGTAAACTGTAATACCCACCGAGCTGAAACCTCAACAGGTTTATGTTAAAAACATTTGTCTTCGGATTTGGAGTGGTGATGTTATTGGAAATGTACATAATGTATAAAAAGCAAATGATCCCATATGTGACCTGTCACCACAAAATGAGAGTAAAGTCGGAAATATTGAAAATTAAGATATTGGTATTTTCAAATTCTTCAGAAAGAGAGCTTTCCAATAATACATAACACTTGGGGGTTTGGCGATAAATACTTTTTACAACGCTCTAGAAATGTATGGGTTTCACAAAACGTGTTTGTGAGAAAACTTACTTTAAACATCTTAAACAAAACACGCAAACAATTACAAAACAGGACAAGTAAGGTTCGGTTGAGCATAGCAACGGCTATGTTCTAATCATTATTTCTTCTTGAAATTTTCCACACATACAAACTATTGTATAAACAACAAAGTATTAAAATTTCGAAAACGTGGGATACTTACGAAAACCTGATTTGCATATTTAATTACTGTGTTAATTAGACCATTAATGGACTTTAATCCAAACACTAACTACGCAAAATCGAGTAATTTAAGAGGTTTTCGATAATCTGATCTCACCCAAAAAATGGGAATATGTAGAGGAGGACTTGGGCTTTGGATGGCCATATATCTCTGAATCACATTGTGCGACTTTACTCTCATTTTGTGGTGACAGGTCACATATGTCTTAAAAACAAAGATACATGTAGCTTCATGTTTCCTTTCTGCTTCAAGACACACCAAAGAATTAAGGCACTGTTATTTTATTTGTAAATGAGTTTTTGCAAATATCTGATTTTTTTTTCTGTAATGGATGTAATTGATGACTTAGTCATGTTCAAGTTTATGTTAAAGTTCATGTTCATCACAAGTCCTCCAGTCCCAATTCAAATCACAAGCTATTCAAAAGAATTCCTTTGTCATTGTTCATCTAGTTACTTATGACTGGCTTGATGAAAGGACTTGCAGGAACTCGAATATACAACCCTGGTTCAATCTTAGTGGAGTGACAAGTTGTTCAAATGAAGTATGACAATTATAAGATTTCTAAAATTAGGTGCAAAGGCTCAAATTTCATGATGCTCAAGTTAACATTATGTTGTTATGTCACTGATAATGTCACTCCATTTAGATTTAGCAGACGCTTTCCCTAGCGATATCGCGTCTTCCGTTTAGTTGCTATGTTACAAAAAAAGTCAGCCAAATTGAACAATCGGCAGCTTTGCCCACATTTCTGCTTCAGATGACATCAGTCGATAACTGATTGGCTGGCACACGAGATCGCATAGAAATATCATACGTCAGACCCGTACGCAGGGGGGGGGGGGGGGGGGGGGGTTCGACGGGTTCGACGGGTGCGTACGTACCCCCCCAAATTACCAAAAGTCCACGTTTTCCGGGGTAAATAATGGTATTTTGATGTAGAAATAACGGTACTGGCACACGAAAACCTTTGGTCCCATTGTTGGTCCCATCAAGTACAAATTCGCACCCCCCATAACAAATCCTGCGTACGGGCCTGGACGTTATCCCGTGGCCATACGAGTGTCTGATACTTGGACTAGAAATAGGGCCCAGGTCTAGTATGGGGTGATAATAAGAATGTCATTTGGGAGATATTTTGCACAGGAAGTGGGTATCTAGCATAAAAATAACCCATTGGTATACAAAAAACGTATCATCCGTATTACACGTTCGATTTGAAGGGCTTAACAAGTCATTCATAATTAGCACTTTAATACCGTATACCTTTATTTTCATGCTAGATATTCACTTCCTGTGCAAAATATCTCCTAAATGAGCCAATTTATCACCCTGAAGTGGACGTAATCATATTCCCAAAATGTGGTTTTCATCCTAATTATCACCCCATACTACCAGGGGCCAATTTCACGGAGCTGCTAAGCACAACAAATTGCTTAGCATGAAAATTTGCCCTTGGTAAAAACAAGGTTACAGACCAAATTTTTACGTGATCTTTATTGTTTTTGATTGATAATCAGCTGGTTTTTGCTTAGCATAAAAAACACGTCGAATTTTGGCTGATAACTTGTTATTAATGAGCAAGACGTTTTTGTGCTAAGCAAATTTTTGTGCTTAGCAGCTCCGTGAAATTGGCCCCAGGTCCTGGACAAAATGATGATAGATGTCGAACATGGTTGGTTTCTTTTTAACAATTTTGTTGATATCATTCCGTTTTCCTAGACGGGCATTTTTGGCATATTCATGGATGCGATTGTAAATAGATAAATATTTGTTTTAACTGTAAGAATTGTACAGTGCTTCCTGGTTTTTTAGAAGTCCATTTTCCCCCCATGTATTGAAAATATTGAAAGTTGTTGAACCCAGTATTTTGTAATTTATTTGAAACGTCTTTTTAATTTCCAGGTTGCATTGTTGACATATTATACATGCTTCTATATTTTATGGAAATAATATTGCTAACAAGTTAAACTAAGGGTAATTCCAGCACCCAAAGTTGAAAACATTATGGGTCATGAAGTGGGGTAATGTGAATTATGCATACAATTCACATGTATATTTTGTAGGATAAAAACTTGTAATACCTAACTATTCTTTGTAAATAGATCTCATTTTGATGCTTGATTAAACAAAATTGATTTCAAACCCGACAAAATATCTGCTTGTGGTTGTATCTTTTAACCAGTTTGCCCTGAGATTATTTTAACATCACCAAGCCGAGGCGCGAGATTATTTTTAACGAAATTTGATCCGAGGCGGGTTCAACCCGATGGTACCGGGAAACACACCCACGCATTTCCGGCCTTGCTCGCTACTGACAGACATTTCAGGCCTTGCTCGTGACGTGTTTATGCGTCATCTGTTTTGAATCTGTGGAAAACTTTGCGTACATATACTGTACGTCCCACGGTGCGAACTGGTTAAACAAATTTTCATTCAAATTCACCCACTCTAGCATTCAATTTCGTAAGAAAAGAAAATCACCCGTTTTTACCAAACCAATTTATTCATTTACCATTCAATTCTAGACATTAAACTTGGTCTTGGGAATAGAGTGGTCATTACAGATCAAATTCGCAACATTCAGAGATCGAATGCTTATTATATCATTCAATTTCAAACTTATGTTAAATAAATTAGTCTGATGAGTGCTTGAGTCAAGCACACATCCGACTAATTTACTTGGAATAAGTTTGAAATTGATCGATATATTAGACGAATTCGAATCTCTGAATACTTTTGGCAAAAGCCTAGACAAATTTGATCATGACAACAATTCTAGACCCGATGTTTAAAAGTGCTGACCAAACATTGAAATTAAATGACAAATGATATTGGTTTGGTGAAAAAATTTCCAAACAAAATTAATGTGAGAGTTGGGGATTTGAATATTTAAAAAAAATACCTGGGGAACCTATACGTTATCGAGAAGCAGTGTACATTGATTCACTACTATCTGCATTGACTGTTGTCTGCCTTCACTGCCCATAAAGTAAATGCATTATCCACACTATCGTCATAATCATATCCCTGAAATGCTTTTCAATGGACACTGTACACGTACTTTAAAACTCGAACCCGAATCGATGTTAAAAAAAAAAATATCCCGAACCGAACCTGGAGGATCAGTTTCAGCACTACAGTGTGGGTGATTTCAAGTATAACCTTGGTCTCAATTTGAACAAGAAGTATTCCTAAGACCTTGACAATATGCATCCTTTGAATTCCTTCTTATGCAAAAAGGATTTTTTTTTTTTGGGGGGGGGGGGGGTTAGGGAAGCCTTATAGGGTTTATAATCTACCTGGTGTGTAACAGGGGGGGGGGGGGAAGGTACCATTTTACAACCGATTATAACATTCAATAACAACCGATTTGTATACAAAATTTAATACTTGTTACTTGTTTTCTTATGAAAGAACAGTTTAATTCAGTTCAGCTCCCAGCAACCAAAATACAACATAAAAATCTTTTTAGAATTATCATGGAATGTCATGAATGCTATAAAACTACAAAACTACAAAAAAATAACCACCCTTGCTAAAAAATAGTTTATATGGGGTGCCCTCCCCCCCAAATAGATGGTTATCGAACCACAACTTGACCTCAAATGAACTTTGACCTCAGTATGTGACCTTTAATATCACCCTCACAGGCAAGTTTTCATATGCACATGTATGACCCATGTTTGATTGCAATTGAATTTACGAGAGCAATGTATCAAAACTTTATAAAAAATACCACATATGAACTATGTACAGAAATAGTGATTGCATACATAGTCTCTTTCTGAACTTGGTTCAGTCGAGACAAAAATAAAACACTTTGAGTTGGCGACCGTAAGCCTAAAATGAAATCACTTATCACCTAAAGCTTTGGACATTATTAGGTTAAAGACATATCTTGGCTATCTCATAGCTAAATTTCAATTTAGTTGAATTTAATTTAATTCAAAATACTTTATTTATCCTTAAAGGGAACGTATACGTTTGGTAATTACTCCAAAAATTAATGGCAATAAAAACTTACTTGGTAAGAAGTACAGCAGCTTTGGATAGTACCGGTATAATGCATTTTTAGAAACTTTTCACTTCGAATTACTGCGGTTATGGAAAAAGATATCCCTTTTTATCCCCAAAAATTTGAATCTGAGAAGCGTTTGACGTTTCTCAGATTGTGTATTCCAATGCAGATTATTCTTCCTGCGTGGACATAATCGCTCCAGATTTTCGGCAATATCTCAAAATCGCTACCACCTTTTGAAATGAAATTTGTACAGGTTAGTTTTATGGTATACATGTATATCTACAACTATATAGGATTGAAACAAACAGTGGGTTCCAATTACCAAAGGTATACCATCCCTTTAAAGAGGCAATTACAATTATGGTTAGACAGCTATAAAACTATATATAAAAAAAATAACAAATTTGTGTATATGCGATTGCCTCATTTGTGCGTCTCGTATTGTAATGAAAGAATAAGAAGGCAATAGTGTGAAGAGAATACAGGAAGAGCGATATACGCCATTTTTATATCTTTCAGAATCCCACTCTCTCCTGGCTGCTCAAAGTCAGGTTTCTAACAGTTAAAAACACTTTAGGAAGACAATTAACACGTTGACTGCCGACTACGAGTATAGTCTTAGTAACAGGTGTACCGGATTCTGCCACTACAAGTATACTCGTAGAAAATGAAAGGTGTTTGTATTGTACATTTTAAACGGTGGTTTAAGCACGGTTCAAGGTAGGATACACCATTTGTAGATATCGAAAATTTGTACTTCCGAATTATCAAGAATTATATTACTTATTTGAAAGTAAATAATGATTGTAGGCATCCAGCAAAATGATTGCGCTAGATATCCTGTATTTGTTTTAAAAAAAGGAATTTCAGAAAAAAAATCACGATCGCCGGATGGCGATCGCGAAAAAAACCAAAAACATAAAAACCACTGTCCAACGCCGGCTGAAAACGAACACTTTTTTTTCTTGCTTTTTGCAGCATCCATGATTGTAAAACTTCCGACAGGTCAGTTAAACAATATTTTAAAATACAACCCCCTCCCCAATTTCACTTATTTATGATAATTCAAGCATTTACTGATGGTGTATCCTACCTTTAAACATACCCACGTGTCAGGCTCTCGACCAATAGGAAAGGCTAAACTGTCTCAGTTAGGAATGTGTCACTAATTTGATTGTTTTAACCCTAACCCCCTAGGCCTCACTTTGGGCTGAAGAACTGCGTACTACAGAATACTACTTAGTATTTTGTAGCACTGGGTCTCTCCGTGACTGATGATTGGGTGTGTACTGACAGAGTACAGATACTGCCAACTACAAAATACTAATAGTGGCAATACAGGTCAGTAATACTTACCTTTAAACAAATGCAGTAGTCCAGCCTTGACCCATTGCTGTGTCCCAAGTGACAATTTTTGCTGTAGAGTTTAGAACACCCTACACAGCATACATGGGCCATGCACACTCAGCAAGCAGAGGGACCCAATGCTAAAAAGTACTACGAGTGCAATTAGGGGTGAAGTACCAAATACTAAAAATTACTATAGGCATTGCACACAAGTCAGTGAGAGTACTGCATACTACTTTTTACTACTAGTAGTAAAAAGTAGCATTAGGTCAGTCACTGACAGCAGTGACTCCAGATGCCCAGAATTAAACTGGAATGAAATTGACCCCTGATGCCGTACACTTGCAGCACTCAGGGAAGGGACTACAACCAGGACTGCAGCACGGTTCCACCTTGGGATCTGTTCCGTTAACCTGCGACTTGCCCCATGTCATGCCGGTCTCAAACTCCTCCTTGACAGCCGCTATTTCCTTCAAGAGGTTGCTATACCTCGCGTCGCCGCGGAGATCATAGCGTTCGCCGGGGTCCTGATCCAGGTCAAACAGCAGCGGGGGTTGGTGGAGGGTCAGACGGGCCGTGCCGCGACAGTCGTGGTCTCGGTTGGTGGGTCCTGACAGGTTGTTTCCTTGCGTGTAGTAATGGGCCTTGTATTGCTTGTAGCGCACGGCGAAGATGCCGATTTCAGGGTTGGGGTTTACTGGGTAGTAGATAAAGGTGCGTCTTTGACTCTGAAACAAACAAACAAACAATTCAATTATATTAAAAGTCACTCAAACGCAAGAGATTAGACTACTCTAGTCGACTATTTGGAACCAGACCAGAAAACAAGGAGAGAACCAGTGACTTGGAAAAAGTGATGGCAGTAGTCGGCGGGAAAGGCAGTAACGTTAAAGGTAGGATACACCATTCTATATCAAAAATATTTTTCTACCAAATTATTAAGAAATATCTTACTCATTTGAAAGTAAATGTTGATTTAAGGCATCCAGCAAAATGATTGCGCTAGATATCCTGTAATTATTCCGAAAAATTTAATTTTATAATGAAATATTCGCGATCGCCGGCCGTCGATCGCGAAAAAACAAAGATCACATAAGAATAACTGCTCGACGCCGGTTAAAAAAACCTGCTGTTTTTCGTGCTTTTCTCGGCATCCATGATTTCGGACAGCTCAGTTATAAAAGATATTTACTATAAAATACAACCCCCCAAATCTACTCATTCATGATAATTCAAGCAATTACCAATGGTGTATCCTACCTTTAAGTGAAAATCTGGTTATGGTATCTTGTCTTGTTTTTAAAAACTTTTATCCTACCTATATTCACGGGAGAATACCCACCTCATTCATGTCGCAAATGAAAACAAAGCGGTTGTCATCTTTTCGAAAATAGTTCGACTAGAACCATTCGCATTTTCGCATGTGCGTTTGTAAGCAGAGACTGACTAATGGTCAGACTATAGTTTGTGCCCGAACTTGCTTATAACCAAGCTGCATGAACAAAACCAAAGCAGAGACGAAGCTGGGGTTTGGAAAACAGTCCTGGACACATGGCATTTTAAAACCTGACCATGCTAATATTTATTCGTTATTAATCCTGGGTTGTGTACAGAAAGCATTTATCATCTGTTAAATTATTAGTTTTTCTTGGATTTGGGTCAATTCAGAAAGGACAATAGAGAAAACCCAAATGAGAATTAAAGGTAGGATACACCATTTGCAGATATCAAATATGTTACTACCGAATTATTAAGAAATATCTTACTTATTTGGAAAGTAAATAATGATTCTAGGCATCCACCAAAATGATTGCGCTAGATATCCAGTAATTGTTTTTAAAAAAATCGAATTGAAAACAAATATAACAATCTTGAAAAAACAAGAACAACATGAGAATAACTGCCCGACGCTGGTTGAAATAAAATGACGTTTTTCTTGCTTTTCTCAGCAACCATGATTGTAAAACTTTGAAAAGATCAGCTAAACGATATTTACTATAAAATACACCCCCCCCCCCCCCCACCACCAAATGCACCCATTCATAATAATTCAAACAATTACCCTACCTTTAAGGTTGTGAACTGCTGAAAATGCAGTTTGTATTACACAAACTCTTCTTTGTTTTAAATTAAGTTACAAAGACACTTTATAATTATTTTTGTTTATTGCATTCAAAATTTGTTTTAATTGATACATTTTCAATAGGTAGATATGTATGTTTTATTCCAACCAAAAATAACATTTTTTGTTTTAATTTAGATATCTGCAACCCTCTGAAAAATTAGTTGTTAGTTGGGTACAAACAGGGCCCAATTTCTTGGCTCTGCTTACCGTTAAGCGAAAAATCCCTGCTTATTGTAGCAGAAAATTCCGTGCTTACGGTTGGCGTATTGAACGTGTTAGCGAGGAATTGTGGCTTCTGCGCATGCGTACATCCCGTAACTAAGGATTCTGTTGTTTACAGGGTTAGGGAGCTTTTCAATTCGTCTTACCGTGCCTCCCGGGGGAAGTTCGCTGGAATCAGCGAACTTTTTTAACAAAAGAGCCCTTGACAACGCCGACAGTTCGCAACTAGAACGTTGTATGCAAATCTGAAGACATGAATATTCTGTTCTCCCCGCGTTCGGAACGCAATACCCAAATTCTGGTTACGTCATTTACATATCAATGTAAACTGGAATTCCCAACCAAACCACGATCGGAACGGTCACCTCCTTGGATCGGTTGGCTAATTTAAATATCAATGCACGCTCGAAGGTACGGCCAAACCGCGATCGGAACGGCAGGCTCAAAATGTGAATACATGTAAGTTGATAGCCAGCCCAAACTAGCTGGAAAATGTTTTCTTAAAGTCGCCATTGTGTACTTCTTTTGTTGTGTAAAAGGTGACAAAGAAATGGAAACTAGGAATTTGAGGATTTCACATGTGTTCAATGGTACACTCTGGAATCGGTCTAAACCTCTACAATTATTTGTTTAATGGTATACTAATTTTATTGTTTAGGTAGTTTTACACTTTTTGATTTCAACAACGGGAACTTTTTGTCCGCTATCAATGTTTTGTTTTATGTGGTATAATTGTTTATATTTCTTTTCTCGTCTATAGATTCCGGCAGACGTACGAATCCAATCCAATCCAATCTGCAGGAACACCGGGGCAAAACCCCTCCTCTTAGTGATGAGTGTTACTGGGTTCTTTTACGTGCATTACACAACACACGGGACCTCCAGCTTTACGTCCCATCCGAAGGACGAAGCAATAGTGGTTTAATTGCCTTGCTTAAAGACACACGTGTCGACACCGGGACTCAAACTCACGCTCTGCGGAACAGAAAACCAGGTTCTTAACCGCCCGGCCACGACACTCCACCCGAGGGTGCTCCACGAAGCCTGCTATATATGTGACCTGTCACCATAATACAAGAGTAAAGCCTTGGTCTCGGTCTCAAAAGCCTCGGTCTCGGTCTCAAAAGCTTTAGTCTCGGTCTCGGTCTAGAAAGTCTTGATCTCGACTAAAAGGAAAGGCATTCTCAACTACAACACTGCTGCATGTACATGTGGCTCTCAGAAATCTGAGACAACTCTTGTATCTGGTCAGATAGCGTTTATGCAATGATTCACCGTAATATGCTACTGTGCATTTTAGGCATTGCATCCACATGCTGCACGTGTGTAAAGTTGTAGAAGGGGCATGGCTAACTCACAAACGGAGGTCTGAATCCCAAGTAACTATAAGGCCACCAATAAACTGTGTCAGAACTTATCAGTACATACAATGTATATATCTGTTTTGCCCATGCAGGCCAAATCGTTACCCTCAATACTCACCGGCTTTTTGTGAAACAATATCTCTGACATGTCCACTCCGTCCAATGTCACTCCCATTGGCAGTGGGGCCCCCGTAATGTTAGCTATGGTAGGCAGCAAGTCCAAGCTACTGGCCAGCGCTAGGGTACGGCCTGGTGGGATCATACCGGGCCAGTAGGCAATTGCTGGTACCCTCTGACCCCCCTCATAGGTGGTGCCCTTACCACACTTCAGGAGACCGGCGCTACCACCTCTGTTCTGTCTCGCGATACTTGGCCTGACCGATCAAAAAAAAAAATCATCACAAATTATTTCAATTACATTATAACACGCATTGAAATTCATGTAAATTCATTGAATGTCCCCCTAAATCAATCAAACTAGGGTTTCTTTTTAGCTACCGGTAAAAGGTTTGTAAAACCCTGAGTTGTATTTGAGTCCCTGCAAGTTTAGCCCATTCACAAGTCCAGTCACAAGTCCTTTCATAAAGCCAGTCGCAAGTTACTGGTTGAACAATGACAAAGGAATGCTTTTGTTAACAGTTCATCTGAACAGCTAGTGACTTGACTTGAGACTGAAGGACTTGTGATGGAAGGACTTGCATAGACTCAAATACAACTCTGGTAAAACCAAACTGTTTTAAAAGTGCATGTATGCTAATTTTACTTTCATTAAATTTTGTTTAATACGACTCATGATGTTAATAAATTGTGGAAATGAATAAAGATCCTCTACCCGTTATCAGAGGTGAAGAATACAAAGGTATTATCAGCCACCCCGCTGTCCCTCAACTGCTGAAGAACTTGGCCCACGCTCCAGTCCAGCTCGGCCAACGAATCCCCAAAGCTCCCCCTAGAGGTGAGGTTCCGGAACGCCTTGCTGGCAAACTGTGGATGGTGTGTGTGCTGGTAGGCATAGTAGAGGAAGAACGGCCGTCCGCTAGCGGCGCTCCTGCCAATGTAACTCTTGGCAAAGTCGGTGTAGCGCTGCTCAAGAGTTAAGAGGTCCGTCGGCTGCTCAACAATCGTGCCGTTGTGGAACAGCGGGCAGCTGGTGTACTTCGGAGCACAGTTGTCGAAGCAGCGGTCGTGGGGATAGAAGCACATCGGGCAGGGACACATGTCGTGGGAGTACGGTATTCCGTAGTACTCCTCAAAGCCTTGATTGGTCGGCAGGTACATGCCCTCCGGGCCGACACCGAGGTGCCACTTTCCAACGATTGCCGTCTGGTAGTTCACCGATTTCAGCATTTCCGCTATGGTGACCTCGCTGTGCTGTAGGCCGCCCGTGGAGTCGGGCACCAAGACTCCTGGCCATATCCCTGACCGCGTCTGGTAACGCCCAGTCAGTAGGGCAGCCCTGTTGAAAAATAATTAGTAATAATTAAAACAACACAACAATAATAAATGTCTTTTATACCGCTTTATGTTTAAAACAACTTCAAAGTGCGGTACATCATAAATGCTAAAAAAATATAGCCCTACAAACATTAAAAACACAATAACAGTAAAACATTTAAGTCTACATTAAAATGTGTATAGAAAAAAAGCCTAGTCACACATACTATGCACATAAACAACAACAAATGCACCAATTAAAACTGATAGGCCTAGGTCACTATCAAGAAGTACAAAACTTGCATCCTATCACAAACAAAATGTGCACAATTGACAAATATTTAATGATACCCATTGAAAAGGCAATACAATGTCAACATAAAATACATATAAGGCAAATTGCATGTACCGGTAGTTGTGTATATGACCATGGAGGTACATTTTGTACATATATGCAATCGCAAGTCAACGGGACAGTCTCTGTGGATTAAGTAAGAAATAGGTCTGAAAATACACTTTATTGTAAAATTTAGTCGGATGTGAAGGGTGCCCAAGCATGACAAGATTAGACCTAACAGTAACATAACTGATATTGATTATATTTCTATAAATCTAATGTTCTGTCAAAATATCCCAATGGTTAAAAAAACGTTGTCCACTAAAATACTAGGTACCGGTAGGGCCACAAAGTCAAAAATCGCTGTTGGATTACTTGGCGTGATATTCTTTATTCCTTATTCTTTATTTCATTTTTCGGGATATACAAAATCACTGAATTAGACAACAATTACAAATAACAAACACTGATCAAGAAACATAACAAAAAACATAACAGAAGACAATACCCAAAAATAGCTCCCGCAGGATTACCCAAAAGAAACAAGTTTCTGTAGAGGGGCTCTCCAAACTAATTGGATAATACCTTTTAGGATAAATAGATTAGATATAAAGGCAACAATAAATAATAACAATATTAATAAAAAAAGAATAAAAAAATAAAAATAAAAAAAGACTTGCCTGGATGGACTGCAAACGGCAGATGCAACGTAAAACTGCATGAACTGTAAACCAGACGAGGATAATAAGCCACTTCGACATTCCAACTGCGCATGCGTTACTTACCTTGGCAACCTGAAATTTGAGATAAACAAAGTCGCGCTGCACGTATGCAACGTGCATAACGCGGGTACGATACACGTGTAAACATACTGCTTAACTGACGTTCGTTAGCATGTGGGGGGAAAAACACAATTTTTCCCGTGTTTATTAAACCCAATACAGCAGAATCCTGACTCGAATTTAATCATGGTGAGATAATTAATGTTACCTAACTTTGTTTTTCTTCAGATAGAGCAAAACAAATCTCGTTTCGAGTTCGCTAAAAATGTAAACTTGTACGGTCGACCACGCAGTCACAGTCACATTTTATGCAGTGTGTATGTGTGTAAACTACGTTTGGGATCTAGGGCGCCCATTATTAAAAATGTGGCAGCCTGCATAATTTCTCTAGGGTGCAGGCACGACCTACTTAGCTTTATCTTTGTCTGAAACATTTTTCTAAAGGAAAAACTATAAAAGACTTGCATGTATTTTGTACCAAAAAGTGTCATTTGCATCATGATAATGTATTTTTAAATTGTATTTGTAGAGTTTTCATTATCCTTTTTATAGGAGGGCCTAATTAATTAGGGTAGGGCCTAATTAAGTAGGTCTAGGGGTTTTATTTTTTAAAGGAAATTTAGGGATCAAAGTGATAATGACAATGACAACATGCAACACGAAAATAAAGTACAATGTATAATATACTTAGCAACTATATTGTTCTCTTATGTGTCTTCCTTTATAAGGTGACGAGGACCATCTTTGGCTGAACCTGAGGATATATGTTATGTTGCAAACTGCGGCAACATCAATAATCAACTTGAAAAATGAAAAGGAGGACAATGTACAAAGCATGGATGCCATTTAGGTTTCGGAACATGTGATTGTGAACCTCCATTCCATTCTCAACTGAGAAGCGTGATGAAGACACCAGTCGTCGCTGGCACAAGATGATCAACAGGAAATATCCCCGAACAAACAGGAACTGGGTTGCAAAATCGTCGATCGTGTATGCTCAAGACACTTAATTGTATCTTCAGCCAATGATATAATTAGTCTTTGCTGTTCTAGTATTCTTTAACCAGACCTCATTGTGTAAATGTATACAATGTATCTCTGTACAGCTGTGAATAACTCGTTGACCAAATAAAGTGTGCAGATATAAATGTACACTATACGTGAAATAATGATTGTATAGGGCTGGTGGCTTTCCTTTTACATGTAATATTAATAAAATGCTTTCACTCTTTATCACGAAGCATATAAAATCACTCGGCTGATGTGTTTGTGAACGTATTTTAAAGGTATCGTGCTTTAATCAACAGGTGCAAGAAGAAAAAAGTGAACATACATGTATTACAAAATAATAAAGATATTAAAGCCTGACTAAAATAATATTGTTTAAGCTGCTCAGTTAATTAACAATATTATTATACACCCACTTGCAGCTGCAATTAACCCTTCATAAATACGAAAACAATTCAAGATTTGTCAAATGTTTGAACACCACTATATTTTGTGTAACCTCCGCATCAGCTAGTTATAAAATCAATATAATTTATAAATGGTAAATTCAATAATGGTATCAATGAACAACATAATTCAATTTTGAAAGTGGAATCTGGTATTGGTAGCTGCTTTGCCAATTAACACAAACGAAATTGTAATTGCTTTTGTGGCAATAATCCATCCAAGTTCCGAATATAACTTCGTTCTGTGTTTGTCTTCGGTCAGTTTGTCAACTTTCAGATAGAGGAACGTTGAGCTGATCAAGCAGATTTCCTTCTTCCCCCCGCTGGATTTCCTCTTAATTAACAAAAAATCCTTCAAAGCCTCGACATTCCAGTGTTCAATAACATCTAAAGACAAAGCAAAAGAATCCTCTGAGGACATTGACAAAGTTATTTGAGAAAAAAACAATCTAAAACGCGACAGTAGAAATAGAAAAATGGCATTCGCCACGCGCGACACGAGTACGTTGCCAACGGCGACACCATTTGTTTATCTGCAATAACCCTTGACATTACCCATAGTGCACTGCGCGCGTGAGATGTCGAAGTGGCTTATTGATTCAAATTCGGGGTCACAGATGTTGGATGGCCATAGGTTTCAAGATCTCCGAACCCCAGGTCGTCCGCAAACAAAATTACAACATTTGGTGGCGAAAGTTTAGCGCTATCACAGAGTATCAGCGAAAGTACTAAAAATATAAGTCCAACTAGACTTAAAACACTGTCACTGGGGGCCGCCATGATGTTTGCTCCGGGACTGTGAATTCGCCCCTAGCAAACTCGCCCCTTTAATTTCTTGGGTTTTTGCAGTTAATGAGGGGCATTTACGACGGGGCGAGTTGACTATAACGTACTAATAACAACTATGTCTATTGGTCAATATGAGACCAATTTACCAATGTAGCCAATCACACACAAGTTTAGATGACAACGGAGTCTCCTCGCAACGTTACAACATTTTTTGACATGCATATCATGCATGTCATCAGACGACAGCCGGCTAAACGTACCTAGTGACTGTGTCATATTCTTGTTTAATGCCCTGCGCAAAAGTAAAAAATATAGCTCTCGGTAGTGATTGATGAGTTCGCTTTTTAGTGATCCTGCCGGTCTGTGTGCGCAGATTTTCTCGGATTGTTTGTTAGTGAGTGTTAAAGGTATACCATTGCATTGGTAATTGCTTGAATTATCATGAATAAGTGGATTTTTGGGGTTGTATTTTATAGTAAATATATCGTTTAACTAACGGACCTGTCCGAAGTTTTACAATTCTCACGGTCGGAGGCTGTTCCACCTATTGCACACGCCGTTGGACAAAGGGGTAACCCTCCATTCAATTTGTACAGGGAATTACGTGTTTTCTATATTTTTTTACAGCAATAAAAACATGCATACTTTTTTTTTCGGTGTATCGTGGGAGATTTTGTTACTTCATAAAACAATGAAATTTGGAACTATTTCGGTGTAGTGTTTATTAGACAATAATTGATTATTTAGATTTTTTTCACATAGACCACAACACTATTTATTGCTACTCATTCCCCTTTGAGTCCAGAGGGGGTGATAACTAACAGCCACCACTGACCAATCAGAGACAAGAAACAGGGCCCGGTGACGTCATCCCGACCGCGAGAATCGTGAATGCCGGGAAAACCACAAAAAATAGCGTTTGTTTTCAACCGGCGTCGAGCAGTTATTTTTATGTTATTTGTGTCTTATGTTATTCTTATGTTATTTGTGTATAACATTAACATATAAAAATATAATTTTTTTTAAAAGAAAAAATCGCGGGGGATCGCCGGACGACGATCGCAATTTTTTCTTTAAAAAATTATGTATTTTTTAATATTTAAAGGATATCTAGCGCAATCATTTTGCTGGATGCCTTGAATCATTATTTACTTTAGATGTGTAAGATATTTCTTAATAATTTGGTAGTAAATTATTTCGATATCTAAAAATGGTGTGTCCTACCTTTAAGATGTTTTTTATTATGTTTTAAGTTTTTTGGAATGTTTGTATACGATGGCACCGAATGAAATTATTCTTTCCATTGCACGAACGTAAAATATACACCTGAATAAATCCTATTTACACTGAGAGTGTGAGCCCCAAAGACGTGATCTTTTGTTGGAACAAAAAATGTGGAAAGTACAAAGCAGGTCTTCCTTTCCCATATTACAAAAAAAGTGATAAAATTAACAGGGCCTACTCTTCGGGCCTCACAGTGTCATTTGATTGACCAAAGTGGGATCGTGCAATGGAAGTTATAACGTTAACGTTAATTTGTATTCACCATTGAATTCTTGAGGTTGGCATGACGTCACGAAGGGGCGAGTCGTCAATAGCAACATGCATTAAACCTTAAATGTTTTCCTTCGCGCTAAACTTAAGTGCATAAAAAATTGGAAGATAAACGAGGTTCCCGGATGTTCGACTACGAGAATAGAAGAACTTTTATTTTTGCGGTGTGGCCACGCCGTGCCACAGGGTCCTCATTTGCATACATTATCATTTTCAGGTGAAAAAGTCTATTTGGACGATAAATTCAATGCATGTGGTCAATGATCAACCAATCAGATGACAGGAATTTGTTCAGGTGTTGTGTTACAAATTATTACTAAAATTGTGTAATGTAACGCTCTATGAATGCTTACTGTTGACTTGCAGTTCTGAAAGTACCTCGGCCAAGAGCTTGGAATTTGGCCATTGTAAAAGTGATAATCCCTAATATCTTGGGTAGGGCAGCCCAGGGGGGTTTCTGTTTCATAGTGGCTATCATTACATCAGCCGTATTTTCAACTGTTGTTGTTAAGGTATTGCAAAAACGCTATTGAGCATCTATATTACTTTATAACTTCAAAACCAGAGCACATCAGTAGCTCGATTGGCTAACCAGTTCGCGCCGGAGAAGGTATATAAACGCACATTTTTTCCCAGGTTTAAAATGGATGATGCATAAACACGCAAGCAAGGCCGGAAATGTCTGTCAGCAGCGAGCAAGGCCGGAATTGCGTGGGTGTGCTTCCCGGTACTATCGGCCTGAACTCGCCTCGGATCGAGTTTCGTTAAAAATAAACCCCGCGCGTCGGCTCGGTGATGTTAAAATAATCCCGGCGCGAACTGGTTAAATACCCAACTACATGTACTGGTAGGCTTATTAGTAAATCCAATAATTTAATGAAAGTGATTTGGTGGTTGTTGTTGCAGGAACAGGATCCCATAACTAGACAATCGCCGAACTCACTTTAATCAGCAAAGAGTTGAACTTGAATCTCAGGACGCTGTAGATAGAGTGCAATCAGGCCATGGAAGAAAACGATTTGGAGTTTACATCTAGAAAGAGGGTAGGTTTCCTTAACTCCCTACGGTGTGCGTAAATTCCTATTAAAAATGGAGGATTCAGGACTGTTGGGGTAATTAATTTGATTTGATTGTTAATTTGAGTACTAACCGACTTGGACCTTATGATATTTGGATATGATCTGACAATAGTACTTATGCACCTGTCAATTGTAATACGGACCCCTTTACCCACGGGAAGGGCGCGTCATTGTCCATATGTGTGTACATCCCGTTGGTCCTTCTGGTAATTTTGGGGCGAATTTGTACTGATGGGACCAAAAATGGGACCAAAATTTTGTGTGTGCCAGTACAGTTATTTCTACATCAAAATACCATTATTTACCCCGAAAAATGTGGATCTTTTGGTAATTTGGGCGGCGAATTTTTACTGATGGGACCAAAAATGGGACCAAAATTGTTCGTGTGCCCGTAAAGTTATTTCTACATCAAAATACCATTATTTACCCCAGAAAATGTGGACCTTTTGGTAATTGGGGGGGGGGGGGGGGGGGGGGGGGTGCACCCGTCGCACCCCCCCTGCGTACGGGCCTGATTCTCCACTCCACCTTCTTCATTCTGCTCCCCTTCTGTACCTTCCTCATCCCCATCGCTATCTCTCCCCCACCGTACCTTTATACATTTATTATTTTTGATTGGTATTTGTTATACCATTTATCTTTCATCTTGATTGTTTTTGATGTGTGCCTTTTCTTACTTCGAATGTACATGTTTGTATTTTGAATGTCATGGCCGAAAAAAAAAAAAAAATAATAATAATAACATCCTTTGTTGTCACTTTGTCCACCCCTGGGTCAAGGACGTGATGCACCAACTTTATACTTTTGACATTATTTTGAAAACTTTTTTATCGTGAAATTCTAACACTATATGTCACTAAATTACAATGTGTCAGTTTATCATTTGAAGCAGCAAAAGTGCTCAAAATATAAAAAAAGTGCTTGATATTCAACCTGATACTAAACCCCACATTGGTGGGGAGGAATCATCTGAGGGTTTAGCTACCATTGATCTTACTGTCTGGATTTGTTTATTTTGTAGGATGTCAACAAGGGACAGTGAGCAGCAAGACAAGCAGCAGCCCCAGCAGCCAGCAGCCAGCAGTCAGCCTAATAGAGACATTGGTGGGAAGGAATCATCTGAGGGTTTAGCTACCATTGATCTTACTGTCTGGATTTGTTTATTTTGTAGGATGTCAACAAGGGACAGTGAGCAGCAAGACAAGCAGCAGCCCCAGCAGCCAGCAGCCAGCAGTCAGCCTAATAGAGACATTGGTGGGGAGGAATCATCTGAGGGTTTAGCTACCATTGATCTTACTGTCTGGATTTGTTTATTTTGTAGGATGTCAACAAGGGACAGTGAGCAGCAAGACAAGCAGCAGCCCCAGCAGCCAGCAGCCAGCAGTCAGCCTAATAGAGACATTGGTGGGGAGGAATCATCTGAGGGTTTAGCTACCATTGATCTTACTGTCTGGATTTGTTTATTTTGTAGGATGTCAACAAGGGACAGTGAGCAGCAAGACAAGCAGCAGCCCCAGCAGCCAGCAGCCAGCAGTCAGCCTAATAGAGACATTGGTGGGGAGGAATCATCTGAGGGTTTAGCTACCATTGATCTTACTGTCTGGATTTGTTTATTTTGTAGGATGTCAACAAGGGACAGTGAGCAGCAAGACAAGCAGCAGCTCCAGCAGCCAGCAGCCAGCAGTCAGCCTAATAGAGACATTGGTGGGGAGGAATCATCTGAGGGTTTAGCTACCATTGATCTTACTGTCTGGATTTGTTTATTTTGTAGGATGTCAACAAGGGACAGTGAGCAGCAAGACAAGCAGCAGCCCCAGCAGCCAGCAGCCAGCAGTCAGCCTAATAGAGACATTGGTGGGGAGGAATCATCTGAGGGTTTAGCTACCATTGATCTTACTGTCTGGATTTGTTTATTTTGTAGGATGTCAACAAGGGACAGTGAGCAGCAAGACAAGCAGCAGCCCCAGCAGCCAGCAGCCAGCAGTCAGCCTAATAGAGACATTGGTGGGGAGGAATCATCTGAGGGTTTAGCTACCATTGATCTTACTGTCTGGATTTGTTTATTTTGTAGGATGTCAACAAGGGACAGTGAGCAGCAAGACAAGCAGCAGCCCCAGCAGCCAGCAGCCAGCAGTCAGCCTAATAGAGACATTGGTGGGGAGGAATCATCTGAGGGTTTAGCTACCATTGATCCTACTGTCTGGATTTGTTTATTTTGTAGGATGTCAACAAGGGACAGTGAGCAGCAAGACAAGCAGCAGCCCCAGCAGCCAGCAGCCAGCAGTCAGCCTAATAGAGACATTGGTGGGAAGGAATCATCTGAGGGTTTAGCTACCATTGATCTTACTGTCTGGATTTGTTTATTTTGTAGGATGTCAACAAGGGACAGTGAGCAGCAAGACAAGCAGCAGCCCCAGCAGCCAGCAGCCAGCAGTCAGCCTAATAGAGACATTGGTGGGGAGGAATCATCTGAGGGTTTAGCTACCATTGATCTTACTGTCTGGATTTGTTTATTTTGTAGGATGTCAACAAGGGACAGTGAGCAGCAAGACAAGCAGCAGCCCCAGCAGCCAGCAGCCAGCAGCCAGCAGTCAGCCTAATAGAGACATTGGTGGGGAGGAATCATCTGAGGGTTTAGCTACCATTGATCTTACTGTCTGGATTTGTTTATTTTGTAGGATGTCAACAAGGGACAGTGAGCAGCAAGACAAGCAGCAGCCCCAGCAGCCAGCAGCCAGCAGTCAGCCTAATAGAGACATTGGTGGGGAGGAATCATCTGAGGGTTTAGCTACCATTGATCTTACTGTCTGGATTTGTTTATTTTGTAGGATGTCAACAAGGGACAGTGAGCAGCAAGACAAGCAGCAGCCCCAGCAGCCAGCAGCCAGCAGTCAGCCTAATAGAGACATTGGTGGGGAGGAATCATCTGAGGGTTTAGCTACCATTGATCTTACTGTCTGGATTTGTTTATTTTGTAGGATGTCAACAAGGGACAGTGAGCAGCAAGACAAGCAGCAGCCCCAGCAGCCAGCAGCCAGCAGTCAGCCTAATAGAGACATTGGTGGGGAGGAATCATCTGAGGGTTTAGCTACCATTGATCTTACTGTCTGGATTTGTTTATTTTGTAGGATGTCAACAAGGGACAGTGAGCAGCAAGACAAGCAGCAGCCCCAGCAGCCAGCAGCCAGCAGTCAGCCTAATAGAGACATTGGTGGGGAGGAATCATCTGAGGGTTTAGCTACCATTGATCTTACTGTCTGGATTTGTTTATTTTGTAGGATGTCAACAAGGGACAGTGAGCAGCAAGACAAGCAGCAGCCCCAGCAGCCAGCAGCCAGCAGTCAGCCTAATAGAGACATTGGTGGGGAGGAATCATCTGAGGGTTTAGCTACCATTGATCTTACTGTCTGGATTTGTTTATTTTGTAGGATGTCAACAAGGGACGGCGAGCAGCAAGACAAGCAGCAGCCCCAGCAGCCAGCAGCCAGCAGTCAGCCTAATAGAGACATCGGTGGGGAGGAATCATCTGAGGGTTTAGCTACCATTGATCTTACTGTCTGGATTTGTTTATTTTGTAGGATGTCAACAAGGGACAGTGAGCAGCAAGACAAGCAGCAGCTCCAGCAGCCAGCAGCAGCAGCCAGCAGCAGCCAGCCTAATGGAGACATCGATGGGGAGGAATCATCTGAGGGTTGAGCTACCATTGATCTTACTGTCTAGATTGGTTTATTTTGTAGAATGTCAATAAGGGACGGCGAGCAGCGAGACAAGAAGCAGCAGCGCCAGCAGCCAGCAGCCAGCCTAATGGAGACATCGGTGGGGAGGAATCAGCTGAGGGTTTAGTCCCTCTAGCAGAGAGAAATGGAAGTGTAAGTCTTCAAATAGTTGTTTTTAAAATTGACTCTATAAATGTCCCAAACTGCCGTGTGTTTTCCCCTAATCCCCCTCCTCCAAAATCCTCTAGGCGGTTTTGGAGGAAAACAAGTACCAAGTGGTACGGCCCACGGCGGGTAACGTACGAGCTATAGCAACGGAAAGAATGTAGTATCCTGACACTACTTCAGGGGTTATGTACAAAGTCTATATGAGAGCCCAGAAAATTGTCTTATTCCTAATAAAATTGGAAATGTTTCTCAGTCCCAGATTCATGTCTTTTCAAAAAATTTGCACTGATTGACCTTTATTAAGATGATATATAAAGAAAAACAAAACAGCGTCAGGTTGCAACATTCTTTCTAAGGGTGTGCGTTTACGGGTAGTACGGGACCCGGGTACCCTATTCCCGTCACGGTCGGGTACCCGGGTACCCGTGACTATTATTAGAATCAAAACAAAAAAAACGGAAGTATACACCGCGTCGGCACGTGCATGTACATCCCCGCTTACTCCACTAACAAGCTGCAGCGCGACTGCCGCGCTGGCATGGCGTGCTTTACTTCCCCTGCATTCCGCAACTAAAAAAATTCACGGGCCTACTTTGCAACTCGGGGTTCGACCTTAACGCTGGTCCGCAAACAAATTCTTGTCAAAACAGCAGCGGTCTAGTCAAAACCCTTTTCTAAGTAGTCCGGCGGTCCAGTGAAGAAAAAAAAGACAAAATAAGTTAAGGGCGTGGTTTTCAGAGCCAGATTGTCAACAGCGATCCCGTACTGCGTGGAGTTTACTCTGTTTGTAAATGAATTGACTTGCCGCTCCCCATAATTGCACGTCTACAGTGGCACGTCTTTTTCCAAAATAAATAAGGTTCAATGAACTAAATCCTTTGAGTGAGCCGACACGAAATGTAGCAAAAAAGCCGACCGCAGATGGGCTGGCAAATACCTCTCCTGCAGTATCAGGTTTTAAAACCACATTCCAGGTACGGGTCCGTGGGATCGTGAATTAATTCAGCACATTTTCCAAAAAGTAAACCTCGGAAAAACTTACTCAAAGGACAACTGTAACAAAACACTGATACAATGTCAGCCGCAAGTTATAGCAGCTGTCAGAATTGTCGGTAAATAGACTTCAAAGGCATTTTTTTAATCACAATGACTACAAAGAAAGCTCAATCATCTGTTAGGCTGCTATCTAGACATCGGGAAATTGTCGGTAAATGGACTTATAAGACGTTTTACTCAGACGTTTTCTAACAATTTATCGGCACGCAATGAACATAAAAGACGCTTGCCATTCTGAAATAATGTGTCAACATTTACAAAGGCAGTTTCGGGTAATAAAATCGATAAATTGGAGCCGGGTACCCGCAATCAGCGGTCGGGTTACGGGTACCCGGGTACCCGGCACGGCCTTAATTCTTTCCCGGTCCTAAAACTGTACTACCACGAATTTTGCAATGCAAAATTAGATACATGCGCATTACGTGTTTATTATGGCTATTCCCAAGAGACTAACGCTCGGTTCAGACAGGCGTTCCACAGTCGCGCCGAACCAAATTGAAATCAAGTCGCTCCTGAGTCGCTCTAACAACTCCAGCAGTCGATCGTTCGCCGTCTGGCACGCCTTGTCGCCCTTATTCGTTTCAGACGTCGGATTCAATTCACTCATTTGGTTCGGCGCGACTGTGGAACGCCTGTCTGAACCGAGCGTTACTTGTGAAACTGTGATACACTCGTGGCATGGAAACAGTATTACACTCGTGGCATGGAAACAGTATTACACCCAGATAAAATGGGCAGAGGAAACGTTTTCAGTGACCCTTGAGAAAGGAAGAGATAATTCTTTGTCGGATTACTGAGGTCAATGTAGGGGTCATTATAGGTCATTGTTAAAGTATGCTTCAATTTTTTTTTGTCTACCAATAATTTGCTGGATGTTAATGTAACTTGGATAGAGTGATCCTTGGGTGGGGTTCATCACAACTCTTCTAAAATAAAGAGGGTCAAAGGTCATCTAGAGGTCATTTGTGACCGGCTCTACAAAAAGGTGTATTATGTCACAATAATGTACAATTGAGTTATACACATAGTTGAAATGCCCACATTGTACGTTTTTATTTGGTATATAATATAGCTCCATAGACCCTCTAATTTTGGAGATATGACGTTGTTTCATATTTATTACTTTATTTAGGTTTAAATTACACAACTGAGAAAACAGGCTTTGAAATAGCCGGCTCTGTTGTACTACAACAGAACGATGCACACAAATTGGTCGTTTTTTCTACTTTATTTATTAAAATCAAAATTTCTTTGAATGAAACCTGAAACTGTAGGTATTAAAGATGTCATTCATGACAACAAAATTAAAATCACATTTTGATGAAATGTTTACCCTCTCCACATTGAGCGGGCCATTATGTGATAGTGCACAGCGCTACGTAATACACCTTTTTGTAGAGCCGGTCACATTTGAGGAAGTCGTTTTGTAAGAATGCACACAATTTGACTTAATAACATGAACCGAAAAACATACAGGGATCGACTGCTAGATAAAGCAACACTCGTTATACGAAAATCACTTTTTTCTTACACTTTTAATGGTGATGATTGACTTTGTGTTTTTGTTATCGTTTAGATATCAAATTAGCCTCCCTGTCTGGGTTTTGTCATTCATTCATTCAGCTATATATCTTTTCATTTTTCCTACAGCCTCGTGGCCCACCAAGCAGGCCCAAAAGGCGACAAGGTGGCTGGGCTGACGATGTTCCCAAAACCAGCAATAAACCGTAAGACTTTAATCCAATCATCCACTCCCAAAACTTGGCATCCAACTGGCCCAGAAAATCAAATACGATGTTTAATAGTGCAGCAGCCGATTTCACAAAAAGTGCGTAGCTTGCGCCATTTTCATAAGTGGCGTAAGGCTTACGCAACAAAAAAGTTGTGTAGCTGCACTTTTTCCTTGCGGACCATTTCATGGAACTTGCCGTAGCTGTGCAACGTTTTAAACAGCGTTTACGACGACTATTTGCGTATATTTGTGTTCTTTCACAATATCTTTGTTGAAAATAGTTTTGTTCGACTTTTCGCGAAATCTGTCACGGGTAAAATAGTAATTCCTTTACTTCAATCATAAAACTGAGTGTTTTTTATCAAGCCTAATTTGTTGGGCAATGACGGGCTCCACCTCAATTACGATTTGCTGGTAAAATAGGTCATTTTCAGTCGCTACGCCACATCTTACTCCACTTAAATTGACTGTGCAAGCTATGCCATAAATTCTTGCGTAAGCCGCGGACTTACGCATTGTCAAACTTTCGGGAAACTGTCGTAAGCAAAATATGGCGCAGCCAAAAAAAGTGGCGCAGCTTACGCAATATATTCCAACATTTCGTATTTACAAAACGCTCAAAAGACACCCGAGGTGTGGGCTACAGAGGAAAGTGTGGAAGAATCAGCCCCTCACACTGAAACAAGACAATCTGAACTCTTCACAGTATGAATAGTTCACTGCATTAATAATGCATCTACCCATATTTAGACAGAAGTGCCAGCAGTCTGGGCTCGAACCCCCAACCTGCAGAATTACCCCCAGACCTTGAATTCAACACTCCAGACTACTAGGCCATGGCACTTTTACAAACATGCATATGGATTTTAAAGGGTTTGGGTGGTTACGGTTGAAGACTTTTGTTTACTTTGCATTTTAGTGGTTTTTTTCAGTGTGCCCCACAATTGCAGTTATCAGGTCCCCCCACGTTTTTATAGGTTTGCCGTGTGCATTGCTAAAAAATAAATATTTTTAATTTAATAATATACATTATTGTAATCCCCGTATAAATGTTGTCAAAAATTAATAATTTGTGTGCCAAGTTAAAACCCAAGATTACACAAATGCAGAAGTGTCATTTCCTCCAACGCATGTACTGATAATAGTTTGATTCATTTAACCCTAACGTCCTAGGCATTCATTTGGGGTACAGTACACAGTACTACAAAATACTACTTAATTCTCATAGGCCATTGTACTTAGAATACTGCATACTGCAGTTGAATACAGGTCAACTCGTACGCGAACCAACTCGTATGCGGTCCAACTCGTACGCGGTCCAACTCGTACGCGGACCAACTCGTACGCGGACCAACTCGTACACGTGCCAAAAAAAAAAATTGTCTGAAAAGATCTATTATTAAAAAAAGTTATGTCAAACGATGATTACGAAATTAAAACCAAGATGTACAATAAACAATAGTAAAATCTTACACGAATGCCTTTGTAAAAAGAAAAGTCTTAAGCTTATTTTTAAAAATCGAAAGAGATGAGACTAACAGACTGAATCTCATGCAACTTGTACATCGTTACATTTAATGGAATTAAAATTGTTGACGAAAATATTTACAAGGCTAAAGGTTACTAATGCCATAAAGGTTAATAATGCCAAAACGGTTAATAATGCCAAAAATTGTACAGATTGGTCTTAGATGCCCCAGAGTATCTGCCTTATTGATCAAAGCTATCCGTACCCGCCACAATTTTAAACGGCGTACGAGTTGGCTGGCGTACGAGTTGGTTGGCGTACGAGTTGTCCCGCGTACGAGTTGACCAATCTGCGTACGAGTTGTCCCGTGTACGAGTTGGTCCGCGTACGAGTTGGTTCGCGTACGAGTTGACCTGCAGTTCAAGTAGTATTTTGTAGTATTGGGTAACGTTTGGGTTAATAATAAGCCCTCCCAAGTCCATCGATACCATTGCATGTGTAATCATCCTAATTCCCGACTTGTTTTTATGCTGATCATGATGACCCCTTTTGTGAAGGTCGGAGAAAGCTGAGGAACTGCAGTCTTTTTCTGAGTAAGTGTGAAGCCTGAAGACAATCGAGTTCAGGAATCGAGTTCAGGAATCGAGTAGGATTTTGCACTTGCTGTGAATGTACACCATATAGGTTTAACCAGTTCGCGTCCGAGAACATGTGTACCTGTACACACAAACTTTTTCCAGAATATCAAAACGAATGACGGATAAACACATCCTGACCAAGGCCTGGAAGTATCTGTCAGCGAACCGACTCGTAGCAAGCGAGGTTGAAAATATCAGGGTGTGCTACCCGCATATGCCGGCTTGAACCCGTCTCGGATCAAGGTTCGTGAAAAACAATCCCGTGCCTGGGTCCGGTCAGGGTCAGAATAATCCCGGCGCGAACCGGTTAACAATTTGAGCGATTCTGAAACGGTGAAGGAAATCAAAGACGAATAAAAGTAACAATGCCATTTATAAAGGTTTATCACTGGTGAACACCCAGCTCAAATCTTGAACTATATCTTTTACCAGCTTCCCTTTTCACGTGGGGATGCATTATATTTTGCAATTAACATTTTTATTGCATAATTGCAAATTCACTGAATTTGTGATGGACTATCACTATGATCGGTCACATTATTCTCTGACTCTGATAGTCAGAAAATTTCAAGACCTCAATGCAATAGGCCTAAAAAGACATCAGCATCACCCTTTATTTACATGTGCACTTTCCTATGAGTGAGTCTGTTCCTACTTCGTCTGGTGTCCCGACTTCGCTCCCATAGGAAATCGCATTTGTGAACAAAAACGTCATAAGGTCTCAGGTCTATTGTGGATATGAATGTTGTCATCATTTTTTTTAAAGGTAGGATACACCATTGGTAACTGCTTGAATTATCATGAATGGGTAGATTTAGGGGGTTATATTTCATAGTAAATATCGTTTAACTGACCAGAATCGGGCAGTTTTTCTTATGTTGTTTTTGTTTTTTTCGCGATCGCCGTCCGGCGATAATGAATTTTGGTTTATACAATTCAATTTTTTGGAACAATTACAGGATATCTAGGGCAATCGTTTTGCTGGATGCAAAATAAGTGTATATGCAAATGGTGTATACTACCTTTAAAGCACGATAATGCACTATCCGAAAGCAGACAATGGACTTGCATGGAATCAAAAACAAAGAGTTTATGGCCTGAAAGCATGTATGACCCATAACACAGGTAGGACTGTGCACCAAAAACGGGTACATGTACCCGAATACCCGAATTGCTGTTTAGAATTTCAGATGTTATTTGTGGTAAATTTTTTTAATGAAAACTATAGGCTACACAGAAAAAATAAAATGTGTGACTTTTCTTGCTTTCTGTGTGTAAGTGGCTTTTCCATCTTTGAAATATAAATGTAGAATTATACAGGGTGTTCCAGAAAAATGGCAAATCTTACAATAAGGGTTATTTTGACCAAGATATGCATTTTATGGCTATTAATCATGTTTATAAAGTAGGAGCAAAGTGTTTTCCAATGATACCTTGATTGCATCCTTCCTGTCATGCATCACAGAGCACCATTGGTTGAAAAGTTCATGGTCAGACATGAGCAGCACATTCAGATATGGCCCGAGGGAAATCCAACTGGGTTACGTGGTGGACTGGGGAACACCTTGTTTATCCCCCACAAGAAAAAGTCACAAGTCACAAGGAGTCAAATCCGGTGACCAGGCCGGCCATTCCATCCACAGCATGATTCAAACTCATGAACTGTCCCAAAAGAGTTTTCACATAGCTTTTTCCAAACAATGATGCTCAGTATAACTGAAAAGCATTTTGCTCCTACTTTATTATGTTAAAAAATGATTAACAGACATAAAATGCATATCTTTGTCAAACTAACCCTGATTGTCAAAAATAGCTTTTTTTTAGTGACACCCTGTAGTGAATAGTTTTTAGTTTTTAGTTTTATTTTTTTTGGTTTTATTGGGGGGTGCATGGGGACGGCAGAAATAGCTGCGTTTTTTTCGGGGCTGTTGTGGCTTTAGTACACTCTTGTAACGCATGGTGTGGTTTGCATGTATTTTCTTTGATACGTCATTTTCTTTGTTTTGTAGCAAAAATTATGTGTATTCTAAATACATAATTTGTACTTTAGCAACTGTAAACTTGACAACACTTCTCTTATAATGAAGCTATTAGAAATCATAAATTATCATCCATCCCAAAACTGGGCTCCTGATGGCTATATGTTTATATTTATTAGAATTGGTAACTTTAACAGGGGTTACTACCTGGTTTGATTGCTAAATCTTGTGTTTTGTGGGGTTCTTTTCAAGAATCTTTAAAGGCAACCAAACTTCCAATGAAAACGTGGAAGGCCATTACATGTACATGTACCTTAGTTTGACTGATTGTTTTTGTTGTATTGAGTGGTTATACAAGTATATATTAGTATATGAAGACCTCGGGTGCAAAAGCCACTAAAACACCAGCAAAATTATCGTATACTAGGCACTGAATGAGAGCTTTCCCTTGATATCTTTTAATGGAAGTGGCGTTTAGCAGTATTTGCACCTGAAATCTTTATATGAGGAACTGCCACAGATGAAATGATCGACTTACAGATGTGCGTAGAGTACATACGTACTTAATCCTGAAATTAACAGTACCTTCCCTCTCAAAATTGTATCCCTGTGGAAACATCTCTTTGTTCTCGTGAACACAATTCTTTTAACGTCAAGGGTTATTTTCAAATGGTCTTATTTAGTTGGGCTATAAACCTAACCCATTCTTCTCTAGAGCTTAAAGAAAATTTTGCAACCGATTGCGACAGTAACAATATTTCTAGTTTTTAAGTAAAACTTGAAAAAACAATTTCGAAAACCTGTGGAAACCTATTCATCTATAGAAATTACCCAGTGAGTATTTTTGACTCCCAGTGTCCTCATTGTGCTCATGTCTCCACAGGGTAGCGAGATCTCAATCAGCAACACACGACTATAATATTCATCCAAACTAAAGCAATTTTGTAATTGTGTACATGTATTTCCTTTGTGGTTTGGTTTTGATAGTGAGCAAGCACGACCAGAGAGCCCCAAAAGACGAGATGATTCAGATGACGGTAGGCTAAACAAAAAATTTACTTTATAATCTAATCCAAATATTATGTACCAGGTCTTTTTTTTTTTACAGAAACGAAAACCAGTAAAAGTATTACAATGAGATGATTGGTTTTGTGGCGAGTTGTGAATTTTTTAATATTTGGTTTGATTTCCACAATTTGGTTTCGATTTAGAAAACCGAATATTTGAAACCAACCTATTAAACAAAAAGTTAAGCCTTTTGGTGTTTTTTTGTGACGTAGGTTGAAAAGAAAAAAAGCAATTGCAACATCCTCTAATTTGGTCCATTGTCTCTGATTGTAACTGCATTCACTTTAAATAGCGGTTATTTTGGCCATAGAGCAAGGAACAGATTCTCTATGCTTCGGCCCGCCCATTTGACTTATCAAAGAGTTCCCATCCATTTGTTATTTCACACATTACATCTCTGGAGTGTTTTAGTAAAGACCCAGTGGTCACCGAATCTTCCCCATTACACCGATTCATTGGGAAGGCATTTCATGCGGCAACTCACTCATCACTTTTTGTTGGCGTGATTGTGAGCTAGATGAGAATTCCGGTGAAATCAAATAATCGGTAGTCGGTTTGATAACAAATAGAATAACCGTATTTTGAAATCTCTGATTTCTTCTACCACTAGTGCTAATTATAAACCTGTATAGGGCAGCATTTTAATGCATAGTCAGCCAAGCTGATGAAATTTTTTTTTTTATAGTAGCACTTACGCACTTTCATTTGTTGCTATTTGTTACCAATAAAGGTAGGATACACCATTGGTCTTTGCTCGACTTATCACGAATGGGTGGATTGGGGGTGGGTATTTTATATTGAATAATCGTTAACTGACCTGTTCAACGTTTTACAATCATGGATGCCGAAGAAAGCAAGAAAAACGTCGTTCGTTTTTAACCGGCGTCGGGCAGTGGTTCTTATGTTCTTTTTTTTTTGCAATCGCCGTCCGTTTTTTTATGAAATTAAATTGTTCAGAACAATTATAGTATATCCAGCGCAATGCTGGATGCCTACAATCATTATTTACTTTCAAATAAGTTAGATATTTCTTAATAATTCGGTAGTACACTTTTTTTGATATCTGCAAATGATGTATCCTACCTTTAAGTACTCCAGATACAAGAAACATTGCGTTTTATATAAATACATTTACTGGGACATGTGGGAGCTAGATAAGCCAAGGTAAACAAATTGCACAATGTCCTTGTCTGCCTATACCCTTCTTGAGTAAAATTCGTTGTTCATCCCCCTACGGCCTGTGATCCTGATCTGTGATTGATTGCATGACAACTCTGTTACATTCCTTTCTACGGATGCAACGATAGTAAAGTGTAGTTTCAATTGCTGATTGGTTTTGGCAGACATTCCTGTCATACCGGACCTGGACGACGTTCAAGAGGAAGACATGGCCGCCCAGATTGCAGCGCCCCCTAGTGTTCAAGTCAACCGAGTGGCTACTTACAGGGAGTTAGACAACGATCTGCTCAAGCACTCGCAGCTACTCACCCTGGTAGGAAGCAGTGTGACCACTCTCTATTTTCATTTCTTTCAAGATCAGCATCCACAATCTTTCAAGATCTTTCAAGCCTATGTAAATCAGTACACAACCTAGTGTAAACTTAATAAAATTGATGTACATTCACATATACTTTCACATAATCTTTCAAGATCTTTCAAGATCTTTCAAGATCTTTCAAGATCTTTCAAGATCTTTCAAGATCTTTCAAGATCTTTCAAGATCTTTCAAGATCTTTCAAGATCTTTCAAGATCTTTCAAGCAGTGGCAACACTGGTAGGAAGTATTGAAGGCTGATTTATTAGTTGGGTGATAGGACTGTGGTCTTGTGTACAATGCAGGAACTTCAAACTTGGTATGAACAGTGACCCTGATACAGAGATGTGCATGATGATGTAATTGTACATCCAATTACAGGTTCAACAATTTTAAATCTTATATCAACTCGTGTACAAAACGAATGGTCATTTTCATACTTGCTTTTAGAACTTTCGCGCCAGGATTATTTTAACATCACCAAGCAGAGGCGCTGGATTATTTTGAACTAAACTCGATCTGAGGCGGGTTCAGGCCAATGGTACCGGGTAGCACACCCACGCATTTCTGGCCTTGCTCACTGCTGACAGACATTTTCGGCTTTACTCGTGTTTATGCATCATCCGTTTTGAATCTGGGAAAAAACTTTGCGTGTTTATGTTTAACAAACATATGTGACCCGCTCCATCATAATCAGGAATAAGTCGCTGGGGCCGTTTTACGCAATCGGCCGTTGAAGTGAACGCATGGGTGAAAATCGTGACCAAGTCGTTTTTCTGAACATTGAATTTTTAGGAAGTGTAGTTATCACAGATTATTGCCATTAATGTCTTGTATGTAAAAACGATCAATAACAATGAAAATGAAGAGGATTTGTGTGCGCTGTCCGTATGATTTTGGTCAATTTTGTTTATTTTAAAGCTGTTTTTCTCGGAATGTGGATTCGGCAAATAAATATACACCAGTCATCTTCATCAGACCATAACTCGTTAAGCTAAGAAGATACACACTTGTGATGGGTATCATTAGAAAGCTTATGAAATTCCCTTTCTCACCATGTGCATATCTCAAAAAGTCATTTCGAGACTTATTCCTGATTTTGATGGAGCGGATCACATATAATACGTACTACATACTGCATAAATGTACTATGTACAGAAATAGTAATTGCATAGTCACTTCATTCAGGCGACACAGACAAACTAGCTGATTCTTGTGCATCATAACATCAAAGCAGAAAACTAGTCAATTTAATTAGACTGAAGTTTCTTCTCTTGATACTTGTTCTTTTCAGGATAATGACATCGACTTGAAGCTGTTGACCAAAGTCTTATCAGCAGAGCAAGATGTGATGGAGGAGGACAAACCCTGGGACTGGGATCTGGTCTTCACTGAGGTTGCCTCCGAGCTCCAGACAGAATGGGACAAAGAGAATGCTGAGATGGAGGAGAAGGGAAAAGCATAGTGGTGGCCCGCTAGAGGCCATTAATATATAGACTGTGTATGAACTGAAGAGGGAGCTTAGGGACCCCTTTGTTGAGCCACAATGGAAGGGCCCCCCCCCCCATGTTCTCATGCTAGTTTTAGTGCTGCTGCGTGAAGTGCACACACTACAGTAATCTCGCGATAACTCAAATGTCACTTTATCTCGACAAGAGATCTCTCTTAAAGATGGTCATTTTTGCAGGAAAACTGTGTATTTTATGGTGATGTGCAGTGTGGAGAATGTTCCAAACACAGAGACCTGTTGCTCCAAATATGTTTGAAATACGACACAGCCGATGTGCGTGGCTGATCTGTAGAAAATGACGTCATTTGAGGGAGACCTAAGAAATTATGTACGTGAATACTCTCGTAACTTGAATTGCCAGCACCGCTGCCACCTTCCAACTTTTGTCGAGCCAGTCTGAAGGAAACGGCTGCTAACACAGTTTTAAAGAAGTCCAAAACAAAACCCCCAACGAAAACGATCCCCCCCCAAAAAAAATGGAAAAACCCGAACGTCATCTTAAATTTCCCGAAAATTGTGTCCGTTTTGTGCCTGATTGCATGAATATTAATCAAGCAATGTCTGCACATTTCTAGTCTACTGTTTTATTTTGATTTTGATGTGCCGCAAAAAGCTGAATGCACCACACATGAATTTTCCGTTTTGGTAATTTTCGGTTTTTCACAATAAAAGCTTAACCGACCCGACCCGAAAATCACAAATGCAGAACCGACCCGAAGTCGGTTTCGGGTCTGTTTTGCACAATATTAGTACACACAACTTACATTCTGAACCTGAGCGTTTTTGTTTGGGTTATTAAAGCAATGCACTCACAGTAGTCTCCCTCAACATTCCTTTTGACACTCTTACCCCCCCCAACTACAGCCCTGGTCTTTATAGTTGGACCAGTCCCATCTGTACGGAGTAGTTTCATTTCATTCCCTCTCAATAATTTTTTTGAAAACTCAAAATGATTGTTTTTGTGATATTTTACTTCCCTAATCAGTAGAATGTAATTTATTTCACACCCTCAAAATAACAAATAAGAAAATAAAATCAATGTGAGGAATGTATACTTTTGAGGTAATAAAACAAATATTACAAGGTAACAAGTTGTCAGAACAAAATTCGCCAGCCTCATTTCCCCCATAGACTTTCTCTTTGGGGTTTCGTACAAGAAGTAGGTTAATAACTCATTCATATATTTCACGTGCAGTATTCGACCTGCTGCGTTTGATCGTCCCAACTATAATTGGGATTTTCCAATTACCCTGTCCCACTTGGGATCGCCCCTACTTTAGTTGGGGGGCTGGCCCAAGTATAGTTAGGACATTATCATAGTTGGGGTATACCACTATTCTGAGGGTTATTATGATGTTGCGCTGTGTGAGCTATCAGCATGTATTCAATAGACCATTTGCACTAGGCAGCCATTTAATTTTGTGGGGTGTTTTGAACAAAAGCACTACCTAAAAAGATGTCTGCATTGCAATGGATGTTGTGGTCAAGACATTTTTTCCCTCTAATTGTACAAATATGCGTGTTGTAAATATTTTAGTTCAGTTTTGTTGTGATATGTTGTATTTATGTAAATTATTATCTTCAGTAGTTTACCCTTATTTGGGGAGTTTTTATTGTATTTTATTTATTTATTATTATTATTTTTGGGGGTGCCATTTTGCAACCATGAACAAAAATCAATCTTATTAACATTCCCAATGTATGACCAAATTGACCAAATGTTGATTGTAGACCCTGGTTATTTAAAACAAACCTGAAAATTAGGGTTTTTGTGTGTACCAATTATAGAAAATGAATTATTTTAAAGTGGGACACATTGGTTTTCTTTCATTCTACGCAAACTTGGGGTCCGATAGTCGCATGCATATACCTTTCTGAGCATTTGTTGTAGAAAATCTCTTAAATAGCTATCTGGTTCGTAAGTGCTACTGATTAAGAGTGCTCATTAGATAAACACGCAGTAGCGCATTTCCATTGTTGCATCATTCTACTCATAGAAGTGAGCATTTTTGACAGTCACTTACGAACCGGATATTTAGATATAAACCATTCAGCTGACCCCAGCAAGCCTAGTAGTGGTTAGACGTCTGTTTTTTCTCTCTCTTGCGTATAGTATATTAAAAAATGTCATTGAATTGGCATCACCTGGATGCAAATTGTCATCTTGTGAACACAAAATAAATAGAAAGCCAAAATTGATGGTAAAAATGTTATCATTTCTTGGCATCTGTCCTTTTTAAATTTCTGCAGGTCGGGAGGAATTTGTTTTGGTTCCCTCCTCCCATTAGTTGCAATGCTGCACGAGAATACAGGTATTCATATACACAACATATTGTGCAGCAACGTACATTTACATGGTGCACCAACTGCTCTTCAGGAGTACTCATGCATGACGTGGAGGATGCTGGATGATCATTGAGGCGTGTCAGTGTAAAGGAAGGGAGGAAAAGGGAAAGATTGCCAAGGGTATAGCGGACCCATTGAACTGGGAGGTGATGATGGGGTGCCAGATGTCGCTAATGTAGAAATCGATGTCTTGGAGAACCATGTTGTGCTTGATGATTTTAATGGCTACTCTGATGCAGTGGGGTGTTTAGCCTGGTTCCAGTTGATCTAATGGTCTTCAATATGGGAGTGCTTGACAATGGATGATTTGTAGAAGTCTTTTTTTCTGCCATGGGCTTTGTGTTAGTGAGTCTGGTGGGGAGGTGGTCCCCGTCAGTCTCGCTGATGCTTGTACACTTTGCCACATTGGTAGGGGTTTCCTGTACACTCCTGGTCTGCGCTCTGTGTTTGGCCGGTCTTTGTGTGAAGTCAATAGGTTCTGGATCTTCAGGGGAGCTGTGTGGGGAAAACACAAATTCCGTGCTTGTGGAGGATGTGCTGTGTGTGCGTTCGAAAAAGAGCCGGAGGTTATTCTGCCCATGCTGCCAGATGACACAGGTGTCGTTCACATACCGGAGCCATACACGGGTCTGCTGAGGTGATGGCGGTCTGCTTAAACTCTTCCATGAATATGTCGAGCAGAACCAGGGATATATGAGATCACATGGAGGTTCCAGGTGACTGTCAGAAAAATGTATCCCGCCCCTGGAAGCTGCACGAGTTGACACAGGCGAGGAGAAGACCATGTAGCTTGTCAGAGGTGAGGTCGGTGCAGGCTTAAGGGTGAGGGTCTGCTTGAAGTCTGTCCTTGGCAATAGTAGTGGTATCAACTGGAACCTGGCTGAACTCATCACCAGCATCGAACGCATGAAACGTACGCTTCAGCGCTTCCAACGACGGGCAGAGCATACTGTCTAAAATGTCAAGTTCCCTCTGGTTCTTTTCAGAACCACACAACTCGCTAAAAAGAATTACCACATGGTGTTACCGCAAACTACTTATTTGCTATAACATACTAACCCCCAAAATCCATCAATTTCTGAAAATTACAGCAAAAGTAATTGTTCTACATTCCCAAGGTCTATAAGCAAGTGCAACCATTTTTTAATGGCCAGGGGCCAATTAAAAAACCCATGCAAGTACAAAAATGTGCTTAGCATGAACATTCTTCATTGTGGGAAAACAGGGTTACAAATCAAATTTTCAGTTGATGTTCATTGTTTGTGACTGGTATTCAGCTGGTTTTTGCTCAGAGTTTTGGCTGGTAACCTGTTTTTACTGAGCAAAACTATTTTTTGCGCTAAGCAAATTGTTGTGCTTACATGTTTTATGAAATTTGCCACAGGAGGGGATGCTGAGCAACTATTTTGTTCACATGGTGTAATGTATTCTAAAGCCTTGTATTATACAACCGACTAAAACAACAAACTGACAAGTGATGGCAAAACTTTACTGATTTTTGATTGGCCAATATCCGGCCAATCAAATTCACTCACTCTCTCATGCTCTCTTTATTTGGCCAATCATGTTTTTGTTTTTTTAAACTGCCATGCAGAATATTACAAAGAATGGATCCTTAAGTCCGTCAGATGATAAACACAAGATCACAATCCGACATATCTAATCCAAAAAAGGAATGATGATAATATAATAAACATACAATCGATCGACCAAAATACATTAGCAGCCCTTAAATACTTCGTTTCTTTTGAGGACTCCTACAAAATAGAAGTCACAATTTATATTAACAGTTTATGAATGGTATACTATACTGGAAAGAAGCAAGCTGGGTCATAAAGCAACTCTACTTCATATCTACTAATTCAAGGTACTGTACACTAATAATATTACTCCAAAAAAGTAGCCATTTTTCTTGTACAAAGTGCAAATTATACTGTAACTTGCCAGTTGAAGACATGGAGATCTATCAATGTTTAAAATGCCCCCCCCCCCCCTCCCCCACCCTAAAATATATGTCCACACAAAAGTTTAACAAATTTTTTACAATTTTTGTTTTGATATAATTAATTGTTAAATGATTAACCACTTTTAATGAGACTTGCACAATCTTGGCACAAGAAAATAATTTGCAGCCAAACTGGTTTACAATTGCATGTTGCTGATGCGCATTGTCAAATTAAAATTTAAAAAAAGGGGGGGGGGTGCCAAATTTAAAGGTGGAGTAAAACCATTTGCAGCGATCCAAAAAGTAACTAAGCAAATTATTGTTGAAAGCTTAGGCCTACTTGTTATAAATAAAGATATCAAAGTTGGGTTGTCCGTGCTTTTTCAAAATGGTATTTTCCGAACGAATTTTGAAGGAAGACCATGCACTGCATACGAATAAATTAGATTTGTTTGCATTGGCAGGCCTTGACACATTGTTAAAAAAATTGTTTTTATCATTGCGCACTCCAGTTTACTTGCACATACTGAGACCATTCACAAATTAGGAACAGGACGCTCCTAATTTAAAAATGGAATTTAATGAAATAATCGCCGTTGGCCGTTTTTTTTCGTGCGATGTCTTATTCAAAAGCTCATAGCAAATACAATGCTAACAAATTATCAATTAAATTTGAAATTTTATTTTTCAGGGTGCAACCCCCTAAAAGCACGGACACACCAACTTTAACGATACTCAACTCCCTGTAAAATTATTTCTTCTGATGCTGTCATTTTTTTTTATAACCCCAACAGTCCTGAATCTTGCAATTTCAATATGATTTTACACACCCTAGGGAGTTAGGGTTAATGAATGAAAAGGAAATTTCCAAAGATGTGTCGAGTGACACATTTTTGGAAAAGGTAATTTCCAAAGATGTGTCAAGTGACACATTTTTGGAAAAGGTAATTTCCAAAGATGTGTCTAGTGACACATTTTTTGGAAAAGGTAATTTCCGAAAATGTGTCAAGTGACACATTTTTGAAAAAGTTTTTTTCCAAAGATGTGTCAAGTGAAACATTGAAAAAAATCTGTGAATGAGTGTAATATGCAAGTATTGACATAACGCACACAAGCACGCACTGTTGCTATTATTAGTCGGTTCACTGCGCGTCATCGCATAGCTGCAATCGAATGCTGATAATAGGGTGAAATTCAAAATGGCTCGACAACTTTTCAAATTGAATTTTTCGGACATACACAGAGCTGTTTAGTCGCCAAGCACCCGCATTTAGATTCTAATCACTTTCGCTGTTTCAAATAAAAATGAAAAAAAAATAAAAAAAAAAAAATCACAAATGCCAAATAGTATTCTCTACCTTCAAACACAGAATTCTCACAAGATCCAAACCAACTGTTACAGGCTAAGGTGAACCAGAAGTACTACATTGTTACTCCTCTTGTAAGTACAAATGGCAAAAACCCAACTAAAAACAAATTAACTACAGGCATCTTGGGTGCAGCAGTGACTTAAGAACAAAAATTACAACAATTTGAAAGAGAACAGAGAACAAGAAATTATATACAAAAAAACAACTGTATACACTCGTAATCTGAATTATGGAAATCATGAAACATGGACGGCTTTCACCAGTCCCTTGGAAAGACCACTTTTGCCAACACTGCCGTCAGAGCAGGGCACCAGTGCAGCAGTCCGAGATTACCCTGGTCTGAGTTTACCTAGGGTAGAAACGCATGCTTTAAACATGCTACATATAAAACAAGATTTGATCTTGGCATGTTGGTAAATTTCAGAGTGCCAGTTTTCTAAACCCCAAGATGATTCATGATTTCCAAATGAGGTATTCAAAACAAATATAGAATAAGAATAATAATAATAAAATGGCAGTCGTATAAACAAAAGATGACATTAATTTGTACAAATGTATACATAACATACACGTGGTCAACCTTTTAAAATTTTACCAAACAAGTTATATGGAAGTTTTCCGGATGGAAATTCACTATCTATATAATTTAATCCCTAGTTGTTAGTTTTGTTTATTTTCTCTCTTCTTTTTGAAAGTTGAGACAAAATATTTCATTAAAAAAATTGAAACAAAACGAATTAAAACAAAATCTAGGTGACGTATTGCTTGGTTTAAAGTTGTTTGCAAATGATGAAAACTGGTTGTAAATTTGTAAAGTGAAACATTAAAATATTGGGATATATATTTTTTTTCTAATTTAAATGAAACACCTCTATTAATCCATGTTCAGCAATTTTAACTGTTCATCAAAAGTTCTTAATGACATTGCGATATTAATAATTAGCAATTCAACAGTGCAACTCAATTATAACCGAGGTAATTTTATTTTCAAGACTTTTTACCCAAGTACTGTGATAACTTCGAGTATGCCAAGAACATCACAAAAATTAGTTGACATTTTTTGCCAAATAATTTTCGCCAATTAAAAAAAAAAAAATTAAACGAAAAACAGAAAAAAAACACCCAAAACGTTTATAACATGCAGCATCATTTCACTTTTAGACCAGTCAATTTAGACATCGTTAGTTAATTAATCAAATGCCACAAAACTCGTCTGCGTTCCTCCCTCAAATTTTCAATGTTGGGATGATAACAAACAAGCCCAAAGTTTCAATTTTTGTTTGAACACTACCAAAACCTAATCTCGTTCGGTTTAAGCCAAATGGACTTACATTGTATTCACTAGTGCAACTTCACACAAACATTTGTCGAGCATACCAACAAATTATGCATTAGATATGATAAAATGAAATTTAGGTCGTTTTTTCGTGCAAAGTGTATTGAAATTGGCACAATAAAATTATTGTAAAAAAAGAAATCAAATTTGAAAGTTCCTATACTCCAACCCTACACACCCCAAAAAAATTCAAAAAAAATTCAAAAATTATGATATGATTTTTCTTAAAGTGTCCACAACATTCCTCATTTTGAACAATCTTTGCAGTGCTAAACATGACAATATACAAACGTTTAATATAAGGCAGACTTTGTATGTGGACTAACAACAGGTTCTTGTCAAGGTATGAGTATAAGTTGTCTTCATCTACAACTCCCCCAGGGCCCCCCTCCCCAAAACATTCGTAAAGAAGAAAAAAAAGGCAAAACACAAAAACTAAAAATGTTATGAGGTAACGGCAAACAATCTTCAACCCTTATTATTTATTGCAGTTTAGTTCGTGATAAGTTCTCCATATATTTTCTAATAGGATTTGCATTGCTAAGGTGATATTCTTGTAAAGTGATACTGATCCTTTCCTTTAAAGTTAAATGCATGTACATAAAAATTCATTGTATAAATCTCAAAGTAAATTCTCCAGACAAGAACACACACATATCTCAATAAAAACAAAACAACACAAAGATCAAAGTTACCTCCGTTTCATAAAAAACTTTCAAACTAATAAAAACAATGTTTTTAAGGCTACAGGTCAATTCATGTTATTTCCTGGCGAGTTATTATTGATCCCTTAATGGCACTTTAAAAGTCTTTCAAAGTTGATAGTTGAGGAAAAAAAATCCATAATTTGAACTGTAACAGCAACAACTTATATTCCAATAAATAATAAACAACAAGACTCAAGTCGTGATCACTTAACCAGTGCAAAACAGAAGGGAAAAGCAGCTCAATGCAAACAATTGACACAAAGTAACAGAAACAAAATTGCATAAATCCTACAATTATTCGATGAACACTAATATACAAATTATTCCATTCAGTGGTGAACACTGCAACTGTAATGTGTACAAACATGCAAGTCTGAAATCAACTTGCAGAACCTTGTTTATTTGACAAATTTTTCTGGTTAAATTTTGTATTTTTTTATAAAGACAGCTCACAGAGAGAATTCGAATTTTCCCTTTTGGTATTGCCATATTTAACATAATAGTGTATTTAAAGAGTTTGTGATGAACAACAAATATCACAAGCTTTAGTTGGGTGGGACTTGAACTTCCTTCTTAGACCAGATGTCTTACCACCTACCTATCAAGCTAAGCTGACTGGTTCACATCAAAGCCGATATGGACTTGTTTCAGAGAAAGGTGCATCATCAAAACATCAAAGTCTACCGACCGATAATTGTCTTATTTTTAACCAGTTGGCGCTTTATTTTGTTGTACCGGACCAAGGCGCGTGATTATTTTTCACAAACATCGACCCCAGGCAAGCAGTCCGTGGGTAGCACACCCACACAAGCAAGCTGCGAGCCGGTCGCTGACAGATATTTCCGGCTCGCTCCGAATTGCTCGTGACGTGTTTATCAGTTATCCGTTTGGATTTTCGGCAAAATTTGTGCATGTACATACGTCCTCCAGCACAAACTGGTTAATCAACGTAAAATCAGATTGTTGTCAAAAAATAATGCCTGCTCAGTAATTTTGGCAAATATTAAATACTATAATTTTGTAAAGATGTGAATATAACTAAACTAAAAAAACAACATACATACAGCATTTGCACACAATCACTCTTGCTGTTCCAATGTAGTAATACAAAAAAATCATTTACAAGAAGCATTTAATTTTATTCAATTTAAAAACAAAAAACAATGTGCTCAGGATTGGAGTCCGATAATACAGTGCACCAAGAATGCCTTAAATTTATATCATTCTTTTGGTGTCATCCGGATAAAAACAATTGGTTAACCTCCCAACATGACTTGTTTTAGATACAAAGTGCGGAGAGTAACGTGTGACAATTCTGCTGCTGCTACCTTGTTCAAATTTACATCGCTAATAAATAATATTCAAAAGCTAATCTAAGGAATAACTGCCCGTTGCAGTTGTTAGTGATCCTACAGCACCAGTGCATATGTCTGCAAAACGTTTGGGTGTTTTTATTGTAACAAATTGCAATTGTACTTTTTCATTTTGTTTTTTAATATTTTGTAAAAAAATTACTTGGCCTTTATTAATAGTCGGGTGCAGTACAAAACTGAACCAAATGAATGAGAATTCCCCTGTTAAATACACAAGGAGATGTTTGGCACAAGACTCAACGGGCGACGCCATTTTGTTTTTTTTGTTTTCTTTCTAAATTAAATGTTTGCATTTGTGAGCAAGTAGAATTCTTTGATGCAAGTTGTTTTACGTTTCCCAAAAAATATTATTTGTGGTTTCGATAGCATTAGTGTTGTGCCAAGTTGAATGTTTTTAAACTAAAGACAAAGGAATCTAAATTGTTTAAAACAAAATGAACACCGTTTTGTAGACCGCCGTGACAGGTTGCCAAGGGCAATGGCATGGCACTTGATGTACTGACATTTTGTAGAGAAAAAAAAATGCGTATTACCAAGTCACATCTACGTGTAAATATGAGTTTATTTGCTTGGGAGACGGACTTTATAAAATTCTACAACCAAACAAACACTTTTTACCAAGCTATCCAGGAAGCACATTTAGAGAAGAAATTAATTGCTTTTTGGCGTGTTATTCTTCTGTTCCCCCTTTGCTTAATTTGAAAACATTTCTGTGCAATCAATCATCAATTTGATCAAAGACTAAAATTAAAATCACAGTGTGATATTTAATTAATTTATTAATTTATTTATTTATACACTTGTTAATACTTCAGACTTTGAATGTCCAATAAGATAATTGGAATTCATCAATGAAAAAAAAATAACAATGCTGTTCATCTTTTGTCGTATTTGGATAAATCAGATTTAATAAATATTCCTGGCAAAAATACATATCTTTTTGGCTGGAAATGTCCTTTTCAGCCCAAGTTTGCCCATAAAGTGAACTGATTGGCCAGCATAGATCTTGAATTTCTCCTTCATTCACCATTTTATGCTATGACACAACCCCAAAAAGAGTTCATTATCACTTTTATTAGCTTTCATATAAGCCACAAAGTGGCAACTGACTTGGTGCATTTTAATACTTTTTAAAATATATATTGACAACAGTTTGTTATTTTTACCAGAAGGGACGTTTTTGAAACCAAAATGGATAAAAACCATTTTCTGATGTACCCAATATGTCAATCATTAAACCCAATGATCATAAATAATAAATACATATATCTATGCTGCCAAGTCCATGTGGTCAACGCGATTTTTGTCCACACTGCAGCAAAGTTCACATTTTAATGAGTACCCTAACCACCACCCCGCGGTGTCACCTGAACCCCGCGGTGTCACCTGGACCCCGCGGTGTCACCTGGACCCCGCGGTGTCACCTGGACCCCACAGTGTCACCTGGACCCCACAGTGTCACCTGGACCCCACAGTGTCACCTGGACCCCGCGGGACCCCACGATGTCACCTGGACCCCGCGGTGTCACCTGGACCCCCGTTGTGTCACCTGGAACCCGTGGTGTCACCCGACCTCACATTGTAACCTGGACTCCCCACGGTGTCACCTGACCCCCCACGGTGTCACCTGAACGCCACCTTACCCCATGCTGTCACCTGAGGATCGCAATGGCCTGCGTTTGAGCGTTTGTTTAACATGGTTTTCATGGCTAACCCATGTCTGACCCGGGTGATCTAAACAAACGCACCCAGTGTTGCGAACGAATCAGGCACGCCAACAAGTTCCTGCACACATCCAACGTAGTCTTTCTGACACCACCCTTGATTTTTTTCTCAGCAAAACCACAACATCTTAAGCGTACTTTGTACACCAAATAGCTGTATTTAAATGGCACCCTGGTATTTTTTATGTTGGTTTTGTTTGTTAATTGAGTATGCAATATATTCCCATGGGTTTAATGCTCTTGTGGATTGTGTGCTGGTGACTGGTGGAAGTTTGAGGAGTTGTGTGAAAGGATGGTGTAGTACAACAGGGTGTTCGCAGATAGTGAAATGGACAGGCACAACGCTGACCTTTTCCTTCAGTCTCCATCATTTGGTACTTGTGAACTGGACCGGTTAAACTAAAAGGTGCAGTGAAAGGGGGGGGGGGGGGTTAGAAGAAGGAAGGAATCGTCTCTAGTTAACCATGAGGGTGTGTGACTCGATGGGTGCAGCCGAGTCGTAGAGTGTGTCGGTATCCTTGGTGGGTTCTCCAGCAAGTTGGCATTGGAGGGACAGGGTACCGGCGCCGCAATCGCAGAAAAACCTGTTGTGTGAATAGAAAGAAACAAAAACATTTCATGTTTAGCACTAGTTGTTAAAGGTAGGATACACCATTTGCAGATATCGAAAAAAATTACTACTGAAATATTAAGAAATATCTTAATCATCTGAAAGTAAATAATGATTCTAGGCAGCCAGCAAAATGATTGCGCTAGATATCGTTTAAAAGTAGGATACACCATTGGTAATTGCTTGAATTATCAAAAATTGGTAGATTTGGGGGGTTGTATTTTATAGTAAATATTGTTTAACTGACCTGTCTGAAGTTTTACAATCATGGGTGCCGAGAAAAGATCCAAAAAACAGCGTTTGTTTACAACCGGCGTCGAGCAGTTATTCTCATGTTATCTTTGTTTCGGCGATAGCGAATTTTTCTTTATAAAATTCTTCAGAATAATTTTTCAGAATAATTACTGGATATCTAGCGCAATCATTTTACTTTAACCAGTTTGCGCCGGAGGACGTATATACACGCAAAGTTTTACACAGATTCAAAAAGGATGACGCATAAACACGTCACGAGCAAGGCTGGAAATGTCTGTCGCCTCGGATCGGGTTTCGTTGAAAATAATCCCGCGCCTCGGCTCAGTGATTTTAAAATAATCCCTTGTTTTTTGCAAAGTTCGCACATTAAAAATAATGTCTGTTAGCAGCGAGCAAGGTTGGAAATGCTTGCAGCAGCAGTGGAATCGAGAATGACGCGACACAAAAAAATACTGCATTTTTAATGTGCGAACTTTGCACCAATACATGCCAGCCATTTGCACATTCAGCATGTGACGTAATCAGAAACAACACTACCAGGGTCGCGCTCCACAGAGCAACATGCACCAGTCTACCAACACTGCAGGTACCACTAAACGGTGAAGGCCCCACTGACACACGTATTGCACCCTAAGACACAGTGCAGGTATCTTCACCAAAAAGTTTGAGGTATCCACGCATCTATATACCCGAATAAACTGCGCTTAACCAGTTCGCGCCGGGATTATTTTAACATTCCTGAGCCGAGGTATGAGATTATTTTTAACGAAACTCGATCTAAGGCGGGTTCAGGCCAATGGTATCGGGAAGCACACCCACGCTGCTAACTGCTGACAGACATTTCAGGCCTTGCTTGTGATGTGTTTATGTGTCATTTGTTTTGAATCTCGGGAAAATTGTGCGTGTATATACGTCCTCCGGCGCGAACCGGTTAATTAGCTGTGACATCATATTAAAGGTGTAGTTTTTAAGACCCTCTGTCTCCGGAAGTACATGTCCGATTGGGGTCAAACTTGGTATGCAGGTATTCCAGGATGTGGTAGAGACGAAAATCAAGATGACGTCATGATGACGGCATCGTGGGTCATGTGACGTCACATTAAAGGTGCATTTTCTAAGACCCTCTATCTCTGGAAGTACAGGCCTGATTTGAGTGAAACTTGGTATGCAAGTATTCCAGAATGTGTTAAAGACAAAAATTCACGTTACATTAAAGAAGCAGTTTTTCCCATAGGATTTGTACATGTTTTATTCAGTCAATATATCTTTGGCACTTTAATACATATCCGATCAACTTCAGACTTGGCACCCACTTAGACCACCACCCAAATATTGAAAGTCATTTTAGACATGCGAAACAGCTTTGTGTTTGTCCACAAACACATTTCTAGTCTTTATTTGTTTACCTGTCATGTGTGACAAACTCGACATCGTGTCCTGAATGACACCGCCTGATGCAGTTAACACAGATGGCATTGCGGTCCGTTGTGTTGCATGTTTTGCACCTGAAGAGAAATTCAAACACAGTCATCACAAAATGAACTTACTTGAGAAATACGACTCTTACACTTGAGAAATATAACGTTATTATGACTTGGTCAGACTCCTTTGAATTGTTAATATTTGATTGGTTCGACTCTACAGAGGAACATATTTTGGGTGTTTATTTGACAAGTGCAACAAACTCCCTGGCGTTATTTTAAAGGAAAATACTTACTTTCACAGGAAGATAATCCACGTTCACGATTGGTTAATTTCATTACCATTTGAGTGGTGAATTTCCTTAACCCTAACCCCTAGGCTCTTTTGGCTAGGAACCATCTTCAATCCTGCAAAATTCTCATATTACCAGTATGTGAAAATTTGAATCATCCTCAATCCTCCAAAATCATTGGTTATTTCTTGAATTTGTTCAGTGAAGGCGTGACCATTAATTGCCTCAATCTTCCAAAATCCTCCACAAATCACTGCCATGGGTTGAGTCAGTACCAATGACATTCAAAAGCAGTGCGGATGATATCAAGCATAATGCTGGGTTGTATATATTGTGCATGTCTTAACATAAAGGATGCTGGGTAAAGGCCTACGACTTCGATATCATTGCATCTTCCAAAATCAACTGGCAATTTTTACCATTCATCCTCAATCCTTTAAAACTGCAATGCTAATTTTGGAAGATTGAGGGTGGTTTAGGGTTAAAGTTATAGTAGACCATTTGTCAATTGTGCATTTGTATCGTCTAAAGTAGCAAAAGTGCTCAAAAGCTAAAGAATGGTGTTTGACAACTAAACCTGACAAAGTTTAAGCTCTGTCAATGCTGTATATTCTGAGAAACTAATATTATAAGAATGAGAACTTATCTTTATTGAATTATAAACAAATATCTGTATCTGAGATGCATCTTCAGACTTAACAAGAGGAACATTTGCTAGGCCTACTAGGCTGACTAACCTGTAGAAGTCATGCATAGGGTAGCTGGTGTAACTGGAGATCTTGTAGAGGCAACAACCACACTTGACTGCCTTCTCTATGGCATTCTTAGTTTGATTACAAAACTAAACAATAGGAACATTTGCTAGGCCTACTAGGCCGACTAACCTGTAGAAGTCATGCATAGGGTAGCTGGTGTAACTGGAGATCTTGTAGAGGCAACAACCACACTTGACTGCCTTCTCTATGACATTCTTAGTTTGATTACAAAACTAAACAATAGGAACATTTGCTGGGTCTACTAGGCCGACTAACCTGTAGAAGTCATGCATAGGGTAGCTGGTGTAACTGGAGATCTTGTAGAGGCAACAACCACACTTGACTGCCTTCTCTATGGCATTCTTAGTTTGATTACAAAACTAAACAATAGGAACATTTGCTAGGCCTACTAGGCCGACTAACCTGTAGAAGTCATGCATAGGGTAGCTGGTGTAACTGGAGATCTTGTAGAGGCAACGACCACACTTGACTGCCTTCTCTATGACATTCTTAGTTTGATTACAAAACTAAACAATAGGAACATTTGCTGGGTCTACTAGGCTGACTTACCTGTAGAAGTCATGCATAGGGTAGCTGGTGTAACTGGAGATCTTGTAGAGGCAACAACCACACTTGACTGCCTTCTCTATGGCATTCTTAGTTTGATTACAAAACTAAACAATAGGAACATTTGCTAGGCCTACTAGGCCGACTAACCTGTAGAAGTCATGCATAGGGTAGCTGGTGTAACTGGAGATCTTGTAGAGGCAACGACCACACTTGACTGCCTTCTCTATGACATTCTTAGTTTGATTACAAAACTAAACAATAGGAACATTTGCTGGGTCTACTAGGCTGACTTACCTGTAGAAGTCATGCATAGGGTAGCTGGTGTAACTGGAGATCTTGTAGAGGCAACAACCACACTTGACTGCCTTCTCTATGGCATTCTTAGTTTGATTACAAAACTAAACAATAGGAACATTTGCTAGGCCTACTAGGCCGACTAACCTGTAGAAGTCATGCATAGGGTAGCTGGTGTAACTGGAGATCTTGTAGAGGCAACGACCACACTTGACTGCCTTCTCTATGACATTCTTAGTTTGATTACAAAACTAAACAATAGGAACATTTGCTGGGTCTACTAGGCTGACTTACCTGTAGAAGTCATGCATAGGGTAGCTGGTGTAACTGGAGATCTTGTAGAGGCAACAACCACACTTGACTGCCTTCTCTATGGCATTCTTAGTTTGATTACAAAACTAAACAATAGGAACATTTGCTAGGCCTACTAGGCCGACTAACCTGTAGAAGTCATGCATAGGGTAGCTGGTGTAACTGGAGATCTTGTAGAGGCAACAACCACACTTGACTGCCTTCTCTATGGCATTCTTAGTTTGATTACAAAACTAAACAATAGGAACATTTGCTGGGTCTACTAGGCTGACTTACCTGTAGAAGTCATGCATAGGGTAGCTGGTGTAACTGGAGATCTTGTAGAGGCAACAACCACACTTGACTGCCTTCTCTATGGCATTCTTAGTTTGATTACAAAACTAAACAATAGGAACATTTGCTAGGCCTACTAGGCCGACTAACCTGTAGAAGTCATGCATAGGGTAGCTGGTGTAACTGGAGATCTTGTAGAGGCAACGACCACACTTGACTGCCTTCTCTATGACATTCTTAGTTTGATTACAAAACTAAACAATAGGAACATTTGCTGGGTCTACTAGGCTGACTTACCTGTAGAAGTCATGCATAGGGTAGCTGGTGTAACTGGAGATCTTGTAGAGGCAACAACCACACTTGACTGCCTTCTCTATGGCATTCTTAGTTTGATTACAAAACTAAACAATAGGAACATTTGCTAGGCCTACTAGGCCGACTAACCTGTAGAAGTCATGCATAGGGTAGCTGGTGTAACTGGAGATCTTGTAGAGGCAACGACCACACTTGACTGCCTTCTCTATGGCATTCTTATTACCATGCACCTTGTTATCTGTTAAAGTGAATAGAAATTCATAGTTCTTACTTGGAAACAAATGACAGGCTTGCATGGTAAAGTCTTGTTGAGAGTATCATCTGTTGTTCAATTAAGCCTGCTTCATACCACTGCCTGCCCCCGATTTCACTAAACGCTGCGACACGTCGCAACTCGAGTGACGAAGAGTAACTCGCGATGCGTTGAACCCCGTCGTACGTTACGACGTGTCTTTGGGTCGTCGTAAAATAAGATGCGTCTTTTAATAGCTAGGTTTATGCCATAAAAATGAAATAAACGAGACTAGAATACTTGGGCAATGTGTGGGAAGTTGTAAATGAAACATTCATTGTAGTCATATGAATAAACCTTGAATACTGCACTTGACATTTCAAATTAGCTAGAAGTCCACAGCAAGCTTTTTTTTTTAAACTGCATCATACTTCAGCTATTTTTATTTACGTTTTTTGAAGCTTTTTAAGAAGAGACTCAACGACTCTTACTGTGCATTGAATAAGTACACAAAACAGTCTCTGTTTTGTGCTATAAATACACCTACGACACGTCGCTTGTACGATGTGTTTCGAATGGGAATGGATTTCTTGACGCGTTGCATCGTAAAGATACGACGCGTTGCATCGCTGCGATGCATCTTAAAGATGGACTACAACGGAATAATGATAAAGGCTGTGTTGCTGTTTTTTGTTCGAGAAATGTATAATGATTACTAATATATCATTAGTATTCAATAAATCTTGTTCCTTCATGCAAAAAAACAACAAAATTGATCGGCGTTCTACGACCCAGATAAACCCAGTTTTAGCAAAAGCCCTTAACTCATGAATAATTCATACTTTGTGTGTGACGTCCCATGAAAACGCATACATATGGTGGCCCTGAAGGGACTCCGCAGATCGCGAATATTGACGTCAAATTTGACGTCAATATTCGCGACTTTTTTGGAAAGTCATGAATATTGACGTCAAATTTGACGTCGATATTCGCGATCTGCGGAGCCCCTTCAGGGCCACCATGTATGCGTTTTCATGGGTAGTACGTCATCACTTTTCGCTGGTTTACAAGTCCGCTGGTACTATATCGTGGAAATTTCAGGGCGGGAAATTTCAAAATCGAAGTCTAATTTTTTCGGTCAAATTGCAACAAAATTATTTAGAGAAAAACATGACCGTACCAATAAAGTGTTACCTGAACACAACATAAACAAGGTCCGATAATAAATTTAATGTGTGAGTTTTCGTTGTAGTCCATCTTTAAGTTACAAAGAGTTTAGTGAAATCGGGTGCTGACATGTGAGCATGCACATGATTGAGCTACTGTTATCTGGTGCACTAATATCACTAACTGTGTAAATCCCATTGGAATGGGTGAACAACCCACAGCCTTTTATAATCTGTTAGATCTCTGGTTTGCATGAACGGATTTCTATGGCATTTTCACTAATTATACACAAGAGTATAATTAATATGTGACCCGCTCCATCGTAATCAGGAATAAGTCGCTGGGGCCGTTTTACGCAATCGGCCGTTGAAGTGAACGCATGGGTGGAAATCGTGACCAAGTCGTTTTTCTGAACATTGTATTTTTCGGAAGTGTAGTTATAACAGATTATTGTCATTAATTAATTGTATGTAAAAACAATCAATAAAGATGAAAATGAAGAGAAATTGTGTGCGCTGTCCATATGATTTTGGTCAATTTTGTTTATTTCAAAGCTGTTTTTCTCGGAATGTGGATCCGGCAAATAAATATACACCTGTCATCTTCATCAGACCATAACTCGTTAACCTAAGAAGATACACACTTGTGATGGGTATCACTAGAAAGCTTATGAAATTCTCTTTCTCACCATGTGCATATCTCAAAAAGTCATTTCGAGACTTATTCCTGATTTCGATGGAGTGGGTCACATATGCTCCATCACAATGAAATGTGCTCATGTTATGTAGTTTCTGAGAAATTGCTTGCACAACTTTTTGGTACACCCTGAGTTTATCTCCAAACCATTTGCATTCAATGCACTGTATTTGCAATTATATTATACAAAAAATGAATGTTTGTGAGTGCGATGGTAAGAATAATTTTATGAGGTGACAGATGGAATGTGGACCATGCCATCTGTCACCGATTGAAATTAATTCTTTTCATCGCACAAACGTGAAACGTTGATTTGTTTTACACAACGCCTGAATAAATCCTCGTCATCTGATTTGGTCAGAGCACGATCAATGACGTGACAGTGCAATGGAAGTTCTACTCACCATTGAATATAACTTTTTTTGCTTTTTTTCCCCAGATTCAAAAGGGATAACGCATAAACACGCCAAGTTCAAGTTCGGAAATGTATGTCAGCAGCGGGCAAGGCCGGAAATGCGTGGGTGTGCTTCCCGGCACTATCAGCATGAACACGCTTCGGATTGAGTTTCGTTAAAAATAATCCCGCCCGTGGGCTCGGCGATGTTAAAATAATCTGGTTAAGACGAATAATTCATCGCACGTGGTCAACAATCCACCAATCAGATGATAGGTATTTGTTCAGGTCTTGTGTAATACATGTTATTTTGACATAACATGTGAACAACAAATTAATTCCTAAATCCTGGGGCCAATTTCATGGAGCTGCTAAGCACAAAAATTAGCTTAGCATGAACATTCTACCTTGGCAAAAACAGGGTTACGAACCAAAATGTTCAGGTACATGTAATGTATATTGTTTGCGACTGGTATTCAGCTGGTTTTTGCTTAGCATGAAAAGCACATGGAGTTTTGGCTAGTAACCTGCTTTTACTGAGCAAAACTGTTTGTGCCAAGCAAGACTTTTTGTGCCAAGCAAGACTTTTTGTGCTAAGCAAGACTTTTTGTGCTAAGCATGACTTTTTGTGCTAAGCATGACTTTTTGTGCTAAGCAAATGTTTGTGCTTAGCAGCTCCATGAAATTGGCCCCTGCTGGGCTCTAGACAGCTTTTAAGAATTCCACACACAGGAATGAGGAGTGCGCACTCTGATAATTGAAAAAAGATCTCCGTTCTAACCGACCTTTCATTTCCGGGTTGACACCCGTCGCCAGACAGATGCCAGCAAACTTGTTATTGAAGACGTGATTTCCCTCCAGGTACGCCGTGGCATTGTTGGTGATCTCTATCCCCGCAGCCAGCCCGTCGTAGATCTTATTCCGCTTGAGTTTAGGGTGGCTCTGGGAACTGATCAGAACGCCAGCCTGGGTGTTACGGAAGATCTCGTTCTCTTCAAGTAAGCCTGGGTGTTGGAAGAAAGAAACAACAAAATATATCAACATTGAGAAGTGAGTACCGCAACAGGTTGGACACTGCCTCAAAATCTCTAAATGCATTAATGTCTTGCCGACAATAAGCCAGTTCAGTATTCCAACTACACATGTGCACAACAAGATTTCACAATTTTTCTCTTGGGATAAACCTGGCAGATAAATGCACACAAGGCTATGGGGGACGTGGTAACTAAATCTGCATTTTGTGAATTTTTGTGTGCATTTGAAAAGACGATGGAAATGTTTAGACACACAAGACACCTGAAAACATTTCGCTGTCAAATTTTTTTATTTTTGTTAATGTTACTTCAAAACACGACAATATCAAAACTTGCTGGTACCCGCTATGCTTTTGCACGCATACGTTGAAATGATCATCTCAAAGGAAAAATCTTCAAGTCTTGTTGTGTACACACGCAGTTGGAATACCGAATTGGCTTAAATATATGTATGGTCAACTTAATGGGAGTATCAAACACATAGACAAATAAACACTAGTTTTTACATTTTTATAAATTATACACCGAGATTATATAAGACGACAGGGGAAGTACAATTACCACAAAGAGTGTGTATTGGAACCGAAAAACTGACCGTTAATGTCAGGAACCAATTCAAGATTGTGAAATTAAGTACCGTAACCAACTTTACCAATTACTTAGTAACTTCTCGGGCAATGAAAAAGAGAGATTTTGGAAAAAAAATTATGTTCTGCAACAATCACCTCAAACAACCACTAGAAGATTGTTGCATGCTCGTTTAGGGTTCACAGATTAATATTTCCATTGACCCAAGCAAAACTATCAGCTGACGCAAGATGGCCAACGACCAAGCGAGAATTTGGCTCCCAATCATGAATATGCATGAGGTGTAGTAATGACAATAAACAAATTGTGAACAACAAAATTCACACTTTTTTACAAACACATGATAAAGCATTTTCATACCTTGTGGGAAAATATGATTTTTTTCACAAAAGTGGAAAAACACTTTTCACAATGGGAGAAAAATAATGTAGGAAATGGGGAATGTAAATTCTTTTCACAAAATTTCCAATTCTCATTCACAGTGTTAACTTTCAAATGCAATTGTACTGTACGTTGAGCTTACAATTCACACAGGATTACTCTTCTAGTCCTGACAACTCACCCCTTCCTCCATTGAAGATACAGATTCCTCCGTCTCGGCCATCGTGTATCTTGTTGTATCGTAGGTGAGGGTTGCTATCTGTCTTAATCCAGACGCCCGCCATGGCGTTGTCAAATATCTCATTGTATTCCAGCACCCCGAGACCTAAGAGTAAGGAATGAACAATCCGTGTCAATCTCACAGAGTCTGCAGCTACATTTGTGTGTATTCAGGCTCTCAAGCAGTCACAGGCGGAAGAAGGTACGATCCAAATTTGTACAGTAGCACTTTTGCGGGCTTTCAGGAGTAGTTTTTGTTCATACTCATGTCTACAGCATCATAAGCCTCATTTGGCATGTTCTGTACTAACAATACTTCTATCTTTAACAAGTTCGCGCCGGGATTATTTTAACATCACCGAGCCGAGGCGCGGGATTATTTTTAACGAAACTCGATCCGTAACGGGAAGCACACCAACGCATTTCCGGCCTTGCTCGCTGCTGACAGACATTTTCGGCCTTGCTCGTGACGTGTTTATGCGTCATCTGTTTTGAATCTCTGAAAAAGTTTGCGTGTGTATATGTCCTCCGGGGCAAAATGGTTAACTTAGTTCTTGGAAGTACAGTTGCAGTACTCCTACACCCAAACCCTTAATTGTGTGCTTTACACAGTGTGTGACACTGTTATGACAAATATTCAATGAGATTACATTTTTCAGAGTTGGGGGACAAAAAGTAGTCTTCTGCACTTCACAATCCTCTTCAAGTTTCACAAAAACCACTTGGCAACCACACTTCAAAGTTGGCAACCACACTCCAAAGTTGGCAACCACACTCCAAAGTTGGCAACCACACTCCAAAGTTGGCAACCACACTCCAAAGTTGGCAACCACACTCCAAAGTTGGCAACCACACTCCAAAGTTGGCAACCACACTCCAAAGTTGGCAACCACACTTCAAAGTTGGCAACCACACTCCAAAGTTGGCAACCACACTTCAAAGTTGGCAACCACACTCCAAAGTTGGCAACCACACTTCAAAGTTGGCAACCACACTTCAAAGTTGGCAACCACACTTCAAAGTTGGCAACCACACTCCAAAGTTGGCAACCACACTTCAAAGTTGGCAACCACACTTCAAAGTTGGCAACCACACTTCAAAGTTGGCAACCACACTTCAAATTCTGTTGAGGTAATCTTCTGTGGAGTATATGGATAACACAATGAAATAGTTTTATGGTTTGAAGCAGCAAAAGTGCTCAAAACTATTTTTAAAGGTGCTTGACAAATGACCTGATGAAATTGTATCTCTGTGAATGTTGTAGGTTCCGAGAAAATTATTCTCTGAGATTTGGATTTCAAGTCAAAAGTGTTCTCATTGAGCCGATTGCAGCTACGCATGCGCCACCCAATGAACTGTCCAATAAATGAACCATGCGCGCGTGTGCTTTGTCCGAACACTTGCGCGCACCATTCGCGAAAAACAAACCAACTATTGACGGAATTGTCCAAATATGGGTCTCTGAGACACATCTTTGGAAATGACCCATTATATTTTTCTAAATGACAGCATGTCAGACAAATATTTTTGCAGGGATTTTAATATCAAGATTTTCCACAGTACTTTGGTTGGTTACTTTTTGAATACCTGCAAAAGGTACACTAGAACTTTTTTTGTGCTGTAGTCATACAACTTCTCAGCCAGCCATTAAGCATAGCAGCTGTACATGTCAACTTTACCTCCGTTGTAAACCAGGATCCCGCCGTTCTGGCCACCCCAGATCTTGTTGCGTCTGATGATAGGGTCGCTGCCTGTCCTAATCTGAACCCCGGAGTACATGTGATTGAAGATGTCGTTATCCTCCAGAGTGCCATGGCCGTTGTCATAGAAATATACTCCCACCTAAAGCAAAGCAATTGGATAAGAGTTTTACTATACAAAAAAAAAATTACTGAAAAAAAACCAAATGACCCAATGCAGCTCACGAATATTTTGGCTGTAATGGCAGTCGTATACTATAGACACAAAAAATAATGAGAGGCGACAATGCAGGTACTGAGGAGCTCAATTTGAGCACCCAAAATTGCTCTCCTGGGAAGTCCGAGGAGCTCGATTTGCATACACAAGTAACGCCATTACAAAATGTCGAATGGTACTACGCACAAACAATGTCACCGCGTGCACGGGTGGCCAGTTGACCGGCCGCCGCGGCGCTTGCGGGCATAGCCCGGTAGCCGACACACAGAAAATCGCTCTGCACTCTATCGTTGTGGGACAAATGAGCTCAACCTTTCGTAAGGTATTTCCAACCCAAACTTGTCAAAAACGAACGCTAGTTTCTTGTAGATGTACCGGAGATCATTCAAAATGCCGTTCAAATACTCTGGCTCCCTTTGGAATATCACAACTTCCAGAAAAACGGTGTAATTTCACATGCCTACCCACTGTTGTCTGGCTGCACAGTACATGTACATGTACATGTACATGTATTAGATCGCGCACAACACTGGCTGCACAGTATTAGATCGCGCACAACACAAATACATATCATTATGTACGGGATCGGGAACCGTCGCCCACGGCCGCCCATTTGGAAGCGCGTCCATTTTATCGAAAATAGGGGTGTTGGTATTACAAAGTAGGTGGTTTTAATTGCTCAGCCCATCCATTTCATAATTGTTTTGTGTTTTCACTTCATCGGAGGTTTATTTATTTAGTTTTACATTATAAATATTTATAAACTTATCTCAACCGAAATTATTATTTCATTTTATTCACTTAACTGCGGTGCACGTCTGAATGACGATCCTGCCAGTAACCTTGATCATAATGGAACGTGCTACATGTCGTTGATGAAAAGAAAATGGCTAATGTATATGTATGATGTATGGGATGGACACATGTACAGTGGTTGTATGGCCGACCGGGTCATACTCGCCGTGCTACGCGGTGCGTGCCGAGTAATTATAAATGTAGGCCTAACCTTTAAAATAAAATCGGGATGACAAGTTAAGAAATCAAGTATATAAAATTCGGATTGACAAGATTTTACTGTTGGCTTTTATGTAGACAAAAACTGAGCTTACAAATTTACCCAGGAGCGCTATTATTCGCGCGCCAGAAACCGTGTTGAGGAGCGCGAAGGAGCGCGATCGCGCTCGCGCTCCTTAAAAATGAAGGCCTGATTATACATTATTATTATACACCTTTTTGTAGAGGCGGTCACATTTATACTCCTTGGTGGTGACAACTACAGTGATTCTAGTAAAGTGTCTTGCCCAAGAACACAATAACCTATACCACAGCACATGAGTCAACGTACCTGTTTGCCGCTGTGTATTCTATTCCTCCTGAGCTCTGGACAGCTACCTGTTGTCACCCACACACCAGCCAGCGTGTTGCTGTATACCTCATTCTCTATGATCAGCCCTTTACCCTTCTCATGCTACACAAAGACGATAAGATTAATGACAAATTAAAAAAAGTCATTAGGTGATCCACATTCTCATGTCTGTTTTAAAGGTAGGATACACCATTGGTAATTGCTTGAATTACCATGAATGGGTAGATTTGGGAGGTTGCATTTTATAGTAAATATCGTTTATTAAACTGACCTGTCTGAAATTTTACAATCATGGATGCCGAGGAAAGCACAAAAACAGCGATTGTTTTTAACCGGCGTCAAGCAGTTGTTCAGTTATGGACACCTGCGATCCACAGCATTTCGCGCTTACCATGCTAGCAGAAAAAATCTGCGCTAAATCCGTTTTGTTTCCGCTATTTCATGAAACCAAAATTACCAGATTTCCACCTGACTTTGCCCTGATGAATATTTCAAAATTCCAAGAAAATTTTGTCAACCTATATCCGGTTTGACACGTTTTCAATGTTGTTACAGTGAACATGGTGACCTTGCTAAGGAGAGATAAAGAGGTATTTCCACACTAAAAAGCCACCATAGCCAATCATCCAGTGGATACGCTGTTTGGCCATGAGACAAAATATAACAGACTTTTTTACGATTTGAGGCCTTTTCAAAAATTCCCAGATTTTTCCCTGATATAAGGCATTTTTCTAAAATGTCCTGATTTTTATGACTGGAAAAAACGAAACTCATTTTTCCAGGTTTCCTAGATGCAGTGGGAAATGTTTCTCAGTCAGCTAGATTGATGTCTTCTCAACATTTGTACACTGACCTTCATTCAGTTGAGATATGTGACCCAGCACGAGTAAATGAGACACTTTGCGGCAAAAATAAAAATTGAGATTTTGATTTCATCATTTAAAGCTTGTTTAGCTTTAAATGATGAAATCAAAATCTCAATTTTCTTTTTTGCCGCAAAGTGTCTCATTTACTCGTGCTGGGTCACATATGAGAAAAAAGGGGGGAAAAAAGCATCAGGTTGCAACATTTTTTTCAGGACTCAAAGAAGGAGGTTGTAGGTTCGAGTCCCACCTGAGTCAGTGATTTTTTTCGAAAGAATCCCTCCAGGCCCGAGTATACAGTGTAAACGTCAATGAAGAGCCAAACTCTAGCATTCAGTTTACAGCTCCTAGTGCAAAATTTCATCTTATGAAATACAACAGATTCATCTCTCTCTTTTTGTTGTTGGAAGTATCACTCACCACATAGATCCCGCCATGTTGGCCGTCATGAATGCGGTTGCCCCTGATGATAGGATTACTATTGGTTCGGATTTGGATGCCGGCCAGCGCGTTACTGTGGATGTCGTTATTCTCTATCAAACCCCGCCCCTCCCCAAATATGTACACCCCACCCTGATGCCCATTGAAAATCTCGTTGCCCCTAAAACGAAAAAAACACAAATAGAGATTGTATTGTTATTGTTCTTGTAGTACAATGTACATAAATACAGTATTTCCTTGTCCTGGGATGCCAGTGAGTTATATTGCTCTATAGTCATGATTCACCAATCATAAATACTCGAGACAGTTTAGCCATTCCTATTGGTCAAGAGCCCTACACGTGGGTATGATCAAACGGCCAATAAAAAATAACCCACCCAGTTTTAAACACAAAGTTAAATGTCAAAGCAAGTTTTCGCATTGCAAATTCGCAATAGTTGAACAGATAGTGACTATTTCGTGATGGCCAATGCGCTTCGCATTCGCGTAAAGTATGAACATGCCTCTAAAATACCTTGCAGGATCATGGGCCAATTTTATGAAGCAGCTGAACACACAAATTTGCTTAGCACAAATAAAGTCTTGCTCGGGAAAAACGAGTCACCAGCATAAACTCCATGCGTCGTTCATGCTAAAGCTGAACACCAGTCACAAACAATATACATCTTCTAAAAATTTGGTTTGTAACTCTGTTTATACCAAGGAAGAATGTTCATGCTTAGCATTTTTGTTGTGCTTAGCAGCTCTGTGAAATTGGCCCCTGGCTATAAAACCCGCCCACCTTTGGCTTGTGTACACTCTCGTAGTGCTAGACATAACTACTGCAGTCACCTGACTAAATGCTGTGATCTAATTGGTTAATTCCCACTGTTTGATTGACAGACAGCTAGGATCCCTCAAGTATATACGGTACCTGATTGTGGGATCACTGTTTGACGTCACCCAGACACCGGCGAAGGTGTTTGAGTGGATTTTATTCTCCAGGAACTCTCCCCTGCCATTCTCGTGGACGTAGATCCCTCCCGTCTGGCCGTGATGGATCTCACAGTGTACCACCGTAGGGTTGGCTCCCGCCTTCACCTCAAAGCCTGCTATCCGGTTGTGATGGATGTCGCATCTGTCAAAGTGACCCTGCAGAACAAACAACGACGGCTTGAGGTTTCCAAAGTTTATTGATATATTGTTTTCTTCTTTATACTGGGCATCCCAATCAGTGCTATAAAGATGGCACTGATCTCCCATGGGTCCCGGCTTTATACCACGCACTGCATGCAGCCTGCTTGTTGCTTGTCGCATGTGGAATCACACTGCAGGAGGCGTCTTGGAACACATATGAAGCACGATATGTGGCAGAGAAAACCCCCCCTCTTTTGTGTTGACCATTGTGTTCCTGGAATCTCAGGAATTCCTTTTAGGTTTCAAGGGGGGTGGGTTAGGTTACAATAGTGTTGAGTGCGTATAAAGTCTAGGGATAAGAGGGGGGGGGGGGGGGGGGGGGGGTATCGTGCTGGGTATATTGGAACCAAGACTTAAATTTGCATTTTGACACAAACTCTGCTGGTTCCTAATGAAATACAAATCCCTGCAGTACTGTTGTGTTACCAGTGCCAGTGATGTTGCAACATGTACGTGCGTGTGTGCACTTGGCCAGCGATCGCTTCAGTACCGTTACGATGTGCATATTTGGTAAGAAAGAAATGAAGACGACACTACGAAAACTATTTATTAGGTTCCTTTTCAGGTTTTCATGCATGTTTTTTGTGCAGTCAATATGGAATTCTGGGTTGTCCTTATTTTTCGTGAAACTCCGTCCGTTTTCCGTATCACAGAGGACTTCATGTAGCCAACCTGCCATATGTATGAATGACATCACCTAATGCAATACTGCAGTTATGAGTGAGGCTCAACGTTCTACGCTTGCTATACTTTTACGATGTACCGGTACGATCGGTTTTTCAACCAAAACACAGTCAAATGTGCAGTTTTAACCCCGGTGGTGGTGAAAGATAACACGTCAGACGACTACAAATTATGAGGGTCACAGCGGCAGTAGGAGAGGAAGGAATGAGCTACATTGTACATGTGTGAAAGGAAAACAATCAAGTTGAATGCTGCTCATCAGGGTCCTGCGCCCGATTTCCTGAAACCTTGCGCGTTTGCGTAAGCCCGCTTGTGCAACAATTTATTGCGTAAGCTGTGCAACCTCTTAGGCTGCGCAAAATTTTGCTTTTGCTTATGACAGTTTCACTAATATTTGAAAGTGCGCAAGTCCGCGGCTTGCGCAGTTAATTTAGGTGCCGTGGCGTAGCAACAGAAAATGAACAATTTCACCATCAAATCGTGATTGACGTGAAGCCTTTCATTGCAACTTATTAAGATTGATAAAAGACACTCACAGCTTTATGATTGAAGTAAAATAATTGCTATTTGCAAGATTTTGCTGACAAAACTATTTTCAAAATGGCGGGCGGAGGTGATTCAACATCGATTTCTTGAAAGAACACAAATATACGCAAACAGTCGTCGTAAACGTTGCGCAGCTACAGCCAAGTTTTGTAAAATAGTCCGTAAGCAAATGGCGCAGATACGCATCTTTTTTGTTGCGTAAGCCTTGCACCACTTTTGAAAATAGGACAAGCTACACACTTCGTGAAATCGGCTGCTGGGCTGCATCAATGACACTGATCAACTCACCATGCCGTTGTCAAAAGTGAAGACACCCACGTCCCTGCCGTGGTGAATATGACACCGTCTGATGAGGGGATTGGCATGGTTCTTGACCCAGATACCAGCCAGGGCATTGCCGCTGATTTCACAGTCCATAAAGTGACCCTGAAAAAGCCCCAAATAACAGCATTATTTATAATCTGTAGTTTTTCACCTTGTATAAGATAACCAAGTACATACATGTAGTACATTGAGGCCACAAGTAGAATCGTGGCCTCGTGGTCTGGAGCATTGAATATGCCATCTGTGGGTAAAGCTGCAGGTTGTGAGTTCAACCAATTCCTGCCTGGGACAACGGTGCGTGTGCTCTTAGGCAACACTCTGTCATTCATTGCTTTTCTCCACCCAGGAGTGAAATTGGTACCTTTGGGGGCAGAGATGGTCATTATTAGCTACTTTGCGCTGGAAATGGCAGCATTGAGCTGTATACTTCACAGGGAGCTGAGATGGTATTTGGAATGTTTCGTTGGCCCAATGAGCAGGGATAATAATGACAGCGCCTCAAGTACATGTCTTGTTAGATACGTGCGCTATATAACAATTGCATATTATTTTTATAATTATTAGTTAAACTCCACAAGTAAAGGCATTACTTCCTTACAGTTCAAACCATTACTTAACCCTTTCCAACATTGTTACACTCAACATAATAGCTACATTATCCACACGTACAATTTGAGATATCTCTCAAACAATGCCCCTTATCAAAGGAATACAAATTGTTAGCCAACAATGTCCAGGCCCATTAGCCAGTTTTCAACATATTTGTTTAATACCGGCCAACCACATTTTTATTCCCATTCATAAATACCTGTTGGTCAAAAGGTCAAAAGTAGTAAAAAAATGTAACATTTTCGAACAATTTTGTTAAAAAATTGTACTGCGCATTTTAAGTAACACCCTGTTTTAACGGTATGTTCCTCATGCACGTGCTCATACATGGAGATTGATGCTCGCGTTACACCTGTTGCTTGATATGGTGTAATGCAGAGTGATTTAGGACTATTAATATAGTACCGAATCGTTGGTAGTACTGCACATGCTGTGTGTAGTTTCAACCAATAAAAGGGTTATGCACCAAACTTCACAAAGCCTTTAAAACTGGCTGAGCCATGTCTTATCAGCCGTTTTAAACATATTACGAGTCGGGCTCTCGACCAATAGGAATGGCCAAACTGTCTCAGGCATTTGTAGGTTATCACGTCACAGAGGCACATATGTTTTTTTACCTAATTTCTTTATTATTCTAATGGCCTATTTCCAAACTTCTCACCTGAGCGTGGTCGTTGATGAACAGTCCTACATTCTCGCAGTCACTGATGACGCAATTCTTGACAGTGGGCGCTGCGTTTTTGCCACTGACACTTACGGCTGCCCCCACTGGTAAATGAACAGCGAGAGAACACAAGTGTCAGAATGCTGCAATGTCTAGTTCTGGGTTAGGGGCCATTCAAAACTAACACCTCTAACAGGGGTTTAGTTGTTAATAACCACTAAAGACCAGTAAGAGGTATTAGTGGTTTTTTTCATGGGATGGCCAGCAAAATATGCAATAATGTTGCAATAATGTTACAAATGAATTCTTCCAACTTTCATCTGGAACCAAAGTAAAGATTGATTATGCCATTTAAAACATTTATAAAAAAAATTAAAATAAAAAAATAAAATAAAAAAAACTGTTTGAAAACAAAAACAAAGCGATGGATACCATGGTTACAGAGGTTAAAGTTATAGTATACCATTTGTCAGTTGTGCATTTTTATCGTTTCAAGCAGCAAAAGTTCGCAAAATTAAAAAAGAATGGTGCTTGACAACTAACCTGACAAAGTTTTAGCTCTGTGAATGCTGTGCATTCCGAAACAAATATTACAAGATTTTGATTTCAATTCAAAATTTTCCAAGTCACAATTAGAATTCTGACAACAACCGCAGCGCCTTCTCATTTAGCCGAGAGCAGCCATGTGCAGGTCACGCACTGAACCAACCAATTATAGTGCCCATACATGTTTGGAAATTACATTTGTTTAAAATTATTTTCTGCAAAATGACAGCATTCCAGAAGCAGTAATTTCACAGGCAGTTTCGAGTCGATATCTTTACAACAAGTAAGCTTTTCAACAGTATTTTGGTTAGTTACTTTTTGGATAGCTGCAAATGGTATACTACTGCTTTTAACCAGTTCGCGCCGGAGGACGTAAATACACGCAAAGTTTTCCCAAGATTTAAAACGGGTGACGCATAAACACGTCATGAGCAAGGCCGGGAATGTCTGTCAGCAGCGAGCAAGGCCGGGAATGTCTGTCAGCAGCGAGCAAGGCCGGAAATGCGTGGGTGTGCTTCCCGGTACCATCGGCCTGAACCCGACTCGGATCGAGTTTCGTTAAAAATAATCACGCGCCTCGGCTCGGCGATGTGAAAAAAATCCTGGCACGAACTGGTTAAGAGGTGTCATTGATGAGACATGTACCAAGGAGGTTTGGGTTGGAAGGAGCATGGGGAGGAGATGAGAGGGAGAAGGATTGGGGGCTGATAACAAAAACCACTTGTACCCCTTGCTCTACCTTGTGAGCGACTACGGATGTTGCAGCTATCGATGATTGGCGAGCAGCATGAGCCCACCTCCACGCAGGAGTGCTTGTGGTGGGGTGTGTTGGACTGGTGGTCAGGGTTAAACTGGATCAAAGACAGAGAAAAAAAAAAGAGAACTATTAACTGCGAGTGAACAAAATGCATCAAAAAAAATGGTCCTGTATGCTGTTAAATAACAAGCCCCAAAGCTTTGGTACACAATGAAGCTTCACTGTCAAGATCAATTTAAGCGATCTTCGGAATGCGTTTCCGAAAGATTTTCGAAAGATTTGTGATAAACCCCCATCCAAGAATCACTCCATCCAAGTTATATGGAAAAACCTTTCTGCAGACAAAGAAAGAGTTGAAGCATTTTTTAACCATGACCTCTGATGACACCCAAAATGACCTTTGACCTCCATAATCTGATGAAGACTTCTCACTGTTTTCCCACTTGTTTTTCCACTCAAGTGTCACTGCATTCAAGTTTTATCAAAATCCATCAAAGCATGTACAAGTTATACTTCTTTTTTTTCAAAAACTTATAGGTAGGATACACCATTTGCTGATATCAAAAATTTGTACTGCCAAATTATTAAGAAATATCTTACTTATTTGAAAGTAAATAATGATTGTAGGCATCTAGTAAAATGATTGCGCTAGATATGATGTAATTGTTCTGTACAATTAAATTGTATATAACAAAATCACGATCGCCAGACAGCGATCGCAAAAAAAAACCAAGAACAACTGCCCGACGCCGGTTAAAAATTAACCTCATTTTTCTTGCTTTTTTCTCGGCATCCATGATTGTAAAACTTTGGACAGGTCAGTTAAAAACAATATTTACTATAAAATACAACCCCCCAAATCCACCCATTCCGGATATACTACCTTTAAGTTTGTTTAGGCAACACAAACTTGTTTGGTGTGTCCAGAAGGCATTTGGTCTGCTTACCCTAATGCTGATATGTCCAAGGTAGGCATCCTCACAGCCCTCAAAGAAAACAAATGTCGACTCCTTAAAGTTCTCTACAATGACGCTGTCAGGGATATGTCCAGGTGCTACACATATAAAAGAGTAAATACAAATTAGCTAACAACACGTGGGTTTTCGCAGGATGTATTTTTTATAAAACTTGCACATTGATTGCATGATGATCTGTACAATGTACCTTGCCTTTTGGTTAATTCTACATTGTATATGAGGAGCATCTATCAAATGGGTCAAGGCCGGTTTGTATTCAGCGAGAGAGTCCTTGAATGCGAATTTGTGACTTTAGTGCAAGTTTTGCACTGCAAATTTGCAAAAGTTGAACACTTTTTAACTTCGGCAAATTTTGCTGCGAATGTTTTGTGACGACAAATTTGCATCGCGTTCACGTGAATTATGAACCAGACTTAAATCCTAAAACTCATTTCCAACAGTAAACCACTCCAATCCGAGATTACCAATGTGCATCTAGATGTACCATACAATCTGTGCACTGGCGACTGGAACAATAGATTAAAATAGCACCATTTCATCCTATCTTCACCAAATTTGCTGAAATCTGAAATCAGACCTTTGAGGGAGAGGGGGGGGGGGGGGGATTGAGTTTTGGAAATAAACTCAAAATAAACTTGAAATAAACTTGAAATGCCAAAGGCAACTCAAAGTGTGGACTAAAGGAAAGTCTGGAAGAACAAGCCCCTCACACTGAAACAATACAAGATCATCTCTTCACAGCATGAATAGGGTTGGATGGGTAACTAGTCCACTGCAAGGCATTAATAATGCCTCTACCCATATTGTGTGTAGAAGTGTCCTAGCCCAGGACGGGCTTGAACCCCCAACCTGCAGAACTATCAGCAGACTACAAATTCAATGCTTCAGACTTCGGTACGAGTATGGCAATTTTCATGACCAAAATCAAAAACGTTTCATCTGTGGTTTGTGCACTTAAAGAACTAATTTAATTCTGAATGTGAACCAAGCTATAAAGTCTACTCTGGAGCATCAGGTGTTGTTTCTCTTAGTGGTCTAACCCAACTCTCTCTTTCTTAATACAAATATAAGTTGTTTGTCGTAGCACCATGTGGTAATTATATTTAGTTATTTGTGTGGTTCTGATAAGAACCAGAGGGAACAACGTTTCGGACCGTATGCTCTGCCAGTCGTCAGGAGACTGGGGCTACTGTTGCCAATTTTTTTGAGTTAAATTCTATTCTTACCAGCACCAAGTATGCAGACGGGTGTGTCGATGTACAGCCACTCTCCACTGTACACCCCAGCATGTAGTAGGATAAGTGGGTAGTCGCTACCCTCTACCGAAGACAGAGCCTCCTCTATCGTGTCGTAATACTGGATTTCCCTTCCTTTGTACATCTCCATGTTGTCATAGATGCGCCGTGCGTGGCCTGGCTTGACGTGGACTGCATTGTACTAAGAAGTGACACGGAAGATACCCCGAACAAGTTAGATTTAGTTTGAATACTGGTTGCAGACTTATGCAGAGGTAGATTGGAGAAAATAAACAAATCTACCAAATAACCGGCAGAGGGTCGTCGAGGATAAATGTTACCTCAACAGTCCTGAATACTCCAATTGGAGAGATACATACAGAGATTACGGGCAGTTTCACGGGAAAGGTTGCAAAATGAAAAATAGGTAATCGATGCTTTATTTCACAAGAAGACTTTGTGGGAATTTGCTGGTTTTTGTCCTACAAGGACCTCTATGTTGTAGGAGTCTCCAAAAATAATTTCACAGTTTTACGTATTAGGATTCTCAAATTATAAGCTCACATGAGTGCTAAAACACAAGATTTGGAGTCTCATTCACATTTTCTTGGAACTGCAATTGATGAGAAATAAAAATTAAATGCCACAGGAACCACCCAGACTTGCAAGGACATAGAAGTATGTCCCCAAAATCTGTACACCAGATTTCATTAGGCTGGGCCAACTCATTTTTTTGTTATGCTATTTTGAGGGAGACGTTGATTTGTTCGTTAAAGGTTTTTTCAAAATGTCCTTTCCTGAACATGATATTTTTTTCTAGAATGAAAAGAAAGGAAACACAACTTATTGCCTGTCAAAATGATGCTACATACTCCAGTAATAAAATATAAAAATATTGGAATTGGGAAATCACAAGTAAATTTGATAAAGCAGCAGTCGCATATGCCACGCAAATGTTCGTTAAAAATGTCCTTTCCTGAACATGGCCTCCCTTTTTTTACATGAAGTCAGAGATAAAACTTGTTTGACATAAACATGTACCTAGGGGTAGACTTACTTGATTTAACAGACTATACAAAGATTCAGACTCGAACCCTGCTTGCTGTTGTGGCATTGTCGTTAAACTGCATTGTCCTTTCCTGAACATATAGTTTAACAGAGTACTTGCCAAAGCCATTGTTGCTTAAATTTGATGAAGTATATGCTTATATTGTCTGTAGAGTTTATGTTTTAAAATTAAAACCAACTATGGCCAGAAAGTGTTAGTGTTTTGTTCTTACAGGTCATTTACTCACTTGTGTTTACACACAGTATGAGTACACATGTGCATATACACTTATCTTTACAAGTCACACTTAAATCCAATATTTGTCAGGAATTGGCTGATCTACAGTTTCATATCATCATTTTCACAAAATACATGCATTAGTTTGAGTCAATTTAATTATAATTTACTGTTTTAGTCTAGTTCTGTGTATTAAAGTGTTCAGGAAAGGACACTTTTTTTTAACGAGTTGAGCAACATCTGTCAAACACTCTTTTAACAGTTCTTTCTGTGTGTCCAGCCATTTCATTAGTTTTACCTATGTATCAAAGCTTTGTGACACACACGGTTAGTTTGCGAGGGTTGCTATTTTCTGTTGAAGTAAATATAGGACCATGTTGAACATTGTTAAAATGTGTGTCCTTTCCTGAACATAAATAAAATGATATATGTATTTAACCAAAAACTTCTGAAGTAATTTTATCAGAATTTTGTGTAAAACAGTAAATGTGTCAAGATTGGTATTCTTTTATTGAAATTGTCACTGAAAAACTTGTATATTGATCATTGTTAAAAATTGTGTCCTTTCCTGAACATGTTAAAAACATTTAACAAGGAACAAGTACAGATACACATGAACCTTCCTCCGTGCATACAAGTGTACAAATACTTCAAACTGTTGTGGGCGTGATGTGCCCATTCCTTAGACCCCATTTTGTAGAAAGCACCATGCTGACTGAATAAAGTTCACTGGATAATAGTTTAATTATCTAAGCATTTCTTGTTGGGGCCTACACTGTACGTGTATCAATGTCTCAATTTAAAGTTATTTTCACCAGCAATGATTATTAATCATTTAAAGTGATGGACATTACTTCAGTTTACTTTATTGTCATGTAGGAAATGCACGGTGCTATGCTACATGTAGAACTTGTTAAATATTGTGTCCTTTCCTGAACGTAAATACACAGCAGTTAGTTGCAGCATTAACAAGGTACAAACTAATCTGCCTCACAAATGTATAACCTCCCAACTCTAAAACAAAAAAAAACACCTAAATAACACTTTTACAAATAAATAAGTTACTCTAACATGCTTTACCTACATGTAGTATGTTGGTGTACATGTACATGTAGTAACACATCATGCACGCTGTATATCAAACATATTTTATCAGTTTTATTTAATTTTCTTAACAAACTATGTTCATGTCATTATATTGCTACTCTATTGCCACTCTTTATTAGTTTTAAGGTTATATTTCTTGATAAGATCAAATGTTAGACCGAATGTAATATTTGTTAAAATTGTTGTCCTTTCCTGAACACAATGAACCCTTTTCATAGCCATGATAAAGACCATAGTAACTCTATAACGCAGCACACTATCAATGCAATTTCTTTGCCAATTGTTCTACCATGCATACAGCCCTTGGACAAAAGTGCAAATAATCAGCAGGCTGAATGGTTTCCTGTAAAACAGAAATGAAAGTTTGTGTTTCAAGGAAAACAAGTTATAAAACTGAATTTTCCGTCAATATATGAAATTACATGTCATTTTTCGTAGCCTAGAGTGCATTAATATTCAAGACATGACTACTGTAATGACTTTCAATCATTTTAAAGCAACTCCAAGCATGTTTGAGATGTGGAATTAGCAGTTTATGATACCTACCTCCATTTCACCAATTCTATAGTCTGCAAAGTGTAAAGTGTCTTAAAATTAAAACGAAAACATGTTTCAGCTTTGCCATTCACATTTTCTAGTACCTTTATGTATGTACTTTCAACAAATAACCATGTTTTAGCGATACAACAAGTTTCATTTTTGACCCCCCGTGAGACTTTTTTGCAACCTTTCCCGTGAAACTGCCCTTACAGAGATGTACAGGTACATGTACTGTACATACTGTACATACTGTACGAAGATACATAGATTTTCTCTTTCATGCGTTAGATAAACTTTCATTGGTTAAAAACTGCAGGGATGCCAGATTGTTAAAGGGATTCTTTAACAATCCATCATCCTCATCATGATTCTCCATATTCATCATGGGGCACGTAGAGACGCCTAAACCAAACTATCGGATGCATACTGCCACAGCTGTTTAACAATGCCCAAAACAGAAAAAATCCTTCTGAGAGTTCTTGATTATAGAAAGTTTAATTCATGTTCATTACACAAAAAATTCTTTAACACTAACAACCCCATCAAACTCCAACTGCAGGTTTTGCTAGGTTTTGGCAAGTTTGGTACCAAACATTAGCAACTTGTTGTTGGACTTTTTTTGACTCGGTTCCAAAGACCCAAGGAGGCCCTGTTGAATTATGTGAGGTTCAGGGCAGAAAGGCATAAAACTTGTAAAAATATTAAAGTTTAGGGGAATGCACATGCATTTGTTCGTGGGTGACCTAGGGCTGGTCACGTCACAGTTCCTGGTCAACTGTAAGTGTATGCACATGCACATGTACACCCTGTGTGTCACCACTCAAGCACACATGGTACCACTGGACAGTCATCACTGCACTGATACTGAACAATGCACTGACCCATCTGTACCAAGTCAATCAAACTTCAACTGTTGGAGTTTAGCAGGTTTAGTATGCTTTCTAGTGCAATAGCTTAGGGAGTTAGGGTTAAAGGTAGTATACACCATTTGCAGATATCGAAAAAATTTACTACCGAATTATTAAGAAATATCTTACTTATTTAAAAGTAAATAATGATTGTAGGCATCCAGCAAAATAAGGGCCCTAGATATCCTGTAATTGTTCCAAAAAATTGAATTGTATAAACCAAAATTCATTCTCGCCGTCCGGCGAGCGCGAAAAAACAAAGATAACATAAGAATAACTGCTCGACGCCGGTGGAAAACAAACGCTGTTTTTCATGCTTTTCTCGGCATCCATGAATGTAAAAATTCGGACAGGTCAGTTAAACGATATTTACTATAAAATACAACCCCCCAAATCCACCCATTCCTGATAATTCAACAAATTACCAATGGTGTATACTACCTTTAAGTGAACAGTTAAACTACAAAATGAAAAATGAACTTGTTTAAAAGACCCCAATCAGCTTACTAGTGTTTTGAAGCTCTCCTTCCAAATGTTAGGAGAGTCGACCTTGTCTGGTTGTACAAACTTAAACCTGGTGGGTGATGGACGAAGTACAGGCAGGGACATCTCATAGACTGACTGGTACATCTTTTTCCTATAAAGTAAAAATAGAAATCACAACATTTGGTGATTTATTATAAGGGCAAAAGTAGACATAACTAGCGAGTGAAAAATCCACACGCAGCACAAGTTTAAATACATGTATGATATCAAATTAACCATTACTACCTCAAACCCATCAAACTCTAACTCCACGTTTTTGGCAGGTTTGGTTCCAAACCATAGCAACTTGTTGTTTCACTTTGTTTGACTAAGTACCAAAGGCCAAGGAAGATCCTGCTGAATTCTGTGAGGTTCTGGGCAGAAAGGTATGAGACTTGTAAAAATGTCGGAGTTTTGGGGGAATGCACAGGCATTTATTCGTGGGTAACTCTCGGCTGGTCACAGCACAGTTCCTGGTCAACTGTAACTGTACATGTACACCTTGTGTCCTCACTCGAGCATGTACATGTACATGTACATGTATATCACTGGCTGATACTGCACTGATACTGAACAATAATGCATTGACCCATCTGAAGTCAATCAAGTACCGGGTAGAACATCAAAATCTACTTAATTGACTTCAGATGGGTCAATAAATTTGATGTATTTGGGAAGGTTATCTTTAGGGTTAAACTGAACAGAAGTTAACATGGAATTGCCTATTTGGCAGAATCATTTAATTTCTATATGACAAGGAAATCAATTCTGAGCTTAATAAATGTATGTTTTTCTTAACCAGTTTGCGCCAGGATTATTTTAACATCACCGAGCCGAGGCGCGGAATTGTTTTTAACGAAGCACACCCATGACATTTCTGGTCTTGCTCGCTGCTGACAGACATTTCCGGCCTTGCTCGTGACGTGTTTATGCATCATCCATTTCGAATCTGGAGAAAACTTTGCGTATACATACGTCCTCCGGCGCGAACTGGTTAAAAACAGCTTTCGGAAGCTAACCCACAGCACTAAAAGCAAGGTAGAAGCCTGCTGAATCTAACAAAATCCAACAGACGATTTCCACTTGTTTTTGTTTAGTTATGTTTAGGGTTAGTTAAGTGTCCAAACACTCACAACAGTAGACCTAAGCCGCGCCACACACGGCGGCTCTATATAAGAGCTTAGCCTTGTTGTTCTTCTGCCAAATTTGACTTACGGGAACTTATCAGAAAGGCAAAAAAACAAAAAAACAAAAACGGTTTTTGATTCTTAAACCCTGGTCATATTTATTTTATGACAATCCCCATACCCTTAAAAAAACAAAATCGTCTCGACCCCTATCTTCCAGACCCTAATTTCAGAATGTCACTACATGCCCAAGCTGGAGCCCAAGCCGGAGTTTCGAAAATGGCCCCATGCATACCTGCCCGGACCTGTTGGTCTGAATAGGATTTTGCAGGTGTGTGGAATCCAAGCAATGACAGTGATCATTTTTCATTTTTTCATTGAACAGAACTGTAAACAGAAGTAATACTGTAGCTGTAGTGCTGATTCCCTGTGGTTTGTTTAGGCCTACTGTTGTAAACAAACAAACTGAACTTAAGCGAGGTGTAAGGGACAAAGAATATTTCCCTCCTCTCTCCTCCGCGACCCCCCTCCCCCCACAAAAGAATTCCCCTACCTACATGTACATGTACCTTAATTGGGAAGGCCTTGTAATCAGAAACTGAATATTTGTTTTGTTGGCCTAAGCATTTAAAGAGAGCAAACAAAATCACAACCAAAACTGCACTATAATGTCACACAACAGTGTTGTTTTGGTTGTACACTGTAGTCGAACAGTGCCCTCCGAACATTATGAAATAAACATTCAGGAAATAATTCTCTGCAGTATTGTGCATTTGAACTAGACACAATGACGGGGCTCCTGCACGAATTCGTGCTTGTTTAATATTAACTAACACAAGATCGATGCTTCATTATGTACATTGTACTGGTAATACCGGTACACATTTTGTATACCGGTACATGTTCCTATACATGTACATTTAACAATTGTTGCCTGCTGTGACATGGTCCATGGCGTTTTGTACACCCGAGGGGGTAAATGGCACCCGAGGCGAAGCCGAGGGTGCCATTTGCCCCCGAGGGTGTACAAAACGCCATGGACCATATCACAGCAGGCAACAATTGTTTTGTTATACCACGGTAATAGATTACAGCAGGCAAGAATTGTTTGTTATGGGTCCGTCCGTTCCCGTTGCGGTGCAAAATTGCCGAAGTAGTCGCACTGAATGTTCCGTGTTTTTCTTCGTACTGGCGCTGTCTTGCTCGAAAATCAAATTTCTGATCTCCTCTTTTGAACGAGACAGAAATCGCTTCTTCGGAGGTGACTTAATGCTGTCGTCTGCCGACATTACGGAGAAAATAAGGAAAAATTGGAACAGAAAAAAAGCAGACGAACAGCATAAACGAAAGCCGGTGTAAACAACAATGGCGGTCGTTAGTCGTTGCCGAAAGTGCTAACTTCACTGTTCCCTGTTTACATCGCACAGGAACATACATCAATTTACGTAGTACCAGCTAATATAACACAGCGTTGCTAGACTCTAATATCAGTCGCTTCCATGGTATTTATCACAGAAATGGCCGGCCAGGCTATGCGCTAGCGTGTAAAAAAAGATTCCGCGGCCTGGAAAAAGAAAGTTCATGTACCCCGTGGGGTACATGCACCACGCCACCGTACTCGGCGTACATCACTCATACCATGCTCATACATCGGCACACTCGGATACATGCGTTTTTGTGGCATGTCACGTGAACGCTTCTCGACCAATAAAAATTCACAATCTATTGCCGCGGTATAACAAGTACAAATGTACTACATTGTACATGTACAATGTGTTAATTAAGTACATGATTCATGTGGATGATGTATCCACCGTAAGCTGCAGCATCATTTATAATTCATCACATGTTAACCTCATGTGACAAGTAAACATATAATGTTGATTGAGAAAGATGGTTATCCGATTTAATATATTAAAATATTAAATAAATACATTATTTCAAGTACATTTTAAGTATATTATTGGAAGCCCCTGCAAATTAGCTATCATTTGGTGAAATGGGCAAAGAAATACAACAAAATATCTAAGTTGTAATGAAAACAAAAAGGGGAAAAACAAAGTTATCTATGGCGGGAATACTAAAAATATGCAAAGACATGTCGTTTTACTACAGGCTAGGCATGAATGACGCACCCAAGAAAATGGAATCCTTAATCATTCTCAGTAAAGTGAAAGGAATAACAAAATAAGACAGAAATCATTCCAGAAAACTGTATCCATTTCAACTGTCTGTATCTTTTAATTTGGATCTGCTCTGCAATAAACAAAAACATTTTTGAAGGTTTACAGTGTTTGTGCATGTGTTTTAGAATGATTCAATAAACTGTGGGTTAAAGGTACTAGGACACACCATTTGCAGAAATCTAAACATTTTACTCCCGAATTATTAAGAAATATCTTACTTATTTAAAAGTAAATATTGATTGTAGGCATCCAGCAAAATTATTGCGCGAGATATCTTATAATTGTTTCAAAAAATTGCATTTTATAAAAACTAATTCACGATCGCCGGATGGCGATCGCGAAAAAAACAAGAACATAAGTGACCTGTTCCAACGAAACCCGGACAAAGTCGCACAATGTGTTTTGTCACAATGTACTCCTGAAGTCATTTCTGGATGGATTTTACCATTTTGAGGTTTTAGGTTTTCCTAAGTCACTCACTATTAATCTACAATCTCCTCAAATTTGCCAATTAACTATCATCTGGTGAAATGGGAAATAATACAACAAAATATCTAAGTCGCAATGACAAAAAAAAGGGGAAAAACAAAGTTATCCATGGATAGAACACTAAAAAATATGCAAAGACGTGTCGGTTTTACTACAGGCTAGGCATGAATGACGCACCCAAGAAAATGGAATCCTTAATCATTCTCAGTAATGTGAAAGGAATAACCAAATAAGACAGAAATCATTCCAGAAAACTGTATCCATTTCAACTGTCTGTATCTTTTAATTTGGATCTGCTCTGCAATAAACAAAAACATTTTTGAAGGTTTACAGTGTTTGTGCATGTGTTTTAGAATGATTCAATAAACTGTGGGTTAAAAGCCGTATACATGTACATGTACATTATAGGTACCGGGTAATTGCTTGAATTATCAGGAATGAGTAGGATTAGGGGTTTGTATTTCATAGAAAATATCATTTAACTGACCTGTCTGAAGTTTTAAAATCATGGATGCTGAGAACAAAAGCAGAAAAAACAGCCTTCGTTTTCAACCGGCGTCGGGCAGTGGTTTTTGTTTTATTTGCGATCACTGTCTGACGATCATGGATTTTTGTTATTAAATTAAATTGTTCGCAACAATTACATATTTAGCGCAATTATTTTGCTGGATGCCTAGAATAATTATTTACTTTTAAATTAGTAAGATATTTCCTAATAATTCAGTAGTAAAATGTTTAGATATCTGCAAATGGTGTATCCTACCTTTAACCAGTTCGCGCCGGGATTATTTTAACATCGCCGAACCGAGGGGCGGGATTATTTTTAACGAAACTGGATCCGAATTCCGAAGCGTGTTCAGGCTGATAGTGCCGGGAAGCACACCCACGCACTTCCGGCCTTGCTCGCTGCTGGCATTCATTTCCGAACTTGAACTTGGCGTGTTTATGCGTAATCCGTTTTGAATTTGGGGAAATTTTTGCGTTTATATACGTCATCCGGCGCGAACTGGTTAAGTTGATAAATAATTTTTACAAGGTACCCATCTTTCTGACTCACCCATAACATAAAGTGAGGAAAGATAAACTTGTCATTTATAACATTTGCATACTCATTTAGAAACCTTTTTTGTGGTGGGACGGGTTACATTCCAAAAAGCACAACAGTGTAAAAACATATTTCGGATGCAAAATGTGTAAGACTTGAGAAAACTTTAAACACAGCTTTCAGAAGTTGGATGAACTCCTGATTGGTTTTGACAGTTCAGGGTTCGGGTACAAGATGGATGACCCATCATGACTGCCCCTAGACTGACTTGGCAGGATGCTTTCTCTATGCACTAAAGGGTACGTTCAGACGGTGGCGTAAGTTAATCTAATCCAAAAATACTAAGTTAATCTGTCCGTTGGAACGCTCTAATCCACCCGCGCGGCGTAAGTTACGCGACCAAAATGGCGTAACTTACGCTTCCCAAAAGTGGCCGATTAGATTAAGTTGAGCGAAAGATAACGATCTCCCCCCGCTGCGATGAGCCGTGAAGTGCCGTTGGAACGCAACTGACCTGCCACTTCCGGTGGTAGTTTATTCACATTGACCTTTTCCATAACAGGTCCACGCCGTGCTCATTAGCCGGACACGGACAAGGCGATTTAATTGTTAACCCTTTGCAATGATGGCCACCGCGCCGAGAATACATCCGATTGCCCGTTGCCTTCGTTTGACAAACTGCCAAAAAAGTCAACGGGTAGCGTGGTCTTGTTGACGCAATCGGGTTTTTTTCTGTCTTCTGAGCCTTTTCAGCACACGATTTAGTATTCAACTCTCCGGCCTAGGAATCCGACGATCGTTTCCTTTTATCCCGAATACAGGCAAGCAAAAACGCGAGAAAAACTTTAGCATTGATTATCATCGGCGCCATTTTGATAACGCATGGCCTGTCGCGCACGTGCAATTACATGTACACGTCCGCCGTGTGTGCATGACGTGCGTGTACGTACATGTACACGGCTTATTTACCAGACCGTTTTACAAACCCTAGCTAATTAGGCCAGTCGGTCCAATGCGCTCCATTATCATAGCCAAACTGCATAAATAAAGCCGATATTGCGAAGAGGCTGGAGTTTGGAAAACGGCAGTACGCTTGCGCTCTAATGTAGATGCATAGACATTTTCCTCCATGTCTATGGTACATGTATACTGTATACTAATGTACATGTACATGTACACTTTCCTTGTTTCCCGCGCGCGCGCGCTTTAACCGGAAGGCTGAGAAAGTGGTGTTTGCGTTGCGTAACCACGATGGCGTAACTTGATCAACTTTTCCGCCTGGGGAATAGCGTAACTTTCTCGTTTGAACGCAAGCATGTTTTGGATTAAAAACGGAATAACTTAGTATTTTTGGATTAGCTTAACTTACGCCACCGTCTGAACATGCAGACCACCAGTCATTAGGAGGAAATTATATTCAGGATCTAGACAGGTGCAAATCAGACAAAAGGGGTGACACACAGAGTGACAGATAAACCCCCAAGGTGGCCAAACAAGACAATAAAGCAAGTTTAGACAAGGGAACTGGCAAAATATTAGACAGGTCGACACACAGACATTTCTGTTGTAAAGATATCAATGACTCTAAACTGCCTGTGAAACTTTAACAAATTTTGATAAAACTTACAAAATAATGTCATTTTCAAAGACTTGTCTCAGAGACAGCATGTTTAGAAATTTCAATTAGGAGTTGATTTGTCATCTGCGAATGGTGCTCACAAAGTGTTTAAATGACGCACATGGTATCTTGAAATTTTAGAATATTGTTTTCTCGGATTATGCAGCATTCACATAGCTAAAAGCTTTATCAGGTCGTTTGCCGAGCCCTTTTTTTCATATTTTGCTACTTTACATGATAAAAATGCACAACTGACAAATGGTGTTATGATCCCTTTAATAAAACCATGATGCCACAGCATGCTAGGGTGGTTCGGGCCAGTACTTCATACGAGTAACAAGCTGCGTACTTTAAAGGTAGGATACACCATTGGTAATTGCTTAAATTATCAGGATTGGGTGGATTTAGAATTAGGGGTTGTATTTTATAGTAAATATCGTTTAACTGACCTGTTCGAAGTTTAACAATCATGGATACCGAGGAAAGCAACAAAACGGTTCGTTTTTAACTGTCGTCAGGCAGTGGCTCTAATCTTTTAGTTTTGTTTTTCCACGATCGCCGTCCTTTTTTTTTAAATTCAATTTTCTAAACAATTATAAGATATCCAGTGCAAACATTTTGCTGGATGCCTAAAATCATTACTTACTAAATAATTAAGATATTTCCTAATAATTCGGTAGTAATTTTGATTTGATATACCGGTATATCTGCAAATGGTGTATTCTACCTTTATTAGGTGGTACATACGGTAGATATGTTCTGGCAGATTAGTACACCCATATAAAAATTTACATAATGCTGACTAAAGCCCCGGGTACGTGGGAGTGAATACCATTGCACTGCGGTAGCCAGGTAAATTCATTTGAAGGGAATCAGTCATTCCAAAGACAATCTTAATCACCCTGATAGATGCAAAATAGACTGACACATACTGGATGACACACGCAGTTTTGACTAGAGATGAAACTAGCCTATTGGGAAAGGGAGAACGGCCAACACACCAAAAAGGTGTCTGGGCTGCAAGCATGATGTACATCATCCCTAGTGCCCAATTTCAGGATGCCAACTCCCGTTAGGCCTACAATATTTGGGGTCTGAACTCTGAACCAAATTTTACAATGTGGAAAAAAATAAAATCCTTATTAACAAGTCTGAGTTAAGGTATGAGTATCTGACTTGTTAGATACAAAGGTTCACTTCTATTCTCACTTGATAAAGTTAAGGAAAACTCCAAGCATAAACGGTTGATGTTACTAAATTTACTAACGTTAGTCCACCTTCTTATTCCTCCATGGTCCACCCAAGGGGCACTGCATCAAGTTTCATCAAAAACGCACATACTAGTCGTACTACCGTAGTTATACATTTATATTAAAAAACTAATTAATCTTTACCCTCCAGGGTATTTTGGCTAGAAACCCTGCTAGATGCAGCAATATGCATCATTTGTCAAAGTGACAACCCTGCCTAGTTCCGCAAGATCCATCACATCAGAAATCTCAAGGTCAAACTGCCTCAGAGTCTATGGGGACAAGCTCTCAATAGCCTTTTCTACTGTGGTGTTTATGTACTGGTGTGGACAGCCGAATGCATCAAAGTGCACCAGCCTTTTTTCCCTGATGCACTACGCTGTATCCTACAGGGTTAGGGTAACCTGAAACTTACACATTATCAGGGTTCTGCCCAAGGTGGTCGGTGCCGGAAAACCCGCCCTACAATCATGATTCCCCGACCACAACTGGCGAAATTGTCTTTTTGCCCGACCACCGCACATTTTCCAACTTTTTGAATTTAAATTGCCCATTTCATTCCACATATTTGCAACAACAACAAGTAAAATGTTGTATTTACCAATTAAAAAGTTGTACCCAAAGTCGTTAGTGTTGAGTACTTTGTTTAGGCGAAACATGGGACATAGCTCAAAGATTGAAGGCGGGGAAGAAAACTACCGGTATACATTGTAGGAGATGGCAACATTCTACTGAAAATAACAAAATTATCCACCTACAGGGGCCAATTTCACGAAGCTGCTAAGCACAAAAATTTGCTTAGCACAAAAACGTCTTGCTCATTAAAAACAAGTTATCAGCCAAAAATCTATGTGTTTTTTATGCTAAGCAAAAAAACAGCTGATTATCAATCAAAAACAATAAAGATCACATGAAAATTTGGTCTGTAACCTTGTTTTTACCAAGGACAAATTGTCATGCTAAGCAAATTTTTGTGCTTAGAAGCTCCGTGAAATTTGCCCCAGGTAGCCACGGCTTGATTGGTGAAAGAAAAGCCCAGAGTACGGCAAGGCTGCAAATTATCAAGAGGAAATAGTAACTGGCTCTCCTTCAAATTGAGTCAATCAATGACTTCCTCACGGAAAATCTGCAGAACATACTTCACTCGACACGAGTAGACGGGGACCAGTCCCAAATGACAAGGAAATTGTTTGGTTTTTATCGTACATGGGGGATTTCCTTCTAAAAGACCGCACCCTCCTCACTTATTCTCTTTCTTTCAAAAATAATAATCTGGCCAACTATAACACCTGCGAACAAATTCTTGTAGCTGCTAATCATTTGCTAAACATAGAACATTTGTTTGGCATAAACTGGTGCCCAGCCAAAGTGACACTCAATGTGCATTACATGCGACTGGTTTCCGGCTAATCGTTTTGCTTGACACATACATTTGCTTTAACCTCAACTCCCAAGTGTGATTTACTTGGAACCATACCCATCCTTGCAAATTTGAACACCATATGGCAAACTGTACACACAAACTGTTGAACTGATTTTGGGGGTACATTGTATGCCTGATCAAATTCCAACACTATGGGCCTGTTTGTTTTACACAAATACGGATCGCGATCAGTGATCCGGCCCGGGTTCACTCCATCAATTAGGCAGAAATTGATTTTGAATCAACGGCCGGATCACACTGATCACGATCCGGATCTGTGTGAAACAAAAAAGACTGTCGTGTTGGAGTTTGACTGGATGGGTATTGTTCGGGTTTTTGTTGGCACAGTTTTTAATGGATTCAGCATTGTAGATTCCAGCCAGAATTCAACACCATAAACCGGAACCATCCGCAATCAGGCATTTTTGAGGGGTTTTGAAGGATTGAGGCCGTGTGCCTTTTTTGTGCTAGTTGATTTTTGACAATTGGGGGATTGTAAAGGATTAAGAAGAGATCCTAGCCAAAATTGCCCTTGGGGTTAGGGTTAATGTACCAATGTTGCTTAAAAAACAACAAATGTCATGTGTTTTTTGTGTGCACAATGCTGGGTTTTTACCTGTGGGTGAAAAGCTCAAGAAATCACCATGTCCTTCTGTCTGTTAGTTTCTTAACGGTAGTTTGTAACAAACACCAGTCTGGGCAGCATTCTATTCACACAAACATTGCCAACGTTTCCTAACTACACAAACAATGTTCCATTGGATGTGCCAACAAATGTTTTGCCAACGATAGCGAACGTTGGCGAATGTTTGCATGAGTTGAACATACATGTAGTCCAAATTCCAGTACACAGCACAAGAAGGGCCGCAAAAGTCACGCTTAGCGCAAAAGTCACGCTTAGCGCGAAAGTGTGGTGGCAAAATCTCAAACGTTTCTTCAAGCCTTTCAACTGCACGAGTCTAAAATCCTTACAAAGATTTTGCCTTTTTTTGTCGACAACTGCCCGTTTCACTTTAGAATTGAGCAAAAATCTTAGTTGCATATCTGCTGCTAGTCTTTGCCAAAGACAAATGCCTTCATTAAGCACAAAGATGTCAACACCAATGATTATTTTTTTGTCAGAGAAAAAAACCCAATGCCTTACCATACTGTAGGGTCCCCCGCTAACGTGTTGAATCGCTTGCAGACACAAAGGACATTGCACAAGTCTTTCTCCAGGAGGTAGGAGAAGATCTTGAGCAGGATTTCAGACGGGACATGATACTGGAGAAAGTTGTCTTCGGGATTGGACACTGGGAAAACAGAGAAAGATAGAGCATGGAGAAAGACAGAAAGAAAACAAAATATATTTCTTCCAGTTTTTACTGTAGTACCGTAAATTGGAAATACTATTTTAAAAAGCCAATAGTTATTGTCCGTTTTTCTTTTTCATATAAATTCCAATGAGGGAAGATGCAATGCAGTGTACTCAGAAAGGCTCAAAGGAAAAGCCGCTCTGTCAAATTGAACTCAAATATTTAAATAATTATTTGTAAAGTAACTTTTCAAATAAACACATTGCATTGAACTAAGAAGATATCCAGCTAATCTAATGACAAATTAACTTTATGGGATCTGTCTTTACAGGTATGGGCTCTGGGGCCAATTTCATAGCTCGCTGCTAAGCACTAAAATTTGCTTAGCATGAACATTCTTCCTGGTCAAAAACAGGGTTACGAACCAAATTTTCAGGTAACCTATAGGCCTATTGTTTCTGACTTATGTTTTTTGCTTAGCATGAAATGCACATGGAGTTTTAGCTGGCAACCCATTATTTTTGAGCAACACTTTTTGGTGCTAAGCAGATTTTTGTACTTAACAGCTCTATGAAATTGGCCCCAGGACACGGTCGTACGAGAAGCAGTTCACATAGAACTGTAATTTCCCATGGGCAGTACATCACTGGTATAGAGTATAAACTGTGATGTCAGTTGTCATTTTAATGGTTCTATACAATAGGTAGTCATCTGAAACGTCCATTACAATAGCACAGCGAAATGGTTGAGTACATTTTGTGTTGGGCCAATTGCCTTGGCAACAGACAAAAGATGATGTATTGATTTCGGTATGCACCACGCGCCTCGTTCATTTGATACTCATACCAGTGGGATTGCTTTGTCTGTTCGCTGAAACTCTCTTAATTGCGTCGTTATTAACTCACCCAACACGCTTTTCTTTCCCCTGAGGAGGGTACTCGTGCACATATCCCATACCTTAACTCTAACTACCGGTATTTACTACCGGTAGGAACTATACCAAACCTTGCAAATTCCAACACCATATGGCAACCTGTACACACAAACTGTTGGACTTTTAGTTTGCAGGTACCGGTACATGTATGCCTAACCTACCGGTAGTGTAAAAGACAATCGGTTTAGGGGTCCAGTACCCAACCTAACAGATTCCAACAAAACCTGGTGTTGGAGTTTGAATGGATGGGGAATGTTAGGGTTAATCGAACCTTACCCCTCCCACATGTTGGTACATGTACATGTAGATTTAAGGCCTTTCTTGACTACATTTTGATAGAGTATGATGGACTTGGGCCAGGAGGCCTGAAGCCAAAGGACCAGAGATGTACATGTAGTCGAGTCCACCACAAGTCCCTGCAAGTCCCTGCAAGTCCCTGCAAGTCCCTGCAAGTCCCTGCAAGTCCCTGCAAGTCCCTGCAAGTCCCTGCAAGTCCCTGCAAGTCCCTGCAAGTCCCTGCAAGTCCCTGCAAGTCCCTGCAAGTCCCTGCAAGTCCCTGCAAGTCCCTGTAAGTCCCTGCAAGTCCCTGCAAGTCCCTGCAAGTCCCTGCAAGTCACTGCAAGTCCCTATAAGTCCCTATAAGTCCATGTAAGTCCCTGTAAGTCCCTGTAAGTCCATCACAAGTCCATCACAAGTCCATCACAAGTCCATCACAAGTCCATCACAAGTCCATCACAAGTCCATCACAAGTCCATCACAAGTCCTTTAGTTCAAATTAAAATCACAAGCTATTCAAATCAGCTTTGACAAAAGCATTCCTTTGTCATTGTTCATCCAGTTACTTGTGACTGCCTTTATGAAGGGACTTGTGACTGCCTTTATGAAGGGACTTGTGACTGCCTTTATGAAGGGACTTGTGACTGGCTTCACGAAAGGACTTGTAAACGGACTTGCAGGGACTCGACTACAACCCTGCAAAGGACTGCTGTTGTCATATAAGAAATGTGTACTAAGTCAATCAAAATCACTCAGCACTTTAGTAGTGGTTCAATTATATCCAGGGTTCTAGCTACATGTACGCTGGCTGGTGCCGGCTGGTGCAAGCCGGCACTCCCAATCACCGGCCGGCACTTGGGGTGAAAATTTGATAGAGAAAATAGGCTGATACTACAGGTACAACGAATGGTCCAACCATCTAGCTCGAAAACAACCTGCACTGAGAAATTTCTAGCTACAACCCCGATTATATTATATACAAAACAAGTAGAGTGAGTGATAGGTTTTGATCGATATCATTCTCTCCTTAGAAACAGTATCTCGGGAGTTATGGTTAATACAATCACACCTTGTGAAATGTCATGATTAGGTACTGTAAATGTGAAATTGCAGTTTGTTCTTGCCAGTCGGCCAATTTATCAACACAAAATCCTCAATTGTAGAATCAATTCAAACCGAAATTTTTGTTTGCAATATTGGTTGACACATTCCGCAAACTACGGTAGGGTACAAATACACGCCCCTATTGCGACAAAATATTTTCCTTTCGTTCCTTCATTTTTTTTTCCCCAACTCAACTCGCAGTTGGAAGTTTAATGTTTTCTTTCCTACCCGTCAGTTTCGGAACAGAATTAATCCAAACATCAATCTGACGAACAGAGCCACATTAATTTTTAGGTGGGGAAAGAACTCCCGGAGATTAAAATCAATCTTAAATTTTGTTCAGCTGTCACACGTGTTCATTTTGATTTTCATTTGGCTTAAGAAGACTGCTCAATAAATGGGGGGTGACATGCCTGCTATGCCAGGCATGCACAATCAACATACTGTACACTGCAAAACAGCTTCCAGAAACAGGGGAGGAAAAGGGGGAGGGTCTGCTTAAAAACTAAATCCAATTTACACAACATAAATGTTCATTAACCCTAACTCTCTACCCTATTTTTCTTACACATTTAACCTGAATCCTGCAAACTCCTGCAATTGCAAAGTGTTAAAACTCCATGTAACTGTAATCCTGCAAAATCCTAGAGCAGTTTAACCATTGAGCTGTAAAGCAGCCAAACATGGAACAAACAGCTGCTGCACGTAAGTGCCCTGTTACAACAAGGCCAAATCCCAAACAACCTTAATCCTGCAAAATCCTGCATTTTGCAAAGAGGATTTGGATTTGGGATGGTTAGGGTTAAAAAGTCAGTCAAAGTGCATAAAAAAGATATTCTTGAATTTTCTTACTTCATTAACCCCAACTCCCTACTGTCTTTTACAATAAATCAAGTACTGGATCAAATATGTCAAAAATCGATCACTAACTCTGCTTCTTAGACATGGGATAATGGAACTACCGTACATGTACCGGTACATGTACCAATGAAGTGCAGGGCCAAATTTCATGGCTCTTCTAACCACAGAATTCCACACTTAATACATGTACTGTACGATCAGCATTTTGGCTTAGCATTGATACTGCTATTAAACTTAGTTATACAGCTAGGCCATAAGCACCGTTTCATGTACATTTATGTACATTTGTATATTTGCTTTTAACTCACAGTTAACACTCTGGGCAGCTTGGTGATGCGTAAGCCGTGCTCTCTTGGCTTTGGATGCGGTGGATGCAGTGATGGAGGTTGTACCCGAGGAGGACCCAGCCAGAATACCCTGCTTAGACAAACAGAGAAAACAGACAAACAGTTGTTAGGAACCAGGCAGAAGAAGGGTTAATAACAACTAGTGCCATTTTCCAAACCCCAGCTAAGGCTCCGTCTCCGACTTCATCACCATTGCCATTTGCCAAACTGCATGAACGAAGCCAAAGATGGAGACACACCGGTAGCTGGGTTTGGAAAATGGCCTCGACTGGAAGCCCGATTCTGAACAATTATTGCTATCAGTACTAGCTGCGCATTGTTTCACCTTCCTTGTTCTCCGATACAAAAAAGATGTAGTACCTGTATATAAAGTACATCACTGTGGCTGTTTGTGCACATTGCAGATGAGTCCATCTTTATCAGAGGTCATAAGGGCAGGGAAGCCCTGGCAAGTTTCTGTATCTGAGAGAAAGAAGGTCTGGGTACAGATGAGGTGAATGACCTTGATCAGGTGGCAAGTTTACTGGGGAACGGCAGACTCTATTTTGGCATTTAGAGGACAATGACCTCTCAGATGTCAAAAAGGGACGTTGCATGGGGAATTCCCCTCTTGAAATTGGAGGGATTCTGGTGGTAAGTACAAAAATGTATGGTGGGTAGTACTGACCCCTTTTACAAGGGGCGGGGAGCAGAAGAAAGTACCAACTGTAAGCCACAGACATTATGATCCGTGTAGGGATTACAATGTTCTCTGTTCCATATGTGCAACACCTTACTGCACACATGATGGGGAAAACCTTGTGCATTTTAACCTTAACCAGACTCAACCCATCAAAAACCAAAGTTCTGCATGTTTTGTTGGAATCTGTTAGGATTGGTACTGCACCTTCAACCTGACTATGCTCAATAGATTGGTTAGGAGTACATGTTCCACGCAGATGAAAGTGCAACAGTTTGAGTGTAGAGTTTACCATAATTTGCAAGGATGGGTAAGATAATATTCCTAGTAATCATACTACATGTACAAAGTTTGGGTTAATGTGAGTGACCTTTTTACACAAAGCTGTACACTACATGTATAATAAGCCTGCAGCGGTAAACGGTTACATTTTTCCTGTTCGGTTAACCTTTTTATTACTTTTTTATTTTTTATTTGTTAACGTTTGTTACGGTTGACCGAACCGCAAAACATAAGGTTACACAAATAATTTTAAAACCGCAAACTTGCAGGCTTACACTATAAAGCCCGGTTCATACACATGTACCGGTACTTCACGTACAAGCGAGTGCATTACAAATGAGACGTCACCACGCATTCGCTGCGAATTTCTCTTTTTTTAACTTGTTACGAATTCGCAGCCGAAAACTTGCTGTGACGTCACAAATTCACCTTCGAGTTTGCTACCTGAGCAGCAATGGCCCATGGAAAAGCATTTTTTCAATAAATTTCCGATAACTCTTTATCAGCAGATGGAAATGGCATGATTTTTTGTAATCAGAACAGTGTTTGGATACGCGCCAGTCTTCAGTGGTAAACTTTAGGTTAACTACGGTATTAATGTCACATCTAAACTTTTTTGGCGATTCATTGTACACCTGCAGTGTACCCTTCTTGTCAATCAACATGTATATTTTTGTGAAAATACACAGGTTGAATATGGCAAATCCAGAAGGTACAGGGAGTGGCACAAATTATTATTATTTTGGGGCCTAGGGAAATCCCCATTTGGGAGAGAAAATGACTCCTGTTGACTGAGTGAAGGGAAAGTGGCAGGGTCAGCGGATACTGCCCCCTATGACATCATCAGGAATACCGCAGCAAGGCTATCAGTATGGAAAGTGGTGATCATGGAGACATGGACAGTGCCCAATTATCTGGTACCTGTTTGTTTTGTGGTTTGTTTTTTTGGAAGCCATGGGGCTTTTCAGCCTCTACTATTAGGGGAAAATGTCAAGGTCTTTTTGGTAGTTGTTGCATATTGGTGAATCATAAAGCTGACAATTTGCTACAAAATTGTCAAAACTAGAAAAAGGGCTTTCAGTAAAAACGCAGATACATATATCTCTGTCCCAACATCTGCAAAAACACACTGATGTAAAAATCATTCAAAGTAATCTAGATCAATCTGAAAATTTAACACTTACCCCTTGGGTATCTTTACTAGAAAGTAACCCGAATCCACCAAAATCCACCAATTTTGTCACGCAATCTTGGTGTTTGTGACTGTTTAATATGGAGGTATCCTGAATCCTTCAAAATCCCGCAGTACCACAAGGCTTACAGTCCTCATTCCATCAAAGTATCCAAAACAGGGGGTATGGATTTTGATAGATTCAGGGAGGTTAGGGTTAAAAGAATCATCCTTGACACATGTGCTACCGGTACCTATCCACCAATTTGGGTAAAATCCCTCTTGTCATGCTTGTAGTTTTTCTATAATCCTGCTAGCAGACAAACAAACAGCCCGACAAACAGACAGACAGAGATGAATACATTTAACCTCCACCATCAGAGATGAGCGAAAGTAAATATTCTTGAATTAAAGAATATGTTTTCTACCAAAACATTTAGCTTAGAGGCAGTCAAAAACTGCCCTGCCTGTTTATTCCTGTATTCACCTGAACTACTACCGGTACATACATGTACATACACTGGTATATTTCTATCGATTCATTCATGAATAAATTACAATGTAATCCAATGCAGTATGGTACGGTACATTGTACATAATCTGAGCGAATGGGTTAGGCCTAAATTAGGAATAAGGCTTCTTAAATTTCAGCTAAGAAAGATCTGATAAACCGTACATACATGTAAATTATGAACATGTATGTACCGGTAGCTTACTAAATAAATCGTCCAAACTCTGTATCTGAACTCGCTACAGATCCTTTGTCTTTATTCTGATCTGATCTTCCCCTAAGCGGATGTACAACTGATGTGGGTTGTTCTTAGTAGATCCAGGCGGTATACATGCACATGTGCGGTTAATTGTAATAAACCACAAAACACTAATAAGTAATAAGCCAAATTACAGAAGGTTACATGAAAGCTTATACGGTAAGAATACGGCAATCTTGAGCTTGTGAACTACATGTATCTTCGATGTTGTGACCAAAAAATCCTCTACATTTTACACAAATTAAACACTTCAAAACGTCCAAAATTTAAAGGTACCGGTAGGATACAGTTACTACCGAATTATTAAGAAATTATTCTAGGCATCCATTTCTTTCGCGATCGCCGTCCGTCTTTATAAAATTCTTTCGAACTTTTTCGAAACAAATACAAGATATTTAGCGCAATAATTTGGCTGGATGCCTAGAATCATTATTTACTTTCAAATAAGTTAGATATTTTAAAATAATTTTAGTGTCCGGAAATGGTGTATTCTACGGTACCTTTAAATTCTAATTTACATAGTGATGACTACCATACGGTACATTTTACACATGTGTACATGTATACTCCACTTAAGTACTTCTCTGAATTCGGAGGTGACAAGCCAATGTTTGACATGTACATACACATGTATTTTGCAATTGGATACCCTACACAAGGATTCACCAACATGCATTCATGTACATGTACATATTTACATGCATATTCCACCAGCACTGAAACACACCAAGGAATGTAATCCAATACGCTTCAACACAGGAAAGACCAACAGACAAGCTGGCTGTGTGAAGAGACAGAGAGATTGACTATGAGTAGATCAGAGTCTGAATCACCGAGCCCCCACTCAAGTCCTAGGGGTATCTACCATACCCAGTAGATGGGCTGTCATTACTGCACATTTCCAGATTCAATGGCCATTTTATAAACCCCAGCTTCGCCTCCGTCTTTGGCTTCGTTCATTCAGTTTGGCAATAGCGATGAAGCCAGAGACGAAGCCTAAGCTGAGATTGGACAAACGACCAATGTACGATGTGCACACCATATAAATGGACAATCACAATTATGTTTTAAAATTGGTTTTGGTTTTTTCAAAAAATGTTTCTGGAGCAAATTTCACACTAGAAATAGCAGCCGATAGCAGCTGATGAGGGCCAAGATGAAACAAACCCAGAAATTATAAAAGGACGGAGAGACATTTTGTATTATCCTTTGGTCTTTAGAGGGCAGGATTGTGATTTTTGGTGGACAATTTTGTGATATCAAATGATAACAAAGACAACAACACAAAACACTAAATAAAACACTGTAAAACCGTTGATTTGGAAGGCAAAATGCGTAAGCAAATCACATTTTCTACACGACAAGCGGTGTTAACAATTTTACAAAATTCTGTCATTAGAGTTGAGAGAGTATACTTGAAGTTGTTAAAGTCATTTTTTGAATGGTAAAAATACTGTCCACATAATCTGATGTGGTAATTTTTCAAACCCCAGCTTGCAAACCCCGTTGCGGCTCCATCGACTTTGCCAAACTGCATGAACAAAGCCAAAACGGAGATGAATCTTCGGCTTGCAAAACGGCCTGGGTTTCCAGATATCGCGCCCTCATTTGACAGTAGCCTAACTTGATTGGATTTTTTAACGTACGTACCACAAAGCTTTAAAGACTGATTTTATTTTATTCAATTCTTATAAAGATTGCGGTTGGTTGAAGAAAAAATATTTGGGGGAATAACAGGGGGATTATTTATTTTTTGAGGGGATACCATTTACCAGAGAAGGAAGCTAAATATTTTTTTAAGAGGGGAGATGGATTGTTTTTTTAAGTGATAATGAAAACTTGGCGGTTTCCCTGCTTTTTCTTGTGCGATGTTCCCCTTTTTGCGCCTATTCTCGGCTACTTTGATGACCTCCATCTTGGTAGTAACCGTCCTTTGGCAAAGCGCCCATCGTGGTTTCGGTGATTGGCACTTGTCACCAGCACTCTTTTAAGATGGGCCTTTGTTACTAACCGCAATGGCCGGTTAACGACCGTGCACTGTCCAAGCAATTGGCACTATCCTTCTGCATGGGTTTTCCATTGGCAAGATGAATTATCTGACATGACAAACACCAATTGATGACTAATACTGCTTTAAATTTTGATCTGAATGAAAAGCCGTGGAGCAGGATTTGTAAGTTTTCGTTATAAATGGATCGATAACAACGCTTTTTTATTCACAGGGGTTACCAAAACCTTTCGTTGTAAGAATCTGTTTTCGTTATAAGCGAATATTTTCCCGTAGAAACGTGGACAGTTTTGCCGGGGACCAAGGATAATGTTTGTAATAACCGGAATTTCGATATATCCGTTTTTGTACTAGCGAGAGTCGACTGTATTGCAGGCCTTCATTTTAAAGGAGCGCGATCGCGCTCCTCCGCGCTCCTTAAAAATTTTAAGGAGAGCAAACAAAAGCGCTCCTTACAATTTTAACAAGAGCAAAAATAAAATAAAAAATAATTAAAAAAATAAAAATAAATTATACAAAATTTAAAAAAAAAAATCAAATTCCAATCAGCAACCGAGCCATAAACCACCGGACCGTAACAATTAAAACACCAAGCAGTAAACAAACACAGTTGAAACCCAACATACTGCTCTCTTTACAAGAGAAATAATACGGACCCAAAATAAATAATATGGCCAAGTTCCAAATACCTGGAATTCACGTTCATTGATTGTACCACACCAAACCCACACACCTTGTGAGTTAAAACCGATTCCTCACCATGGAATCACCTACCTGCAACTGACGAGTGTCATATACAGTAAAGACACGAAAGCATTGCTATTGCTAACACAAGAGAATTTGCGATTACAATTCTCTCCTCGCACCCCCAAATAAAATCACATCAGATTTATCTTATACCAACAACGGTCATCTAGTCTTTCGTGTTCGCCCATTCCATTTATTTCGGACATAACGGGCCTAGACTTATTCGCGCTTAATTAAGCCATACAAGTCACCGAGAGAGAAATGTCACTGGATGGGAAAGCGCCATCATTCTCTTAACCAAAAGTTGAACTACTGGTGAATGTTGTGTTCCTTTTCTTGAGTATGTGTTTATTAAAGGCATAGACACCTTTGGTTGTCATTTTGAGTAACTACAGATAGTGTCCAGGGCCTTTAAACTTGCGTTTTGTTAGCGAGAGCAAATCACTCTCCTTAATTCATTGTTTTGATTTAAGGAGAGCGATTTTAAAATCACTCTCCTTAATTCACCTTTTGATTTAAGGAGAGCGATGCACAGCTCTCCTCAGATTTATTAAAATGAAGGCCTGGTATTGGCAACAATGAACATCCGGGTACTACGGTACCGTACATGTACATGTATCTAAACTCCTTTCATGACCCTTGCACCATCGTAACCACCAGCAAATGGCCATCTTCAAAGTCTACAAGATACACACATGCGTTTGTTTTTGATTGAAATAGGGGACGTATGACAAAGGAAACAATGGGGTCCCCTATTCCGCAAAGGTCCCCGATTCAGACTCGTGTGCAAATCCTATGGCGATCATCCGAAAACGTTAGAGTACAAACAAAAGAGGGAAGACGGTCGGACAATGCCCCGTCCCCTATTGACGGCATTTACCCACTTGTATGTACATGTACATGTACGGGGTACCGGGTACATGTAGCTCAATACTGACATGAAGTTTGTCAAGACACTTGGGTTTTTTTCAGAGGTTCACAAATTCCTAAGAGCTGATACAAATTACATGTTCATGTACTACCGGTAGTATGCTAAATACATTTTTCAATTTGTTAATTGTACCGTACATACCAACAGGTACTGGTACTTAGATATTGTTTGTTGCCCTCTCGTGGTCAGCTTGGGTTGTGACAGCTGATTTGTCCTGAATGTCTCCTATCAGGCCTGACATCAAGTTGAAGAATTTGATCCAGACTTTGGGTCTGCTGTACGTTGTAATTGGATCCATATGAAACAGTCACAAAATAGTCCCAACCATGGGTGCATCTTTCACTATTAACAGTATACAATATACTGGCAATAATGCAGAATGTGACGCAATCTTTGGAAGCACAAATTCTCTTAGATTTACTGTACAATAAACAGCTGTTTTTTTGCTGTAAAAAAATTACAAAATTATACGACAGATCATGTGTTTTATTAATTTGTTCAACAGACAATTAAAAAAACAGTGCATTACAGACAATTTAAAAAACAGTGCATTACACAGACATGGACCAAACAGAATACGTACCAGCTGGACCATTGATGTGACTTTGACACTAATGTTAAAGGTAGGATAAACCATTGGTAATTGCTTGAATTATCACGAATGGGTGGATTTGGGAAGTTGTATTGTATAGTAAATACTGTAGTTTACCTGAATTGTTAAAAGTTTGACAATCATTGATGCCGAAGAAAGCAAGAAAAACGGCGTTCGGTTTCAACCGGAGTCGGGGAATGATTCTTATGTTATTTTTGTTTTTTTCGCTAATAATTGAAGGATATCTAGCACTGTAATTTTGCTGGATGCCTATAATCATTATTTACTGAGTAAGATAAGTAAGATATTTCTTGATAATTCGGTAGTAAATTTTGTTGATATCTGCAAATGGTGTATCCTACCTTTAAGTACTGTAATTTACCCAGTACATGGACTAGTACCGGTATGCATAGTATTCTCAAAGCAAGCCTGTACCAGTACATCCACTTGAAATTATAAGTTCCAAATCATTAAATGCGCCGCATGTGTAAACCAATATCTTGGATTTAATATTATTTTTTATCACCTTCATGTGGCCTGTGGTAGTTCTTCAAGGACGGATACAAAAACTCAATACTCATACCCTAGTGTACAGTACATTTGCATATATATGTGTGCACCGATTCTCAAATTTGTATCCTTGTGGAGACATCTCTTTATTCTCGTGTACAAAATGGTTAGAAAGTCAAGCACATTTTTTTTAAATGCTCTTATTTTAACCACAATTAATTTCCTGGGTTGAAATGTTTAATATCCCAATATACTCTACATGTACAGTACTCAAACCAAAACACTAACCCCAAAACTACATGTAACCCCAAAACTACATATAACCCTAACCCATACCCTAACCTTAACTTTTGAGTAATTTGAGTAAAATCTAAAAATCCATTTCGTTAATTTTTATGTGGAGACCTATTCATCTATAGACCATGTGCCCTCTGTTTACATCTACGGTACAAGGACATTGTACATGTACATGTATACTTTTATATTCAAATGTGCCCGGCAATATGCGCACGCATCGTGTTTTACATAAATTTGGTTAAGAGGCGACGTCAGAGGTCACATAATTCAAAGGTGGTCTGACCTGTGGCGTCACTCCGCAACCAAATTTTATGCAAAACACGATGTGTGCGCATATTGCCGGGCACATTTGAATACAGATGTAGTATACGTGACATCAGAGGGCACATCGTCTATAGAAATTACCCTGTGGAGACCTTTTGAATCCCATTGTCCCTATTGTGTTCAGGTCTCCACAGGATACCGAATTTAAAAACAAGTACACACGTACTACATGTGTGAGTTTGTATCCGCATTCAATAGTGGATACTGATAGAACAATAGGTTCCACGATTGACAGAAAGTCTACCATTGAAAATAGTGTATAAAACCTATGGGAGGTCTTCCAAAAAAAATACAAACAAAAGAGGAACAATAGGGGGTCCACGATGGAAGGTGTTTACTGGTACATGTACATGTACGTGTGAGTTAGTCTTGCATACGCACTGTGGACCTCCGAACAATATAGGTCCACACGATGCGGGAAGAGGTTACGGTGTGTGGACTTGCACACGTCCACAATCCGTTTTTCAGTTTCCGAAAAAGAGCGCTAGAGGAAAAACGGGTTAGGGTTATATGGGTCTTTCCATAAATAAGGGGGCCAAAGAGGGACATTGTGTTATTTCTCAAAATGTAATTTACTTTCTATATTCTTTGCATGTTCGTATGGTGGGGATAGCTCATACGTTTAATGTATAACTTCAATTTCTTGAATCAGATGTTTTTTTTTCATATACGATCCAAAACTATCCATCACAGTGTAACGGAGACACCGGTGTCTCAGTTACAGTGTGAAGTGTGAAACTTGTCACTTGTTTTGCCATAAATTAGTAGGTTTTCATTGAAAATTTAAATTTCAAAGGGTAATATGTAAACATCATTGGTATACTGTAATTCAGCTATTTTCAATGAAAACCTTCAAACGTTGGCCAAGCAGTAAAGGCCGACAGTTTTACACGTAACCGTGACACCATGGTGTCTTTGTTACACCGTGACTCAAAAAGTCCTGTCTCTCTTATTATGCATCATAAATGTCTGAATCTAGCAAAGTGAATAGTAATACCTGCTACATACACATACATGTAGCAGGTATTACTATGCACTTTGCTAGATTCAGACATTTATGATGCATAATAAGAGAGACAGGACTTTTTGAGTCACGGTGTAACAAAGACACCATGGTGTCACGGTTACGTGTAAAACTGTCGGCCTTTACTGCTTGGCCAACGTTTGAAGGTTTTCATTGAAAATAGCTGAATTACAGTATACCAATGATGTTTACATATTACCCTTTGAAATTTAAATTTTCAATGAAAACCTACTACATTTGTAATTTATGGCAAAACAAGTCACAAGTTTCACACTTCACACTGTAACTGAGACACCGGTGTCTCCGTTACAGTGTGATGGATAGTTTTGGATCGTATACATGAAAACAAAACATCTGATTCAAGAAATTGAAGTTATACATTAAACGTATGAGCTATCCCCACCATACGAACATGCAAAGAATATAGAAAGTAAATTACATTTTGAGAAATAACACAATGTCCCTCTTTGGCCCCCTTATTTATGGAAAGACCCATATATAGAAAAGATAGAAGGGACAGCTGAGACGCCCATAATCCTAATTTGAGGGTAAATTTGTTTTGGGGAAGCGAGAAAAATGAGTATTTAGTCAAAGTTTGTTAACTACACGAATACAAAGGAATGTCCACAGTGCATACATGTATGTAAGGTAAAGCTTTGTGTACATGTATGTGTTCAAATGTGCATCATGTACAAATAGGCATCTCAGTGACGTCACAAAACCAGTCGCGGTAACTGCACACAAAACCCCACGCACACAACGTTGCAGAAAAAAAAGTGTCGAAATATATTAGATTGTATCTCAGGTTTTATAAAAAATATGATCATAAAAATTCGTAATCGTAATATTGCATATTATCTTACGGGATTATTGCCGAAAAATCAGCACAAACGACCCAGTAGTTCGTTAGTTATGAGCTAAAATAAAACGTGGTGTGGGAAAAAAACTGCCTTACAGAGCGCCGGAGTGAGCCTGATCGTGCGTGGAACGGCCTTTCGGCTTTCACTCGGTCGTACTCGATTTACCATTAGTTTTTTATTGCCCAATAGGGAGCGTTTAGTTCCTGACATCGGCGCGCGATCGGTAATTTCAGGAAAAAGACGAGTGCTTTTACCCACCGCGTTTGTTCTGCGAAGATCGGACGAGCGGTTTTTAAACGGTGCGAAAGACAAATTTTGACATCAGATTATCATAGAAGTTCGCTATTTGTTTCCACACAGAACTTCTTCAGAAGGTGGGAAATATATTCCTTTATAAGAATTTAAGTTTTTAGTAGTTTTGGTTCTGAAACGGCCTCCCAAAATGTACTTTTGTACAGCAGGTTTTTTCAGTTTTTTTGTCAGTAGACTGGTTACCACAAGACAATTTCATACATATGATACTGTGGAAGGTTGGGTACCGAACACGTACAATTTGTTTACAGTCGTCGTTAACCAAGTCACCAATTTTCATCCCCTAAATCTTATTGATACATCAAAAAGATATTTACATATTAAAGGAAGAGAGACATTTTATACTTATTGTGTATACATGTCAGAAAACGAATAATGTAATGTTATGTATTTTTTTTGACAAAAACGTCCCATTTTTCTCGTGAACCTATTGTGCTACATGTATATGGATTTGTTTTGTTATTGTTTGTGACTCAACTTCTTCTTACTTCGGCCATATAGCTTTAAACAATTTTATTTCCATCGCACTTAAGAAATTGCTGTCTTAGTGTTAATTAATTAATTTTAAATTATTACAATTTATTCATTCATTCATGTCATCTGTTTCTATGCAACATCATTGTGCCAAAACTAAACAACCATAAATTGTAAAGCAGACACATTGATAAGTTCATTTTAATTGTGCAAAACGGTGAACGAGGTAATAATATACTCTCGTAAAAGTTGCAAAATGTGCAAAATTCTTACATTTTCCATTATTTTGGTAATTAATTATGCAAATTAGTAATTAAACATTCAGTTTTTTATTTGAAATTGTAGTAAATGATAAATAAGGGCATACATAATGTATGTACACAATTTAAATGATAACAAATTAATAATTAATGATTTATAACAGAAAAATGCTCTGATGTTTGTATTTTCTTGGTGCCATTGCCTGTATAAAAAGAAACCATAGAAATAGGTCAAAGGTCAACATCCAATTTTTCTCCTAATTTGCTTAAATTAAATTGACGTATCTTGAGAACCGCTTTGCCAATTTTGCAAAAAACTACATTTTTAGAATGCTGAAGACATGTTCTTTCACCTCATCTATGTTTTGAAGCTCTGTGTAATATATTTCAAAATCACCTGAAATGCCTACATGTAGTACAAATGTACTTGTTATACCACGGCAATAGATTGTGAATTTTTATTGGTCGAGAAGCGTTCACGTGACATGCCACAAAAACGCATGTATCCGAGTGTGCCGATGTATGAGCATGGTATGAGTGATGTACGCTGAGTACGAGTGGTACATGAGTTCATGTACCCCACGGGGTACATGAACTTTCTTTTTCCAGGCATAGCCTGGCCGGCCATTTCTGTGGTAAATACCATGGAAGCGACTGATATTAGAGTCTAGCAACCTTTGACATGGCGCTGTGTTATATTAGCTGGTACTACGTAAATTGATGTATGTTCCTGTGCGATGTAAACAGGGAACAGTGAAGTTAGCACTTTCGGCAACGACTGACGACCGCCCTTGTTGTTTACACCGGCTTTCGTTTATGCTGTTCGTCTGCTTTTTTTCTGTTCCAATTTTGCCTTATTTTCTCCGTAAGAATCTATTACCGTGGTATAACAAAACAATTGTTGCCTGCTGTGACATGGTCCATGGCGTTTTGTACACCCGAGGGGGCAAATGGCACCCTCGGCGTGCCATTTGCCCCCTCGGGTGTACAAAACGCCATGGACCATGTCACAGCAGGCAACAATTGTATAATGTACATGTAGGTTGATCATGTTCAAATCTGACAGGCACTGATGGGGTACCGGTACATGTACAGTGTACCAGTGCATGTAAACCCCCCCCCCAAAAAAAAAAATATTCTCAGATTTTCGAACAATGTTACCAATGTTATGTACGTCAAACTGTCCGCTAGCCCAACATTAAAGGTACATGTAGGATACACCATTGGTAGTTGCTTGAATTGCCATGAATGCGTAGATTTGGGGGTTGTACATGTATTTTATAGTAAATATCGTTTAACTGATCTGTCCAAAGTTTTACAATCGTGGATGCCGAGAAAAGCAAGAAAAACAGCGTTTGTTTTCAAACGGCGTTGGGCAGTCATTCTTATGTTATTATTGTTTTTTCGCTTTATAAAATTCTATTAAATTTTCTATTTTTTAAATAATTACAGGATATCCAGCGCGATTATTTTGCTGGATGCCTAGAATCATTAGTTATTTTCAAATAAGTACATGTAAGATATTTCTAAAAAAATTGGTAGTAAAATGTTTTGATATCTGCAAATGGTGCATCCTACATTCAGGGTTCGACCTTAACGGTGGTCCGCTAGCCAAATTCTAGTCAAAACAGTGGCGGTCTAGTCAAAACCCTTCCTTAAGTAGTCCGGCGGTCTAGTGAAAAAAATGCCAAGATAAGCCTAACCAACATCAAAGCCTCAGCACCGCTCACCACTTCCCCAGTGACAGATTGTTATCCAATCCTGAGGTCCAGTTAAAAAAATCTTCATTGCCATTTGGTGTTGACTCTTGTCTTTAACCGCAGACTTTCTCTAACCACAAAGTGCTACTCAAAGAATGTTGTCCAGGCCCGCTTATCCCTAACAAAGATACATTGTATTTACTTTACACCAACCCTTGCCAGGCAGATACAGAATTTATTTAAAAAGGCCCTGGTCGGTGTATTTCTGGAGCAAATTTATTTATCTCTAGACCCAAGCGATGGTCATTAAATTGGCTGTAAGTGATTTTGCAAAAGTTTGCTGTACTTATTTACAAAATGTATTAAGAAATAGAAAGGTTATATTCCTAAGGTTAATTATGTTATTGTCCTTGTTTAGAGAAAGAAAAAAAAGAGAAAGGATACTTAAAGACTTATTTGAATGAACTTCTAAAATTTCCCCAACCAATTTCAGGGATAAATAATAATTGGTTTTTCTGATATCTAAAATCGACATACACTTGACCATTAAATTACGAGGCTAGCGAAATAAATTCCAGGTTTATTTATTAACATTTGTTTCTAGTTTCATTGTTTAAAAAAAAAAAGTGAAAAAAAGAAAACAGAACCTTAACACCTATTATTTTGAGCTTCTAAACATTTTTCCAACAGATTTAAGGGGGAAATTTAATACGATTTATTTTCCGTTTTTCTTGTCTTTAACAAAAACGTTCTATTTCATGGAAATTGTAAGAGCTTGTTACATTTTTAAATTTATAATGGTTCTGTGGTGTAACTTTACATAATAAACGCTTTATAGTGCAAGAGGAATAAAGTAAAACCACGGGAGAATTATTCGGGAGTATTTTCCGAATATATTCCAATAGGGGCGAGAAATCCAGACAATGATTGACAGCTGACCTACAAAATGTAGCAAGCGGGCCAACATGTGGCCGACCATTACTTTGGGATTTCAATAGGCTGGGAAATGTCAGATTAATTAAAGGAAGAACAAGATTGGACGTTTCTTTTTTATGGGATGGTTTATTTTTGATGTGGGTAGGTAGGTACAGGGGGGGGGGAACACACAGTCAATAACAAGACCATGTCATATATGTAACACTATTGTATTACATTGCCTTTGAGTGCAGTTCATCAGGGAGCTTAAAAGGTGAAAAAACACGCGGACCAATGAAAATGCTGGCGGGCTAGTAAAAAGTCGACACAACTGGTCCGGCCGGCTAGTGAAAAAAAAAGTTAAGGGGAAACCCTGACATTGTACCTTTAAATAGCCAAAACAAATAATATTATACACCATTTACTTTTGCTTTTCAAAATGAATGGGTTAGGAGGTTCATCTACATAAATATTGTGCCGCTGACCAGTTTTTAATGATTTGTGTTTATAAACGATTGTGTAAAAAATTATGAAGCAAAATATAAAACTGGGGGAACAGTCCCCCCCCCCCCCCCCCCCCCTTTTGTGTTGGTCAATGTGTTCCCGGAAACTTGGGAATTTTTTATTTACGGAGAATGCTTTAGGTAACAGTCTGGTTTCTTGACTTCCTTCAGATGAAACGGAGCAATTTATAGACGTCAGAAAATTATCAGGTAATAGGAAACCAGACTAGTTGGCTGGCACACATTCACAAATGTGCAACAGTATTACAAATACGTGTAAATTGTGGACTACCATAATTTAATAAAGTGATTTCACAGGATGCTGGTTTTTTTTATAACAATTCAGCAGTTTTGTTTTCTATGTTTGCAAATGGTGCATAATACCTTAAAAAAAATTATATTAGTAATCACCTAGATGTATATCATAAGCATCTTTCTGTACAAGCGCTTTGGCAATACTGGATTTGTCTATGAGCAAACCTATTTGCAGGACATTACACACACACACGTATATCACGTAGGCCAAATATGCATGCATATCACTCCAGGGTCTTCTTGCTTTGAACGACACACGCATGGCTATCTACAGGGCCACTCACTAAAACGGACGGAAATTAGAAACGTGAAACCAGACAGCGTGTGTGCCACGGTGTAATGCACAGTGCTTGGGCTGGTGCCTTACGCTAGCGCCCTCGAGGTCAGTTGCAGGAGAGAAGGAAGAAAGAAATTGGGGAGCTTTAAATGTTACCGGTGTAGAAACCTATCCATCATTGTGTGGACAGTGTGGTCATGATTTATTAATATTGGTTACGGCAGAAGGCATAAAAAAAGGCCAAGGGAAAATTGATTGGATCATTGCCAATTTGGACGGAAAAAACAATCAACCTCTGAATAATATTAACACCAGTGTAATAGTAGCACCAGAAGATTTGTCAGATACTACATGTAATTTAATAAATCCTAAAATTAATAAATGAAAAATGAAAAAAAATATGAATTTAACTCTGAACATGGGAAAACATATTGGCTAAAAGCCAAAAACACCTAATTTTTTTTTTTACGACCATCTTTTTTTGTGACTTCTTAATATCAATCAAAATTTAAACAAACAAAAACATGGCAATTTTTGTAAGAAAATGATAAACAATTTATCATACTGAAAAATGAGAAAAAATAACCACCTCAGGTCTACAATATTGGATGGTCTGTTTGGCTGTAAAATGTATAAATCATAAACAAAGAAATTATAAAAATGGCCCCCAAAAAATGGCAAAAAAAAAAAATGAAACAAACAAACACCCAAAACCAATTTCATAGTACCAGTATCTTGACCGCTCTGGTTTTTTTTACCTGTAGAATGTCAAAAACTTGATCTTGAAAGTGAAAATCATCGAAATGTGTATGTGCTGATAAATCGTTGATAAATCTCGGCACTACCATTTATACCCGGAAATGTTTGTCAGCAGCGAGCAAGGCCGGAAATGCGTGGGTGTGCTTCCCGGTACCATCGGCCTGAACCCACCTCGGATCGAGTTTCGTTAAAAATAATCCCACGCCTCGGCTCAGTGATATTATAATAACCCTGCATGAACTGGTTAAAAACAGGCACCCACATATTTATACCCTTACTCAAAAGTAAAAAAAACTATATTGCTAAAAAAAATAGCAAGGTGAAACTCAAAAATAGCATGGTGAACTGTAGTACAGTAAAAATACCTAATTTTGTATTGTTGACCTCGGACAAATTGCAACATAATTTTTTTCACCAGAATGCATTTCTATAAGGTCCCTAGAATGACATACTAAAACTCTTAAAAAATCCAAGTGGTGGAAATATGATTAATTTGCATAAATCGTTAATCCCTGCCATGTAATATATTTATTCCCATATTTGCGTATATATATATTTTTTTTTTATTTTTTAAAGTTTATTTTGGTGATTCTACTTACACATCCTTACTTCAATAACAATTTCTAAAGCATACAAGTGACTGAATAATTATGAGAACATAGTAATGATCTAAAATGACTACAATTACACCCTATAATTTGCGCGCATTTACCTTGTCTCCAGATATCATCAAGTAGTCAGTATTGATGAGCTTCAGATTAACCAAGTTGCTTACTGGCACAGTTACCATATTAAAACCTTATGGAAAATCATGTGCACAATGATACCATTGTGATATTTAGCCCAGCAAACAAAAACAGGGGAAAATGAGGTTTTCGTATATTGGGCTGTCAAGTAAGTCTAGGGTTGCCTGAACGTGGGAGACTTTAATAAGTTCAAGAAAATTCCAAAAATTATCGGTAAGAATACATTTTGACGTTGACATTATTGTTGGCAACAATAATCTTTTATTTTGGGGATTCATTGAATTTGTTCAGGTTTCCTACGTTAGGCAACCCTTCACGTACTTTTTACGAACACCTCGTTTTCCCCTGTTTTTGTTTGCTGGGCTAAATATCACAATGGTATCATTGTGCACATGATTTTTCATAAGGTTTTAATATGGTAACTGTGCCAGTAAGCAACTTGGTTAATCTGAAGCTCATCACTACTGACTACTTGATGATATCTGGAGACAAGGTAAATGCGCGCAAATTATAGGGTATAATTGTAGTCATTTTAGATCATTACTATGTTCTTATAATTATTCAGTCACTTGTATGCTTTAGAAATTGTTATTGAAGTAAGGATGTGTAAGTAGAATCACCAAAATAAACTTAAAACAAAAAAATATGTATATATATATACGCAAATATGGGAATAAATATATTACATGGCAGGGATTAACGATTTATGCAAATTAATCATATTTCCACCACTTGGATTTTTTAAGAGTTTTAGTATGTCATTCTAGGGACCTTATAGAAATGCATTCTGGTGAAAAAAATTATGTTGCAATTTGTCCGAGGTCAAACCATATTTTTACTGTACTACTGTCTTTAACAAGTTCTTTCCTTCACGCTTGATGGAAAAGATCTATAGTAGAGGAAAAACTTACACTGATGGTTTCGCACGGTGGGGGGATTGGTGAAGCTTTCCGTCGCAGGCTGTAGGGTCGACTACTCCTATCCTGTGGGCTCCCACTTGTTTTTGTTCTAGATGTTGTGGGTTGTTGAGCTGTGGGGAAAAACATTTGTAAATTTGAAATTGTAATTTGAGGGTATTGTGTCAAAACAAGGATGGTTCTCGAACCACAAGTCTCGCCTACTTGCGCTATTATCCTGCAATGTATTTTACAACTTGACCACAAATTACATTTGCAATCAAATTACATTCGACCTCAAATGACCTTTGACACAACCATCAAATGAAGGTTACAACTTTGAACCAAGTTCGATTGCAATCAAAGTTGAAGTTTTCAAATGAGACTGATTTTACAATTCCAGCCTCTTACGACCTTTGAACTCGGTACTTGATCTTTGACACAACCACCATATAAAGGTTACACTATTGCATCTATGACCCCAGTTTGATTGGAATTATACCTCAACTTTGCATAAAACAAATTTTTCTAAAATGAACAATGTATTGTAAAGAAATTACAATATAGTAAAAGAACTTTGTTCAGGCTAGACAAAAACTTGCCAAAAACTGTATAATTAACCCCAACACTCTAACCTCTCCTATCGGAACATGTACCCGGTACATGTACATGTAGACCGGTACTGGACCAAATCCGCCACAACTCCCCAACACTGTCTCTCCTACGTGTACATGTAGGTACGCACATGTATTGACCGCCAATCGTGGTCGTCAGACAAAAGAATTGGGTACGTCCACGATTGACAAAACGTCCACGATTCCAAATCGTGTACAAATCCTATGGATGTCATCCGAAAACGTTAGAGTACAAACAAAAGAAGGGAAGACGGTCGGACAATGCCCCGTCCACGATTAGCGGTGTTTACCAACCTGCATGTACTGGACCAAATTTTTTTTGGAAAAAAAATGTACATGGACTAATGAAACCACCACTGAAGTGTTGGTTGATGTTGATGGACTTTATAGTGTGCATGCCTAATACATGTATGCACAACACTAGCTACTGGATCCTGTAGGGCAAAATTCATCAATTGCACAGGCATTGCTACAGGCCTCCTGCACCAACTCCATCTGTTTTATAATCCATCACTATTTTTTTACGGCAGGCCTTTCGGACCAAGTCTTTCAATATCCAACGATTTTGCAGGATTGATTTTGGAGCCAGATGACGTATGTATACACAAGATTTTCCCGAGATTCAAAACGGATGACGAATAAACACGTCCCAAGCAAGGCCCAACAAAATTGTTTACTATCCACGGATGATGCGTTAATTTGTCAGGCACAGCAGTTTAATTCTGCGGAGGACGTGTATATATTTTGTACGCTGCAAAGGTTTCCTTGGTTGTTGCGGTTGACGTGTATTTACGCCAAAAATACCGCGTAAAATGTCCCCGGTCTGGGTCTAGTTCCACGCGGATGACGTACAGGTATACACGCGTCAGCTTTTATTTTTATAATGAGAGAATAGGACAAAAATGTTATTATGTAATACAAAAATAAGTTTTGCGGGTAATATACGTCATCCGGCGCGAACTGGTTAATGAAATGCTATAATTTAATGAGCCATTGTAAACCTATTTATGCGTTTTTTTCAAAACGAGTTACCGTACGTTTTTGCACCGACACGACGATACTGTACAACCACTAAACCATATCAACAACGACATCAAGCCTACAGTACATCAGTACATGTGTACATATCCATGTTGCAGGCCAGCATGACTAAACCACAAGAACAAATCCTACATGTACAGGTACTGGTATACTAGATGTACATACATGTATGACCACACATGTAGACTCCACACACAAACCCCTCTGGGCAAGAATTTGCCATGGTTTTGTTGGCGACTTGTCTTGGCCACCCCTTGTGAAAGGAATCAGAAATAACCTGGCCCCTGTCATAAAGTCAACACTTTATAGTGGCTGTGTGTGTATACAAAAAGCATGGTAAACCAAACGTTGGCCAAATTTTCTCAGTTTTCAGAAAATGTTTTGAATCCAAACTTCTGATTCTGGGCTTCTCAGGAGTTCCCCTTATTTTTTATACAGCTAATCCCTAATCCTATTATTACCTGTAAACCCTTTTATCAGAATGGACAAAACAGACTGTGGACGTGTTCAAGTTCACAAGCCATAACCATGTACATTGTATTATTTGGGCTTGCTTCTTTAATTATTGATTTTGGAATATTTGGGCGAGTTAGGGTTAACCATAACCCTCCCAAATCCTCCAAAATCATTATATGATTTTGCACACACCCTAGGAAGCAGCCTAACAATGTTGCTGTGCGTGCTCTTCCAGTCTAATTTTTTTTATCAAATTATTTGATTGACCACCATTGTTTGTCGTGTTTTACCGTAGCTTGTGGGACTGGGTTGTGTACAAAATTAAAAATAAAACAAATTAAACAAATAGTATACAGGTAGCAGTACATGATACACATGGGCACCACAAACAGATAGACAAATTGTACGAAGTATGTGTGTATTGGTATGTATGACATAAAACTACACAAACCATGCACACATTTTACCGAGCAATACGACACATGTACAGTATACTGGTAAATACCAGTAGCATTTAAAGGTAGTATACACCATTGGTCATTGCTTGAATTATCATGAATGAGTAGATTTGGGGGGTTGTATTTATAGTAAATTATCGTTTAACTGAGCTGTCCGAAGTTTTAGAATCATGGATGCCGAGAAAAGCACGAAAAACAGCAGGTTTTTTCAACCGGCGTCTTGCAGTTATTCTTATGACGGCGATCGCAAATTTTTCATTATAAAATTCTATTTTTCGGAATAATTACAGGATATCTAGCGCAATCATTTTGCCGTATGCCCAGAATCAACATTTACTTTCAGATGAGTATGATATTTCTGAATAATTCGGTAGTAAATATTTTGGATATCTGCAAATGGTGTATACTACCTTTAAAGGTAGGATACACCGTTTGCGGATATTGAAAAAATATTTACTACCGAATTATTAAGAAATATCTTAATTATTTGAAAGTAAATAATTATTCTAGGCATCCAGCAAAATGATTACGCTAGATATCCTGTAATTATTCAAAAAAAAATTATAAAACAAAATTTGCGACAGGTCAGTTAAATGATATTTACTATAAAATACGACCCCCTCCCAAAAAAATCCACCCATTCATGATAATTCAAGCAATTACCAATGATGTATCCTACCTTTAAATTTAAAAATAAACTATGTGCCAAGCTTCACAGGCTGCCTTCAAACATGTAAGCCAGTCAGTCTGTGTATTTTTCCCGTCGGTCCATAACATTTCAAGCAAATTATGAGCCCACTGCTGCATTTGTCATGGTGCATAATGACATTGGTTTGATTCCTTAATAAGGAACCAATGGAATACAAATCTCAGCACCCACATCTCAGTACCCAAGACTCTTTCTACATCAATCTTTCCCAATGACCAGTTTAATGCATGCAGTGAACTTTTCTCTAATGTTTCCAGCAGAAAAAAAAATAAGCACCGCTTTTACTTCATCGTCAAGCAAACGTGAATCCTTGACCATGATTGGTTGATCCACAGCAACAAACCGTATTTCGTTATCCTGTTGTACACCGCAATCTGCATATATCGCATTATTTCAAGATGCCCCCACCGTATTCCAAGAAAACAATATTCTAAGATTTCAATATCAATTCAAAAGTCGTAATTTGAATTATGCGGTTTGTGCCCAAAATTTGGGGCATGTTCTTCTGATTCAACTGATTGCAGCTACATCTATCTACACGCAATGTCAACGCTTACACACACCATTCACGAATAACAAACCAACTACTAGCATAAATTTCCAAAGATACGTCTCTGAGAGGCATCTTTGGAAATGCCTGCTTTAGAAATATCTTCTTTGGAAATGAGAGCATGCCACAAGGAAAAATTTCACAAGGCAGTTTATGCGTCAGCGTAGTGTTATTCAAATCTTCAGCTTTTTAACAATAAATGGGCCAGTTACTTTTCGGATAGCTGCATAAAGTACATACCGGTACTCCAGCTTCAATAACATACATGTACACATGTATGTACACATGTACACCGGTGTGTTAAGACCTCAAACAGTATCAAACTTGGTCTTGCGCCTCATTTTGAGGTTTTTAAGAACCTGCATGGAAAGTGTTTGTTGGTCAGTACATTGTACTAATCACTCAATGGTGCCCAAGTAGTACATGTGGTTTGAATGCACAATTACCCCTTCCATTTTACCCTTCAGATATTTCCCAGTATGATTCATAAAACCTGACACTTTAAGTTCCTCACTATCGGTCATTTCAAGAATCACAGGTCTTAGAATGTGATTCATCAATGCACAGGAATACAGTTCTGCAATGATGACCCTACAAAATCAGAGAACTTGACTATTTCTTTTTGAACAACAGCATTAGTCATAAGAAAGTGACAGTTCAGTAAAACCTAATTTTGTTAACCCTCCTGTTAGGAAGTAATTACGTGCATATTCAGAGCAATGTGTGACATTTAACAACACAGTTTGAGGTAAAGGGATATAAAGTGTTAACCCTAACCCCCTAGGCCCTTTTGGCTAAGAACCATCCTCAATCCTGCAAAATCCTCCGTTATTGTTTTACGTTTGTTCAGTGGAGGGGTGACCACTGCCTCAATCCTTCACAATCCTCTACCAATCACTATGGATCGAGTCAATACCGATGACATTCAGAAGCAGTGCGGATGATATCGCGCATAATGCTGGGTTCCATTAACCACTCCAAATCATCAAACTCTAACTGCCGGTTTTAGCAGGTTATGTATCGAACCATAGCAACTTGTTGTTTGACTTTGTTCGACTCGGTACCAAAAGGCCCAGGGAGACCCTGTTAAATTATGTGAGGTTCAGGGCAGAAAGGCATGAGACTTGTAAAAATGTTGAGTTTGGAGGAATGCACAATAGTGCTGGGCGAGTAACTCCAGTACTCGCCTACTCGTGATTAGTTTTTGTTAATCGAAGCACTACTCGCATTTTTTTTACTATTCGATTACTCGTGCCAGCCCGAGTAGTAATAAATACTCGCGAGTAGTGATTGTTAGCAAGTGATTATTGTTTACAAGTACCTATTAAGTTGTGGTAGTATGATGGAACGATGCAAAATTAATTGACTTGCCGCTCCCTACAATTGCACGCCTACAATGGCACGTCTTATTCCCAAATAATAAGGTTCAACGAACTATTAAATCCTTTGAATGAGCCAACACAAAATGTAGCAAAAAGCGCCGACCGCAGATAACCCCAGCCCGCAGAGTTTATACAATGGAAGCCATACATGTACTTCTCCTGCAGATATCAGGTTTCAAAACCATGTTTTGGTTTTGGGTTGATAGGATTGTAAATTAATTTAGCAATATAAAATTTAATCATGTGAAATAGTTGTTTTTTTATTGAGGCGTGACAGCAAAGACAAGGTAATCAGACACAGTTCCTGGTCATTTGTAAGTGTATACATGTACACCAAGCTCTGACCGGTAAACAACACTCGCACGAGGGCACTACAACTAAGGTAGTACACTACATGTACATGCAGAGTTGTATGACTTAAGTCCAGGACTCGGACTCGAGTCCGTCTCGAGTCACAATTTCGGTGACTCGGACTTGACTCGAGCCACGTCGGACTTGCCCCCGAGGACTCGTGAGTCACGTATTTTCACCAACAATACCTTTTTGTTTTAATATTAAATACAATTCCGATGATCCGATCGTCATGCACATGGAGGAATATTAACGTTTAGCACACGAAATAAGTACACTGCCGTATGGTGTTGCAAGTAATAGTGTTCTTGATTATTGTGTAGATATGGCCATGTACATGTACAGCGCATACATGTACGGTATGTTCAGTACCCATAATTATCACTGGGATATATTTCTGTAAAAGCTTTATTGTGCACGACACCAACATTAACGTTGGTATTCTGTATTTGGTATTTCTTTATAAAATTAAATTTTTCAGAATAATTACAGGATGTCTAGCGCAATCATTTTTGCTGTACATTTTTGCTGGATGCCTGATAACACAAATAACAAAAGAATAACTGCTCGACGCCGGTTGAAAACAAACGCTGTTTTTCGTGCTTTTCTCGCCATCCATGATTGAAAAACTTCGGACAGGTCAGTTAAACGATATTTACGACATTTGGTTTGCAATCAATAGTGATCAGTCATCTAGGTAAACTGGTTGAAGTATTCCAACTGTTTAATTATTTAAACAAGTGACTCGTGAGTCGGACTCGGACCAAGTGACTCAGGACTCGGACTCGGACTCGACCAAGTGACTTGAGACTCTGACTACATGACACACGTTTAGTAAATGTACATGTATAGCATGCGGTGAATGACTGTCCGTATCGCACGCTCTAACTCCAGAAGTCACAATGGTTTGGTCTGCACATGTAGAATTTAATTACGTGTCAGAATGCTGCGTGATCGCAACACATGGTGCAAGAAATCACAATGACATTGGCTGCACCCAAAATGCATATTCAGTACTTGACTGTTGTCACTAAAGATAGTTATCATATATTCAGTATTTAGTCACGAAGCCAGAAGGTGTGGCTTGCAGCTCCGCAGATATAACTAGTCAAGGCGCAAGTTATATGAAGCTGTATTTTGTGCACACGTACACGTGTAGTATGCCCTGTTGCAAAGAAAGGTCAACACGTGGTTAATAGCGACTTTGGGGTGTTGTCCGGAACTATTACGTTAATGACATCTGCAATTTGGTTGTACAAGAGCGTAAAATGTGGAAAATAATGTTGTAGTACCTCCGGCCATTACTCAAGGTAAACTGTTATTACACCAATTTCAATTAAATTTCAAGGAGTAGTCCACCAAAAGCAGCCTGAATAGTTTTTGCAATCTGGTTTCGCATGAATATCCGACTCCTATGAAAATGAACTCCTTTGTACGATTATTGGTTAAACCCTCTCACGTGACCGATCACTCTCCTAATTATCTCCACTTAAGCATGCGCATTACAGGGTTGTAGCTAGAACATATTGAGTGCCGGCTAATTTACCGAAAAAATAGAGCGTAGCGAGCGAAGCACGGCATTCTCACGGCGTCTATGCAGTTCATTAATCATCAATACTCCGGAAACGGGCTTATTGAGGGCGCCCTTGATTATAACGAGATTTGTTTCTCTGAAGCAAATCTTGTGATAATCAAGGGCACCCTCAATAAGCCCGTTTTTGGAGTAGGAAACAATGTCAAAACACGGGTAACTATTTTGTAAAAAGCAGAGATGATTGTTTTACAAGTAAAATGGGAAGTTATGGATGTGCAACTATGTTTATTTTTCTCTTTTCTCAACAAATCTTTATTCAAACTGATTTTTTTGGTGCCGGGCGGAAAGGTGTTAGTTTACCTTCCGTCCCAGCCGGCCGGCCAATGCAAGTGCCGGTCAGACCCGACCGGGGCCGACCAGCGTGGCGAAATCCCTGGTGCAATACTAGTCTCGGTTGCAAGACATCCTAATCGCGGTATGCTGCGCGCGTAGGTCGCTGATGCGGGCACCCTCTAACATACCCCATAGACTATGCCATCGGTCATACTAATCACCGACAACACACCAACAACACGCACAGCACCGACAACACATTCAAAACACATTCTATATTGACAAAAGAGGTATAGTCATAGAACTGTACAATACAAAAGAGTGTCACTCAACTTGAGGTAACATTTCATTTGTGAAAATGATTTTCTTTTTTACGCGAAAGTTATCTCTATCCAGCACGAACGTAGGCAGCCATCTAGCCTTCGCACGCATTGTTGGCCTAGGCTGAGTCAGAATTACCAGTACTTGGCTGCAACTTAATATAAAGCTGCAGCCAGAAGGCAAAATTGAGGGCCAACATTCATGCTGGATAGAGATAATAGTTAGCTCAATTTAAGTGTGTATCTTTTTTGCAACGTATTACAATTATCTTTTTTGTCAATATAGAATATGTTTTGGATGTGTTGTCGGTGCTGTGCGTGGTTGTCGAGTAGTTGTCGGTGATTAGTATGACCCCATGCCATATGACCTTCGAATAGGACGTCTTGGCTAACTAACTGACATATTCGTTCCAAGCAGGATTGCGTCACATTTGCATATGTGCGTGTAATATTGCGTGTATATTCACGTGACGTAACATGCATAATCCCTGACTCATTGGTCAAGTTTCTGTTACGTCACGGAAGACTGTCATTCTATGTTTGCACTGGGACGTATTAAGCCGTAAACCCCAAACACGGCGGGAGGCGTCAGCCATGTGACTCTCTGACCCTTAACTTTCCAATAGGAATCAAGAATAGTTATACACTTCGGTTCTTAGGTCTTCAAAAAAGTGTCCATTACACTTATTATATATTCGCAAATGTAGTGTTTTTATGATTTTTTCAATGTTGTATAAAGTGTAACGGCAGTTAAAAATACCATGTTTTTTGTGTGGAAAATCAATAATCAAATAAAAAGTGGAGGATTCATGACCATTAATAAATAAACTGAAATTCATAAAATTGGGTCAACATGTGGACAATCAACTTCAAGTTCAACTTCCAAGTCACACACAGTCGCGTAACTTTATGAAACTTAAGTACAAAAATGTTATAACAACACAACAGACAGTTAACTTAAAGCCACAACTGGAACTTAAACAAGAAGTTAAATGAAACAGAACAATAGTGTAAACAAAATACATGATATGGGCCACTGGAAACAAAGTCTTTGAGCTCAGTCGAGTCACACACACACAAAATTACATACGTACAAACATGCGTATACATATGTACACTACACAGTCAATCCATAGGTTTAGTGCTAAACTCAATGCAATGAAGTGTAAACACGAAAAGAAAGGACAAAGACCTGTGCCAGTCGTCGACAAAGAACTGTTCGCTTTTCCCTTACTCAATCGTCTTGATCTTCGCAGAGTAGGTCCACTGGAATTCCTACTCGGTGATGACATGCTTTTTATTTCGTTTTTGGGTGCCTTTAAGGTAAAAAAATGCGGTCGGAATTTATCGAAACATTGGAAAAACACACTGTCTATGCGGTCGATGAGATGTGAGTGAAGTCGCAAAGCATGATGGGGAAAATGGCAGCCGGTTTCGAACAACCAATCACTCTACGCAATAATATCACGCGGACTTCAAATGAGATGGGCGAACCAATCAGGATCGACGTTTTACGCTAGCGCAGAAGAGCTTTGAAGATGGCCGCCAGATTCGGAATTGTATTTCCTGACAAAAAATAATAGATTATTCGTTAAACAATCACGATTTATCATGTTGAACTAATCCACCATGAATAGACTTCAATCTCAACCGGGCGGCCATCTATCTATGAAATTTAGAACAGCAACCGACGCCGAGAAAAGGCGATTCATAATGGTATATGTTTATTTGCAGTCGCCCCCTGATCGCTGTAACGTGCATGCATCATGCAGTACGCGCACATGAATGGCGTGTTTGTTTCGCGTGTCATGTGCGCCGTGCGAAAACAAACGACCACTCTCGCGCGTCGAATGCTTCCTTCGTTTTGTACACAAACACACGAGACGAATATCGTCTGCATGTTTCAGAATTTTTCGTAAGCTGAACTCCAGAAGAGTTAGTCAGGCCTGTTTTTTTAAACTGCAACAAGTTACCAACACCAATACATTCTTAAATTCAAAACATAACATAAATTATGACATTAAATTATTTGTGACCCAGCACGAGACACTTTGAGGCAAAAATAAAAATTGAGATTTTGATTTCATCATTTAAAGCTAAACAAGCTTTAAATGATGAAATCAAAATCTCAATTTTTATTTTTGCCGCAAAGTGTCTCATTTACTCGTGCTGGGTCACATTTGTTAAATATACTTTTTTTGTTAATATTGGGGATAGAGTAAAAAATGTGAATAAAATGTTAACCAGTTCACACCTGAATTATTTTTTAGGAAGTGGGTATTTTTACGTGACCGTAAACCTACGTACTTCGGCTATTTTTACGTGATATAACTGGTTCCTGACACAGACAAGGGAAACTCAATACGCGCGGAACGTATGAAGACCAACGACGGTTGACAGCCATAATTCACCAAAATAAATAGATACAGTCCCTAGTTTATTGTATACAGTCCCTAGTTTATTGTATACAGTCCCTAGTTTTCCGTATGTACAAGACTTTTATACCTTTTTTCTATTAACCAAAAATATTGCTTAATTATGCACCTAAATAATCTCATCTAGATAGAGTAGAAAAAGGTATAAAAGTGGTGTATACGAAACAATAGGGGCTGTATACAATTAACTAGGGACTGCGCATGCGCTACCGGAACTCGCGTAAAAATAGCCGAAGTAGGTAGGTTTACGGTCGCGTAAAATTAGCCATGGCGTATTTTTTACTTTAACTGGTCCTAGGTGCGAGATTGTTTTTCATGAACCTCTCTATCCGAGACGGGTTCAGGCCGGGTAGCACATTCTGATATTTCCAGCCTCGCTCGCTGCGAGCTGGTCGCCTACAAATAGTTCTGGCCTTGCTCGTTGCATATTTACCTGTCATCCGTTTTGAATTCCTACGAAAAAAAAATGCGTGTATTTGGCATCTGAAAAGAACTGGTTAATAAACCTATCTAAAAGTTACAGATTTGTGTTGATTTAAATATTTGGTCATTTTGAAGGACAGTTTCAATTGAAAAGTGACAAAATTTTGCCTGTTGGCTGTAATAAGTCACAGCTCTGACAGCAAAAGTACATTGAAAATAGTGCCGCTATTGCCGGCTTGCATTAAACTGCCTATTTATATAGAAAATTCCCACCAAATTTCATTTGATACTTTGGTCCTTGATATTGAAAATCCACCTCGCAAACAGGATCTGCTGCAATCTGGGGCTAATTTCATAGAGCTGCTTAAGCATAAAAATTGCTTAAGCACAAAACAATCTTGCTTAGTAAAACCAGCTTACCAGCCACAACTTCATGTGATGTATATATTATTTGTGATTGGTAGCTGTTGTAAGCTTAGCATAACGATCACATGGAATGTTGGCCCCTAACTTGATTTACCAAGCAAGGGTTTTTGTGCTTAAGCAGCTCTATTAAATTGGCCCATGAAGCGGTGCAGCTACCGGTATCAACGCTTACTGATTGCGACCCAAATCTGCACAAAACAAATGGGCCCCAATTGTCTGAGGGGGAAATGAAGGAACTTGTCAAGTCTCAAAGTGTTCATTGTTAAACTTGAGGCCAAATTAAAATTGTTTCCGGTCCTAACTTTTTTTTTATAAGAAAAATGAGGGCACTTTTTTAACCGCAAGACTTTAAGCATTTGTTGTTTAGACTTTTACACAGAATTATGTAGCGTCGCGTCATATGATGGTACATGTAATTAGGATTGGGAGAAAAGTGCTGATGTGAAAATTACCTTTTTATTTTTTCTCTTTTTCCTTTTTTGACCTCCATGCCTCAAAACCCTAAACTAAACCATGAGATATTTCCACTTCAAATTGATGTATTTTTTCCTTAACCAGTTCACGTCGGATGACGTATATAAAACGAAAGTTTTTCCCAGATTCAAAACAGATGACACATAAACACGCCACGAGCAAGGCCGGAGATGCCTGCCAGCAGCAAACAAGGCCAAAAATGCGTGGGTGTGCTTCCCGGTACTATTGGCCTGACGCCGCTTCGGATCAAATTTCGTTAAAAATAATCCCGCGCGTCGGCTCGGGGATGTAAAATAATCCCTGTGCGAACTGGTTAAAGGTAAAACACACCAATTGCAGATATCAAAAAAATTTACTACCAAATTAAGAAATATCTTACTCATTTAAAAGTAAATATTGATTCTAGGCATCCAGCAAAAATAAATTTTATAAAAAAAACCAACTGCCCGACTCTGTTTTTTTTGTGCTTTTTTCTCGGCATTCATGATTGTAAAACTGTTGACAACATTCGAAAACTACGCCATCGATGTACGAACCAGTACAAATACAAGGTTTGTCCAAAAGTGGTAAAAAGGCGTACAGAGCCATTACCACTGTATGTGACCCACTCAAATGTTTTTTGAGTTTCACAGTTGGCCAGAAACAAAAAGTAGTGTAATGACGTATTTGTCTTTTACAAATATTTTTGAAATGTTTTTTTCTCAGTTGTATTAAAAAAAGTCTGCTCAGAAACTGAATAAAGATTTAACATTTTAGTGCTTCATTTTTTGTTTTATTTAATCTACTTTTGGGATCAAAACAACTTTTTCAAATGATCAGAAAATACCGATATCAGAGAAAGCAAAAAAGGTAGGTTATAAAATTGGTAATTGCTTGAATTATCATGAATGGGTGGATTTGGGGGGGTTGTATTTTATAGTAAATATTGTTTAACTGACCTGTCGGTAGTTTTACAATCATGGTTGAATAAAGCAAGATAAACGGCGTTTGTTTTCAACCGGCGTCGGGCAGTGGTTCTTATGTTTGTTTGTTTTTTTCGCGATCGCCGTCCGGAGATACCGTAGTAGTTTTTAATCATTATTTACTTTCAAATATTAAAGTAAGATATTTGTATAATAATTCGGTAGTAAATTTAAAACAAAAAACTTAGTGGTTCACATATATACGTATACTAAAAGTATTTATGTTCTATGTAAGTAAAAACTAATTCTGATTATTTTCCCCCCAGGTTTTTCGTGATTGCGACACTGGCAGCCAAGGGTATCTGAGCAGAGAAGATCTAAAAATGGCTGTGGTGACACTGTTTGGTTACAAACCATCCAAAGTAAATGTGGTATTATTGCTACAAAACTAGTAATGTTTCTGCACACACACAAAACACAATGAAAATGTGCTCCCTTGGCCCCCTCCCCCCCCCCCCCCCCCCCCCCCCAACACTTTCAAAAGTGTTCCGCCACTGCTGCTTACTATAGATCAACATTGTACTAACTGTAACTTTAGTACTTTTTCTTCAGGGGGTTTAGCATGCTCTTACAGTGCTAACTGCTTATGGCCTCCATGAAATAGGCAAGCTTAAAGGTAGTATACACCCTTTGCAGATATCGAAAAAATTTACTACCGAATTATTAAGAAATATCTTACTCAATGAAAAGTAAATAATGATTCTAGGCATTCAGCAAAAGGATTGCGCTAGATATCCTGTAATTATTCCAAAAAATTGAATTTTATAAAGAAAAATTCGCGATCGCCGGACGGCGATCGCGAAAAAACAAAGATAACATAAGAATAACGGCTCGACCCCGGTTGAAAACAAACACTGTTTTTCATGCTTTTCTCGGCATCCATGATTGTAAAACTTCGGAAAAGTCAGTTAAACGATATTTACTATGAAATACAACCCCCCAAATCTACCCATTCATGATAATTCAAGCAATTACCAATGGTGTATACTCTACCTTTAAAGAGAACGTATACGTTTGGTAATTACTCCAAAAATTAATGGCAATAAAAACTCACTTGCTAAGAAGTACAGCAGCTTGGGATAGTATAATGCATTTTTAGAAACTTTTCACTTCGAAGTACTGCGGTTATGGAAAAATATATCACTTTTTATCCCCAAAAATTTGAATCTGAGAAGCGTTACTGCAGTGACGTTTCTCAGATTGTGTATTCCAATGCAGATTATTCTTCCTGCGTGTACATAACCGCTGCTCCAGATTTTCGGCAATATCTCAAAATTGCTACCACCTTTTGAAATGAAATGTGTACAGGTTAGTTTTATGGTATATATCTATAACTATATAGGATTGAAACAAACAGTGGGTTCCAATTACCAAACGTATACGATCCCTTTAATAGCTTTGTGCCGTAATAATTAATAAGGCCTTGATCATCACACATGAGAAAACAGGAGTTGGTGGGATTGGAATTCAGATATATCTTAACAATCAATTTGAATTTCACTAATATGTGGTTGATTTCAGGAAATGGATATATTAAAGCTAAGTCTTTTGTTTTGTAAATCAAGTTAAAGAGAACACCTTTGGAACATCTGGCTATTTGCTCCATGGTCTATGATTATAACCTCATTGGCTCGCTAGTAGTCTCGGATCATGAGTACCCTGCCCATTTGATTGATCACAGGGTTCCCCCACCCAATTGTTTTTTAACCTTGCAGCTTTAGGTTGGTTTTTGCAAAACCTACAACATATCATAAAGGACATTGTATGCAGCACTTCACCTATCACTGCTTGTCTCGCCAAAACAAAGTTTAGAAAGAGACTATGCAATCATTATTTTCGTACGTAGTATGTAGTCCCACCACTTGACTTGACACAACTCTTCATGAAACATAAATAGGTAGACATTGTTTAACCAGTTCGCGCCCGAGGAGGTATATACACGCTATGTTTTTCCAAGATTCAAAACGGATGACGCATAAACACGTCACGAGCAAGGCCAGAAATGTCTGTCAGCAGCGAGCAAGGCCGGAAATGAGTCGGTGTGCTTTCCGGTACCAATAGCCTGAACCCGCCTCGGATCCAGTTTTGTTAAAAATAATCCCGCGCCTCGGCTGGGTGATGTTAAAATAATCCCGGTGTGAACAGGTTAAGAAGCACATGTTCTTTTTCAATTAGATTCAATTTTGTTTAATAACACCATTTAATCATTTATTATTTTGGTATTTTGTATTTTGATGTAGTATGAGTCTGATCAGATGATGAAGGGATGCCAAGGCAGTGAAGGTGAGCAGATCTTACTATCTTTGTTATACCTCCGTCTTGGATACTGAATTTTTATACAGAACGAGTTGTCCCACCGTTCGAGTTGTCCCACCGGTCGAGTTGTCCCACCGGTCGAGTTGTCCCACCGGTCGAGTTGTCCCACCGGTCGAGTTGTCCCACCGTTCGAGTTGTCCCACCGGTCGAGTTGTCCCACCGGTCGAGTTGTCCCACCGGTCGAGTTGTCCCACCGGTCGAGTTGTCCCACCGGTCGAGTTGTCCCACCGGTCGAGTTGTCCCACCGTTCGAGTTGTCCCACCGGTCGAGTTGTCCCACCGGTCGAGTTGTCCCACCGGTCGAGTTGTCCCACCGGTCGAGTTGTCCCACCGGTCGAGTTGTCCCCCCGGGTGAGTTGTTCCACCGGTTTAGTTGTCCCGAGTCGAGTTGTCCCCCTCGGCCGAGTTGTCCAAGCTCCGGGAACCAGCACACCATTCACGCACCTCGGCTCAGCTAAGCGGCATGGGGCATGCATGCCAGGAATACACTTTTAAGAGACCTTTTTACGCTGGCCAGATGTCGAATTGTGGTGCCCGATCCTCCAAACGCGTTTACACTCGACAAATGCAGGACCAGAGCTCACAAAAGCGGGGTCAGATCTTTCCCGGTCCCCCTTAAGAGATCCAGTAAATACCCAATTGGAAAGGCTTGATTAAAAAATATACCTGATTTAAAAGACTTTACTATTTTTGTAGACTTTTTAATAATAATAATAATAATACAAACTTGTATAGCGCTGGTATCTAGAAAATCTATTCACTGCGCTGGACGGTTTTTTTCCGTTTTTATTGTATTTCTTTAAAATTTAATTGAATACACAATGATTTCATGCAATTGTATCGCGTACAAAATAATTGGGTTATTTACAATATATATGTATTGCTATACCAAAAAAATATCGAGCAATTTTACTGCTATTTTAAATATTACATAGCAGTGTTTGCGAGATGCAAATATTTTAAGGAAATCGAACACTGCTTCCATAGTTCTTAATTATTCCAAAATTTTTAGATTGTCAACCCCTGTGGAGTGGCTATGGCCAGAGCACGCTAATTCGTCCATAATGCAGTGTTCAGCTGTGCTACAGGTGCAACAGTTGTACGCTCAGGTCTATTGTGCAGTGCAGTCATGTGTATAATCCTGTGTCGTGAGGAAATAATAAAAGGGTTGAGGGAATAAATAAAAATGCGTTATAAATGGAAATCACTGCTTAAGAAAAGACTAATACGACATTTGATTACAGAGCATCAATATATGCTTTTTTAAATAATAAGAAAAGACTGAATCCGTTGCTATGTTTACGGAACAACCGCTGATGGGTGTCCAGTGGGACACCTAGATACAATAGACCTATGCATGTAATGTCTTCAGTTGTCTGTGAAGATATTATGATAACATTTTTTCATCCTTTTTCATGGTTCACAGGTATAACTGAGAGCCAATTCCTGAGCCTGATGAGCTCTAAGCTGGCTGCACAGGACAGAGATGAGGAGATCAGACAAATCTTCATGACCTTTGACATGCACTGTGAGTCGTTTTTCCTCCCGTCTCGCTCGTAGTTTATCTTGGGCGAAATTCATGGTGCTACTAAGTACTTGATTTTCTGCTAAAACAGGTTGTCTATTTATAGACGCGCGCGTGATAGACAATGGAAACTGTTATTAAGATTCATTGGTTGTATTGCGCATGATGTGGGAGGTTTCAACCAATGGTCATGGACGAGACTTTATAGGAGTCCAAATTTAATGTGACACCGAAAAAGCCTTCAAACCCTGCTGGGTCATTTTTTATCGGCTGTTTATGCATACCCACGTGTCAGGCTCTCGACCAATAGGAAAGGCTAAACTGTCTCGGGTAGTGCTGGGCAAGTAACTCAAGTACTCGCCTACCTGTGATTAGTTTTTGCTAATCGAAGCACTACTCGCGTTTTTTTAACTATTCGATTACTTGTGCCAGCCCGAGTAGCAATAAATACTCGCAAGCGATGATTGTTTACAAGTACCGATTAAGTTGTGGTCGTAGGATGGAACGATGCAACGATGCGAAACTAATTGACTTGCCGCTCCCCACAATTGCACGCCTACTATGGCACGTCTTATTCCCAAATAATAAGGTTCAACAAACTAAATCCTTTTAGTGAGCTGACACAAAATGAAGAAAAAATCGCCGACCGCAGATATTCCCAGCCAGCAATGTTTATACAATAAAAGCCATACTTCTCCTGCAGATATCAGGTTTCAAAACCACGTTCCGGGTTTGAGTCCGATGAGATTGTAAATTAAGTCAGCAATAAATTTAATCATGTGAAATAGTTTTGTTTTTTATTGAGGTGTGACAGCAAAGACAAGGTAATCAGACAAAAGGATTTTTTTCTTACATGTTTGTGACGGGCCTTGGACAATAATCTAGTTTAAATTTATTAAAATTACTGTTACGCTTTGAATGAAAACACCCGTATCGTGATAAACACAATTTTAATCGTAAATTTACACCTTGTGAAAATTGTGACAACTACTGGCGAGTACTCGATTACTAGCGATTAATTTCTTCCTAAGTACTCGAGTGGAAAAAATCACTACTCGCCCAGCACTAGTCTCGGGTATTTCTGAATGTCTGTTAAAAGCTATAAACCATGAAGCACAAGGTCCTGTTGTAAGTCAAATTTATTCTGTTTCAGTTACTCCGCTTATTGCTGTAATTTGGATGTTTGATCATTCCCATACAGGTCATGGTTTCATCACTGTAGAGGATCTCCATAGGGCATTCAGTGAAGTGGCACCCCGTATCCCAAGACATAGGGTCCAGACACTGTTTAGGTAAGAACATACTGTAATCTTTGCCAAGGATAACTGTATTTGATATTGGATTGTGCACGTTGCATATTCTTTTCATAAATTCATGCAGTGTGCCCGCTAATGACACGATTAGTCCAGCTCCCTAACTCACACAATCGTCTTTGCAAACTCGCTTAAAGCGCGTAACCTTTTCATGCAAATTCAACCAATCAAATATGCAAAGCGTCTTCACGCAGTCAACTACCTATTCAGCAGTTGCGCGGGCCTGCGTTGCATATCTAATTAGCGCTGCTTCAAAAAGGAATTTTGTGCGTGGGTGTAGTATGTATTGCGCATATGTAAACAACTGCCCTTCCGCGATCGCCGATTGGCTCCCTAGGAAAGCCTACGAAAAAATAAGGAAAAAAACTGCTGGATCGAGTTTGCAAAGATGAATGTGGGAGCCGTTCCGCGATCGCCGATTGGCTCCCTAGGAAAGCCTACGAAAAAATAAGGAAAAAAACTGCTGGATCGAGTTTGCAAAAATGAATGTGGGAGCTGGTCTAAAATCGTGTCGTTAGTGGCGTGCACGCGCACTGTGTGAAAAGAATACGCGACGTGCACAATCTAATATCGAATACAGTCGTCTTGGGCAAAGACAAGTAAGGACACACTGTACAGTACTATTCAGATTCACCTTTATTATTATTCAGGTTCACTTTAATACTAAACCAGTTTGCAACAACAGACCGAGGCCCAAGACAAAATCAGATAAACCTTTTCTGACTCCTTAGCCTGGAAGATTATTCAAAATTGTCATCAGGCAAAGATGAGGTACTGTGAAATTGACCTATCGCCATTCACGACCATTATCCAATCATAGCATCTATTGAACATCACATGATATTCCAAATCTTGGACAAACACAAAACATTCCAAATACACACATGTGTGCTCTGCTTGTTGAAACGCAATACGTGAATCACTTCAGATTTTACGCAGACGCTCACTGGCCCGTTTTCATATATATTTCGTTTGCTAACACATTGGCCAAACCCGTATAGCGTAGTTTGTTCTGTTCATATATCTTACGCTTTTTCTATTCTCCAATGGTGGAAATATTGGCTTTGGATCCGGTGAGTCTGCATTATTCAGATAAGCATTATAACGAGGACTGGAAAATGGGAAAAGTTATTACTTGTTGCGATAGCTGGTCGCACGAAAGTCTGCATGTACACGTAGGTAACGTCTCAAAAATCTGTGACAACTCCTGTCCGGTCCGAGAGCGTGTATGCAGTGATTCCCTGTAATACGCGTTTCGCGCATTGCATTCACATGCTGCACTCGTGTAAAGTTGTATGAGGGGCGTGGCTAATTCACAAACAGCGATAGGTCACTTCTCAACCCAAGTTTAACCCGAAGGTTAGTTTGTCCAATTCCAATACTGAGGGGAGCTAATATTAACTACCAAACTGAAATAAACCACATGTTTTATTTGTTTTATTGTACCTCATATATGCTCAGTTGCTCAGGAAAATGCTGATTAACGTTCAGATTTTTGTGTGCTGCCATGTTTGTATGTGTAGCTTGGGCATCGTATGAGGATAAGTGGATATGTATGAGGTATAGTAATATGAAATAAAAACCTTACAGTTGTTCTTCATGAACTGCATGAACTTCATGATCTACCGTACTATAGGTTTTCTATGTCAATTTAAGCAAATAAGCATCTAATTTAATCATTGAGTCATTAGTTTTTGCGCGAATTTGAACGCTGTTCTAAATCGTAACAGTACACAAAAATACTCTTGCGATTTAAACAAAATAACTATCCATTGACAATCCCTGCACTCAAACAGCATTTAAATTGGCAAGTGAATTTGAATGGCTCTGAATGAAACTGAACGAATAAAAACCACATAATTGGCACCATGACCAAATTAAGCCATTTGTGATTTAAATAAAAATAGCATCTGGTACACTGACTTGTTCAAAATGCTTGACATATTTCAACTTTAAATTCTCCAGACCAAAGAGACTATATTATGTAATTATTCAGGACAAGCTCTTGCATACATGTACATGTAGCAATGCTAAGCACCAATACAGTGTTCACAATGGATGGAGGATAGCACAAAGACACCAGACCATTCCGGTATTAGGTAAGGCTTGCCCTAAATCACGTGATATTGTAACAGTTCAATGTGCTAAGCATTTTTGAGCAAGTCGGTGTACTAGATGTTATTGAAATTTTACTCGCAAATGGCGTATTGTTTGAAGAAATTTTTTTTTCTTACGAACTTGTTTCGAGAGAACCTATATTAAAAAGCAGTACACTTTTGTCATCGATACAAAATACTGACGATGGTCCAAATTATTGGAGTTGGTTTGAACCTTGTGTGCTTTTTACTATGACTCTATGAGCAGGGAGGTTGATAGAGATGGCGACGGGCGTGTCAGCTATAGAGATTATGAATTCATGATGAAGTACAACTTGGACGATGGTTTTTAAGACGAGTGGACATCTCTATCTGATTGAGGGTAAGGCTAGAAACATGCAATATTAAACCAGCTGTAACCATGGTTTAACCGTGAGATAAACCGTAAAACTTTGCAGTAAACCTCCAGTTACCAGCTGTTATTGTTATTTTTAATCAGTTCGCTTCAGAGGATGTGTATACATTCATAATAAATGACGTAAAAACACGTCACGAGTAGAACTGGAAATATCTGTCGGCGGGCGAACGGCTCCCAGAGAGCGAGGCCGGAAACATCAGGGTTTGCTACCCACAGATGCCGGCCTGAACCTGTCTCGGATCGAGGTTCGTGAAAAACTGTTCACATTCTGCTTGTGATACATGAGAAGCTTTTACACAAGTCAAGTCATAGTCTTGGTTGCAAGACTTTCTATGCGAGCGCCCTCTAACGTATGTCTCTAACATTCGGCTAGTACGTCTTGGCTATTTCATATATTCGCTTTGAAAATTTCGAGCACAATTCTGTAGCATTTGCATGCGTGTGTGACGTTGCGTGCATAATCGCGTGACGTAACGCGCATATTAATTCTGACGCACTGGTCTAGGTTATTGCGCGATGTGTACGAACATGCTGTGTGTATAGTTTGTTGAGCAATGTCGAACTGATTGTGGACCAAAAAAAATGGGTTTTGGAAAGCTAAAACGTCATCGGGTCAGTGTTCTTCATCAATTTATACGTGGCCATGATTTGTTTGTTCATTACTGGGTTTGGCTAGAGTGTAATTTGAGAAGGTACATGTACATGTATGTATACAATACCTAACTAAACCAGCTCATTACTAAAACATAAACTTCCTCCACTGAGCAAGCGTTATTATTCCTTTGACCTGCCTATTGAATTATGTACGAGAGCTCACGCGCTGTTGCAATGTGAGATAGCCAAGACGTACTAGCCGAATGTTTTGTTGGCATACAATACATGTACCTCTCACTTTAACCAGTTCGCGCCGGAGGACGTACATGTATATATACACGTAAAGTTTTCCCCAGATTCAAAACGGATGACGCATAAACACGTCACGAGCAAGGCCGGAAATGCGTGGGTGTGCTTCCCGGTACCATCGGCCTGAGCCCGCCTCGAATCGAGTTAAAAAAAAAATAATCCCGCGCCTCGGCTGGTGAATGTTAAAATAAACTCGGCGCGAACTGGTTAATAATGCATGGAGCATGATACTAAATCCTGATGTAAACATGCACACAATGTACACCCATAGTGCTGCATCGCATACGCTGCATCGCTTACGGCGGCTTAGAAATCTTGCAATTAAGACTAGTCAGGTCAGTGCCTCTGTCACAGTTATTTTCAAGTTGTGTGACTTGACAGGACTGGGTTACTTGTTATAAAGTAATTCTGTACCCTCTTGCTTGTTGACTTGTTAACATATTCTACTGGATGTACCGGTATCTTATCCTTTAGAGTTGCTCCAAGATGGTGAAGTTGAAGGAAACATGCACGTCTCTGGCATTCATGACAGAATGTGGGACTGTCCGAACTCGTCACTTGTGGTAGGTGATGTTGCTCATTCTGTTGATTCAAGTGTTTTGCCTTCTATAAGCAAGAAACTTTGGGGGGAGGTGGAAATGTCTGAAATTCTTTCATTCGAAAGCAAAAAAATGAAAAAAATTGTCAAGAGTCATTTAAGATAATGGCAAGGACCATGATGCCACCTTTTACTGGTCTAGTGTTAACTTTAAAATTAAATACAAAAGCGAAATGTTTCTTGTAAAAGTGTAGATGAATGTGTTTTTGGTGAAAACTTTAATCACAAAGTTACAACAAAATCAGCATAGTTTTATTCAATCACATTAAAGACTCTATCAGGCATACCAGTATTTAAAAACAAATTTTTGTTCACATAATATCTTCCAGATAATTCTTAAATAATTCGTATTCGCCGGTAGAATTCGTTTTTCCTGTTCATGCGTTGGGTTCTAGCAGATGTAAAATATATAAGAAACAACTACATAGTCTGTAGCAGAGTTGTATTTGAGTCCTTGCAAGTCCTTCAGTCTCAAGTCAAGTCACTAGCTTTACCTTCGTCATTGTTCAACCAGTTACTTGTGACTGGCTTTATGAAAGGACTTGTGACTGGACTTGTGAAAGGACTTGTGAAAGGACTTGTGAAAGGACTTGTGAAAGGACTTGCAGGGACTCGAATACAACTCTAGTCTGTAGTGTACTCTCAACTGAACAATTCTATCTTTTTAAAAGATAAGCCAAAGAAATCACACATGCTACCATATGTGGGTAGGCACTCACCGCGTTAGGGGGACAGGCTCGTTTGTTTGAAAAAGACAGACCGAGTAGTGGGGACATTTTTGAGTCCCCATAGCGCGTTGGGTGTTCAGTAAAGGTAGAACAAGGTAAAATCGGGTTAGGGTATAATGAAAGAAAATGAAGAAGAGGACAAATTAGGGTGATCCTGAAAATTTTAGAATTTTAGAGTGTTCTGAGTTTGAGATTAGAGAGATTTCAGTTTACACACAAACCCTATGGGTTGTCCCCATAACGCAATGTACCAAAAGAATACATGACCTGTCATCACAAAATGAGCGTAAAGTCGCACGGAGTGATTTCCCAGTACGGCCAGTCAAAGTCAAAATTTTAAGGGGTGGTCGATTTTGAAAGTATATGTTTGTTTTAACCAGTTCGCGCCGGATGACGAATATAAACGCAAACATTTCCCCAAATTCAAAACGGATGACGAATATATACGCCAAGTTCAAGTTCGGAAATATATGTCAGCAGCGCGCAAGGCCGGAAATGCGTGGGTGTGCTACCCAGCACTATAGGCCTGAACACGCTTCGGATCGAGTTTCGTTAAAAATAATCCCGCCCGTCGGCTCGGCGATGTTAAAATAATCCCGGCGCGAACTGGTTAAAGACTAAATCCCCAACAATCAATTCCCAATTTTTCAGGACGATCAGAAAAAACAAATTTAGTTTTTGAGACAATTTTGACTATGCCTTTCTATGCCTTTCACACAATTTCTCGCAAGAAATGCCCGTTTTCTCATAATCTCTGTATTAAGACTCCAGACTAAAAAATAAAAATAAAACAAATACTGAGTATCAAACCTCCAAGTGTTATATATCATTGAAAAGCTCTGTTTCCACAGAATTTAGAAATACCCATATCTCAATTTTTGATTTTGCCGACTTTACGCTCATTTTGTGATGACAGGTCACATATGTCCCATATGTAACAAATGTTTAACCCTCAGAAGCCTGGTACATACTCGGCATGAGAGCGAACACATATGCGAAGTTGTGACGTCACGGGAAGTTTTCGCGCTGCAAATTCGCAAAAGTTGAACACATTTAAACTCCGGTGAATTTTCGCAGTGAATGCTTTGTGACGTCAAGTTCGTGTCGCATTCGCAGAGTTGTATTCAAGGCAAGTCCTTCCACAAGTCCAGTCATAAGTCCTTTCATAAAGCCAATTGCAAATGACTGGTTGAACAATGATAAAGGAATGCTTTTGTTAAACAGTTTATTTGAATAGCTAGTGACTTGACTTGTGATACTGATAGACTTGCAAAGACTTGCAGGGACTTGCAAAGACTTGCAAAGACTTGCAGGGACTTGCAGGGACTTGCAGGGACTTGCAGGGACTTGCAGGGACTTGCAGGTCACCGCTGTTTCTTAAGCGACATACAGTTGTGCGCATGTGTCATTTTCAAATCTAGATTAAATAAAATGCATTATTCATGAGCGGTGACCCGCGACAAAGGGACGATAAAAAAACGGAAATTACCAATGAATACTAACATTAGGGGCTTTTCAATTTTCATCAGTTTATTCATAAAAATATTCGTGATTTAATAAACCCCCAAAACCAAACAAAATTGGTATGACAAGCGCAAAATTTAAACTGAAATACAGACGCTCCGTTTCGTTAGGCATTAAGGGAAAGGATGGTTTTCAGGACAAATTTAACAGTGAAGATGACTTTTTCCAAACTAAAAAAATGGTTTGTATAAAAAAGCAGATTGTGATCTCTTTGAATCATGTGTTTTCGAAAGAGCAAACCCAGCAAGTGATAAACAAAACTAGGTTTGAATATTTATTTTTTTCCATCTTTAACAGAGTTTTCTGCAACGTGACATTGCGGCCTAGTATGATACCCGTGTAAATAGGGACACGTTTGGGAATACGCGGTTCTAGATTTCGAACCAGAGTGGGCAAATATCAGGCTGAATACTGTTTACAATTTTTAATTTGCCGCGTATTCGGCCCGAGATTTGCCAACTTGGATTCGAAATCTAGAACCGCTATTCCCAAACGATATGCGTATTCCCATTTGGACGGGTATCATGCTAAACCGCAATGTCGCGTTGCGGAAAACTCCGTTCAAGATGGAAAAAACTAAATATTCAAACCTAGTTTTGTTTATCACTTGCTGGGTTTGCTCTTTCGAAAACACATGATTCAAAGAGATCACAATCTGCTTTTTTATACAAACCATTTTTTTAGTTTGGAAAAAGTCATCTTCACTGTTAAATTTGTCCTGAAAACCATCCTTTCCTTAATGACTAACGAAACGGAGCGTCTGTATTTAAGTTTAAATTTTGCGCTTGTCATTCCAATTTTGTTTGGTTTTGGGGGTTTATTAAATCACGGATATTCTTATGAATGAACTCATCAAAATAAAAAAAGCCCCTAATGTTAGTATTCCTCGGTAATTTCCGTTTTTTGATCGTCCCTCTGTCGCGGGTCACCGCTCATGAATAATGCATTTTATTTAATCTAGATTTGAAAATGGCAGATGCGCACAACTGTATGTCGCTATACACAATGGCAGAAACAGCGGTGAGGTACATGTACTTGCAGGGACTTGAATACAATTCTGCACATTCGTTCGCGTGAAGTACATGTATGAATCAGCCTAAAGACATTCATGGATATCAGTGGTTTTTATTTCTAGTGTTGGGCATCTCTGAGCTGAACATGGGGCGCCATATCTTTTTCTGTTGCAGCTCCTCGACTTTGGAATTCATTGCCACTTGAACTCAGATCATGCCATTGTACAACTAGGTTCAAATCGCTTCTTAAGACTTACTTGATGAAGCAAATTTTCAAGGATTAATTACTTCTTGTTGTCTACAGCGCCTTGAGCACCCTGCAGGGTGGATATGTGCGCTTTACAAATCTCATTATTATTATTATTATTATTATTATTATTATTATTATTATACCCACGAGCCTTTGGTCTTTATAATAATTATAATAAATAATAAATAATTAAACACACACGTAGCACATTTTTTGCATATGGGACAAAAAGTGGACATATTCCCGGACTTGCCCATAAACAAATTTCTTAAAGGGCCTTACAATGTACATGTAGTAAAGTCAACCAAATAGTACTACATGTAGTTGAGAGTTTGTTGTAGCATAAAAGAGGTTCTATGCGGAGACGGATTTGTCAAAGTCATCATGGTACTGCCCCATCGTACACATATTAAATTACTGTACTGTACATGTACATGTACCTGTATCTATTATAGTTATTAAGGTTTTAAGACACTGAATTATTAATTGTGCCTCACAGCATCTCGCGCCTTGGTTCACATCTTCGTGGATTTGTCTGCAGCATCATATCATGACGAACATCTTGCCCTAAGCTTAGATGTTGATGAAAATTGTACATGTACATGTACCCCGTATCTGCCTGGCGCTGACGATAGCCATGCCTTGGTGTCCAATTGCCAGATTTGCAGATTCATGTAAAGTTCATCGCAGGTATGCGAGGATTGTCTCAGGAGCTAGAGGCATGCATTCCGAGTTAGAGCTCATGTTCATCCCAATACCGTACGTAGACATTGGAACTTGCGATGCCTTTATGTGGCTGTCTTCTATTTGGCTTTTTCGCAAGTTGCCGAAAAAGCCTTAGTTTTTGTATTAAAAGACTTGTTTTTCTTTTCTTGTTTTATTTTTGGGCCCCAAATCCCATACACTTTATACACAATATTTTTTCACAAGCACTTTTACCAGAAAACAAAGTCGTATTTCCATAAAACTTAACCTTGGTGAAGACCGGAACTTGAAGTTTGTGGCAATTGATAGAATAATCCAGGATCTTCATTTTATCTTGCGTGTGTAAAATCACATAACCCTTCCTTAAAGGTAGGATACACCATTTGCAGATATCGAAAAAATTTACTACCGAATTATTAAGAAATATCTTACTCATCTGAAAGTAAATAATGATTCTAGGCATCCAGCAAAATGATTGCGCTAGATATCCTGTAATTATTCTGGGAAAAAAAAATCGCGCAAAAACACAAATAACATAAGAATAACTGCTCGACGCCTGTTGAAAACAAACTCTGTTTTTCGTGCTTTTCTCGGCATTTATGACTGTAAAACTTCAGACAGGTCAGTTAAACGATATTTACTATAAAATACAACCTTCCAAATCCACCCATTCATGATAAATCAAGCATTTACCAATGGTGTATACTACCTTTAATGCTTATTAGTGAAATAGTGAAAAGTGGAAAATAATGTGAACTTACTTTAAACAATGTTGGTCTCTTCGGCTAGGTTGTACTATTTACAAAAAGTTACCGGTGACGTCATATATTGTTATAGCGCCCTCTAGCGGCAGGTTGAAAAATGTTTAAAATTATTAATCAGTTGATGTGTGCGGCGAAGTTTGCTGAAATCACTGTATAATTGATGTATATAATCAGCTTCATGCTAAGAACATGTTGAGGGGGAGGACATATTGATGATGTCACCAAACTGGAAGTTACATTGAAAAACCTTTAAACCTTAAACAAATTGCTGACAAATCAATCGCGATAGACCTGTGTAATCCAGATTTTTCTTTTAATTAGCAAAGTTAAAACAGTTTTCACGCTTTCTGTTAATGACTCCACGATGACGTCATCAAGTATTAAATTACAAGCAACCAATGATTTCTAGATTTAATCTTTGAAAATCAATATAAAATCAACTGTAATGACTCTGATTATATATAATATAATATAATATAATATAATAACCTGATATAATCTTGATTTTTGCTCTAAAGGTTAATGCAAAAGTACTTCTAGAACTTCCCTGTGTTTTTTGGCAAAAAGCAAACTTGGACATACAAATGTACCGTACCCTGCGGCACCCATGAAATTTCATCCTTCATGTCCTTGATTGCACAGCGCACGTATGTGTACATTGTATTGTGCATTATAACACAGGAAAAGGGGATTTTCTCACTACTGACATCCTAAGTACATGTACGTGTGCTCAAAGATACTAGAGAGAGGGAGATACATGTAGGACACTGGGTATCCATTTATATGGTGACCTGTGAAACAAACTGGGCCATGGAAAAAGGCGCCGCTTACGGCAGGTACAGGTACAGGTACCGTAGAAAAAACGCGCCTTTATCTACAATGTATGCAGAATCTACACGTGAATTATCCCATAGACTCTGTACATGTACATGATCTTTTGCACAAGTATACTTTTAACAGAAAACAAATTTGTATTTCCATAAAACTTAACCTAAGTGAAGACCCTATAGTGAACTCGTGTTTCGCAGACAGACGACGTGATGATGTCATCATGGGTCACGTGACATCGCCTCAAAGGCACATATTTCAAGAACTGTAAAGCCCGATTGGGTCATGATGACCTCATTATACGATTTTATATGAATAGTCTGCTTCCCAGACCAAACTATTTCTTATGAATGATTAGGTCCGGTAGCCGCCAATGTTGATTTCATCGAGATAAAATGGGTGCAAGCAAACTAGTCTGGTTTCCTAACCTGATAATTCTCCGGACGTCTAAAAACTGTTCTGTTTCATCTCAATGAAGGCAAGAAACCAGACTACCAAACCAGCACTAAACGTTTTGGTGTTGTTTTTTTTAGCATCTGAACACAAAACTATAAAAATAGGTCAGCTTCACAATATTAACTATAAATATTAACCCCTAATCCAACCATTTTCGAAAATTACAGCAAAAGCAAATGACGTACGGTACATTATACTACCCTTAACCAAGATAGCATTTTTTTTTGATTTGTGTATTTCTTTTTTTATAAATACATGTACCAGTTAATGCTCAAAAAAGTTTTAAAACAATGTTTTCTTGTTAGGAACATTTCCTCTCTCCCCTCATATGTTTTTGATGAGTGGTAGCCTTATCAGTAGAGGATTCATTACAGAAACTATTTCCATTCACATTCCAAATAGCTGGGGAAAAGTAATGAACACTAGCGAGGGATTATTTCAGAAGGCAAGGCACACTTTCCTACATTTTAAATAGAGCAACAATCAACAAAAATCAAATTTTAACAAACTTTGTCAAAGTTTACTTATTATTACGATACCTTTTCTTTGAACAATTGTGATTCAAACATGCATTATATTGTGACTGTCTGACTACCAGACACATAGTATAATCCAGTTCAGTATTCCAACTGCGCATGTGCAAGATTTCACGATTTGTCTTTTGAGAAAATGGTATGCGTGCAAAAGCATAGTGGGTTTCAGAAATCGTCATGTTCTGAAGTAACATTTTTCCAAAAAACATTTGCACATCGAAGGCATTTTCAGCTGTTCTAACTTTTGTTTCCATCGTCTTTTTAATTGCCCCCCCCCCAAAAAAAAAGTCACAGAATTTTTAAACGGTTATCATGCACTTCCCCTATAGCCTAGACTTGACTCAAGTCGTTATATACCCCACCCCCCAAAAAAAAGTTACACGTCACATCACGCGTTCCACTTCATTGCCATTTATTTAACAATGCACGCACAATGTGTACATTTGTACATGCATGGCATGCAGAGTATGTGATTTGATGCGTATACCGCTTGACCAATCAAAGTAACTAAACTTTGTAAACTCGTTCATTTTTTTCAGTAGGTGGGACAGGGAGGCTGGATAACAATCTACACAAGTTTTCAAAAAAGAGATTTTTTTTTTATTTTCAATGTTTAATTGTCTAAACAAAATGTTTTGAGTTTAAAATAAATAATGTACAACAAAATGGTTGTGGTTAACCTACCGGTATGGTTGTGGTTGACGTGTTGTGCCTACGCACAGCTGCTTGAAAATATTTCAACCCGCTTTTGCAATTTTAGTTTTTGCTCGTACGATGGGATGCGCGTGCATCTTGCATGAAACTTTGGTTGTGCTCCGAGCTGGGCAAATATGCAGACAACGCTGACTGTTAGCAATAATAGCAAAACAATATGCGCGCATTTTTAGAAATAAGACCGCTAATTACCTGATTATCTGCTACCCAAATTGGTAGCAGCCAATCACAGCAAGAATTAATCACCATAGACTTTATACAAACTCGCCCGTACGCGTATATTACGCCAGACAGATTGACCAAGTCTGGGTTGCTGCATCATACTGTTGGTCTAAATTTGACGCATAAAGGCGTACTTTATTATACTGTACAGACGTATCACAGATACATCTGGCTGGAGAATTGCATTAATTTACTTTTGGCACAGACCGAGCCGCAACCCAGACTTGAGCCAAGTCTACCCATAGCCTTGTGTGCATTTATCTGCTGCGTTCATCCCATCAGAAAAATTGACGAGTCTTGTTGTGCACTTTTCGCAGTTTGAATACTGAACTGGCTTATTCATGTTGTGGTAATATGTCCGTCTTGTTGTTACAAGTACAGGTTTGGAGAATTGGTAATTGTGTTGCGGTCTGCAAATGCCTTACGTTGAATCGCCTACATGTACACGTGGTACTAAAGGCTCTATCACTTGTGTCGTCTATTGTAACACGTACATTAACTTTAACATATACATTAATTAAAGTGGGTGTGCCCGTGCTTTTAAGAGGTAGCACCCTGATTTTGTTAATTTAATTGATCATTTTCTAGTTTTGAAAGTGTAACAGACTGTGGCGTTGTTTACCAATGCCCCGTTTGCTTGCGGGTATGTACGATAAATGTATGTATGTGGGCATTTCCACACTAATGGGGTATATTTGGCATGTTGAATTAGAAGGTTTAATAAAAAAAACCAGAAAACATTAAAATATCCTTGAAATGTATGTTATGTTTTAAAATAATATAAATAGATAGTAAACACAATTTATTTTAATTCCATACAATTTAAAGGTAATTTTTGAATACAAAACTTGTTTGTCCATGGCACTTTTTGATTGAAATTTGTGACAAAAAAATGAGCACTAAATTACTGGTGTAAAAATCGGTGATTTCATCCATTATCCCAATTTTCATGTTTGGTTATTCTATAAACGTATTTTACTTAATGTTCTTCATCTATGTTTGTTTCGTTCAGATTTCTTGATTTGTTGGTGTATTGGTTTGTTTGTGTGTACTACGTACGTAACATCGTCTGTCCACTATGTTACGTACGTTCCCAGAGCTATTAAAAAAAAAAAAAAATTGTTCATGGATAAATGGTGAACAGTTTGATTGAACAGGCTATAAAATCATATTTGTTGCGTTTTGTTTAATTTTAACTTGATATTCGTTCGTTAAAATTGATTACAGCTGCAGTTGTTTAGAATCTGTCCACCTTTTTCTACGTACGTAACATCGATAAAAGACCCATTTTTTTTCCGTGCGCATTCCGATTACGATCTCCAGATTTTCTACGTTGTTTATTTGAGCATGCGCATTAAAAATAACATTGTGAAAAGCCGCCATTGTTGTCTAGGAGGCTTACAGCGGAGCTGGTCGTCAATCTGTCCTGATTGTTACGTACGTAGTATACGTTACGTACGTTCCCTTTATTTTTCATTTTAACCAGAAATTGTTCTCATGTAACCCTTTATAGGTCTAGGGTACTTAGAACACGCAATATGCCTTGTTTCTGTTGCAAAACTGAGCTGATTGGCGTTGATATTAAACCTCGACTGCGTTTTGTTTCCTGAAGACAGAACACGATGTCTATATTGTATATCGTACGAACAAAGACAGATGTTTCCGTGCTGCACTTCGGGTTTGCCTGGTTTCTTACGAAGTTGTTATCACGTTTATAAACAACGTTCGTGATGTCTTTAATAGGTTTTCAATCAAATATCTTCATTTTATAGCCCACTGTTTTATGAAAAGTGTGGTTTCTCAACATGCCCGTAGTCGTACGTAACGCAGACAGAACTATGGCGGAACAAGTTTGCGCAGGCGCGTCATGCAAAGCTCGTCGGACCGAACAACAAAGGGAACTAGCAGAGCGCCCTCTGTTGTTTGGTGTGACGAGCTGTGCACGCCTGCGCAGACTTGTCCCGCCATATTGTTTTGTGTTTATCGCAAATTTTTTAAAAACTTTAAAAATGTTAAAATATCGTTTTAAAACGGAATTTTAGAACAAACAGAGACACTGTTCTCTCAATTATGACACAGATTGAGCAGTGTGTGATGGTAAAGTGTCTTGGTAACACGATATATGTTTAAAGTTAACATTATAATTATCGTTTTTTCGTACGAACGAACCCCTTCTCAGAGGGACTACCCAGCATTGTTTGGGGATAGCTACATGTAGTACGAAGAAGGTAGGAACAGGCCAGGGGCTGAAGGAAACATTTGGACAGTCCTAGTTTATCTTTTTGGGAAGTTATTTTTAATCATAACAAATACAATCTGTTTGAAAAAACGGTTGTGAACATCCACAGTGACAATTCCGTCTTTGTTACGTACGTAACCTCATTAAGTATTGCAGCATAACTATTTTCCAGTTATTTGTAGTTACTAAAGCAAGACAGCCAAAATGAAGGTTTGCTGTGTCAATACTAACACATAGACTGTGACTGCTTAAATGATGTTTTCACAAGAATTTGTCTCTGGCTTTGTCCTCTACAAGATTAGTTTTTATGTCCTTGAAAACTAGAAATTGCCTGTCACCAGACTTGCCCCAATAAACGTTTCTTGTTGAGACCTTTCATTTTAAAGTTGTGTTTGAACCTTATTAATTAAGTGAAATTAATATGTTTAACTCCCAACTACACAAATTTAGCTCTTTTAATTAGGTCTGATTTGATCAATTTTCTGTCCACGTTACGTACGTAACCAATCAATGAGAGTCAACTTTCCACGCCTGTAAAATGATGGTCGAAGGTGGAATTATCAAATTGTTTTAACCACGCATTCTGGGCTTTCCGGGGAGCAGAAAAACAGCAAAATATATAATTAATCAGAAACTTCAATTTTATACCTCTCTGTCACACAAATGTACCCCATTAGTGTGGAATTGCCCATGTATACGACTCGCGCCGTGCATGCGGTCGAAACAGCGTATAGGCTCCCACGAATTAGGAGCGAGACACTCCTAAAATTTTCTAAATTAGAATTTATTTAATTAATTACTCGCCGTTGTATGATTTTTTTTATATTTGTTTATTTTGTGTGCGATTTCTTATTAGGAAGCTCATAACAAATACAATGCTACGAAATTATCAATTCACTTTAACAATCTATTTTCAGTGTGCAACCCCCTAAAAGCACGGACACACCAACTTAATGGAAACACAAGTACATGTACATGTGGTAAAGTCTGTCCACACTAAATGATACATTTGTGTGATATTTATAATAAATTTCTAACTGTAAAATGTTGTCCTTATTTTTTGCACATATTTTTCCTCTATATGCTTGTTAGTCCGGAAAGAAAAACAAATAACAAGGGCGGATAGGTGGGGGGGAAGCATCTTGTCCCTTCTCGTTTCTTTTCTTTTTGAAAAAAAAAAGAATAAGAAAAAAGCTAGAGAGGGAGAGATACTCAAAAAGTTCGGCAACTTGCATTCACCGTTAGCTGCTTGGTACCGTACATTTCACGTCCCCCTCCCCCCCCCCCCCCCCCCCCTGCCACTTCCTAATGACAAATTATGGATCCGCAGCTGTACTTGAAACTTCATTTGTATTAGTGAACATTACAACCTATGGCATTTAGCAATTGATTGGGCCCTATTTACATACATACATGTACGAGCACATCTGGGCCTAATTTCATAAAACATGTAAGCACACAAATTTGCTTAGCATGAAAATTCTTCCTTGATAAAAAAAACAAGGTTTCAAATGAAATATTCAGGTGAGGTTTATCGTTTGTGACTGATATTCAGCTGGTTTTTGCTTAGCCTGAAAAGCACATATGGAGTTTTGGCTGGTAACCTATTTTTACTTAGCAAAACTATTTTTGTGCTAAGCAAATTTGTGTGCTTGGATGTTTTATGAAATTGACCTCTGGTTGCAACCAGATCTGTGTAGTCTATTCTCCAGCTGTTTTTAAGCCACTTCTTTGATACATGGCGACTTTATAAAACGTCACACCTTCCAACATTCGTTGCCCAAAATCGGAAGACAAAACAAACAAAAACAAAAATAGATCGGCGTCGCATGCAGTTTGACTTGAGTGATCTTCCCATCATTCCGTCTTGGCGGTCGTGGCCGTGCTAGTCTCTTTGTCAGCCTTTTGCAGGCTGTTCCCCGTGGCAAAGTGCATGATTGCCTTGTCAAAAACCATGGCGATGACCGTTGTGAACAAGACTAGAGAGGCTATCATGACCATAGTGAGTGCCGACAGCTTGGACATGCCCTGTTGGATGAAAAGGGGGAAAAACTAAGAGGAATCTGGAATCGGTTTTTTTTATCACAATTCTCCAAGGTGTTGGAGACGCACATCAAATTAAAGCTTGTTTCATCATCTTTCATTTTTGGTTAAATTTTTGTTGGGGTGAATCCAATAACTATTGGGAGTCATTTTCATCTGAAGATTATCACCCCTAAAAGTAGTGGTGAAGCCCATCGCAATCTTGAACAATGTTGCCTACATGTACAATAAATTGCAAAACAAAACCATGCGATACAAAAAACATACATTCACTAGTGTTCATGAAATACAGTGGAACGCCGCTATACCGAACACAGTCTTTGGCTCCCGATTTTTGTGTACAAATTGTATACCAAACATTGTTGAAAATTTGCCAATGGATATAAATCCACTGTGTATATTAAATGCTATGTAGGCCATGTTTCATTCCCGAACGTCAAACGGTTGGTGCTTTATTTCAAAGAGTGAAGGGTGGTTATTATTTCCCCAATGAATACAATGTAGAATTGAATAACCAAATCGCTGCTTTAGAATTTTGTGTGATTAATTAAAAATTTGGTGTGATGAATTAAAAAGGGCGCACTTGAACTGTTAAAAGGACAGATGCCGTCTTGAAAATCGCTATACCGAACTATCGATATATCGAACGATCGATCTACCGAACGATCGATATGTACCGAACAAATTCTGTGGATCCTGTGATGTTTGTCATAGCGGCGTTTGTCATCACTGTATAGGATGATTTGCCTACGCCAGATATTTAGTTGTTGTTTTTACATGTTCAGATTGGTTTTGGTTGTTCAGGTTGGTTTTATTTCTGAATTTTTGTCGGGTCGGGTTCAACCCCACTCGATGCACATCTTTTTCGCAGACTGTATACCGGTACGTACCGTCGCAGCAACGGTGAACAGAACAATGATGGTTGCCAGCAAGACTTTGGTAGCTAGTCTTTGATCTGCCATGGTGAAAACAGTGCTTCAAGACTATAGCTGATGATCTCAAGAATGCTCTCACCAGGACTGTCTCATTTAGATTCTGAAAAAGAGGAGAGAATGAGATCGATAAGAAGTATATGGTATTCATTTAAAGGGATCGTATACGTTTGGTAATTGGAACCCACTGTTTCAATCCTATATAGTTATAGATATATACCATAAAACTAACCAGTAAAAAGTGGTAACGATTTTGAGATATTGCCGAAAATATGGAGCGGTTACTGTATGTCCATGCAGGAAAAATAATCTGCATTGGAATACACAATCTGAGAAACGTCACTGCAGTAGTGCTTCTCAGATTAAAATTTTGGGGGATAAAAAGTAAAATCTTTTTTCATAACCGCAGTACTTCAAAGTGAAAAGTTTCTAACAATGCATTATACTATCCAAAGCTGCTGTACTTCTTACCAAGAAAGTTTGTATTGCCATTAATTTTTGGAGTAATTACGAAACGTATTCAATCCCTTTAATCCACTGTGTAGGATTGACATGGACGATTTCTCAGATGCTTAGAATAAGCCAGCTCAGTGTAACAACTGCGCATGTGCACAACAAGATATGACAATGTTTCTGTTAGGATAATAATATAATAATAATATTAATGTAGTGTTTATATACAGTAGCGCTTTATGTACATGTATACAAGGCGTCATAGTGCTTCACGTATCATTATTATCCCTGCTCATTGGGCCCATGAAACATTTTAAATACCATCTCAGCTCCCTGGGGAGTGTACAGCTCAATGCTGCCATTTCGGCGCAAAGCAGCTAAATCAACCACAATAACCATCTCTGCCCTCACAGGTACCCATTTACAGGATATCTAGAGCTTTTGCTGGATGCCTAGAATCATTATTTACTTTCAAATAAGTAAGATGTTTTTTAATAACTTGGTAGTAAATATTGTTGATATCTGCAAATGGTGTATCCTACCTTTAAAACACTTCTTCTTTTATTATGTTACATGTAGTTCAGAATCTGATGATCTCTTTAAATTTGCTGGTATCCACTATGGTTTTGAACGCATACATGATGAAATGTTTTTCTAGAAAGACAAATTGTCAAATCTTCATGTGCACATGTGCAGTTAAAATTACCGAACTGGTTTATTGTTCTGTATGAGCCTGGATGCGTATATATTTTTTCTAAGGTGGTTATTGGGATAATTATTATAAATGGGCGGCTCTAAATCCCTCGCATCATGATTATTCAGTAGTTTTAACAATGACGCTAATGCATTGTTATTGTTCATTCAACTAGTTGCACGTACCCCAAAGGCACATTAAAGCACTTTGAAAAACGGCTTCTGTTGACCTCTCATGGTAGCTTATGGTTGGATGTTCAACTGGGGTTCAAATTTGGTCTCTGCTCATTTTTCATTGACTATTTTTGGTTTCCAAGTTTTTTGTTGGAGTGAGTTTAAAAGGATTGTATACGTTTGGTAATTACTCCAAAAAAAATGGGCAATAAAAACTTACTTGGTAAGAAGTACAGCAGCTTTGGATAGTATAATGCATTTTTAGAAACTTTTCACTTCGAAGTACTGCGGTTATGGAAAAAGATATCACTTTTTATCCCAAAATTTTTGAATCAGAGAGCGTTTTAATACTGCAGTGACGTTTCTCAGATTGTGTATTCCAATGCAGATTATTTTTCCTGCGTGGACATAACCGCTCCAGATTTTCGGCAAAATATCTCAAAATCGCTACCACCTTTTGAAATAAAATTTGTACAGGTTAGTTTTATTGTATACATCTATAACTACATGTATATAGGATTGAAACAAACAGTGGGTTCCAATTACCAAACGTATAGGATCCCTTAAGTTTAAGGGCAAGTAAGGATCTGAGAACCTAAAGCCCTGTTCGCACTGGACTTAATTTGGGCAAACTAACCGAGCCAATGGGTAACTTACCCATTTCAAGTCCAGTGCGAACAGCCTGGGTAACTTTCCTCACAGGTAACTTACCCACGCTGCGTGGGTAGTTTAACCGAGCCAAAGGTGCCTAGGAAGATTGACCAGGTCAGTTTAACCGAGCCAGAAAATCCAGTGCGGACGCAACGTCTCGGTTAAATCTTCCATCACCCGGTGATGGAAGATTTAATGTTGAGAGCTAGCGTCGGGAACAGACGATCCGGTCGTGAAGTTGCGGTCATAGGTCACGCAGGGCGCCCTCTTTATTGTTTTGGAGCCAGCTCGGTTAGTTTACCCATGGTCTCGGCAATTCTACCCGCGTCAATTAAATCCAAGTGCGGACGGTGGGAAGATTAAGTCAAGGAGAATGGACGAGGAACTGTAGATTCGTGCAAATAATGGACGAGGCGAAGCCGAGTCCATTGTTGCACGAATGAATCTACAGTTCCGAGTCTATTCTCCGACTTAATCTATTTTTTGTTAACAACAAAAGTTTGTTCAAATAAGATTCCTGGCTTACCGCAATCCCCACGTTTGTGAATAAGCGTGGATTGGTAAAGTTACTCATGCGTACATGTATATTTAGTCGATGTACATGTACAACAAATGGAAGGTATCAATAGTTCGGTTCGTGTCTCCCTGAGGTGGCACCTCACAACAAAAACTGTCGATTCGTTACGAATCCACAGATAGGTGTCGATTCGTCACGAATCGACAGTTTGCTGTAGATTCGTAAAAATAATCTACACTTTTAACAATAGATGACGTCAAAGAAATAGATTAACCCATCGGAATGTTACCCGGCGTCATGGTAAAGTTACCCAAAATGTTTATCCAGTGCGAACACGGCTTTAGTGTCTTCCACTCCGTGTGGTGTAGATACGCCCATTTATGTTAAGTGGCCTCATTCGTCCTGGGGAAATATTACGCAGCCTGGACTTTGAATGATCCAGTTGTATGCTATAAACACTGACAACACCCTTATACACTAATAACAAATTGTTTCGGCTGATGTAGAGAGCTTCCCATTTCAAAGTGGCATTCAAGCGTTGCTCTGAGCCAAACCATATTGGAGCAAATAAAGTTCGACTGAAATAAGGTTTTTGTTTCGGACGAGTAAGCTCATGTCTGTTGGCTACATTCTTGGATCACGCCAAACAGCTTAGTCACTCGTATCTGTTGCAAATCTCTGGTTACTCGATCGATCTGAAATGACATAATTTGCCTAGTATACAAATTGACATGCGTGGAATGCGTATGAATGAACCTTTGATGGGGTATACCTCTCCAACAACAAAATATTGTTATCAAAATTTAATTTCAATAATTTGTTTGCAGTGGAGCGTGTATACAGTGGAATTACAATGGCCTAGTGGTCTTGAGCATTGAATTTGTGGTCTGCGGGTAGTTCTGCTGGATGTAGGTTCAAGCCCAGCCTGGGATATGACACTGTGGTGTATAAAGTTATCCATCCCAACATTATTCATAATGTGAAGAGATCAGATTGTCTTGTTTCTGTGTGAGCTGTGAGGAGCTGACTCTTAGGCCTTGTAATGGGCGATTTGCATAAATAAAACAATATAAAGGTATACTGGTGATAATTCTAATGACCCATACATGTGTCTGCAAACATGCAAACTTTACTAATTTCTGTGGTCGCAATACCCAGAGCTAGAAATTACCTTCCTACTGGGGCCTGGCTGGACAGTTTTCATAGCAATAACTCACTGCTCATAACTTCATAATAGCACCCCACTGGCGCAAAAATGTCTGGCTACACAAACAGGACACGCTGGAATGTGACATACAGAGCAGCTACTAGTAGGGATGATATTGTGCAGTGTCACTGGAACATTTTATTGGATGGTTATCTTCTTTTTTTCACAGGACCAACATATTGGATAATTGTGAGGCGTTCTGGCAAATTGAGACAGAACTGGGCAGACGTTAATATGAGGGTTTGCGGGTGTTAGGAAAGAGAATACAATTCTCCTCTATAGTACTGTTTGTTGCCCTTTAATCAGACATTCCCTTGACAAGTTTATGGCTGTTTAATTTAAAGTTTGCAGACAATTCAAGCAGTGAAATACTGAAAAAAAGGTCCTTAAATGTTCAATTTGGTATTTGTGATAATGAAAGATGCCAATAAATGTTCTTCCCTAAAAAACCTTTATTCCACATATTTTATACTGTTACTTTAAACACAGTAGACATACATATAATTATCAAAGATTACAAATATGACTGAATCTAGAAATGGGGGGAAACATTTCTAATTTTAGGGTTACTTTTTTTTTCTGGCATTTTTGTCTACTTCATTTTGTGCCCAGTTCTGTCTCATTTTGCTAGAACACTTCACAGTTTCCAGGGTGTAAATGCACCGGTACTGGGTATGAATTACTGTGATTGCCTTTTTAACGGATGCAATATACTCAGGAGTTTCTAGCTAAACTAACAATAGTGATGTACAATGTATGTAGACACCATAGTACAATAATTTGGTATGATTGTAACTGAGGATCTCTACTAGACAAGCTTTACTTTTTAGGGATCCCCTTCCACATATTTTGTATACATACCCTCTGGTCGTCTTAAAAAAAAAAAAAAATTGACAAAAAAAGGAAGTAAAGTAAAAGGTGAAGAATGTGCAATTGGGTTTTGTACAGCGTACACGTATGTACATGATGTATGTATGTATGCTGTGTCAGACCTACCGGTAATAGGACTTCCAATCCCCCGAGTAAAGTTATGGTGCCAGTGTTCTATGTAAAGCGGAAGCCAATGTTACATTCAGATATCATACGTTTTCTGACTACAGTCGACTCCTAAATACTGGTTACAACCACTGTTAATTATATACAAAATCTGGATACATACCGGTACATGCACTACATGTACAGGGGATCGCTGATATTAAAAATTTGGTCCCAACAGATCAATAATATTGATGCACATGTTTGTGCATAAAAGGGTAGTAAAAATACTGAGCTAGCAACCATCTGGGCAACATGTGAATGCGACATTCAATGAGGTACATAATACCTCAATGGCTAGATGCCTGCTTTGTAAAATATAGAGCTGAAATAATTCATGTTGCTCTGCATTACATGCAAGAAGACGAATTATAAATTGGATCAAATGTGGAAGTTATATGAAGGTGTTATTAAATCTGTGTTAATTTGTGGTTTCGGTTTTTTTTTCCTTTGGGAACTAAGTTGGGGTTTTTTTCGAAATGGGAAAAAAGACCAGGTTAAAAGAAAACATTTTTAAAGTATGCGGTCATATTGCAGTTTTTTAACCAGGGGCCAATTTCACGGAGCTGCTTATCACCAAAATGTGCTTAGCATGAACATTTGTCCTTGACAAAAAAATGGGTTACAGACCAAATTTGTACGTGATGTACACATTTTCCCGACATTCAAAAAAGTTGTCGAATAAACACGTCACGGGCAAGGACGGAAATATCTGTCAGGGACCAGCTCGCAGCTCAGTAGCGAGGCCAATAATATGAGGGTATGATACCCACAGATGCTGGCCTGAACCCGTCTTGGATCGGTCAATGTCAAAATAATCATGATGCAAACTGGTAAAAAGAATTTTGTATACCGGTACATCATAAAAGCAATTATGGAAATTTACACCATGAAAGCATGTATGGAATTTGATAATAATGCAAGCTTCAGTGATAAATGGAATTTCGGTAAGAGAATATAGACATGCCCATATTTTACCATCACTTCAGAAATATTATATTTTTGTGAGTTGGGGTAGGAGAGCTAGACAAACTAATGTAAATTCGGCGTACCTTCATGCAAGACAAATAACTGCCAACAAGACAACTTCTTACCGGTTGTTAAAAACAGTCGTTTGCTTTTGTTGCTATTGTTCTAGTAATCACAACTTCGGCTTATCGTATACTGCAGTTCCTTTCCAACTTCTCTTAGACACACACAAAACTGAACACGTACAACCAACGAAGTGTTATTGATACAATATCACATCATCATGTTGATATAAAATTCCAGATAGTACAGTTACAGTACATGTACGTGCTCCCAGGCAGAGTCCAGCGCTATAAATCCTCCACAAGATAGCAAATCCAGAGAAGACACTGATAAGACGCAGCAGCAATCCTCATCCACACTCTCTGGTACTATAGCCTTGTGTGGTATGGTAAACACATGTACTAATTTCCTGTGCATCCCCAACCCCTTTTGACTTTTTTTCTCTAGGGTTTTTAAAGGTAGGATATACTATTTGCAGATATTGAAAAAATTTACTACCGAATTATTAGGAAATATCTTACTTATATCAAACTAAATTTTGATTCTAGGCTTCCAACAAAATGACCGCCCTAGATATAATGTAATTATTCTGAAAAATTGAATTTTTTTGCAAAAACAAGAACAACTACCTGATGTCGGTTGAAAACGAACGCCGTTTTTCTAGCTGTTTTCTCGGCATTCATGATTTTAAAACTTCGACCAGATAAGTTAAATGATATTTACTATAGAATGCAACCCCCAAATCAACCCATTCATGATAATTCAAGCAATTACCAATGGTGTATCCTACCTTTAACCAGTTCGCGCCGGAGGACGTATATACACGCAGTTTTCCCAAGATTTAAAACATATGACGCATAAACACGTTACAAGCAAGGCCGGAAATGTCTGTCAGCAGCGAGCAAAACCGGAAATGTCATGGGTGTGGTTCCCGGCACAATCGGCCTGAACCTGCCTCGTATCGAGTTTCGTTTAAAAATAATCCCGCGCCTCGGCTCGGTGAATGTTACAATAATCCCGGCGCGAACAGGTTAAAGGGGCAGTATACCTTTTGCAACTATCCAAAAAGTAACCAACCAAATTATTATTCAAAACTTACTTGATGTAAAATACATTTATGACTCTATTAAAACTCCCTGTAAAATTATTCCTTGAAAGAAACAAAAAATAAAGTCCCAAAATAATTATCAGAGATGCATTTTTTGAAATTTACATTAGAAAATGGTTTGAAAACGAAAATCTTAGAATGTTGTTTTCTCGGCATATACAGCATTCACAGAGCTAACATTTTGCTAAGTTAGTTTTCAAGCACCATTCTTTAGATTTTGAGAACTAACATTTTGCTAAGTTAGTTTTCAAGCACCATTCTTTAGATTTTGAGAACTAACATTTTGCTAAGTTAGTTTTCAAGCACCATTCTTTAGATTTTGAGAACTAACATTTTGCTAAGTTAGTTTTCAAGCACCATTCTTTAGATTTTGAGAACTAACATTTTGCTAGGTTAGTTTTCAAGCACCATTATTTAGATTTTGAGAACTAACATTTTGCTAAGTTAGTTTTCAAGCACCATTCTTTAGATTTTAAGAACTAACATTTTGCTAGGTTAGTTTTCAAGCACCATTCTTTAGATTTTGAGAACTAACATTTTGCTAAGTTAGTTTTCAAGCACCATTCTTTAGATTTTGAGAACTAACATTTTGCTAAGTTAGTTTTCAAGCACCATTCTTCAGAATTTGAGAACTAACATTTTGCTAAGTTAGTTTTCAAGCACCATTCTTTAGATTTTGAGAACTAACATTTTGCTAAGTTAGTTTTCAAGCACCATTCTTTAGATTTTGAGAACTAACATTTTGCTAGGTTAGTTTTCAAGCACCATTATTTAGATTTTGAGAACTAACATTTTGCTAAGTTAGTTTTCAAGCACCATTCTTTAGATTTTAAGAACTAACATTTTGCTAGGTTAGTTTTCAAGCACCATTCTTTAGATTTTGAGAACTAACATTTTGCTAAGTTAGTTTTCAAGCACCATTCTTTAGATTTTGAGAACTAACATTTTGCTAAGTTAGTTTTCAAGCACCATTCTTCAGAATTTGAGAACTAACATTTTGCTAAGTTAGTTTTCAAGCACCATTCTTTAGATTTTGAGAACTTTTGCTGCTTCAAACGATAAAAATGCACAACTGACAAATGGTCTACTATAACTTTAAGGAGGAGGGGAAGGAGTGATTCTATATTTAAACTCATTCCTTAGGTACATGTAGTCTGCTTATTTACTGCCAGCCAATCTGATTGGCTAACACTCTAGTGGCACTGACATTGCAGAGTGTGGCAATAGACATGCCTGGGGTATTACTAAAAGCCTATTGCACATTGTACATTTATGCTGACTGGTTTTGGGTTTAGTCCATCCCTGGCATTCAGTCAAGTTGAGTTGCAACAACATTCCTAGAATTTGTGGCCTCCATTTACATCTAAGTGTAGACTGGTTGTCTTAATTGGAATTTGCTGAATAAACCCAATTATGGGGCCTAGATATATTTAAATGTTTGAATTATTTGAAGAAAAAAAATGTTTATTTTTAAGTTTATTTAGCTTGTTAATTAAGGCATGCAGACGTTTTTGTTTGGTTTGTTGTTTTTGTTTCTTTAAAGAATTTTTTTTTTTTTTTTTTAACATTTAACAAAAATTGTTCTCAACTTTAATAATACATATTAAATGTATACATACAATTATAGTGAATACCTGACAAATTATTAATTGCATTATCTCAATTAGCTGATTAACAAAACTAAATTGGTAAGTCTTGACAAACGTGTAGGACATTATATCAAGCCCCTAATGTTTTATAATTTGATTTGTTGGTTGACTGACCAAATTAAACGATTCATTAACTAATCAATTCATAGATTCATAATTAATAAGTAATCAAAGTTCTTTGCATACAATGTAGATGTTTACATGTATCTTCAAATCATTCTTCCAGTTAAGTATTTGATAAACATAAATATTTATGCCATGATTAGCATTAATAATGGTTGGCCGTTTTAAAAGTACTTTAATAACCGGCTCACGAGCCTGGACGAGTTAATACCCGAGTCGAAGGCAAGGATATTAACAATGTTCAGGCCCATGAGCCGGTTTTAAACATACATTTAAAACCGGCCAACCACATATTTAAATATTCCCATTTATACCTTTCGGGTAAAAGACATCAATTTTATTTTTACAATTATACTTCAATAACTTCATAATTTGTGAAACACCCCTCTAGCTATAATATGAAATGTTCCTCGAACATACTCGCTCATGTGATCGGTTCGGGAGATGTAACTTCTAATATGGACATTGGTGCGCGCGCCCTGCGTGATGTTAGGTGGAACGCAAGCTGCCCTTACAGCCTGAATAAAGGACTCTAATACGGACTCGTTTGCCTTGTGAGGTTTCAACAAAGTGTAAGGCGAAAAAGTGTTTAAAGGTAGGATACACCATTTGCAAATATCGACAAAATTTACTACCAAATTATTAAGAAATATCTTACTCATCTAAAAATAAATAATGATTCTAGGCATCCAGCAAAATGATTGCACTAGATATCCTGTAATTATTCTGAAAAATTAAATTCTATAAAGAAAAATATTAGTGATCATCGGACGGCGATCACGAAAAAACATAAATAACATAAAAATGAACTGCTCGACGCCGGTTGAAAACAAACGCTGTTTTTCGTACTTTTCTCAGCATCCATTATTGTAAAACTTCGGACAGGTTAGTTAAACAATATTTACTATAAAATACAACCCCTAAAATCCACCCATTCATTATAATTCAAGCAATTGCCAATGGTGTATCCTACCTTTAAAACTGGCCCCCAGGTTTCATCATCAAGTTAAAACCGGCCATGTGATGGGCTCTCGACCAATAGAAATGAGTAAACTGTGGTATTTATGAATCAGTATTTTTGTCACGCCATCTCTGGCACAGACACTGGAACCTACATGTATACCAGAAAATGGAACAATTCATTAGAAATCTAGACAATAAACTTGAATGCATGTATTCCACTGGTTGCATACACTGGTTGCATACACTGGACCACATTGTACAATGTACACTGTGCAGTGTGCAAGGATAATCTGATATCATTAGTCATTGGGGGTCGTATCGAAAGTTCGACGCCCCATAAGTCGGCTGCCTCATAAGTCCGACACCTTTTAAGTCGGACATCGGAGAAACGAGGCGTCGGACCTTTACAAAGAAAGGTTCATTTGTCTTACAAGGCAAGAACGAGTTTAATTAGAAATCTATTATAAATGCCTGCCTGTTTTTCCCTGGTGTTGAAGGACGTACTTGAGAACAACCTTCATTTTCCAGGACTTGATAAATCTACTCGAACTCCAGTAGGTTTTATCAGTGGCGGTGATCCCGTGGGTGGGTGTGTGTTTGGGTTGGGAAAACACGTGTGGGACATCTCTTATGTGAATGTGTAATCTCTAACTCTAACACTGTCATGGTGGCGCTAACTTTATGACATTTTACGCAATGTTTGTATGCATTAATAACGGCATTAATAAGAGGTGTCGAACTTATGGACAGAGATAAAGGTACATTTGATTTTCGGACCTAGGGGACGTCGGAACTATAATGCGTCGGACCTATGGGATGTCGGAACTACCGGTATGAGGCGTCGGACCTATGAGGTGTTGGACCTATGAGGCGTCAGACTTATGGGCAGAGTTGTATTCGAGTCCCTGCAAGTCCTTTCACAAGTCCTTTCACAAGTCCTTTCACAAGTCCAGTCACAAGTCCAGTCATAAAGCCAGTCATAAGTAACTGGTTGAACAATGACAAAGAAAATGCTTTTGTCAAAGCTTATGTAAATAGCTTGTGATTTGAATTGGAACTAGGGGACTTGTGATTGACTTACAGGGACTTGTGATGGACTTGACTACATCCCTGCTTATGGGCCTTTATTTGATTGTGGGATGATATGTTGTCGGGCTAATGAATCGTCGGACTTACAAGCGGATCCCGGTGATTGAGTTGTCAGAGCTTGTTTGACCAAGAAATGTCAGTGTTTAGTTTAGATTAATGTGAACCCCAACTCCTTTTGGTGATTTACTAGGAACCTACATGTATATCTTTCTCATCCTTGCAAATCTCAACAGCTGGGCTCCACCAAACCCTTGTGTTGTAGTTTGGCTGGATGGGTATCGTTAGGGTTAATTAAGACAGAGTTTAGCTATCTGACATTGTCTGATACTTTAACCCTCTTATATACCGTGCAGTTACCATAGAGCTGTCGGACCTTTCAAAACCTTTCAAGTTTCCTGGACTAAAGGGTTTTGAAAGGTGAGAAAGCTGTCTGACAAAATAAACCTATGAAAGATTTTGAAAGGTAAAACAACTCTCTGAACAAACTGGTGTGAGGTTTTGGAAAGTCTGGCCGTTTTCTGATAGACTTCCCATACCTTTATCATAGGGGCATACCATACCAAATAAAAGTTGAAATGTTTTGAAATGTTTAGCTGTTTTCTGTGAGAGATATTCTATATAATATGCTGGGGAGTAATTCTACCTTTCAAAACATTTCAAAAGGTTTTGAAAGGTCAAACCATGTATGCATAGCAACTGTACTGATATTTGGTTGAGCAATAGCTCTACCTTTCATTTTCTTTCGCAAGGTTTTGGAAGGTCTGGCCGTTTTCTGATAGACTTCCCATACCTTTATCATAGGGTATACCATAGCCCAGTTTTTCTACCTTTCAATTCCTTTCCAAAGGTACATGTATTGAAAGGTGTGGTAGTGCAGTAGCAACAAATTCTGGAGCGTTTTGAAAGGTTCATACTTTTTTATATCCATTTTGCCCAGTAAGCAGATTTTGAAAGGTTTTGAAAGGTAAAACCATAGGAGGGTTAAGCTATTCTAACTCTCAAAAACAATGAGAACAAGGATGGTTATCGGACCACGTGTTTCGCCCACTTTCGCAATTACCCTAGTATTTTACAATTTGACCTCAAATGACCTTTGCCCTCAGTATGTGACCTTTAAAATTACCATCACGTGACAATTTTCATATTGCATTTATGACCTAACTTTTATTACAATTAGACTTCAAGTTTTCCAATGAGACCAATTTTCAATTCCGGCCTTTTTAAAAACTTGACCTCAAATGACCTTTGACCTCAGCACCTTTGACATGACCATCATAATAGTTATGTTATTGATAGTGCATCTATGAACCAAGTCTAATTGAAATTGGACTTTAACTGATTTGCATATAAGACAAATTTTTCGAATGACACCGGCCTTGATACTACATACAGAAATAGTGATCACATACATGTAGTCTCTTTCTGAACTTCGTTCAGGCGAGACGAAAATACCGGTAAGTCTACAAATCTGCATTTTTCTGTTTCAATACTTATATGCAAATTTACTCACTTCATTACTTGATTAGACTTGACCGGTCAGTTAAGCATCAGATCCAAATACTTCCCAAGAAAGTGGCAAAACCTGAGTATGCAAAAAAAAATTGCTCACAAACTTTGCAAACAATCTGCAGTGAGCAATCCTGGTGCAGACCCATCAGGAGGTCAAACCAATATTGTGAAGTCATTGAAAGATTCTAAAATGCTCCAATATCCATCGGACCCGGAGGTTTAAAAATATCCCAACAAAAGGTTGTGACATTTAACAAATTATAATGCCCTGGTTATTTAGTTCTGAATGTGTGTGTGAAAGAAACACATGCCCATGTTTGCACTGTCCACATGCATTATGGTATATTCAGTTTGGTTGATAGTGATTGTTTGTCATTGATGACATTTTTTTGTTCAGTTATCTTTTTTTTTCATATTTGGTGTGGGCTTTTTGTAGGTCACAAATGTTTGAGTATAGTCTGGGTCCCCAGAACTATGAATGGATTCTATTGAACTGAACTGTTTAATGTTTAATGTTTGAGCACTTTGGGGAAAAATAGATTGGACGGTGCAAGTGTACTTCTGTTGCGAAGTTTACATGCATGGTGAAACACTAGAATGTTTTATAAGTTGATAGAAATGCTGAAAGTACAGTTATTATGGACTTGTATGTAGTCACCATGATTCTTGATGAAAAGTTGAGTAGTTTTATCTTTGTGCTGTCTTTAGTGCCTTCTTTGTGAGATCATTTCACAAAACGCTAAGACGCGTCTCAAGAAGAGTAACTCATCTCATGGAGCTACCTCCATGCTCAGCCTAACTCGCGACTCGTCCTAGGATCAATTTCACCATACCGTAGTTACGACTTCCCTAGCAACGCGGCTGAAATCGTCTTAACTTAAGATTGGTCCGAGGGTCATCTTATTTAAATTGTTATCATCTGAAAATCAGTTATGGTTTCGTGAAAGAAACAGATTATGTGTATATAGTTTTAACATTTACTTATACATCAACAACTACATTTGAAACCCATTGTGTAGTTTTCTGGGGAAAGTTTTTGGAAGTTGATTTGTGCGTTTCCTCTAGCCGTAAAAACATGAAACAGCCATCGTTCTTACGGTTTGAGTGAAATCGATCTTAGGACACGTCTCAGCCAAGATCGATCTTTGAGCAGCAATTTGTACCAAGTCCTAAGATTTGTCCTAAGGCCCCAGGGCTCGAATTCTCTGCCCTGCAGATTGTGTGAGGAATTGATTAAATAATTGATTGCTTGAAACACGCAACACACAGATTGTTCTTATTTGTAACATCAATTTATATACATGTATATAACCAACTGGATTATACTTTTAGAATAGTATGGCTTAGAGGTTTAATATATTTAAAAGAACCCCCTTCACTAATCCTGAGCCACGCAGCGCTTTTACACCAATACTTAAATCTGTATCCCAGTGGAGACATCTCTTTGCTCTCGTGTACAAACTGGTTAAAAAGTCGGGCACCTTTTTCAAAATGCTCCTATTTCACCCACAATTAATTTCCTGGGTTGAAATTTCGACCCAATATACCCTATATTATACCCTAACCCAAACACTAACCCTAACCCACATCCTAAACTTAGTGTTTGAGTAATTTGAGTACAATCCAACAATCTAATTCGTGAAAATCTCAGTGAAGACCTATTCATCTATAGAAATTTACCTTCCGGCGACCTTTTGTCTCCATTATACACATTGTGTTCAGGTCTCCAGAGGGTACTGAATTTCAGCACAAGCTTTCTACTAGGGCGATAATTCAAGAAGAGCCTGTTAAACTCTGTGGGGCTCAGGATACCCTTCACCCCAAATGATCAGCTTCTGCTAGATGAGCTACCCTTATTATTTAACCCTTCTTCTATAAGGACATATCAATGTAGTGGTACATGCCAATCCACTCCAGCTGCAGTGTGTTGAATGGTTCTTTACATGTACAGTGAAGAACATTTCTGTAGTTATTACACTAGTGTAATACACCGTGGCCCCACAGTATGACTAAGTTGACCTTATTTCCTATGGCATTCCTTGGAGTATTTAGAGTACCATGTAAAAAACAGCTTTCTATTTTGGGCGGCTCTTGTAGTGCAATATGGCGTGTAAACAAGAGCAAGGTTAATTAAAGATGGTTTTAAATAAATTTAAAAAAAATACGTTTATCAATAATTATAATGCAACATTCAGGTCAGCCAGCTGCATTTTTTTTTTGAATCAATATATTATTACAAAAGCAGAGTTGTCATTCTTTCCTATATATGACTTACACGTACGTCACATGTTTCTCAACTAATACAAGCTATTTTCTTTGATAGTCACTTCCTTATTATGACACTTGAATAAAAATGACATCAATGGTGTTTGGAATAGATTTCTGATTATTCAGCAAATCATCTGTATCCTGGTCCACGTACACGTGTAATGTAACAGGCCCGTAGGAATCTCAAAAACATTGGTCAGGCCCATTTGATGATTGGAGTTAGGAGTCAATGCGAGCGCGAAGCTATTACGGCGTGGGGTCCGGGGCCCTTAAGCTTAAGGGCCCCGGGAAAGTTTTCATTCTATATGCTCTGTGGTGCAATATGACGTAATTCCTAGCCACTTTTCCCTCACTTTTCCCTCACTTTTTGAGCAAATTATTTAAAAAAAATTATTGGTTTACTCTCTAATAATATTTCCTAAGTACTCATATTTCCATCTTCAAAATAGGGAGGGGAAGGCGCTGTTTTGTATTGATGCATGTGGCACTATCCCTGGACATAATTGGGTAATGGGGGCACTATAACAGCTCATAATTAAGGCCACCTCATTTACTGATGAGATTTTGTGAGCTCAAGCAAAAATTAGAGGTGCACCTGCCTGTAAACAAAAATAATGAGCCATTTTGTGGCAATCATATCCAGCACTTCTAAACCCCGCTGGTGGTAGGATCTGGGCCAATTGGGGAAATACTACTCAATGAAAAAACACGTTGAAATTATAACAGTATTAAACGTAATTATCATTAATGCCCATCTCAGAAGCAGACAGCTTTATTATACTCAAATCCACCCAAAAGTAAATGTGACAAAACAAAAACAAAACCAGGCATACAAACCTCCCATTTTTACTTTGACCTAGATGCAAAACAAATACCCTAACATGTAGATGTAATAAAAAATATTTAAAAAACAGGGTCTACACTTTAATACATTAGAGCATTGAAGGCATTTGTAAAAGGAGTGTGTTGGTGACAGCTATGAACAACCAAACAAACAAACGTGACCTACATGTATTTTATTACTCTGGTTAATAATAACAATGAAAAGGTCCCTCATAAAATATTAGCGTTTTGAAAATAATAACTTGATTTTTTTTTTAACAATTTCTTTTAAAAGACATTGCCCATGCTAGAAAACAATAAATGTTAATTTGTTTATCAAGCTTTTATCAAAACCAGGTAAAGATCAGACTAAATTTTGTACCTTGGGGAACCCCACAGGAAATCTTTTCCGGGCGGAAAAATTACCATACAGTTTGGTGTTCTTGGTTTGATCAGCAAGGAGGCTGCCGACAATGGAACAATTGCTGGGGGGGGGGGAAAGAAAAGAAAAAAAACACACAAAAAAAATCTTAAATATTGGTACGGCCATGGCCGTACCAGCCGTATAGACGATGTTCCTCTGTTTACATCTGTATTCAAATGTGCCCTTCAATATGCGCACGCATCATGTTATACATAAATTCGGTTAAGTGATGACATCAGAGGTCACATAATTCAAAGGCGATCTGACCTGCGACGTCACTCTTTAAGCAAATTTTATGTAAAACACGATGAGTGCGCATCACTGCCGGGCACATTTGAATACAGATGTAAACACATGACGTCAGAGGGCACATCGTCTATAGCTTCCTACGGCCCTGTGTAAGGATGTGATGTTTACACATTTAAAGGTATGATACACCATTTGCAGATATCGGAAAATGTTACTACCAAATTATTAGGAAATATCTTACTTATTCGAAAGTAAAGAATGATTGTAGGCATCCAGCAAAGGGATTGCACTTAGATATTCTGTAATTATTCCAAAAAAATTATAAAAAGAAAATCACAATTGCCGGATGGTGATTGCGAACAAAACCAAGAACAACATTAGAACCACTTTTCTCAGCATAAATGATTGTAAAATTTCAGACAAATCAGTTAAACGATATTTACTATAAAACACAACCCCCAAATCCACCCATTCCCGATAATTCAAGGAATTACCAAAGGTGTATCCTACCTTTAAACAAAAAGAAAATCTAAATCCGTTGAACCGGTGGCTGTAAATCGCTTTTCCGAACAATCGATATACCGAACAAATTTGTGGAACCTGTGTTGTTCGTTTTAGCGGCGTTCCACTGTACATACAAAACTTTTCTAGAGTATATTTCCATTAACCACTTGTATGCATGTTACATGGACCGGTACGTAAGCACTTAAAAACATGACTTAAAGGTAGGATATTTTATTGGTAATTGCTTGAATTATCCGGAATGGGGGTATCTGGGGGGTTGTATTTTATAGAAAATATTGGCCTGTCCCGAGTTTTACAATCATGGATGCCGAGAAAAAAGCAAGAAAAATGGCGTTTGTTTTTACTGACCGGCGTCAGACAGTTGTTCTTGTTCTTTTCGTGATTGCCATCCGGCGATCGGGATTTTTAAAATAAAATAAAAGAACGATTACTGGATATCTAGCGCAATCATTTTGCTGGATGCCTAGAATCATTATTTACTTTAAAATAAGTAAGATATTTCTTAATAATTTGGTAGTCAACAATGTTGATATCTGCAAATGGTGTATTCTAACTTTAAAACATGACATTTCGGTGTAAAAATATCAACTTATTTGAAAATCTAATGTTCAGCCTAGACAAATAATACTCACCTCACCTCCGAAGTAAGTGAATGTAATACTAATAACCATTATCCACTTAGGATTGGCCCATTTCTGTATATTGAGGCTTAAAGGTAGGATACACCATTGGTAATTGATTGAATTATCACGAATGGGTGGATTTGAGGGTTGTATTTTATAATAAATATTGTTTCAACTGCATGTCTGAAGTTTTTACAATCATGGATGCTGAGGAAAGCAAGAAAAACTGCATTCGTTTTTAACTGGTGTCGGGCATTTATTCTTAAGTTGTTCTTGTTTTTACGCGATCGCCGTAAATATAATTAAATTTTTTGGAACAATTACAGGATATCTAGCGCACTAATTTAGCTGGATGCCTAGAATCCTTATTTACTTTCAGATAATTAAGATACTTCTTAATAATTTAATAGTAAATATTTTCGATATCTGCAAATGGTGTATCCTACCTTTAAATAAACCCAAGTCTTCTGTATTTACAGGCATGCCCTTTCAGTGCAAATGCAGACAGGTTCGATTTCAATTTATACAAAGAAGCTGTGCAAAGGCCCCCGTGCCAAAGTCAATATTCATAGCACAGTCGTTTCTTATTTCATAAACAAAAAACGTTTTCCCCAAGAGGTAAATGGAGGTAAAATGGCATTCAATCAAAAGATGATTTTCAAAAGGTCGAAAAATACTTACAAGAATGTCAACAAAATTAAATTAATAATCGTTTTATTTAATACATGAAATATTTTTGTTTAGAGAGGTAGATACAACCAAAATAGAGCAGGTATTTCCTGATAAGTTTTTTTAATGTTCCTATAAGTTTGTTTGAAAAAACCGGCAATAGACCGTTCCTTGTGCACATTTAAACGTCTTGTACGTTCTCTAGGCTCTCCCATAAAACTACTATTCTCTCCTGGGAGGCAGATCGAGTGCCCTTCTCAAGTCTTTCCACACCCTCATATTTGAACTACTCCAACGAAACCTGGATAAAGTTGACAGTTTTTGGTTTTTAGATTTTGCTTGGCTTTAAAACAATTCGTTAGGTTCTCAGCTTTAAAATGATGTATCACTTTACATGTAACCCTAGTCCCACTATAGTGTGCCCCCCCCCCCCCCCCCCCCTATGCTGCGCTAATATATATTAGCGCAGCATACCAGGGGGGGGGACACTTGTGGGACTAGTGTAACCCCACCCGATGGGGGAAGGATTTAGTGATAAAACACTGACAACCTGATTATGAGATAAACAGTTTGAAGTTTAGAAAAGCGTATTATTTCTACACACATTTGTTTCACAAAATTGACCCAAAAACACACTTCTGGGTTACGGATTATTTTTTAATTAAGGGAGATTGTAAATTAATAGTTCGTGATTCAGAAAACTGAAAACCTCAAAATGGTAAAATTCACCCTGAAATGACTTCACAAGTTCATTGTAAAGTTCATTTGACCTGTTGGAACAAGTCAAAAATACACTACTGTATGTAGTTTTGCTAGCCCCTAGTGTAATGCTCACTGACTGTGCATCATGTGTACTGTATGTACCTTCAATTTGAACCAATAACAATGCAGACTTGAGATGTTTCAGACTTAATTTGGACTGAAATCAGATTTTTAATCAAACAAAAATTGCGGTCAATTCTGCACAAGATTTGCAAGGTTTAATCTTTTTCAAAAAAGAAAGAAAACGAAGCTTCATGCAAGACCCTATTGTCCGAAAAATGAACAATATAACATCTAAATTATTATTTTTTAATTCATGCAGTAGTTTCAGTAGACAAGACCAAATATTCGAATATGCCAATTATTTCAATTGAACAAACCAAAGATATGGTTAGTCAAAACAGCCAAAGTTTATCATAACCATCTTGCAAACTTCTGAGGAAAAAGTGATGTAAACAAATCATGCACAACTAGGCTCGACTAAGCGAGTTTGTTAAAATGAAAATGCAAAATTGAAAACAATATAAAACTTGCAACTCTTAATTTTTTTAAAGATGATATCAGGAGTGAATAACACAGTTACACAGCAACATAACACGGCATTTATAAACACCAACAATTGATTTCCTTTGCAGATATTTGATCCAGCAGCATACCCTGAGACTGAGTCTGCTAGTTTTAGCTATTGGGGCAACAATCACTTGGAGACAATACTCAAGCACTATGGCAGGAGTAAACAGACAACTACCAGTACAAATGTTGGTGCCTTAGTGAACTCGGATGAGGCCAGGGGGGAATTCTTGGTCTTTAAACGGTTGGTTTTGGAGCATAGAGATGGACCAGAGGAGACTCCCCTGACCTTATTCTACAAGATGTTTAGTGGGCCAAAGTATGTCAACCGCACAATCTTCAAAGGTATTCAACTCTTTTCTTGTTGTTACTCCTTGCTAAATTTAAAAATAGCACTCTGAGTATGAACACTTTGATGAGCAATGTAGTGGTACATGTATATAAGAACCTTTATTTTTTAGCAATATTAGTAGTTCTGCTGTTAAAATCTGCAAGTGCTATATATGAAAAATCTTTATATTTTTACTAAAGAATGTTAGAACGATGTTTATCAGTTAAACTATGTGAATCAACCCAAATTTGATGTTATTAACTATTGCCACTGTTAATGTGTTAATTGCCATTGGTTAATTATATTTCTTTCTATCATTACTTGCAGCAATGTTCAAGCTTTTGCTTTTGTCCCTCGTGGTGCTGCCATCAAATGCTGAATCAGAGAGGGCCTTTAGCATCCAAAACCGCATCAAGACAAGATTTAGGGCCAACCTGAACGTAGACCATTTAGACCAGTTGATGCGGATATCCTTCCACAAAATACCACTGAAGGAATTCCCTTTCCAAAAGGCTCTGGACATGTACATGGAGACACCGCATAGATGGTATTAAATAGTGCTGGTATTTAAAGCCGAATTTTTCAATATTCGGTTTTAAGAAGACAATTGTAACATCTTCCAATTTGCTTCATGGTCTCAGATTGTACTAGTGGTTTCATTATTAGCCTGACCATTTGACTTATTTGTGAGTTTCCATTCATTTCCCCCCACATCACAGCTCTGGGGTGTTTTTGTAAAGACCCAGTGGTCACTGGATCCTCCCCACTATGACCAGTCATTGAGAGGGCATTTCATGTGGCACCTGCACCTTACTCATTACTTTTTGCTGGTATGATTGTGAGCTGGATGAGAACTTCCGGTGAAATCATATAATCGCCGGTATTCGGTTCGAAAAAAATTAGGATAACCGGATTTCAAAATCTCCGATTTTACTCACCACTAGTATAAAAGCCACAGGCTCATTCATGTTTAGTAGGGTATGAATGAAATAAAGACAAAGTAACTGATAGAGAATGTCAAAATTGTGCTTCCTTTCTTCTCATCGGTGTTCTTATTTTTATACAGGTATTTGACCAATTGACCATTACCCCCTTTTACACGTAGTGTAAGTCAGTGTGTGCTTTTTTTAAATCCAAACTTCCAATATCCATGTACTTCTATGGTCAAAAATAATTTCAAGTTATCATTCCGGCTAAAAAAGGTAAATATTAGATAGAAAAATAAAAGAATTGTATAAAAACAGGCTTCATATTGCCACAACATTAACCAAAAATAGGTAGAAATTGGCCTCAAATTGCGCCAGAGAGCATCTATGAAACCAAAACTGTCCAGGGCCCTTAGGCGGGCCCTGGACCCCGGCTGCAACAAAAATGTTTACACACCCAATTCACTAAATCCTGCCTAAGTCCTGGGTTTAATGCATTCCAAATCTTTGGCAATAAGTAAAACATTAGAATGTAAGCACAATATATGTTCAGTTAAAATACCTCTGCAAATGCCACGTAAAGGCAATAATGTGAATTTGACATAAAGATTTTCCTGTCACCCCACCTTTCCCACAGGAGCTCAGTGGGTCATGACGGCTGTCTGATATTGCTGGTTAGCACTTATACACTAATTCAAGCCCCCAACAAAGTCCAATACCAAATTTAATGCAAGTTGACATCACTGGAGTTTCTCCCCAAAAAAAATTGTCTTTTACTTCATCTTTACATTTCTTGTCCATTTTTAGTGGGTTAGCTAATTACATTTTTAAATATTCATACCAAAAAACAAACTCGCCTTCCGAAAAGTGATACTTCCCGAGCCTGCATGCAGTAATTTTACAAAATTGCATGTATCCCCCATTTTACAACTGGAATTCCTCCACTTTCTCTGGCAAATAGGGCCCATTTTTTTCAACCGTAATTTTATCAAGTCTGCCCCTGAGATGGAAGCCCATAAACCCAGGGAGTTGAACCTTGGCTTTATTTACACAATCCCTCCTTTTTAAAAACAAGTTGGGGTGCAATTTTCATGATAATGAGCTCACGTAGAAATGCTCACTTTAGTCATGCTTTAGTGCACCCTGGTGATCAGCTATGCGACAGTATTTTACCAAACCTAAGTCTCCTGCTTCTAGTTTTCCCGTAAAAAAAAAAAAAAAACATGTATTTGCAACTAGACAAAACCAATTTACACAAAAAACAGCAAGTATACATCAATTCTTTTCGTACATTGCGTTATGGGGACAATCCATAGGGTTTGTGTGCTAAGGGAAATCTCTCTAATCTCAAACTCGGAACACTCTAAAATTCTAACATTTTCAACATAACCCTAATTTGTCTTCTACATTTTCTTTCATTATACCCTAACCCAATTTTACTTTGTTCTACCTTTACTGAAGACCCAACGCGCTATGAGGACTCGAAAATGTCCCCACTACTCAGTCTGTTTTTTCCAAACAAAAGAGCCTGTCCCCACAACTAGGTGGAGGCTAGAAGTAGAACAACAAAAAATAAAACCAATTTACTGCGTACCTCACATGAGACTTTGAGTAAGCTTGTTCATGCAGGCATCCAATTCCAAAAGATCAACGACCCCCTCACAACTGTAGCTGTAGCATCCTTCCCTTCATCAACACTGGCAGACCCTGACCACACTGATTGTCTGCCTTGAACTGTCTGTATCCATCTATTAAATATCCTAGCTCTTGTTGAGTTTGCTAGTACATTAATGATTAGGCGTTCACAGTTCACAGTCCAAAGGTCAACCCGTTTGTTTTTATTCCTCTCTGTCTTGGCATGTCTAAATGGCAAGTCAACTCAGCACATACATGTACCTTATAACTGCTTGGAATGGAAAAGAAGCATATAAGGTGTCATATTGATTAAAGAAATAAACTATTCAAAGTTCTGTCAAGAACATTACATAATGCTGGACATGCCCATAAGGTTTCTTGTTATTTTCCCTTTTTAAAATTTGTGTTTAGAAAAATGTGGCAATTAAAACTACTGAGTGGTTTGTTCGGATGTCTACCTCTCCAAAAGGGCCTAACTGGCCCAAATGCATGTGTATACATGTATCTGTGACCTGTCACTACGAAATGAGATTAATGTTGAAAATTGTCGTTTGTAGAACAGAGGTTTAGGGGGCAAAAGCCAACATTTAAAAGGTTGGTTGATTTGGTGTTTTTTCATGTAAACCATAATCTGTACTTTTGTAAGTCCTATTTTACCTTTCTCCAATTTTGTTATTCTGTCAAACATCTTTGAAACCTATTTCATCCCGATATACATGTATATCGTAATACATTTACTGTAACACAACTTTAGGATTTGAAATGCCACTTTCTCAAGAATCAGTTTTAGCACTTAAAGTAAGTTGCTGGTCTATATTTTCAATACTGAACTCGGTATACCCTTTACATGTACCATTGGAAAGCTCTTGTTCTTCAGAATCCAGATATTAAAATCACGATTCCCATGGGCCATGGACAATCCTGAAAAATCAGGGAAAATATACAAGTCATCAATCAAGATCATTCTATTCTATGCAAAATGTTGTTAAATGTCATGGAAATTGTCATATTTTAGTCCTGAAAGTCTTGGAAAAGGCAAGAAATTTGGTTTCAGATTTCTGTGGGAACTCTGTAAATATCTAATTTATTAACCAGTTCGCGCCGGGATTATTTGTATCGAAACTCGATCCGAAGTGGGTTCAGGCCGATAGTGCCGGGAAGCACACCCACGCATTTCCGGATTTGCTCGCTGCTGACAGACATTTCCGAACTTGAACTTGGTGTGTTTATGCGTCATCCGTTTTAAATTTGGGGAAAACTTAGCGTTTAAATACGTCATCTGGCGCGGCTCATTTTGTGGGGACAAGTCATATATCGAATGATTCAAGTGTTGTATTAAACTGAGAGTCAATACTGGCCTGCTATCTCCAATTTATGTACAATGTATGTTTCTTTTTGTTTGTCTTTATCTACAGGCGGTGAACATCAACACTTCCCTGTGGCCATTGCTGCTCTCAGTGTTTCTTGCTTTCTTCCTGAATCAGGAATTGTTTTTCATTATTCAATAACTTCTTGGCTGTACATATATGTGTATTTATGTCTTTGCTTACAGTGTTTTTTGTGAGCCGCTCCAGGAAAAAGTGATATAATTCGCAGAAAAATAAAATAGAGTTATGCACATGATAGGAAAGTCCAGGGCCCAATTTCATAGAGCTGCTAAGCACAACAATTTGCTTAGCATGAAAATTGTCCTTGGAAAAAACAACGTTACAGATTAAATTTTCAGGTGATCTTTATTGTTTTCGATTGATAATCAGCTGGTTTTTGGCTTAGCATGAAAAACTCGTAGGATTTCGGCTGGTAACCTGTTTTTAGGGAAGCAAGCCTTTTTGGTGCTAAGCAAATATTTGTGCTTAGCAGCTCTATGAAATTGGCCCCTGGATATAAGCTTTCATTTGCTACATAGTTCAGCTCCATAGCCCTTCTCATTTCGGTGATATGAAATTTTTGCATATAAATTGCTTCCATGGAATTCAAATCACATTACCGAGAAAACATGCTTTGAAACACAACAAAACTAAGACGATACATTGAACCATGCACTCTTAATGCCGGTTCATACTTCACGCAAATGTCCAATGCGAAGCAAATTCCGTAAGGCAACTTCATTAAGGCAACGGAGAACGTCACAATGAAACTTCAATTGTTTACGTCATGAAATTTGCTTCGCATACGCTTACCGCGCTTTCGCGTGAAGTATGAACCGGCCTTTACAAGGATTTCTTGTTCACTTTATTTAGCAAGATCCAGCTTTTTGTTATTTAAATCTGAAACTTTGGATATTAAAGACAAACAATTTTAATAGATTTTTGATCCAATTTTTTTTTACCTTCCCCAATTTGACAGGCATAAATATAAAGCACGACTTGTATCACCTTTTCATGGAGCGGGTCACATTTGTAAAAACAGAAACGGGTTTAAAAAAATGAAAAGAAACTCGGTTTACAAACAAGTGTGTTGCGCCCCCCGCGCCGCGCCCCCCCCCCCCCCCCCCCCCCCCCCCCCCCCTCTATCTCTCTTTCTCTGTTGACAAGATGTCTGGAGCCACCCCGACAAATTGATAGAATCCACTGCATGGCAGGATAACTTGTGATTAACTTAATTCTAACTCGGCTGTATGGAAATCTTTCTTGTATAATCCAAAAAATCATTGTCAGAATAAGGCAAGTTGGCAGAGTTGGCAAGTTTGATGCACCACCCCATTTGGGGTCACGGGTCTGGGTAGCCACACTTGCCTTGACTAAAGGCTACGATGCACAGTGAACATGCAAAACTGCGTTGATTGGCAAGATGGCAAACGAAAAACGCGGGGAAAAATGCATTTTCTACCGTCATAAACTGTTCAAATATACAAACTATAGTGTTATTAAAATTGAGAGAATTATATACTTTAGGTGATAAAGTCACTTTTGAATGACAAAAAAACACACCTTTTACTCTAGTTTGATCAAAACTTGAGCGGGGCTTGTAGATACACAATCGCCGACCTCATTGCCAGTCTATATGTGTATAATAATATTAAATCTCAAAGTTAACAAAGAAATTGGCAAGGCGGGAGGGACTAGAACCTGCGACCTCTGGAATACTGGACCAGCGCTCTATCAACTGAGCTATCTTGCCAAATTGTCAGTATCTTTGTTCGAGGGCGCTAGTCATGAATACCAGAATGCCGTGTGGCCAGGGATCGCGCCTGATTTTACAATACAACCTGGAAAGCGACATTGTGGGATCACTCGATGAGGATACGACTTTTTATCTTATAATACACAAAAAAACACAAGGAAAACTGACTAGGCAAATTTGCATAAATCTCGAAGTGAACAAAAAAAATTGCAAGGTGGGACTTGAACCTGCAACCTCCGGAATACCGGACTGGCGCTCTACCAACTGAGCTATCTTGCCCGATGTTGGTGGTCTCCCAAATTGTCAGTATCTTTGTTCAGCGCTAGTCAAAAGTCATAAACACCAGAATGCCGTGTGGCTATGGATCACACCGGCGAACTAAGATACTAATTTATAGTACATGTGTAATATAAATGTATGTCTATTTTGTTGTCTTGTATTATTGACTAAAATTGAGTACGTTGATTAACTGTTGTCGAAAGTACATCAAAGTCTTGGATACTGTATTTTTATTGGTCTAGATCGATCACGTGTCCGGTGTCTTACAACACATATCCCACTCCCTGTGTTATATCACACTAGTCAAAAGTACCCGTGGGTGTAATATATGACCGGAAGAAGGGAAGTTGGGGATGGGGTGACGTACCCGTACCCGTAAGTTTGGGCGAGATCGGACCAAGGACTTGGGAGGAGTAGCGAAAAACGAACATTTGACCTTTGACCCCAGAAGTACCCGTGGGTGTAATATATGACCGGAAGAAGGGAAGTTGGGGATGGGGTGACGTACCCGTACCCGTAAGTTTGGGCGAGATCGGACCAAGGACTTGGGAGGAGTAGCGAAAAACGAACATTTGACCTTTGACCCCAGTGACCTTGACCTTTCCAAAAATGAACCCCTCAAGGGCAATTCTGGGGTCAACTTACATCCACCCACCAAGTTTGGGCGAGATCGGACCAAGGACTTGGGAGGAGTAGTGAAACAAACAGACAGACAAACGTTGCTCGAATTATAGTATGATGATGATTATGTGCTAGTAAGAGCGTGGTATTACACGCCTGCGACATGTCAGTGAGCTCACTGAGCCGTGAACCCAAGACAGAGGTACAACAAAACACCCTCGGGGACTTTGCCTCGAGTTCTATGCGTCCCTCGAGTGTTCAAAACAACATATCCTACATGTACATCACAGCAGCCAATAATTGTTGAAAAGTCAATAAAGAAACGAGATATAACAGTTTTTGGTTGGTTAGTTTGCTTGTTTTATATTTTAATGCTTAATACACAGAACACTCGCTAAAATTGTAAGAGCCAAATTAACTGAATCATTTTAATTTCATGGGTGCCTTTTTACCTTATGTGATTAGGCGTATTTTTTGGCTAAAATAGTATCAGGACCTAGAACTAAAACTGAAATGTGAATTTTGAGGGACAGCTGTTGCAAACAAAAGTTCTTAATGTTGTACGAAAAATGGATTTCCTAGCAATTTGAAAGTTTTTAACTTTTAAAACACACGTCATAAGTGCTTAATTTGCTATTAAGCGGAGTTTTCCTTTTTTCAAGATGCAATGGCGATGAACCATGCACAGGACTATACTTTTAGGGGTTGTAATCTTTAGATGGAAATATATCTCAAATTGTATCGGTTAAAGGTAGTATACACCATTTGCAGATATCGAAAATATTTACTACTGAATTATTAAGAAATACCTTACTCAATTGAAAGTAAACAATGATTCTAGGCATTCAGCAAAAGGATTGCGCTAGATATCCTGTAATTATTTTTTTTAAATTGAATTTTATAAAGAAAAATTCGCTCTTGCCGGACGGCGAGAGCGAAAAAACAAAGATAACATAAGAACTAGAAATGTATTTGTGGACAAACACAGAGCTGTTTCGCATGTCTAAAATGACTTTCAATATTGAGGTGGTCTAAGTGTGTTCCAAGTCTAAAGTCGATCGAATAAACCAAAGTGCCAAAGATATATTGGTTGAAAAAAAAACGTGTACAAATCGTATGGGAAGAATTTGACCTTTAATGTGACGTCACATGACACCCGATGACGTCATCATGTCATTTTAATTTTCGTCTATAAGTCATCCTGGAATACATGAATACCAAGTTTGACCCCAATCGGACCTGTACTTCCAGAGATAGAGGGTCTTAAAAACTGGACCTTTAATGTGACATCACATGACCCCCGATGATGTCATCATGACGATTTTCCTCTTGACCCTCCTTTCAATATTGGGGTGGTCTAAGTGTGTTCCAAGTCTAAAGTCGATCGAATAAACCAAAGTGCCAAAGATATATTGGTTGAAAAAAAAACGTGTACAAATCGTATGGAAAGAATTTGACCTTTAATTTGACGTCACCTGACACCCAATGACGTCATCATGATGTCATTTTAATTTTCGTCTATAAGTCGTCCTGGAATACATGAATACCAAGTTTGACCCCAATCGGACTTGTACTTCCAGAGATAGAGGGTCTTAACAACTGCACCTTTAATGTGACGTCACATGACCCCCCGATGACGTCATCATGACGATTTTTCTCTTGGCCCTCCTGGGTATGGTGGTCGAGGTGTGTGCTAAGTCTAAAGTCGATCGGATTTACCAAATTGTCAAATTCAATAGTCTAAAGAAAAACGTGTACAGAAGTGTCAAATTCAATATTTTGAAGAAAAACGTGTACAAATCCTATGGGAAAAAATTGCACCTTTAACGTGACGTCACATGACCACGAATGACGTAATCGTGACGAATGTCTTCTAGGATCATCTGTGGGTGGTGGTTTAAGTGTATGCCAGGCTCAAGTCGATCGGATTTACCAAAGTGTCAAAGTGTATTGTCCGAACAAAAAACGTGTACAAACCCTATGGGAAAAAGTCTGAAAAAAATAAAATAAAAACTGCACCTTTAATGTTAAGTCACATGACCCACGATGACGTCATCATGACGAATTTCCCTTGGCCCTCCTGGGGATTGTGGTCGAGATGTGTGCCAAGTCGCAAGTCGATCAAATTTACGAAAGTGTCAAAGTCAATAGTCTAAAGAAAAACGTGTACAAAACCTATGGGGGAAAAAATGAACCTTTAACGTGACGTCACGTGACCTTAAATGACGCAATCGCGCCGAATTTCTTTCAGGAACATCTGGGTGTGGTGTTCTAAGTGTATGCCAAGTTTCAAGTCGGTCGGATTTACTAAAGTGTCAAAGTCAATAGTCTGAAGAAAAACGTGTACTAAACCTATGGGGAAAAATTGAACCTTTAACGTGACGTCACGTGACCATGAATGACGTAATCGCGACGAATTTCTTCTAGGACCGTCCTTGGGTGGTTGTCTAAATGTATGCCAAGTCTAAAGTCGATCGGATTTACCAAAGTGTCAAAGTGTATTGGCTGAAGAAAACTGTGTACAAACTATATGGAGAAAAGTCTGAAACTGAGGAAAAAAAAAAAAAAAAAAACTAGACATGTGTTTGTGGACAAACACAGATCTGTTTCGAGTGTCTTACATTATTTTCAATATGTGTGTGTGGTGGTCTATGTATATGTGGTGGTCTATGTGTGTGCCAAGTCTCAAGTCGATCAAATTTACGAAAGTGTCAAAGTCAATAGTCTAAAGAAAAACGTGTACAAAACCTATGGGGGACAAATTGAACCTTTAACGTGACGTCACGTGACCTTGAATGACGCAATCGTGCCGAATTTCTTCCAGAACCATATATGAGTGATGTTCTAAGTGTGTGCCAAGTCTCAAGTCGATCAAATTTACGAAAGTGTCGAAGTCATAGTCTAAAGAAAAACGTGTACAAAACCTATGGGGGAAAAAATTGAAACTTTAACTTGACGTTACGTGACCTTGAATGACGCAATCGTGCCGAATTTCTTCCAAGACCATCTGTGGGTGATGTTCTAAGTGTATGCCAAGTTTCAAGTCGGTCGGATGTACCAAAGTGTCGAAGTCAATAGTGTGAAGAAAAACGTGTACAAAACCTATGGGGAAAATTTAACCTTTAACGCAAAGTCACGTGACCTTGAATGGCGTAATCGCGACGAATTTCTTCTAGGACCGTCTTTGGGTGGTTGTCTAAATGTATGCCAAGTCTCAAGTCGATCGGATTTACCAAAGTGTCAAAGTGTATTGGCTGAAAAAACGTGTACAAATCCTATGGGAAAAAGTCTGAAAGTGGAAAAAAAAAAAAACTAGACATGTGTTTGTGGACAAACACAGAGCTGTTTCGAGTGTCTAAAATTACTTTCAATATGTGTGTGGTGGTCTTTTGTGTGTGCCAAGTCTCAAGTCGATCAGATTTACTAAAGTGTCAAAGGCAATAGTCTAAAGAAAAACGTGTACAAAACCTATGGGAAAAAAATAGAAACTTTAACGTGACGCCGCGTGACCTTGAATGACGTAATCGTGCCGAATTTCTTCTAGGACTGTCTGTTGATGGTGGTCTAAGTGTGTGCCAAGTCTCAAGTCGATCAGATTTACTAAAGTGTCAAAGTCAATAGTCTAAAGAAAAACGTGTACAAAACCAATGGGAGAAAAATGTGAACCTTTAATGTGACGTCACGTGACCTTGAATGAGGCAATCGTGCCGAATTTCTTTCAGAAACATCTGGGGGTGGTGTTCTAAGTGTATGCCAAGTTTTAAGTCGATCGGATTTACGGAAGTGCCAAAGTCAATAGTCTGAAGAAAAACGTGTACAAAACCTATGGGGAAAATTAAACCTTTAACGTGACGTCACGTGACCTTGAATGACGCAATCGAGCCAAATTTCTTCTAGGACCATCTGTGGGTGGAGGTCTAAATGTATACCAAGTCTCAAGTCGATTGGATTTACCAAAGTGCCAAAGTGTATTGGCAGAACAAACGTGTGTAAATCCTATGGGTAAAAACACTGAAAGTGGAAAAAAAACCAAAAAAACTAGACATGTGTTTGTGGACAAACACAGAGCTGTTTCGAGTGCCTAACGTTACTTTCAATATGTGTGTGTGGTGGTCTACATGTATGTGTGTGCCAAGTCTGAAGTCCATGGGATTTATACAAGTGCCAAAGATATATTTGTTGAAAAAACGTGTACAAATCCTATGGGGGAAAATTGCACCTTTAATGTGACGTCACATGACACCCGATGATGTTATCATGATGTCATCTTAATTTTCGTCTGTAACACATCCTGGAATACTTGCATACCAAGCTTGACCCCAATCGGGCCTGTACTTCCAGAGATAGAGGGTCCTTAAAACTGCACCTTTAATGTGACGTCACATGACCCACGATGACGTCATTATGACAATTTTTTTCTTGGCCCTCCTGGGGATGGTGGTCGAACTGTGTGCTAAGTCTCAAGTCGATCAAATGTACGAAAGTATCAAAGTCAATAGTCTCAAGAAAAACTGGTACAAAACCTATGGGGGAAACATTAAACCTTTAACGTGACGTCAGGTGACCTTGAATGACGCAATCGTGCCGAATTTCTACCAGGAACATTTGGGGGTGGTGTTCTAAGTGTATGCCAAGTTTCAATTCGGTCGGATTTACTAAAGTGTCAAAGTCAATAGTCTGAAGAAAAACGTGTACAAAACCTATGGGGAAAATTTCACCTTTAACGCGATGTCACGTGACCTTGAATGACGGAATCGCGACGAATTTCTTCTAGGACCGTCCTTGGGTGGTTGTCTAAATGTATGCCAAGTCTCAAATCGATCGGATTTACCAAAGTGTCAAAGTGCTATGGCAGAAAAAACGTGTGCAAATCCTATGGGAAAAAGTCTGAAAGTGGAAAAGAAAAAAAAGAAATAAAAAAACTTTAACGAAAACAAAAGCTGTTTCGGTGAAAAACCGAAACAGCTAAAAAAAAAACTTTAACGAAAACAAAAGCTGTTTCGGTGAAAAACCGAAACAGCTAATAACTGCTCGACCCCGGTTGAAAACAAACTCTGTTTTTCGTGCTTTTCTCGGCATCCATGATTGTAAAACTTCGGAAAAGTCAGTTAAACGAAGTTTACCATGAAATACAACCCCCCAAATCTACCCATTCATGATAATTAAAGCAATTACCAATGGTGTATACTACCTTTAAGTGGTTAACCCTCCCCCCCAAAAAAACAACAACAAACTGAGAGATGATGAAATAAGCTCTACTTTGATGTGTGTCTCAAACACCTTGGAAAATTAAAGGCCTCCCCCCCCCCCCTGAATTTCGGGTGTTGGCGTATTTATTATTGGGGTCTATGGAAGTTTATTTTACGAGTGTACATCACTGACCTCTATACATGGACAGATCATCCATTGTTTCATTTTGAAGTCGGCATGCAGAGAAGTGCAAAAATGATGGCGGACCCACGAAGTCACTCTGTGAGCCAATGAAATGTCCAGGTGTATGGTTCAGTTGGTTGGTAAATCCACTGACCTCTACAACTGCACATTTCATTGGCTCACAGCAGTGACGCCATGTTGCACTTCCAGTTCGCGCCGACTTCAAGTGTTAGCACAGCAGAATATGGCCAATGATCCGTCCTGCCCAATTTCATAGAGCTGCTTAACGGTAAGCAAATTTTCGTGCTAACTTTAGCAGAAAAATTTTCTAACCTTTTAAGCGCTATTTCACGGCGTTTTTGTGCTAACGTTTGCGCGCGCATGGAAATTCTACTGTTACGTCACTGATTTAAGCAAATTTTCCCGCTAGGTTAAGCGTGCCTTTTGCTGCGCTTACTGCTTACGGTCCCCATGAAATAGACGGAGGCTCGGTTAGCAGAAAATCGTGTGCTTAGCAGCGCTATGAAATTGGGCCTGTGTTGAGGTCAGTGGTGTACATCCCTAAGATCTTATTCATTTGAGTACCTGGGACAGCGCCCTCTACCAAAACCTAAAAAGGCGGATTAAGTAGTCTTTGCCAAAGACGACTGTATTCGATATTTGATTGTGCACATAGCGTTTTCTGAAAACGAAGTGCGCGCGCCCGCCTCTATAACTACACAATTACAGACCAGCTCCCTAACTTATACCCAGCACGATATGTGGCAGAGGGGTATTATCCCTATACTTTATACGCACACAACACTATTGTAACCTAACCCATCCCCCCCTTGAAACCCAAAAGAGGGGGGGTTTTCTCTGCCACATATCGTGCTTCATATGCCCTAACTCACTCAGTCGTCTTTGAAAACTACATCCAGCGGTTTATCTTTTTCCTTATAGACCTTTTCACCCTAATATAATTATTTATGTAAACGAGGCCCGTGAGGCGGAAGTGAATTGACCATTTGCGTGTGGAATTTAAATAATATCTGGTACACTGACTTGTTCACACAGCTTGGCACAGGTTGACTTTAAATTATCCAGACCAAATACACTGTTGCTATATCACGTGATTCGGGGCAAGCTCTTGCATAGTTACGTTAGAGACGCTCAGCACCAATACATTGTTCACAATGGTTGAGAATGGTACAAAGACACCAGACCATTCCAGAGCCGGGGGTTGCTAGCGTAAGGCTTGCCCCGAATCACGTGATATAGCAACAGTGTCTTTGGTCTGGGGAATTTAAATGTAAACTGTGCCAAGCTGTGTGAACAAGTCAGTGTACCAGATATTATTCAAATTCCACACGCAAATGGTCAATTGCGGTCCCCTTGGAAATGTGCAGGGGTCCAATCATTCGGGTCATTTTCTATCAATTTGTCCAGTATTTATCGGGTTTTTTTCTTCCTGAGATGGCTTTAAAATAGTCGTAAGTAATCATATCGAGCATAACTGGGGTTTTTTATGCACAAAATAAAAACGCAAACAAAATAACGCTCCGTGAACTCGATGTCAAGGGAAATAAGCACGGCCCCTTTCCGCACAGTGGCCAAAAGTCTGGGTACCATCATAGAGCTATATTAAATTAATATAGCTCTATGGGTACCATGCATAATCCATCACATTTTGAGCCGATTTGCGACGGGCTGGTTACGCCAACGGCCACCACGTATCGGGCACTAGACGTATCGCCGTGACATCGCTTGACAGATGCAGGTACCCAGATTCGCACGGGTATGTTTTCCTATCATGCGGCGCGGAAAGGAGTCGTGCTATTCTGTTACAGAAAATACATCACTAAAACATTTCCAATGCGCACGCGCAAGCGATTCCGCTGACAATAAGATAAGTAGTTTGCGGTAGCACCACGGTATAATACTCTTTTAAGTGAGATGTGCGGTTTAGAAAAGAACCAGAGGAAACTCAACGTTTCGGGCAGTATGCTCTGCTCGTCATCTGGAGTCCGAGATAAGATATCCCTACGTTGAAGCGGGGTAATATGGAGCCTGGAAGCGATGAAGCGGGACGTGGAGGATGCTGGATGACCAGAAGTGGTAGGGAATCCTTCCTTCACACTGACACGCCTAGCTGACACGATGGAAAAGGGAGTAAGAGCGGCCAACTTTCCTTTCGCCGGCCCTACACTACTACCAAGTTTAGCCAGCCCAAGGACACTTCCAACCGTGCGCCAGCCAAGCCTAGCTTTCGTCGTCAGACCTTTACTTCTATACGGTAACGAAGTCAATCCTTTCAAGGTCTATCCGCTCCTAGAGCGCCAGGGAACGCAGAGATACAAGGGGCAATGACTATTACACGGAACATTCTCATTCATGTTCCTCTGATCCAGCTTCGGGACCGGTAGGGGGTCGTCTGTTGGAATTCTCTCACAACTGGACTCGCATTACCACAGTTCTTACCACAGAGGTTTTTCACCTTATTAAGGGCATGTTTGTGGAGCCTCAGCTAAGAAGCTGGTTCCATCTTGGGACCTGGGAACTGTTCTTCATAAGCTGGCCAAAGGTCCCTTCGAACCGGCCGGATTCTCTTCTCTCCATCATCTGACGGGAAAGACGGCCTTTTTGTTGGCAGCCTCTACAGCCCGTCGGAGAAGTGAGCTCGACCCATGTACTTTCTATAGCTGCAGAACACTTTACGCAGGGAACCTAGAGGTGGGGGCCTCATACCAGAGATACATTGTTTAACCAAGAATCAGTCTTTCTCAATCTTTCTCCTCCAGATATTGTTGTCCCCAGTTTGGCATCCTTTTCAGGTATACAGGAGGACAAATTGTGGTGCCTGGTTAGAATATTGAAATTCTACATTGCCAGGATCAGGGAGAAATGGGGTAATTATTGCCAACAGCTGTTCATCACAACAGTTGATCGCCCGCATCATCCAGCCTCTGTGACTATTGCAAGGTGGATTGTAGAGGCCATTATACCACCCCAACCTACACAACTAGCACCAGCAGAGCTTACGTTGCACTTGCACCAAGGCTGAATTAAGTCCGGCTCAACAAGCATCGCAGGCACCAGCAGAGCCCCTAAAGTTGCGTCTAGAAACCGAGGCTCATAATCAGCCGTCACAGATGCGGGCAGCATCTCTCCAGGCTCAATCACAACCGGTATTTCAATGTTCAAGCACCACCGTACCTCGAGCGCACCAAACCCGAAGTATGTCAACATTATGGGTTCTTAGGGTGTGCCCATAATATAGTTCATGCAGCCAGCTGCGGTTGGAACCCAGCTACCTGCTGTCATACAAGTGGAAGACCAAATGGGCTGACAGGCACTCCTAACAAAATTTAATGATAGGTCTGAAGCCATCAGACGGTGTAACAGGACGGAACCATCCTTAAACCATTGCTTTACAAACAATTATGCTGGATAGTTTTACTATGACGATTTTAGAGGCATCTCTCAAGAAAAAAATCCAGAATTCCTGGACATATTGATAACAAATGACCTGAATGATTGGACCCCTGCACATTTTCAATGGGACCACAATTCACTGCCGCCTCACGGGCCTTGACATTTACATAAATTCTTATAATTAGAGTGAAAACGTATATTTCTCTGCAGGTTTTCCTAGAGAGATAATCAGCGATCACAGAACTGCGATTATCAACACACTACGCGCACACACGAAATTCCTTTGAGAAGCAGCGCTAATTAAATATGCAACGCAGGCCAGCGCGACTGCTGAATAGGTAGTTGAAAAGTATTATGCCTATTTGAATGGTCGAATTTGCATGAAAAGATCACGCCCCATTTAAGGGAGTTTCAAATACGACTGTGTGAGTTAGGGAGCTAGACTAATCGTGTCGCTAGCGGGCGCACTGTTTAATACGCGACATGTCTTTGGCAAAGACTAATTGTCAAGTGGCAAAAAGGTTTCATAATTTACAGCGATTGGCCTAAAGTTACTCGGTACTTGGTGTATCTTCCTCCTAAATTCTTAGCCGGAGATTTACAAGGAGGTCTTCGGGGGGGGGGGGGGATCTAATGTGATTTTGAAGGGTAACTGCATTGTGGTTGCCTATGTTACTAAAACTGCTGGACAAAACTGATTAAAAACCGACTTCGGGTCGGGTCCGGTTTCTCCATCATTTCAGTCGGGTCGGTTTCGGTTTTGCGTTTGTGATTTTCGGGTCGGGTCGGTGAAGCTATGTTGTTAAGCAGAACAAAAACGAAACGGGAAATTACAGGCAAATTATTTACGTGTTGGTAGTGGCATATCAAAATAAAAAAGAACAGCCGACTGGAAACGCGGGCACAAAATAGCATTGTAATTATTTACATACCACGGGATGGTACGTTGTTTGATCGATCGATATTCATGTGATAATGGTATACGTCATTAGGGACAAAACGGACACAATTTTCGTGAATTTTAGGATGATTTGCCCTAGCCAGACAGCATTCGAAGTGGTTTTTTTGGGGGGGTTCGGTTAATACTTTTTGAGACCAACTAAAGGACTATAATTTATATTCGGGTGGTTTTTTTTCGGTTTCCTTTTTTAAGTTCGGTTAATCATGTTGGAATAAGTTCGTATACGTACGTTTGTGTCGGGTCGGGCCATCCTGAGCCACGCAGCGCTTTTACGCGCTTTATTAGTAGAAAGCGCGTAAAAGCGCTGCGTGGCTCAGGATGGGTCGGGCGGGTCTAGTCTATATCTATCTATACTATAAAAGTTGAAAAATAAGCCACCTACACATTAAATCTATACCTGAGACTAAAATACCTAAAGAGATAGGAAGCAACAATGGACTCCCATTGTCACGCCTTCGACCGTATCCTACAGAGTCTGATGCGCCTGTGCATCTTTCGACGATAGCGGCGCTATTCGCGTCTTGACATCCAACATGGTGACCATAATCGAGAAATTTTAGCTCCGATATTTCGACGCATTTTTCATAACAAATAGTCAGCGAAGTTATAATTTTAATTGATGTAAGTTTCAATCCGATAATTCTTTACATAAATATGTGCTTTGGGTTATATTAAGTTACGTATATAAAAGAGAAAATAAACCGATACCGCAACGATGTTTCGTCGTTTTACTTCCGTGTGTCTTTGTATACAAGGTATATAGCTGTATTCGGAAGTCCATGTTTTCGGCGATTTTGCCCTTAAAAATGACCCATTTGTGCTTCAATTCACGCAATACTGGTGATATATAATTTGTTTGTAGAAGCTGTTTCATAAAATTTGAACTTTGGACCGTGTCACGTACGTTATTGCCAGATTTTTAGGGAATCATTACAAACAGTCCAGAAATCAGGAAAAAATACGATTCTGTTCATTTATGATCTATATTTCACATTTTAAGTAAAAACTGTGACTAGTTTGCATCAATTAAAGTTGCAACGATCCTTATAATATCAAAAACTAACATGGTAGATACATTTTAAAAGTGTTCCTGTGTGCACTCAATGCATTGAAAATAGAATTTTATATTCCATAGGGCCTATTCCTATAATTTAGGCAGACGCAAATAACACAATGTCATTCACTGCTTCATAATGGTACAGGCAGCAAGCAGAAGTAACCTCAACAAACCACCAAATCATGGGAACTTCAGTACAGAGACGAAGATCAAAGCTAACACAAATACAAGATAGAACAGTCTGTGCAAAAACTAGCACAATCAGAGAGTCTAAAGCTACAAACTTTACAGAGAAATGTTGGAGCTTAAGACAAGACGAGGCAGCCTGTTAGGCGCACTCAGGGACAGAATTTGGCACCTTTTCTTTAAACAACGCGTGATGGTTCGGCTGTCTCTCAAGCCATATTTATATCTGGGGGAGTACAAAAGCAACTAACCTTTTTTAACTAACCTTTGATGTCTGGCCTATCATGTTTTTTTAAACATGACCCCGAAATCCCGATGTTGATGTATATTGTTTGTTACACAATGGACATTGGTAGTGTTTGGGTGATTTTTCTTTCGGTTTTTGGTCATGATTTTTTTTGCCGTCATTTTCTGGTTCAACTTTAACTTCAATAATCTCATCGTTTTCGCTGCTTAGCCACTCGTTTTCTGATCCCAGATTCTCCGCTTGTTCAGTGTCAGTCGAGTTGCCTTCTCCTAGAACATTATTTAAATCGATTTCTTCCCAATTTACAAAGTCATTTAGATCTGCCATGTCGCTTTTTAATACAAAGAGTTTTTTTAATCACGTTGTTTACAGTCAGCTGTCACAATTCTGAATAGTCTGGGTCAGTAAAAGGTCACCATAAAGTACTCTGAACATGCGCACAAACGCTCAACTCCTAATTTGGGCGGTTGAAACGGAAGTGCGACTTGCTCGCCGTTCGAGTGGATCGCGTAACAATACCGCATAGGACGCTGTGCAAAATGATTGGACGCTTTGCATAACAATAGGCCTATAGGAACAGAATGCAAATTCCCTTACATATAAATTAAACCACTGCGAATTCAAAAATCCACCTTGTCGGAGCAAGGGAATGGAACAAAGGGGTGAAATTAGGCCTCGAAAGACCCGTTTTTGGTTCTTAAATCGATGACGTCGCAACGGTCACAGTATGGACAGCCATTTCGACAAAAAAGAAAAGAAAAGTGACAATGAATTTATTTAGGCTAATAATAGTAGCCCCCACCCCATTTCACAAATTGATATACATTTCGAAATCATTTTGGTGAAAAGGGTACATCTTAGAAAGAAATTTAAACTATAAAAAGTATGTCCCCCATTATTTACGATCGATTTATAAAAGATGCGGCTTTCTATACAAAAGTGTGTCGATAGGTGGCGCACTATAATTATGTAAACGGCGGTCCCCCGTTTCGCATGCAGAGCATCACCATTCATAAGCTTTTGCCGATAGCGCAGCTTCAGAAACCCGTGTAAAGAAGTAACTTAGTACCTGGAGAGTTAAGAAAAAAGACTGACAAGTGTAAATAACATGAAATTGGTGTATGAAAAAAACGAAAATCAATGCCACGACGCGACCAGCGCGGCGAATGCGAATACAACCGATTTTGTACTAGTCGAAGTTGTGTCGGTGTGTCGCATTTTTTCCACACGGGAGTTGCCATGGTCTGCAACGAAAATGACTTATTTGGAAAGTGAGGAAACAAGGAATAGAGGTAGGCCTATAGTATTATATTAACAAATCCAGATTTGTCGTATTTACTTTTGTTTTTCTTTGATTTTGAAATCGGTTCCCGATTTTGCAAGACGCCAGAGAACACACGGCATCATCAACAACACAAATGTATCAGCACAGTTATTAGTATTACATGTAGTAATACTTCCTATAACCACACTAAGAATCCACCCAAAACTGTCAACCACCAAAGATGGAAATGCCATTTTATTGCAAAGTATGGGGGAAGGCCGCTAGGCAGGGGTGTTATTCCTTCTAGTCTACTACTAGGGTGCCTTATGTTATAGTAGTAGCACTACATATTATCGTAATATTTTTTGCCATTGGTAATTTTTATTGATATGTTTAGGCAGCAACGTTACGGCAGTTGACGATCTGATTCCCTGACAATGACAATACTCTGGACCAAGTTATTTTTAAAAGGCTTACTTGATGTAAAGATATTAATGACACTATTAACTCCCTGTGAAATTAATCCTTCTGGCATGCTGTCATTTTAAAGAAAATCAGTCTAAAAGTGCGTCTTAGAGACGCACTTTTGGAAATTTTCATTAGTTATTGGTTTAAAATCTAAATATTTGACTATTATTTTCTTAGAATTTACAGTATTCACAGAGTTAAAACCTTGCCAGGTTAGTTGTCAATCACCATTCTTTAGATTTTGAGAACTTTTCCTGATTTAAACTATAAAAATGCACAACTAACGAATTGGTGTGGGTCGGGGCAGACATCCGGGAACCTTCACAATAACGCGTCATAATACGTACACCGCGCCGATGAAAACGATAATCGCGCGTGCAGTCTTGTATGCTTCAGTGCCATTGATAAGGGAATAAAATAATGTGTGTTCGGTCGGTTTTAATCACTCTGTTTAATACCGCTTGGAGTCTGGTGCTGATAATTACCCGAGCCAAAGGCGAGGGTAATTATCAGCACCCAGACTCCCAGCGGTATTAAACAGAGTGATTAATACCGACCGAACACACATTTATTCCCATTCATAAATTCCTTTTTTGTAAAATTCAGCCATAAAAGCCCCGAAAATCACGAAAAATTGTCGCAAGTAAATTTCGGTGTTTCGCCATTCTGTGCGTGTCAAATGACATGTTTCCGCCTCTGTCGCTCTACACAATACATGCAATAAAGCGTATTTACTAGGAACCAGACTATTACTGCTATTGGCAACCTCGTTTTCAGCGTGTCAAGCTGTACGCGCCCAACACCACCCTACTATTGGAGACGATGTACGGTTGGAAATAAAGTGAGCCCTGGGGACGGGTATAATGCGACATCGCGTGACGTATTTTGCTGCCAACTGGTATTAAACAGTTCCAGCCATGTCTTTATCGTCCGTTTAATACCGGCCACGTGACGGGCTCTCGACCAATAGGAATGCCTAAACTGTCCCAGGTATTTATGAATCTCCATTATATAATGGAGATCAAGGTTCAGTGCAGTGTCGGCGCGCATTGTTTTCATCGGCGCGCTGACCTGTGACGTATGTCCGCGGTGATCAATACTAAATTTTAAGTTTGCGCGCACTTGGTGAATTCTATTTTTACGTCACCGATTTTAATTCAGGCAACTTTTCCTCTATGGTTAAGCATGCTTTTCTTGCGCTTTCTGTTAACAGTCTATGAAATGACAGCCTGTGTTTATAAGTAGGTAGGATACACCATTTGCAGATATCGAAAATATTTACTACCGAATTATTAAGAAATATCTTACTTTTTTAAAAGTAAATAATGATTCTGGGCATCCAGCAAAATGATTGCGATATCCTGTAATTATTCCGAAATATTTATTTTATATACAAAAATCGCGATCGCCGTCCGCTGTTTTTTGGGCTTTTCTTGGCATTTATGAATGTAAAACTTTGGACATGTCAGTTAAACGATATTTACTAGAAAATACAACCTCCCCCAAAAAATCTACCCATTTATGAAAATTCAATCAATTACCAATGGTGTATTCTACCCTTATTAGGCATGATGGCAATGTGATGGCAGTGATGGCAATGATGTAAGTTTTCCATTTATTATCATAAGTACAAAGGAGTCTAGATTTTGTTTTGTAACGCAACTCATAATATTTGTGACTTCATAAAATTGTATAGGCTGTCAATTCATGTTTGGTATAAATCGTTCTTCTTTGAACGTAATAAGCTTGTGGCCTTCGGTAGAAGAAGTTGGCATAGTAACAGATAATTAACTCTCAATCTCATTAGACTCACTGGAACTAAATCAATATTGTGGACAGTTCGTGTTGTCATTTGTAAAGCCTCCTCTTAAAAAACGACTTAATTTCTCATTTAAGCTTTGAGAATGGAATCAACCAGCGTGAAATTGATATGAACGCATATGCAATCTCCCAATTGTCCTTGCCTTCAGCGCTTAACATTTATCCAGAATCTCACAGACCGATGAGGTAATCAGCTTACGATAAAACATCAGCCAATCAAAGCCTACGGTTTGTAACTGCGGGAATACTGACCAATTACTAGTCACTGACGTGAATGACGCACTCACTTGGATAACCAATCACAGAGAATGAGAGATACACATCGTCTGCCTCAACCCATTCCTTTCTGTAAACTATATACCAAGTCCCACCAACGCCAGGCCTCTGTATCACAGGAGCATCCTAGCATTTGTATAGAGAACAGCAGCCGAAAGCAGTACGGCTTGACTTTTAGTCGTTGAACAACCATTGTGGATAGTTCAATCAGACACGACAAATCGCTAGATTTTCTCCCCTTGACTTTAACTATGTGGCGCACATTATACAAAAACTAATAAAACAAACTGTGATCGACGTTAAGTCATCTGATTTCAACGAATCATTAAGTAATGGAAGCAATGGCGAAACTGATCTTTACTGGGTTGCAACTATTTCATATAATATTCATCATATGTCAGGGAGCTACCTCGTCCGTCTCTGGATATGAAACGTTTTATGCAGGGAAACATGCCTTTTATGCCGCAGAAAATCGCGCCCTAAGAAGTTTTGCGTTTGCAACCAAAATTGTACGATCTCGTGTCATCTGCGGACGTGAATGCAGCATGGATCAACATTGCAAGTCTTTTAACTTTAATGACTGCAGTAAAATGTGTGAGTTGAACCTTGCCATAAGACGGCAGCATCTCGACTACTTCAATGCAACTCAAGGGAGCGTGTACTTTGATGCAGACGAGGACACACCTCTCTACTCATTGGCTGATAGTTCCTTGAATCACAACAGAAGTTGCAAGATGCTCTTAGATGCTGGTTATTGTTCAAGCGGTATCTTCACAATCTACCCAGAGGGATTCGGCAATGTCGGTCTTCGTGTCTACTGTGACATGGAAACTGACGGCGGGGGATGGATCGTGTTTCAGAGGCGACAAGATGGCAGCGTGGACTTCTACCGTAACTGGGCCGACTACCAGTCTGGCTTTGGTGATTTGTCTGGCGAGTTCTGGTTGGGTAATGACAACTTGGTGACTCTGACGTCTAATGATTCACGTAAATCATGGGAGCTACGAGTTGACTTAGAGGACTGGAACGGCAACACGGCATGGGCAAAGTACGGAGATTTCCAAATATCCGCTGGCAAGTACAAGCTGAATATTGGTCGATACGATGCCAGCAGCACTGCCGGTGACTCTCTTAGTTACCACACAGGAGTTTCCTTCACAACAAAGGATAATGACAATGATCAATTTAATGGGCTTAATTGTGCAATTGACTGTCATGGAGCGTGGTGGTTTAACGATTGTTTCAGCTCTCACTTAAATGGTGAATACGGCACAGAACGTACATCTCAGCTGTATTGGTATGAATGGAATGAGCTTGATTCATTGAAAAATTGCAGCATGAAAATGCGGTGAAAATACACCATCTATATTGCATTAAATAAACAAATTGTTTAAGTTGTTGCTTTCAATCTAAGATGGATTTTGTTTACTTATGGGTGGTGATCAAAATGGTGGGGGGGGGGGGGGGGGGGGGGAGTTCAAACCTTCTACCTGATAAGTAACTAGATTTTGGTCACTGAGCCAGCAACATTAACAGTGACTCTATTTAGTATCACAGCGGAGGCCAAAACAAAGGATTATGACAGTGATATCCGTACATGACAGTCAAATTATGCACGTACATGTATAGGCCCTGTTCTCATTTTGCATCAATTTCCAACGATTGCCGCTGGCAATCTTTGGACTATTTTATTAATAATAATAATAATAATAATAATAGGCAGTTCTTATATTAAGACCGATACTCAAGGTGCTGTCATTGTTATTCCTGCTCGTTTGGCCCACGAAACATTATAAATACCATCTCGGTTCCCATGGGGAGTATACAGCTCAATGCTGCTGTTTCGGTGCACAGCTAATAACAACCACCACCCTCGCAAGTACCCAATACTCCTGGGTGGGGAGAACCAATGAGTGTAGGGCTGTTCATTTTCCACTAATTTAGTATTTAATATTTGAAACTGTCTTATCACTAAATATTTTAATATTTAAAACTTGGGCTTAAAAAAGTGAATAAATACAAAATGTTATAGAGCTGCTTAACTGGAAATGGAAAGTATGTACTTTTTGCAACCATCCAAAAAGTGACCAACCAAGTTATTGTTAAAAGGTTTACTTGATGTAAAGATATCAATGACACTATTAACTCTCTGTGAAATTACTCCTTCTGGCATGCAGTCATTTTAAAGAAAATCAGTCTAAAAGTGCGTCTTAGAGACGCAATTTTTGGAAATTTTCATTAGTTATTGGTTTAAAATCTAAATCTTTGAATATTATTTTCTCAGAATTTAGAGTATTCACAGAGCTAAAACCTCGCCAGGTTAGTTGTCAATCACCATTCTTTAGATTTTGAGAACTTTTCCTGATTTAAACGATAAAAATGCAGTGCGCCACCAAGCGTTTGACTCAAAAGAGCCACTTTTAAACTTTACGGTCGACTTCTTCCGTATATCATACTGTAGTGAAATTTCTATTCTTCATTGTTAACGCGAGGTTTAACACAAACGAAAATGTATCCGGCAGCGTCGTTAATTAAAACATTGTTATTTGCAGAAAAAAACACAACCTTAATCGTGTGCGTCCAAAAAGACGTAAAAACTGATGAGTTCATGCAAAATGAATACTGTTTTTAAAACCGATGCCGACTTTTTCCCATGATGCACTGCGGGGACAGCAGAATTTGCGCCTCCAACGGCAGCTTCTAGGTATTGTGAATCGCTCGAATTGTATACTATAACTTTAAGCTTGCGCGCACTATATTGTTACGTCACCAATTTTTATTTAGGCCAAATAAAAAAGAAATCATGTTTAGCGTGAACAAAATTAAAAAAATAGATCTTATTTTTAGACTTTAGCATCACTGTGTACATGCTGTGGAAATAGTCCATTAGTACGTACGTCTGTTGAAGAACATCTTAAAAAATAGTCTGGAAGGTTGTCTGGAAAAATGTGTCAGACAACTATTTTTGAAGAAAAAAAAGCCTCCTAACTCTTTTTTTAAAAGGCAGGACGCTAAACATGTTTCTTTTTAAAATTGGCCTTAAGCAACTTTTTTCCTCTGTGGTTAAGCATGATTTTTCTTGTGCTTGATGTATTAAACAGTCTTTATGAATGACAGAGGCACACAATTTGCTGTTAAGCATTGCTATAAAAATAACATTGGGTCCAGACTGTAATTTTATTTGGTATTGCTCAGTTTGATCTCTGTGGTTTGCTTGTATATTGCGGCTCAAAAAAGGAGAGGTTCCAATGACCTATGACGTTGAATAAACCGAGTGACAAGAACCAAATCCATGATTTAGTTCTCCCAATTTATTTCAAGGTTTTCATTTGCCAGAATCAGATTTTAGTACTTGAAAGTTAACCTAGGAATGGTAATTTCTCTAAACACTGTTTTCTCTATAAGCAGGGAATTCCTTTTATTTTGCAAAGTGGGGAAACATTTTCCACGACTTTATAAAGAAAGTCTTTGTTATGTGTTTTGTTGAGCAAAGCCTGTCTTTGTTCAAGCGATATACAAATAATTGTCAGCCGAATTTACCTGATAGTCTTGCAAAACAAGAAATGAAATTGAAGGCTGACCAACAGTTTCAGTAGGCCTATATACTGTTTTGTAAAACTCCCCTCTATGGCTGGGTCTTGTCGTGTCGAATCAACACCATTTTTAACCCCAGTATCCCGACCCTCGCAGATTGAAATATTTTGGGTTTTAATTTAGCCTATACATTTATGAGAAAACCCCCCAAACAATTTTTACATTTAGGACAGATTACATCCATTTAGAACTCGTGTTGGGCGCGATTCAGTCTTTCTGCGCGGCGCGCCACTGCTAATCTGCACGAACTGCTAATCTGCGCGAACCGTCCATCGCGTGCGTTGCTCTGATATCATGGGGAGGTACAGGTAGGCCCGGCCCCGGGGGGCAACAAAGTGCGCCGCCAACGTTGAAATGTATCTCATTCATTCTTCCACGCTCATGAGAGGCACATCTCACGCAGTAAATCCGATAGATCGCTACCTCAAAGCGCACCATTGAAACACGTACAAATTTGCTCCGTTCATCGCTCCCCGAATTCAGTGATTATACAACGTCCGCAAAGCCAGGTACACAGGCACGATCTACACGGAATCTTTTGGGGGAGGAGATGTCATTTTCTGCCATTTTCGTTCGAAAACAACACGATAAAACGCAAGGGGTTCACAGGCAGATTTTTTTTAAAATTCAATTATCACTGCTACATCCTTTTTTAACGTATCCATGTAAACAAATTAGTGGGTTCGAAGCACGATTTTTCACAATTTATCGATTATTATTGCCCTTTTTAGGGGAGGTATTTGTTAACGTCGTTTGAGTATTTGTGCACCATCTCCACGTGCATCAACGGTACGTCAACGTAAATTTGTTCGACTGCTTTTTTCATTTTCAATACAATTTTTGTCATTGGATGATAAGAATTAAGGTAAATAACAATTGTTTTCAACTACAAAAGACAAGATGTTAAGATTGGATGCCAAAAACTCTTTATTTTTCGCGTGAGAAAATTGTTCCCCCTATTTTGAGAATGGACGTTTCCACAGCGTTTCGCAATCACAGCCTCGAAGGGCTCCCCCCCCCCCCCCCCGGGTAGGCCCGAATCGGATCGCGCTGCATTCGCTGTCGGTTGATCGTGCCTCAATTGGCCGATCGTGCCACCACCAGTCGATTGCCTTCTTTTTAGCTATTTCATTTCCAATGCACGAGTACTTTGGGGGTTGTTCCGCAAAAGAGAAGTAAAAACTAAGAAATAGGCTGACGGTACTTGTGCAAATGCATTTTCGATAGCGCAGATTTAGAGACTGCGCCCAAAAATTCTGATTTTGGACCTCCAAAAAGTAGGTTACTGTTCCATTCCTTGCATCCGACAACATTGGTTTTCGGATTCAGGACATCAAACTGAGTAGAATCATTTTTGTTTTGTTCCCAAACTGGTACCACGGTTTTTTTTCTGAGCATATTTTTGGGTCACGTAACACGGCCTATAGTGGGCGTTAAGAGTTTCAACTTTAAAAGCGCCATACATCCTTAAGTCTTTGGTTCGGTTTGTGATCCACACGAATAGTTTTTCCTTTAGCTAATTGATCGATTGCCCCATTTCCTTTTTGTTTATAATTATTTACATCAATCGCAACTATATACATGTACGTGACTCGTATAACCATGGAGCTATACAGAGAGGAGAAAGAGCTATAAAGAGCTATCTCTTTATAGCTCCATGGTACATGTATAAGGGTGCACCACCCTAATTGAAAGGAGAATTTCTACGCGAGGTCATTTGCATGAAATGTGCCCCCACAATTTCTTTTGAAAAAGAATGCCGTTTGGTGAAAGAAATGGTGGGATTGGGTAAATATAGCATAGAATCAACTCCCTGGTTTTTGAGCTTCAATCTGAGGGCAGACTTGACAAAATTACGGTTGAAAAATGGGTCATAATTGCCCTAGAATGTGGAGGGATGCCATTTGTAAAATGGCTGCTTTCAGGCTCGGGAAGTATCACTTTTCGGAAGGTGAGTTTCTTTTGGTGTGAATATTAAAAAATGTAATCGGCTAACCTACTAAAAATTGAAAAGAAACTGAAAGATAAAGACCAAGACAATAATCTGATTGTTGTTTGATAAACCCCAGTGATGTCGGTGTGCATGAAACTTGGTCCTAAACATTGTTGATTTTACACTGTTTTCAATGGGACTTGAATTAGGCCAGTGCACCCATAACTAGCAACTGGTGTCTGCATGGATTTGTGCCGCTGTGTCATGGTGCATCATAATGTATGGTGGCCCTGAAGAGATCTAAAAGACGTGAATTTCATTTACGACAACGCATTTTTTAACGACATAACATTTTCTTTACGACATCTCATCTTTTGTTACGACATCACATTTTTTACGACATCAGATATTACATTACGACATCACAAAATTGTATGTGCGACATCACATATTCCATCACATAATTGCAATTACGACATCACAACATTTTCACGATTTTGTATTTACGACATGCATGCAAGTCGTGAATTTTTCGTTGCTATTTTGTTTTACTAGTAGTAGCTTAGGGTCCGATGCTGACCCCGCGCACTCTATATCTGCTAATGAGTGTGCGTAAGCACACAACCGCGGTGAGACGACGAACGTTTAAAAGTAATTTAGTTTTTTTTTTTTGGGTACAAATTAAATAACATCGTTATCTCTTCTTAAAAACTTGTCAGTGTATCATTTATTTTTGTACAAAATCTGCGTCCATTTTTATCTCAACGGGCAACTCATGCTAGTTATGATTATTTCTTAATAATTATATTGATGTTTATTTCGTCAGCGTGTTTTTAGAAATATGAACAAAATAGGAAAAACAGGGTTCAGTGCCTTATTTTGCTGTTTTGCGAGCCATCCCACCAAGTTGTGACAATCGGATTTTTTTTTAAGGTTTAAAGGTCTTTTTTATCGTAACTTCCTGTCTGGTGACGTCGTCAATATTTCTTCCCTCAACTTGTTCGTAGCATGAAGCTGATTATATACGTAAATTATAAAGTGAATTCAGCAAACACTACGCCACACACATCAACTGATTATTCATTTTTAACATTGTTCAATATGCCGCTAGAGGGCGCTATAACATGTTATGACGTCACCGGTATTTTTTATAAAGTACAACCCATCCGATAATAACATCGTTGAAAGTAAGTTCACATTATTTTCCACTTATGGTTTGGACTGAAAGGAAAGGTCACGTGATTTTACGCGCGTGAGATAAAATGAAGATTTTGGATTATTATATAAACTCCCACAAACAACAAGTTCATTACTTTTGGTGAATTTTGTTATTGACAAAGATTAAATATATTAATCTCCTCCAATGTTACATAACGTCACATCTTCCTGGACGATCGTAACATATTTCTTCAAGACACATCTGTGGATGGTACTCGGGAAACCTGCAGAAAACCCGAAGTCGATCCGACTTTGCAAAGTTCTAAAGTCGGTGGTCACAACAACCCTGTGCAAATCGAATTAGCAAAATCACTTAAACAGGGGGAATAAAGTTCGCCTACAACATTATAATACATGTAGTTGTTTCGGCAGTGTGAGGCCGAAGCAATAATGTGTGTCGTTAAGCGTTACGCGCGCCGAGCCTCCATATCTTACCAAGGTTGTGCTTATTACAAAGTACTCAGATCAGAAGAGGAACGGAATGCAATTCACCAGCGCTAGTAAACATGGAGTGCGCAGGGCCAGCAGCGGCACTCTAGCTAGGCAGACAGAAAAGGAAGAAACGTAGAACTATTACTACTTAGTACAATATAGTAAAGCATTTGCGACTAAACAAATCACGACTTGCGTGCATGTCGTGAATATAAAGTCGTAACAAAATGTTGTAATGTCGTAAATTTAATATGTGATGTCGTAAAAAAATATATTGTTATACAAAATATGTGATGTCGTAAAAAAACATGTGATGTCGTAAAAGAACATGTGATTTCGTAATGTCGTAAATGAAATTCGCGTCTTTGATGTCTCGTCAGGGCCACCATAATACACCATAACACCCCGCATGCGCACTTTGGTTAAAAAAAAACCGCGCTGCATTACGCGCGCTTTGTGCAGTTAGTTCGCGAAAGTGTCGTACTTGTGCAAGTTGTGGTTTCCGTTCACTATGGCTGCCGATCATGATCACAGAAACTCGAATCACACAGAAAATGTCGAGAATTCCATGAATAACACCACTCAGAATTCGAAAAGAATGCGGACCGAACCGGTCAACAAGGCCATTGTCATCTTGGGTGCACAATGGGGCGATGAAGGTAAAGGGAAGCTGGTGGATCTCATGTCTACGGACGCGGATATCGTGTGCCGTTGCGGGGTAAGTCACGTCCATTCAACATGTGCATTACACAGAAATGAAGGTAATTACATCACTGTTCCACCCAAGTACGGGTCATACTAATCACCGACAACACGCACACAGCACAAACAACACAACAACCCATCCAAAACTTATTTTATATTGACAAAAAAGGTGTATAAAATGGTAATCCATACGATTTCTTTTATTTTTATTAATACGTTACAAAAGAGTGTCACTCATTAATTGACTCAACTTGAGTTTTAGGTTGAGGTTACATTTCATTTGTGAATTTTTTATTTTATTTCATGCACACAAATTTCTGAATCCAGCATGATTGCTGGCCGCCATTTTGGCTGCTGGCTGTGGCTTGATATTACCCCTAGAATTATGGGGCTCCCGACGCTCGTAGGGCGGAGCCCCATGAGGTTTTTTACAGGTTAACCGCCGTTAAACAATAGAAATCATGCACAAACTGCACACAAATTACTCCCACACTGCTGCACGTTCTACTCTACCTCTAAACACATTTTTTATGAGTACTCTTTCAACACACCGGGCCGGCACTTCAATAAAACCGGTCGAATCTCGCTCATTTTCTGTAAAAAAGGAAAAAACTTAGACCGAGTTACTGGCCTCTAGTTAAGTTATCGCTTTTTTAACATTTGGGCATTATCTTGCGCTACTAGAGGCCGAGCCAGAAGATATTTGAAATCCTATAAGCTCTAGAAAGTGGTTCAAAATGTCACCATAATCCACACAAATACGTAACAAAATACCTCTTAATCGTCTAAATAACCTTTCATATGTGTCCAAGGTATTCACGATCAATTCTTGACCTGCAAATCAAGGAAATTCGACGCCAGTTTTCCAGCGCGTACTGAACTTTTGCATGGCCGCCATTTTTATGATGAGCAAAACGAGCATTGTGGGTATTCTGTGACGTCACTGCCAAAGTGCGTGCCGACCGTACCACTATACGCGGGGTGCTCTGCGATGTCACAGGTCATTGTATCGCGCGCGCAACGCGATACTCCGACCTGTGACATCGGAGAGCACCCCTGCGTATAGTGGTACGGTCGGCATGCACTTTGGCAGTGACGTCACAGGCAATCACAAAAATGGCGGCCATGCAAAAGTTCAGTACACGCTGGAAAACTGGCGTCAAATTTCCTTGATTTGCAGGTCAAGAATTGATCGTGAATACCTTAGAAGTTCGTTAACTCAGCTCGGACACATATGGAAGGTTATTTAGACGATTAAGAGGTATTTTGTTACGTATTTGTGTGGATTATGGCAACATTTTGAACCACTTTCTAGAGCTTATAGGATTTCAAATATCTTCTGGCTCGGCCTCTAGTAGCGCAAGATAATGCCCAAATGTTAAAAAAGCGATAACTAGAGGCCAGTAACTCGGTCTAGAAAAAACTATAGTATACCCGTTCAGCAAACGCGACTGTGGAGATACATTGATGATGTATTTTTCATATGGACCAGTGATGAGGACAGTCTACTGACTTTCACTAATCACATGAATTCCTTCCACAGGACCATCAAGTTCACATCAGAGTACTCACATCATCAGGCCCACTTCCTGGATGTCACCATCCGCAAGGAGGACAACTTAATAACCACTGATCTGTATTCTAAACCCACAGACACACACCAGTATCTCCACTCCTCCAGCTGTCACCCTAGGCATTGTAAGACTGGTATAGCATTTAGTCAAGCCCTCAGACTCAAAAGGATTTGTTCTAACGACTATGATTTCTCCCGCCATTCACAGAAACTGAAGAACAACTTGGTTGCCAGGGGTCACAGTTCCCGCCAAGTTCAACGTGCCATTGCCAGAGCCAAAGCCGTACCCAGAAATTTGGCCCTAAAGGTAAAGGCCCCCCAGGCTAATGCCAAACCCATGATCCCCCTGGTGACTACCTTTCACCCCAGTCTCCCTTCCCTTCGCAAAATCACCAACGACAGCCATCACATTCTCCACACTTCAGATCGCCTTGTCCGGGCCATCCCCGACAGCCCTGTATTGGCCTATAGACGCCCTCAAAATCTACGAGACCTCATTGTTCGAGCCGAAGTTCCCAGCTTGGATGCATCTCCCCCCATCCAGCACGGAACTTTCAAGTGCAGCTCTAGATGTGTGGTCTTCCACATCCACATTCAGGAGTCTGACTCCTTTTCTGGCCACTCTTCTGGTACTACTCATAGAATTATTGGTAACATCACTTGCAGTACATCTAACGTCATATATCTCATCTCTTGCAGGTTTTGTGGAGTTCAGTATGTCGGAGAGACCAAAAATGCCCTAAAAAGCGTTTCTACGGTCATCGATCGACTGTCAACACCAAGAAACTGGATACCCCTGTAGGACATCACTTTAACCAGCCTAACCATTGCATTTCTGATATGATTCTTCAGGGCATAGAATCACTTGGCTATCGGGAAGACTCAGTCCGCCTCAGCCGGGAGAAAGTCTGGATGAATCGTCTTCGGACTATTCAACCACATGGGCTTAACATCCAACTAGGAAATGATTAACTTCTATTTTTTCTCCATTTGTCATCTGTTTCAGATTCATTCCTTGCCAGAATTTTGTTTTTGTTGTTGTTTTTGTTTGTTCTCACTTCTCTGGTTTTCCTCAAACCCCCCCCCCCCCCCCTCCTCATTACTCCTATTCATACTTATTTGTTAGTTCTTCCCTTTGATCTCCACCCTGGACCCCTTTCCTTGTGGCTTTACCCCTTCTGTTTTTGTTCCTACCCCGCCTTTGATCCTACCCACACTGACCTCACCCTTTAATCCCTCAGCCTAATCCTCCTTTTGTTGTTTGTTCCATTGAACTCTGTGCTTTGTTTCTTTTGTGTTTTTTCAGCGTCCATGATGTGCATCATGCTGTATATTGCCCTATATATGTTTGTTTCTTGTACACAGTCATTTAGTCTCTGAAGAAGATCTTGTTAAGATCGAAATATTAGGCCCTCTTAACTTATTTGACTGTTTTAAGATGGCGGATAACGTCGTTCAATGTCATCGTTGACAGAAGCCATGTGAATGGTTCTAACCCCGACCGGGGTTATGGTACAAACAGTTTATTGAACGATGTTATCCGCCATCTTGTAACAGTCGCGTTTGCGGAACGGGGATAGTTTGCACCTTTTTTACAGAAAAAATTGGGCGAGATTCGACCAATTTTATTGAAGTGCCGGCTGGGTGAGTTGATAAAGTACTCATAAAAAATGTGTTTGGAGGTAGACCGTGCAGCAGTATGGGAGTAATTGTGTCTGTGCATGGTTTATATTGTACAGTGGTTAACCTGTACAAAACCTCTCTATCTATGGGGCTCTGCCCTGCGGGAATCGGGAGCCCCATAGTTCTAGGGGTAGCTTGATATTACGCACGAGTCTATGTATGAGACAATTGCCCCTAGAACTATGGGGCTCCCGACCCATAGATAGAGAGGGTTTTTACAGGTTTACCGCCGTTAAACAATATAAACCATGCACAAATTACAGGCAATTACCCCCATACTGCTGCACGGTCTACCTCCAAACATAGTCAGAGTAACTTGGACCCAAAAATCACCTTTTTCAACATTTGGACATGGTCTGGTGATTAGGGTCCAAGCAAGATCCATTTGAATCGTTGTACGAAATGTCTGCACATCGATCCCCCATGACCTCCCACACTTATCCCCCCAAATGTCACGGAAAACGGCCACTTACAAAAATGCTGCTTGTCCCCAGTAGGCACTAAGGATCAAGGAAGACACTAACACTATCTTAGGTGTGTTCTTACCTTTTAAACAAGTGAGAAAAACGGGCCTCAAAACGTGGAGCAATGTTTGATCCATTCAAACATTGGCTAAGTGCATTTGAATTGGCGAACATTGCTCCACATTTTGAGGCCCGATTTTCTCACTTTTTTTATCCTTGATGTCTTTTTTTGATGTCTTCCTTGATCCTTAGTGCCTACTGGGGACAAGCAGCATTTTTGTAAGTGGCCGTTTTCCGTGAAATTTTTGGGGATAAGTGTGGGAGGTCAAGGGGATCGATGTGCAGACATTTCGTACAGCGATTCAAATGGCTCTTGCTTGGACCCTAATGTCACAAGACCATGTCCAAATGTTGAAAAAGGTGATTTTTGGGTCCAAGTTACTCGGACTACTCCAAACAATAGCCTAAGTCTGCCATCTTTGTTCCTGACGTTCTTCATCTGCTCCCAACTGAGCGGGGAGTGAAAATCCTGTTCACGAACACCGTTTGTAGGTAGTACCTTAGTTAAGCGCGGGCATTTTCGACCGGGGTGTGAATTTGACCACCCGTTACTTACATGTATACTGCCCAACATGCCAAATAAAATCCGTGCGAGGTATCTTGTCTTAATTTTAACCCTAACCCTGCCAGATCCAGCACAGTGCATCTGTGGTGACTGCTTGACCTTGCTGGACTCTGCACACAAGTCAATTTGACAAAGTATGCAATCTGTTGCGTCTGGCAGGGTTTCTAGCCAAAATACCCTGGAGGGTTAGGGTTAATTAATTATAATAATTATAAACTGTATACTACTAAGTTGGCCACTTTTTGTATAACCCTAACTTCATAGGGTGTGTGTAAAATCAAATTCATATTGATTTTAGCGGATTGAGGATTGTTAGGGTTATTTAAAGTGTGGATAGCTCATCTGAACCGAACACACCCAACAAGCAAAAAAAACCAACGCTAAAGAATACTACACACCCCATTATTAGTAAATGGTAGTTGTGATATTAGGTAGATTAATGGACAAGACAAGGCAGGCAATGTGACTACTCTACTGTTCTACTTCCACAAGATACTGTCAAGTGTTACCATGGAGCTAGGCCAGGGGTCTCAATAGTAGCCAGTAATTAAATAAAGGGTAATGGCTGAGGAACATGCCAATCCTAGCAAGATAATTGGACAAGGTGTGCTGTGACTGTGAACAAAACAGACCGAGTACAATGAGGCTACAATGTAAGTGCACTGCCAGTGTGACTTATTGAGGGGAAGCCGCAGTGTGAACTATAGAGGATCCATTCTTTGATACAGATTCTGTTCCATTTAGTTGACACAGTAATACAGTAAGGTCGCGTTTGTTTAGTTAATAATGGACAGCAATTGTGTTCAAGAGCGCTCTATAAATGCCCGTTATTATTATTATTATTAATATCATTGCGTTGGTAATAGCAAGTTATTATGTCTCTGAAGAAGATCTTGTTCAGATCGAAATATTATAGGCCCTCTTAACTTATTTGATTTGTATATTTCAGGTCATTCCAGCCAGTAAGCAGTTTGCAGCAGTTTTAATCTTATTCAAGTTATTATGTTGGTAACAATGAGTTTTTGTGTTGAGTTATAGTGCTGAGTTCTTGTGCTGGTGGTAATGATGAGTTTTAGTCAAGCCATAACAAGCCATTTACCGGCTCATACATGAACAATAGGAGTACCTCATCCCTGGATTTTACTTGTATTACCACTAGCCTTCTGTGTAGTATTTTGTGGTAGTCAGTATATGTACATGTATGCTGCTTTCATTACATACACAATATGCAATAAGAGTATTTTTCAGTCTGCATTTATCTTTGAGCAAACTAACTCCCGCAAAACCTTGGAATATTTGCTTGTTGTTTCCTTGTATCTAATGGGTTGTTATGTTGTAATTTGTTTTGGTTTCGTTTGTTTGACAGTTAAAGGTAGGATACACCATTTGCAAATATCAAGAAAAAAATTACTTCTGAATTATTAAGAAATATCTTATTTGAAAGTAAATAATGATTTCTCTAGGCATCCAGCAAAACGATTGTGCTAGATATCCTGTAATTTTTTCGGAAAATTTAATTGAATTAAAAAAAAAAAACAAGAAAGTGTTCGGTGCCGGTTGAAAACGAACGCCGTTTTTCTTGCTTTCTTCTCGGCATCCATGATTGTAAAACTTTGGACAGGTCAGTTAAACGATATTTGCTATAAAATACAACCCCCAAATCCACCCACTCATGATAGTTCAAGCAATTACACACGGGTACCAATAGTGTATCCTACCTTTAAAGCTGTATGTCATGACATAATAGTTTGATATGTTGAACAGCTCGCAACAAAGTTGATTGAACCCTAGCCCATGTTGGACTCCTCCGTTGTGTACAACGCGACGCAGTCCAGGGTATCAATGTATCCTGCCATAGCGAAAAATTGTACAACGTTTTTTCATATTTTTACCTGATGAAGGAAGCCGAAATCTCGCTTATGTATTCCTTGTGTCTGGAATTACAGATCGTCATGGGTTATTAAAAGTTAATGTGTCTTTAGGCAACTTATTTACAGAAAATAAATTGCAAATCCACGCTTTTGGACATGAACATCATGTACGAACTCTGTACAAATCCCTACATGCGTGCGCGGGTACCCAGCAGCCTCATCTGCTGTAGGCCGGCGCGTCTGCCGGGTACCTGCGCACGCACGCATGTAGGGATTGTAGAGAGTTCGTACATAATGTTCACCAAAAAAAAGTGAATTGGCAATTTATTTTCTGTAAATAAGTTGCCTAAAGACACATTAACTTTTAATAACCCATGACGATCTGTAATTCCAGACACAAGGAATACATAAGCGAGATTTCGGCTTCCTTCATCAGGTAAAAATATGAAAAAAAGTTGTTGTAAATGTTCTCGCTATGGCAGGATACATTGATACCCTGGACGTCAGTTGTAATGCAATGAAGAACTTCGCCCAACCTGGGCTAATTGAACCCTAGTGTTTTGTGAACAGATGGGGAATTAAAAATGATTATGCAGCACAGCAGGTTTGAACTGAACACAGCATGCATGCACTGTCTAACCAATGCAAAACCTACTGCAACTGCAATGTCTTTTCTCCATAAAATTCAGTGGTATTATACCTGTACATGTGTTGTTGAGATGTGAAATGAGTGACCATTTTTTGTTGCACTGTAGTATCACATATGGGTATTTCCATTTGGGAGGGTTAGGGTTTTAACCAGTTCGAGCCGGATGACGTATATAAACACAAAGTTTCCCCCAGATTCAAAACGGATGACGCATAAACACGCCACGAGCAAGGCCGGAAATGTCTGTCAGCAGCGAGCAAGGCCGGAAATGCGTGGGTGTGCTTCCTGTTACTATCGGCCTGAACATGCCTCGGATCAAGTTTCGTTAAAAATAATCCCGGCGCGAACTGGTTAATAAGGGTGTCAATGCTGTATGCATAACTTTGTAAATAAAGTATTTGCTGCACTCTTCGCAGTTTTTAGTATGTGGTAATTGTACTGTAATTGTCACTAAAAACATGAATTTTACAAATTTAATTTATCTTCATACATGTACATGATGACAAATATTGTTTCACGTTTATTGGGGACACCAAATTTGGTGTCCTCCTTACACGTAAAAACGTTGTCTTTTTTTGTCATAAATATCAACTTTAAATAAAAGTACGTGTACATTTACGTGCGAATCAGCCCGATATGCTGGAATTGCAGCCCAATGTGTGCAGCTACATGTAGTCGCATCGCGATAGCTCTCTTATAACATTTTTGCACGCATGGTTCTCACTTTTATTGCATGCAGCAATAGGAAAACTGGTACCCATCGTGCGCTAAAAGAGCACAAAAAATACGAAGTACTGGAAGGGAAAAAACATTGAATTTCGACATCCTACATTGTCTTAAGAATGCCTCTACAAACATCAATGGAAAAAGCAAATGTATGGGAGTTAATTTACAGAATGTGATCTCACTTTCTCTGTATGTATTTTAGTTTTAATACATTTATTTTGAGGCTGTACTGCTCGTACTTGAAGCGATAAAGCGTAGTGTGTTTTCGCGAAATATTCTGCCGCACATGGCGGCCGGCCGCAGAGCATGCACATTGCACTTTGTCAAGAAAATGTACACAGGTTTTGATCAATAGTATTTATAAGCACAACAAATACAAACACCTACATGTATGTACTTAAGAGATTTTTTTCTGTTGACTTTTCTTTCATTTTATCAAAACAAAAAGTGAAGGGTTTAACCTCTTCTTTATTGCCATGTTATGATTTGTTTAATTATTTTAGAGTCAGTACAACTCTGATTTATTGTAAGCTCTTTTTAAATTGATACGGTTTTTAATAAATTATAAATATAACAGACAATACATGTACCGGTACACGTTTAGTGAGTTTTAAACATTGCAAAAAAACCACAAATGCAGGAGCTGAAATGAAAAACAAAAATGACAAAATACAAATATTTTCCTACCTGCCTACCTACATGTACCAGGATTTGTTTCTGGCCGATACTGTAAACAAACCATTTTGTTTGTCTGGACTAAACGGTTTCCCATGTGTTTTCCCACCATTGCAAAATGTTAACAGTGAAATTGGGGAAATAATCTTGAGGAAAACAAATAACTTTGGTTCCAGTTGAATTAATTCTTATTTAATCAAGTGATCCGGAACTGTTGATGACCCAGAGAATTGTCATGCTTACTGTATGCTTGCTAAAAACGCTCATAAACTGTACAAGCACAGGTACAATCTGTACATACTGTACAGATTGTTCAAGTGTGTTTACTCTGTGAAATTATAATTTATTGACAAGGATTTGGCAAAGTACATGTCACCCTGACTCTCACATCAAGGCTGATTTTAATCAGCAAAGTCAAAACCCAAGTGACACTGAGCAATAAAAAAAAATAGCTCCCTGTGTTTCTGTGCGCTTCCAGGTGACGAAGGCTTATTAAAGGTGGAATATACCTTTTGCAGCTGATCCAAAAATTAACCAACCAAAATAGTGTTGGAAAGTTATCTTGTTTTAAAGATATTGGTGACACTAAACTCCATGTGGAATTATACCTTCTGACATGCTGTCATTTTAAAGGAAATTACAAAAGAATGTCATTTCCAAAGATGTGTCTCAGAGATGCATATTTAAAAATATTTGAAAATGTCCAAGAGTGCACGCAAGCATTGGAATGATGCCCACACGTTTGCATGGCGCTGTTATTGGTCTGTTGTCTTTTTAGGCCAGGCATCCACTACCGGCCGCCCTGTAGCTCTACAGGCCGGCCGGTAGCTCTACAGGCCGGCCGGTAGCTGTGCCGGCCGGCCTGTACATGTACATGTAGCTGTAGCTGTATCTGTATCCTGTAGACCGCCCGGTAATGAAACCGGCCGTTAATGAAATCGGCCGGTAATGGATGCCATGCCTTAAGTAGGAGATGTCACCAACGTGAATGGGGTTTGAATGAGGAGCATCTAATGGATGTTGCCATATTCTCCTCATCCATGTAAAATTCATCTTGATGGAACCTCTGAAAAGCCTTAATCTATCAACTTTGTCATAAAAAAACATGCTGGTGTCTTGAGTCTATCAGAATCCACCAGTATACAGCATGTATACATGTACATTCTGGAGAAATCATGAATCCATCAACAATTCGTGGAGAGTGGTCGCACAAATTATCGGGCTCCTGTTTTTAGTCAAAATTTTGTCTTTCTTTTAGCTGATTTATGAACTTTTTAAAGAACTTCTTGCCTGCCACAGAGGACTTTTACTATCGTGGATTACAGAGGATATATTTTTGTCGACTCCAAGGACCACTGGAGTCTCTCTAAGGGTTTTTAGGATTTTTAGGATTTTAATTCTTCGCGCCATTCATTTTTGGAAACCACGCGTGGATGCACTATTGCGTCATAGACGTCACAGCCGTCAGTGGAATTCTACAACTTTCCATCGCCATTGCCCAATGAATGTGTGCCGTATTCTTTTTTTACCAAGCGTTTTTAACAGTTTTGAATGTAATAATTTCTTCATCGTTCCTCGAAATTTGTAATATACAAATTTTTGAAAAAAACCCCAACTTTTTGGCCAAAAGGTATTTTTGAATTAAAAAAAAATGTGGAATATTATTTTAGCGGAATACACAGTAATCAAAGAGCTAAAACTTTGGCAGGATAGGTGTCAAATCACTAGTCTTTGGATTTTGAGAGCTTTTGCTGAGCACTTCAAACGATAAAAATGCACAACTGACAAATGGTGTACTATTGAACTTTAAACTGTTGACTTAGTGTAATGCAGTGCAGCTGTTGTGTGCAGACAATATTGCGTGTGACGTCAGATATGTACATTTGTAAACTAATGATCCGAGTTCCGATGTAGATTACACATGTGCATGCATACCATTTATGGAGAGGTACATGTACATGTACTGTACTGTACATGGAAAGGTTTATGTTGTAAAAATGTCAAGGTGCTTTTACTACTTTAATTTCAGCAACGTGGGCTATAGACTGTGTTTTTAAACATGCGTTTTCTTTTTCTTTTTCTTTAATACTTTGTTTTTAGAAAGATCTGAACCATTAAATGGCCATAAATATAAATGATAAATTCAAACTTAATTTTACACCTATATGAAAACAAAATCCCAGTACTGCGCGTCAAGCACTGACGTAGAAATTACATTTTTACATAAATGATATAGTGACGACTGCTTTATACTGCATGTTGGATATGCTTTAAAAAAACTAGTGTGTGAATGAGAGAACAATGAAATTATGTACCGGTGCGTATGACGTAATTATCATTTTTTCTTCTAATTTTTCCTAATTTAATATATCGTTCACATTTTGTAAGTTGATATAAAATAATATTCGTTTAAACGTTTGTATCTATCTTTCAGTAAAAATAACGGTGTCAAAACAAAGTATTCCAAGAAAACTACCCGCTTTAAACATTGAAGCTCCTATTTGGTTTCTCTCTTGTAGGTTTCTTGAGGTCAACTTACACGCTCTATTTCCCCGACCTGCTTTCTTTTTCTAGGTCTTTTTTTACTTTAATCATTTTCTATAAATTTTGCAAATATCATGTCTTACATACATGTACAGTACATGTATGGTTGTCTTGATTATACTGATCTTGGGATATTTGATATCGGCTGAATATTCGAATTTGCCCGTTTGTATAAGCAGCATACACACACACCAGGGTTGTCACCACGCCGGGCGCCGCCGGGCGGTGCTACCCAGCTCCCAAAATTTTCGCCCGGTACTCAAGGTCAAGTTCAGCCTTACCGCCCGGCTCAAATTTCTTACCCTAACTCAGGCCTCAACCTTAACAGCGGCCGCCGCGATGCCCCAGCCAATTGCCGTGAAGCCCCTTCAAAAAAACACGTACATTACGGCCACTTGGCCGTCGTGCCCCTTTCCATTTTAATTATACTACATGTATGTATTCGAAAGTGTTAACGTTAACGTTGTGACCCATTATGAAAGTAAAATTGTACGTAGCGTAGCGTGGAGAACCGAACGTGGCATGGCAACCATATCAAAGTAGTTGAGTTGTTTACTACTAAAAACACGGCACCAGACTACTCTCATGTATAGACTGGCTACAGGTCCCTACACTGAATAGGCCGTATTATTGAACGTTGAGGGCGCTGTGCTCGCGGTATTTGGGGGTATAATTAAAAGTGATTATACCCCTCCCTCAGGCCGCGGATCGATGGCACAAATTACCCGGCTCTATAAATGGTCTGGTGACAACCCTGATACACACACACACACACACAAGTGTGTAAAGGCCTTCGATCGTGGACGGGGTATTGTCCGACCGTCTTCCCTCTTTTGTTTATACTCTAACGTTTTTTGATGATCGCCATAGGATTTGTACACGGGAAAAGATCGTGGACGTTTTGTCAATCGTGGACCCATTGTTTGACTCCCAATTCTTTTGTCCGACGACCACGATTGCCGGTCAATACAAACGCACACAAGTGGGTAAATGCCGTCAATAGGGGACGGGGCATTGTCCGACCGTCTTCCCTCTTTTGTTTGTACTCTAACGTTTTCGGATGATCTCCATAGGATTTGCACACGAGTCTGAATCGGGGACCTTTGCGGAATAGGGGACCCCATTGTTCCCTTTGTCATACGTCCCCTATTTCAATCAAAAACAAACGCACAGTCACTGTGAAATCATTTGTATCCTAAAAGGTGGGGCTTTATTGTCGAATACCAGTTTTTCATGGATGGTAATTTTCTGTCAACATTGGTTCATCCTTGTTTGCAAGTTGAAGCCCTTTATAGTTTCATGTACTTATAAAGTCCCCAGGTAGTACTATACTGTAAACACTAACTGTAAACAGTCCCATGTTGATTGCCACACAGAATTTTAACTGACCGCCAATTCCGTGTTACTTTTTACTGGCACAGCACACAGTCTCAGCTGGCAGTGTCGAATATAAATCAATAGAAGTAAATGTTGCTAAAATTTCAAAATATTTTTTAAAATTTCTTTTGCATTTTTATATTTTGTGTGTTTGCAGGGAGGAAACAATGCAGGTCACACAGTCGTTGTTGACGGTATGGAGTATGACTTCCATCTTCTACCCAGTGGTATCATCAACCCCAATTGCAAATCAGTCATAGGTATGAATGTGGCTTTTAGGTATACAAGCTAAAGCCCATTACCCGTTTGGCGGTTCGTAGGACGCATAGAGTTGCTGGATGTAGTGATTGATTACAGTGAGAAGTTGTTTCCCTATTATTGTGGGTCTGTTAACTTCTGCCGATCGTCGTATGCGTACAAAAGCACATTTGTGCGTTTGTATTGACCGGCAATCGTGGTCGTCGGACAAAAGAATTGGGAGTCAAACAATAGGTCCACGATCTTTTTTCGTGTACAAATCCTATGGCGATCATCCGAAAACGTTAGAGTACAAACAAAAGAGGGAAGACGGTCGGACAATGCCCCGTCCACGATTGCCGGTCTATACATGACTGGGTGCACGAACCCAAATTCTTCATTATTTTGAAGAATTATCGACCATAAATATTTTTGACATTAACCCTAACTTCTTACACAACAAAGGAAGTTGAAGGATTTTGAAGGAATTGTATTGTTCAATAACAATGGTGAGGGAGTTAGGGTTAATTAGGGCAATTTTTTTTAACTTTTTGTGGTCATTCTTTTATGGCTTTTGTAGCAAAAATAAAAACATTTGGAACTCGATACATGTACATGTGACATGCAGTGGTGACCACAAGGCTACTTGCTACAAACTGGTAACCTGTAATTGTGCACAAAGCTGAATTTCATTTACCAGTGTATAGTGTGGTACTCGCACACACCATGAATTTGTCCCAAATTGTGTTGGGTATAATGCACCCCATTCAATCAGCACAACAAAATAAATAAACAAAATCAACAACTTTCCGAACTACCGACTCTTTTTTGTAATCGGAAGCAGAACTATTAAAAAAAAATTACCAAATTTTAAATTCGGCCATATACCACTGTCCACTCAGGATAGCTGCTGGTACCCATGCAAACTACATGTACAGTGTATGAAGGCTGTCAGGCTGCCGGTGTCCGTGGTAAATGCAGAGATAGTGATTTGCTCTTTTATGTGTTAGACACAGGGCATACGCCTACAAAGTAATCCCAAAACAAAGGAGTAATATTAATCACAGTATTTCTATTTTACTACTTTTACCTAGTTATTTTATCTTGCTCTAACATCTTGGTACATGTATGTATAATAACTTTTTTAAATAAATATTATTTCATACTTTTCTTTTAAATTCCGTAATTTTTCCTACTATTTTGTTCCAAAAAGAAAAAATATTATTGAATATTTTCACAACAGTGTAACAAACTGTCATGTAAATCACACATCGATTGGGCTTTAGTCTCTACCTAATTCTGTAAATTTTCTCCTGAAATATCATTCTTGGAAAATAAAAAAATGTGTAATTTGTTTCTTTCAGCTTCTGAACTAAACCTTCCGTAAGGACCTGGCTTTGCTTTTATCGTGGTAAAACAAAAAGACATTTAACCCTAACCTTTCTGAATCCATCAAAGTCCTTACCCTGGATTCACACTAGGAATGGGCATTGTGTGATTTTGCATTCAAAGTGGACACGGTCCTTAGCAGGATGTGAATTCAACAAAAGATTTCCAAAATTACATCCAAATGCTCCAAATTCACATCTTCCTTCCAAATTGTGAATTTCCGTCCAAATTGTCCATGTGAATCCAGTGGATGTGAATTTGCATTCTAATGACTTAACCCTGGATGTGAACTTAGAACTTAGAATTTAAATAGCATTTGGATGTGATTTTGGATTTTTTAAAATAAAATCACACTCTGCTAAGGACCGTGTCTGCTTTGAATGCAAAATCACACCATGCCCTTTCCTATCGGGGTACCTCCATATTAAAAACTGCAGGATTTTGATGGATTTTGGATACCTGAATATTGAGCAGATACCAAACATTTTGGGTGTAACAGAATTTGTGGATTTGGGCAGATTTGAAATATTTTTTTAGTAAAGATATTCAAGGGGTTAGGGTTAAAAAAAGAAGAAGATAAATACATGTGTTCAACAGGTACGTCAGTGGGGAACTTATAGTCCTACAAGAAGTGTTTGATGCATATTAATTATCCACTATAGAAAGTCTTATTTCAGATGCTACACTACCTGATGAATGACTAGCCAACACAGAACCGGTGCTCTAATTAAATTCTGCTCTGTTTGTTCTCAGGTAATGGATTGGTGGTCCATTTACCGGGGTTGTTTGAAGAAGGGGCGAAGGCAACCAAAAAAGGCCTTAATGGTTGGACGGACCGGCTGCTCGTTTCTGACAGGGCCCACCTTGGTAAGATCGAGATGTTTGCCGCAGCTTGTCAATGTCTGTAATTGGTAACGGGCTAATTTCCATAGCTCGGCAGCCGATTTCATGGGCTCGTTTGTTTCATAAACGAGATCATATGATCCGGTGCCGTGCGAAAAACAAACGGAAACACTCTCGCACGTCGAATCTGAACACGAGACAAATGTTGTCTGCTTTGAAGTTTGTAGGCAAACAGACTGTTTGTGAAAATGGCCGTAAAAAAGTAAACCAATCGCACTATTTGTAGTCGCGAAAATACATTTTAAAAGAGCAATGAAGAAAGAGCTCACTTGCTTCAAATCTTCAAAAATAATCAATGTTTCTCTCCCCGTCCGTAGTGAACATCGCCATCTTAAAATAAAAATATTAATAATAATAAGAAGAAAACGCCCAAATGGGTACTTTGGGAGACAATCCCATAGAGTCGTGCAGAAAATAGATACTGCCCTTTTTTACCCTAACCCTTTTTTCTATGATCTTCGAGATTTATGCTATTTAGACCCAAATCTGTCTTCTCCGGGCAAAAATAACTCCCAAATATCGTTTTGTGGGGTAGCTAGACACTTAGGGAGACATTCAAATGTCTCCCTAAGTGCCACTGTCTCCCAAGTGCCCATTAAGTAAAATAACAGTAATAATAATAATAATAATAATAGTATCAGCTGATTTATAAGCTGAATTGCAAAGGATGCGGCTACAACGTGGTCGAGTCGATGGCATGTAGACAACCGCCATATGACCCTACATGTACATGACCACGAAACTCTGCCAGAGATTGATTGGATTTTTTATTACATTATTATTACCCCGTTCATCAGGCCATGGACTACGTGGCTGCCGATACAGGCACTCAATCTGCCTAGACCCTCTCAGGTACCCATTTATACTCCTGGCTGGAGAGATGCAGTTGTAGTTGTGTGTCTTGCCCAAGGGCACAAACAACTTGTTCCTGGCTGGGTTTCTAACCCATGCAACGTGGTACATGTACATGAATCGAACACCATAACCTCTGGGCCATGGCGTTCTTGGACTTGAAACATGATCGGGATCCGCTATCGATGCTCTGGATCACCAAATCTGTGCAAAACAAACAGGGCCTACGGCAATAGGGTAACTGTACTAGTGCCATTTTTTTATTATTTTTTCCCACAATACCTAAAGGCCACTTAAAGTTGTGGGCTACAGAAGAAAGAAGAAAAAAAATAGAGAAGATACCTATTCACATTTTTTTCGAACACGGTCAGATTGCAAGTTTGTGAAAAACAGGATACAGGCAGGGAGTTGCAAATTGCAGCAACGCGAAGAAAAAAGCTAGAAGAATATCTCACAGTATTGGCCTTTAGAACAGATACAGTAAAGGGATGAGAGGAAATTTTGCGAGTGGAAGTGCGAACAAAAGAGACAACAAGTGAGAGACCTTCTGAGCACATACCATGATAATATCTAGAGAAAATACCAAGTGAACCAACAGAGCATCTAACGAAAAGAGGTTATTGCATAAGTCGTGCAACATTTCAGTTATGACACGTCACAAAAGTTTTACATTGCGTAACTTACGCAGCCATTTTATGTGGTGTAAGTTATGGCCTAGCGGCTGAACACAGACTATTTTACTGACTATTTGCGATCGTCGGGTGGCCTGTCATTGCTCAACTTTTCCAGAATAATTACAAGAAACTCACAGCTGAGGTGCCACACCAGACAGACAATGACTGTGTTGTGACAGCATAAATAGACTTGTTCGCGAGTAGAGTTGCTCATTGATTCTATTCTGTGCCACGAGGGTTTTTCTCCGGGTTCTTTAGTTTACGTCTCCCTCCAAAATCAACATTACGATCTAAGACACGAGTCAAATTAAGGTCAGGCGATCGAAACTTAGTTACACACTTTTCTCTCAAAAAATAAACATCGGCAACAAAACTACTGCAACTACTTAAACAGTTGATTTAACACAAAAATTCTATTCATGATTTCAGTGTTTGACTTCCATCAATCTGTGGACGGTTTGCAAGAAAAGGAAAAGGGGAAAAAGAGGTCAGTAGCTCAATTTCCTTCATTCCAAATTATAATACACACTACATGTATGTATACATGTATATTGAAAGTTATAATGGGTCAAACACTATGCCACGATCATCGCAGCAGTAAGTGATTGTTTTTAACATTTGAGAAAACAGCTCGGTATCTCAATGAAGTAGTCAAGGTCAAAGGTAAATCGGGATAAAATCGCTAACGTCGTGTCATGCGATGTTAAGCGAATATGCATTCTGATTGTAATTAATGACCACCTGGCACGTTCCTATGTGCGCGTTAGTTATTCCAAATTACCTGTGACCCATATCATTGTGTACATGTTAAAATGCCGAATAGGCTCATTCCTGCCGGTAGGTCCAAGTGATTGCCACAAAGCATATCATGGTGGCTATTTGTGCATTTCGACTACCAGCTTGGTACTATTTCTGAATTCTGAATGTGGGGAGGCTACATGTAGCTCGGTAATTTTAGTGCATCTCCCGAAGCTGCCATTCTCCGTCTCTGTTATTAAATGTACACTAGTCTTAGAGCTACCGGGTATATCAAATTACTATAGCGCTGACTCGATATATAGGATGATGCCTGCTGGGCGCATCCACGTTTTGTATGGTCCTTGTACGACTATCTGCATATTTGTATTCTATACAGGTGTTTTACCAAAGCCGATAGAACTGAAACGCACGATCAGCAAATGAGAATTTCATTTCGTTTCTCTGCACAAACAGCGCAAATGCATGCACGTTTTTGCTGCAGATATTTGCCGTGGCTTTTGTTAATCGTCACAACGCGCTTAAGTTGTTTGCGTATGTTCTACTTGCGCATTGCATTTAGAGTACACTACATCCATCTACTTTCATTATGGTTTACAAACATGCACATGAATTCAACATGTCTGCGTTCAGGACAGCTTCAAAGTATCTCTACTTGAAAAAATGAGGAGTTAGTGCTCTAGTCGGTTCATATAGCTCTGACACGTCACTTCTCTGCTCAACTGTGCAATTGCAATACATTACAATACCTCATACATATTCATACATATTCAAATTCTCACTGGTCCATTTACCGGTACCATCATGCTATTTTAACTGTTTGCTTAGCATGCGAATATTCATGCACAGGGTAAATACGCATGCGTAGTAGACTAGCGCACAGGTTACCCGTGTGATAGTCTACGACACATGCGCTTTACGATGCAATTGTGGAACTACGGTAGCACACGGGTGTAGTACGTACACACAAACATCGCCCAAGCTACACATGAAAAGATGGCAGCACACGTAAATGTTAATGAGCGTTTTCCAGAGCTACTGAAATTGTGCAACTGAATATGTATGAGGTATAGTAAAACAAATATAACATGGTTTATTTCAAGTAGGTAGTCGATATTAGCTCCCTTAGTATTAGTAGTTGACAAACTAGTTCCCTTAGCTTCGCCTCGGGAACTAGTTTGTCAACTTCCAATACTAAGGGGAGCTACCGGTAATATTGACTACCCTCCCTAAAACCATGTTATATTTGTGACCTGTCATCACAAAATGAGAGTAAAGTCGGAAATATTGAAAATTAAGATATTGGTATTTTCAAATTCTTGAGAAAGAGTTTTCCAATGATACATAACACTTGGGGGTTTTGCGATAAATACTGTTTACAGCGCTCTAGAAAGTCATTGGTTTCACAAAACGTGTTTGTGAGAAAACTTACTTTAAACATCTTAAACAAAAACACGCAAAAGATTACAAACGGGACAAGTAAGGTTCGGTTGAGCATAGCAACGGCTATGTTCTAATCAATATTTCTTCTTGAAATTTTTCACACATACAAACTATTGTATAAACAACAAAATAATAAAATTTCGAAAACCTGGGATACTTATGAGGACCTGATTTGCATATTTAATTACCGTGTTAATTAGACCACTAATGGACTTTAACTACGCAAAATCGCGTAATTTAAGAGGTTTTCGATCATCTGATCTCACCCCAAAAAAAGGGAATATGTAGAGGTCGAGGAGGACTTGGGCTTTCCAAATTACGCAAAATCTTAAAGTTGACCACCCCTTCATATTTTGACTTTGGATAGCCATATCTCTGAATCACATTGTGCGACTTTACTCTCATTTTGTGGTGACAGGTCACATTTGTAAACATGTACATGTTGTATCGATTTCTTTCCTCTGATCCCCATTTTTTAACCTGTGTTTCACAGTATCGGTACAACCAAGAAGGGTATCGGTCCCACGTATTCCTCCAAGGCGAGCCGCGCCGGCCTGCGGATATGTGACCTTATGGCTGACTTCAGTGCCTTCTCAGACAAGTAAGTTCTACACACACAAAATAGTTTGAAACTGAAAGAGTTGGATTTTTGAAGCAAGTTTATTCTTCTGACTTTTGGTTTCATAAAAAGAAGTGTATTTAACTCTATCAATACCAATGTCGAGTTTACTCGACAGCGCAACGCAGTGTGCTTCCGTACCAATGTCGAGTTTACTCGACAACAGAGTGCCTCTGTTTTCGAGAAGCTGCATTATTTTCGTTTGCTGCCCTCTGTTGTTGAATTTTATATAGTCAGGAAGTCAATTGAGCTAGCTTTACAATGGTGTATAACGCGTGTGGGGTTTCCATTACGATTTTCCGAGAAAAACACACGCAACAAATCTTCTTCTGTTTTTGTTGGACAAAATATCACCATTATGGCTGATCGTAACGCGGAAATATTAGCATAGTTATTTGCTGATAGTGACTCCGATATAGATTTGGAAAGTTCTGAAGAGGAACTTAGTGAGGATTCCAATGAATCTAGTGAAGTTTCTTCCATGTCTACGTCGTCGTTTGACTTTGATATGCCTGGTCATAGTGCTACTACAACGGCCTGCCGTGGACGGGGTGCCGGTGGTGGACGGGGTGCCGTTTGACGCGCTTGGCCTTGGGTAGCTGGTGTCGCTGGTGTATTTTTATATAACTACATTTTGTTCTATTTGTATAACAACTAACAGATATGAAAGACCATTTCATTGCCTACAAATAATATACACAATGATTTTCGGTAAAACGAAGTCTTCAAATAGAAAATTGAGGTTTACAAATAGTAAACGCTGCAAGTTGCATAAAACAGTGCGTTGTGTGAAAGAATGCGGTACAGGGCAGTGTGACCCCATAAAACAATGCGGTATTGAAAGGGTTAAAGCCCTGCACCTGATTTCACTAAACTCTTTTTAACTTACGACGATTCTAATATTATTAGAAAAAGACTGATATTTTTGAAAGAATGTTTTTTGTTTGTTTATTTCTTTTTTAGATTCCGTTCTCTTGTCTGTACATATCAAAGAATGTTTCCCGATCTGGAAGTGGACGTTAAGTCAGAGTTAGCAAGATACGAGGTATTTATGAGTATTTTTGAGTATTTTTAAATATGTTAAAAACCTCAATTTAGTTGGTACTCAAAGACCATATAGGCCAATAATAACTTCACATTTTTGCTTCTTGCATCTTTTGCAGAATTATTTTCACTAGGATTTCATTAAATTTGTACCCTTATTTATGCTCTTTAGTTTAAAGTTAGTGAACACCGGTTCAGACAGGCGTTACAACAAAAATAAGTCAAAAGTCTGATGTCCGTGAGGAGCGGCTAGCCTGCTCTGGAGCGACTTGTTTTCAATTTGGTTTGGCGCGACTCTGGGACGCCTGTCTGAACAGGGTGTTAGAAGCTCCTTTTTCCCCCCCATATGCTACAAGATTTAATATTTATACATAGTTTGTATTAAGGTTTGAAACAGTTTTTCTTAGGTAGTGAATCAAAAAGTTATCGAAAATGGAATGCAACTACGTTCAGGGTTCCCATGGTCATGAAAAATCCTAGGGAAAAAGTTATCTTGGAAAGTAATGGAAAAGTCTTGAAAAATTTGGGAAAAATGTTAAAGTCATGGAAATCAAGATAATGCAATGTTTATTTTTATCGAGCTGCTTTTGATGTGATAAAGGAATAACTGGTATTAATTATTTTTAAAAAGCTAACAAATGCTTAGCCCAACATCACTGGTTCGTCAGTATCATAATACTAAACGATCTCTGCAAAATGGCGTTCAATGTCATGGAAATTGTACTATTTTAGTCCTGGAAAGTCCTGGAATTTGGTTTTCCGATTTCTGTGGGAACCCTGACGTTGCTGCAGCTGCATCGTTAGATTGACTGTAAATTGACTGTAAAAAAGTTTGTACACTTAACCAGTTCGCGCCGGATGACGTATATAAACGCAAAGTTTTCCCCTAAATTCAAAACAGATGACGCATAAACACGGCAAGTTTAAGTTCGGAAATTTGTGTCGGCAGCGAGCAAGGGCGGAAATGCGTGTGCTTCCCGGCACTATCGGCCTGAACACGCTTCGGATCGAGTTTCGTTAAAAACAATCCCGCCCCTCGGCTCAGTGATGTTAAAATAATCCCGGCTCGAACTGGTTAAATTATTATTGATCATTAAACAAAAAATAACGCAAATTAAATAGGTCTAAACCTTTCTTTCCTACTTGCTGCCCTGACTTTCAGGAATTTGCAGAGAAGCTGAGACCGATGGTGGGTGACACAGTCTACTTCATGTATAAGGCGCTGCAAGACTCGACGAAAAAGATAGTTGTGGAGGGAGCTAATGCCACGATGCTGGACATTGATTTTGGCAAGTGCCTAGAACAAGTTCAATCCTATACACATGTAGCTAGAAACAAAAATGCCCTAAAACTGCTTCCATGCCTACTTAAGCAGTTCGCGCCAGAGGACGTATATACACGTGCAAGGCCAAAAATGTCTGTTCGCAGCGAGCAAGGCCGGAAATACGTGGGTGTGCTTTCCGGTACTATCGGCCTAAACCCGCCTCGTATCAAGTTTCGTTAAAAATAATCCTGCGCCTCGGCTCGTGTTTCGTTAAAAATAATTCTGCGCCTCGGCTCGGTGTTGTTAAAATAATCCCGGCATATTGTTTATACTTTACATTTTCAAAGTGAACAAAGAAAAACTGGCAGGAGCTGGTTTTGAACCTGCGACCTTCGAAATACCATACCGGCGCTCTACAAACTGAGCTACTGGTATCTTGCCCTAGTCAGAAGTCATGAACCCATAATGCCTTTATCTAATGGCTTTATCTTTCCAATCCTAAACAAAAATTTTCAAACCTAGAAGCTTTTTGTTTTTTGTTTGTTGAGCTTATACATTATTTTGAAGCTTGCATTTAAAGAAATTGTGATAGCCACTTTTAAGCAGATTTTTTCTAGAGTTCTCCAAATAATTCTTAAATCTTCCACTGTCCAAAAAGTTTCATTGAATGTATTACTTCTAGAAATTATCTCCTCAATCCGGCACAGTAACTGCCATAACTTGGTGAATCATTTAACCCTAACGTCGTAGGCCTTACTTTGGGCTAAAGAACTAAGTACTACCAAACACTACGTATAATTATATAGTTCTTGTTCTCTCTGTGACTAATGACTGGGTGTGTAATGACAGCAGTATAGATACTGGCTACTACAGAATACTACTTGGCATGTACCATTTACTAATATGGTGTAGTATTTTTTTTTAGTATTTGGGCAAGTAGGCCTGTATTCTTCAACCCAAAATGTGTTTGTAGTTTTTTTATTTTTTTAGCATTGGGTCTTTTTTGCATTTTGAGAGTGTCTTTGGTTCAGAAACTATTTACACCTAGCAATCCTCATTACTATATATTTCTATGACTTATCCTATCTACAGTATTTGGGGTGACTACCGACAACTACAAAATACTATAGGCATTGCACACAAGTACATGTAGGTGAGAGTACTGCATACTATAGTTTACCACTAGTAGTATTTTGTAGTAGTTGGTAGTCGGTGACGTTAGGGTTAATATGCTGGTGGCTGTAAGGTATAAATTCATGTTTGTGGACCATTGCAGGCACGTATCCCTACGTAACGTCGTCCAACTGTTCCATTGGGGGTGTGTGTACCGGTCTCGGGATACCAACCAAGAGTATAGGAGATGTGTTTGGAGTAACCAAGGCATATACGACCAGAGTAGGGGATGGTGCATTCCCAACAGAACTAGATGATGTGAGTTGGATTTACAAAACAAACAAACACAGTAACTTGCATGTAAATTGTTTTTGTCTCGCCTGAACAAAGTTCAGAAAGAGACTATGCAATGACTATTGCTGTACGTTCTCTACAGGTACATATCTGTCGTTTTGGTTTAAAGTTTCAAGAGTTTGTCTTACATGTAAAGTTGAAGTCCAAAAGCAATCAAATTTAGGTCATGCATACAATATTGTGACCTTTTTATGATGCTCATGTCAAAGGTCAAGTACTTACGTCAAAGGTCATTTGAGGTCAAGTTGTAAAAGAGACCAATTGTAAAATTGCTCTTATTTGAAAACTTTAATTGCCCTCAAATGGGTCATAGTTGCAATAAGGAAACTTGCATGTGGTGACGATATTAAGGTCACATACTGAGGTCAAAGGCCATTTGAGGTCAAGTTGTAAAATATGGTAATTGAAAAGGTAGGCAAGACACGAGGCTCATAAACAATGCTGAGTCAATTTGAATAATTACGATAAGTATTCAATTATTTAAATTCTAGTTAAATCCAAAATCAAACTGTTAAAGGTACAGAGTATACACCATTGGTAATTGCTTGAATTATCATGAATGAGTAGATTTGGGGGGTTGTATTTTATAGTAAATATCGTTTAACTGAGCTGTCCGAAGTTTTACAATCATAGATGCCGAGAAAAGCACGAAAAACAGCGGGTTTTTTCAACCGGCATCGAGCAGTGGACAGCGATCGCGAATTTTTCATTATAAAATTATATTTTTCGGAATAATTACAGGATATCTAACGCAATCCTTTTGCTGCATGCCTAGAATCAACATTTACTTTCAAATGAGTAAGATATTTCTTAATAATTCGGTAGTAAATATTTTTGATATCTGCAAATGGTGTATCCTACCTTTAACTACATGTTGCATGCGGTTATTTTGGATTGGTCTTTGTTCCTAGGAGATTGGGAATTTGTTACAAGAGCGCGGTCATGAGTTCGGCGTAACGACAAAACGACGTCGACGATGTGGCTGGCTGGACGCCGTACTGCTGAGATATACAAACATGATCAATGGGTTCACTGGGTAAGTACGCAAATGCCAATAACAAATCTGGACAAAAAGTGCTTGAGACAGTAAGCTTTTAGTAAAGAGAAGATTTTTCTAGTTCAATGTACATGTATCAGCAGACAATTATAATGATTATGGAGCCCTGACTGTCTGTTTACCTTATTTACAAGGAAGCCATTTTGGTTGTGTTCCCTGAATGTTTGTTATAAATTGTGAACTGCAAAAGCTCAGGCAAAACAAAATGGCGGCAGCACTAATGTTTATTTTAGAGCAAATTTTCGTTTATTTTTCAATGATAGTGCATTGAATTGAAACTAACTGATCGACAAATACAATGTACGTCAATATCATCAGGTATTTTGACTGGCTGTAAACAAACATTGCGCAACATTTAGCAGACGATAATTGTTGTAAATTCTTGCATCGTAATTTTGCAAACAATAATTCAAGCATCGCTTGGGGGCGCAATAACTAGCCGTAGGCTCTACCGTAGCCACGTCCGAATTCCATTTGCCTTAGCGCCTACATAGACGTAGCTGTAGACGTAGACCGTAGCTCTAGACAGTCGTTTCGGACACGGCCTTACTTTCATTTAGGTTTGTTTAATCACATTTTAAATTATTCATCAGAGAAGACTGGTATTAATTTGTAATTAACTTGAGGTCATTTATATCTGCATGTTTCAAAAATTAAGATTTACCCCAATTTAAATTTCATATGGTCGACTCCTGAATGAAGCCCATAGCTGATAAAGGAGTATTGGAAATTTAAGTTTCTTTTTGTATGTATCGGGCAAAAGGATCTATAGGTCATCCTACAATTAATCCAACAAAACTTCAGTCAGCTTGATCCTCGACTCCTCCCAGTGTATTGGGCCCAGTAACACCAAACTTGGTAGTCATACTCCGTATGCCACTGGGTAGGTTGTGGGCTACTTAGAATCTGGATTAGATTGCTAATAACCTCATTAATTAGGGTATAGGCTAGGTGCAAGAGGGTTACAGTTTTTCATTGAGCTTTACCATATAATACACAAATAAACCACAAGGGAAACTGACCAGGTAAATTTGCATAAATTTCAAGTGAACAAATACATTGAAAAAGAAAAACGGGAAATTGAACCTGCGACCTCCGGAATATCAGACCGGAGCTCTACCAACTGAGCTATCTTGCCCTATGTTGGCGGTCTCCCAAATCTTTGTTCTAGGTCGCTAGTCATAAGTTATAAACACCGGAATGCCGAGATCCCTGGCCACACAATTGGGGAGACCGCCAACATAGGGCAAAATAGCTCAGTTGGTAGTGCGCCGATCAGGTATCCCGGATACAGTATCAGGCTTGTATCTAGTTCTATAAATTGAGGTCCACTCTTTACTTTGTCCATAACAGTTTTGACATTAAACATTTTTCCATCTCTTGTACAGGTTTGCTATGACCAAGCTGGATATCTTGGATGTACTGGATGAAATCAAGATTGGAGTGGCTTACCTACATGAGGGCAAAGAACTACAGTGCTTCCCAGGTAAACATTTAGGGACGCGAAATGGCTCCGTTTACTTTAGGCAAAGAATCTTTGCTTGAATACTTGACCTCTTCCGTACAGGCGCCAAGTACGTGTGGCATGCTGCATAAAGCAGATACCAAACATCATTTAAAAATTGTTGGCTGCTGTGATGTGGGATGACTTTTTTAAAGGTAGTACACCATTTGCAAAACAATAAAAAATAAACTACTGAATTATTACGACTTGCCTTATTTGACTGTAAGTGAATAACAGTCTCTAGTATCCTGTGAAATCACAGCACCTAGTGTGCTGTGGTTTTCAAGAAAAGTGGAATTTTGTATCAATGTGCAAACTTTGCACTGAAGTCTGCCACTGATGCATATGAAGATAGCCACGGGAAAACAGCAGCAAACTTGTATTAAGGAAAGACTTCTACGTCGATGATGGACTGAAGTTAGTCACCACCACAGAGGAAGCCTTGAAACTGACAGCAGACTGTTGTGTGAGCAGATGGGGTTCCGTCTCCACAAGTTTATTGCAAATGACAAGGAGGGGCTGCAGGCTATACCCCCTTGCGAACTGGCCAAGGATGTCCAGCATGTTATTTCTTCTCAGAAGGTCTCTTAGTTGAATGCACTCTGGATATGCAGTGTTGTGTAGAATGTGATGCATTCTAGTTCAGAGAGTACCTTGATGTCAAACCACTGACTCCCCTTGCGAACCGGCCAAGGATGTCCAGAATGTTGATGTCTTCTCAGAAGGTCTCCTAGTTGAATGCACTCTGGATATGCAGTGTTGTGTAGAATGTGATGCATTCTAGTTCAGAGAGTACCTTGATGTCAAACCACTGACTCCCCTTGCGAACCGGCCAAGGATGTCCAGAATGTTGATGTCTTCTCAGAAGGTCTCCTAGTTGAATGCACTCTGGATATGCAGTGTTGTGTAGAATGTGATGCATTCTAGTTCAGAGAGTACCTTGATGTCAAACCACTGACTCCCCTTGCGAACCGGCCAAGGATGTCCAGAATGTTGATGTCTTCTCAGAAGGTCTACTAGTTGAACGCACTCTGGATATGCAGTGTTGTGTAGAATGTGATGAATTCTAGTTCAGAGAGTACTTTAATGTCAAACCACCGACTCCCCTTGCGAATGTGCCAAGGATGTCCAGAATATTGTCTTCTCAGAAAGTCTCCTAGTTGAACGCACTCTGGATATGCAGTGTTGTGTAGAATGTGATGCATTCTAGTTCAGAGAGTACTTTAATGTCAAACCACTGACTTCCCTTGCGAACGTGCCAAGGATGTCCAGAATGTTGTCTTCTCAGAAGGTCTACTAGTTGAACGCACTCTGAATATGCAGTGTTGTGTAGAATGTGATGCATTCTTAGTTCAGAGAGTACTTTGATGTCAAACCACTGACATCATGTCAAGTGTTAGCTCAACATTTAATCCCCTTGGCATTGGTCTCGTTTTGCAAGTGTTGCTTGTTTGAAAACAAATTCTGCAGTTGTTGTGTCAAGATGGTTATGCAGTGGATGACCCAGTCTCTAAAAAGATTAGAGCAGAATCCATCACTTAGCATCACTGAAGATCTCAAGATGTAACAGAACTTTGGCGTCACCAAGTCTGCAGAATTGCATCCTTCTCCGATGCCAGTGCTGAAGGCTACGGTCAGTGTAGCTACTTCCGGCTGATAGATGAGAAAGGTTTTGTCGGCACGACTCTTATGGGAAAGTCCAGAGTCACTCTATCGAAGCCAGTAACCATACCTCGATTGGAACTCACAGCAGCCGTTGTCTCTGTTCAAGTGAGTACTTTCCTAGCAAACGAGTTGGAGTAGGAGAACATCACACACTCCTTTTACACGGACAGCAGAGTGGTGCTTGGGTACATCGCTAATGACAGCCAGAGGTTTTATATCTTTCAACCCAATAGTTTGCTATAGTAACAGTGTAGGTAATAATTGTGTGGGTACCAATGATACAGATGACTGTCTGCTAGTTCACTGTTCCCACTATAGTTTGCCATAATAACATTGTAGGTAACAATTGCCTGGGTACCAATGATACAGCTGACTGTCTGCTAGTTCACTGCTCCCACAATAGTTTGCTCTAGTAACAGTGCAGGTAACAATTGTGTGGGTACCAATAATACATATTACAGATTAGCACACATGGGACATCGTGCAATAGGAGTGCGACATGCGACCGAACATGTGATCGTTCTAGGCCAATCAAATTACAGTACCTAAGCATCATGATATAATTTTATTCTTTAAATTTGTTATCAGCTCATCAGGAGCTTTTGAAGAGTGTGGACGTTGAATACGTTACTATGCCCGGCTGGAAGAGCAACACAGAGCAGATACGCACCTTTGAAGAACTTCCACTGAACGCTCAGGCCTATGTGATAAAGCTAGAAGAACTAGTCGGTGTCCCTGGTGAGTATAATAATGGATGATAGTGGCAGGGTATCAGACGTCGTTGATGACTCAATAAGTTGGAACCAGGGCCTAATTTCATGGCTCTTCTAACCACATAATTCCACGTTTACGAACACCATTTTGAGTTTTAGCACTAGCAGAAAAATTGTGTGAGCGTACACTCCTTAGCTACGCGATGTACATGTATGCACGCACAGAAGCCAAAATTCCTCACTAACGTGTGAAATACAGTTACCGTAAGCACATGATTTTCTGCTACAGTAAGCAGAACAATGAAATTGGGCCCAGCTTTCTGTCCGTTGACTTTGTATAGTAATAATGGTTTATTTCATTTATGTTTTCTTGTTTACTTTATGCCCTTCTTCGTTGGAGCAGGTCACATTCGTGACTTGTTACCACAAAATTCAAGTAAAGTCAGAAATAACCATTTTGAAGAACAGAAGGCAAAAACCAAATTTAAAGGGGGTGGTTTATTTTTTTAAAATAATTTTTATTTTATTTTAAGGTGAACCTTAAATTTGCTGTAAATTCCGATTACCTTCTCCAATTTTGTTCTTATGTCAAACATCTTATCACACTGTAACACAAACTTTAGGATTTTAAATGACATTTTTCTCAAGAATCACCACTTACAATGTAAGTTGGTGGTCTATATTTCCATTACTGGACTCATTGACCCTTAATGGGTCTGCAGAATCCAGATATATAAATATATCTTTAAAAGTCTGACTTTACTCTCATTTTGTGGAGACAGGTCACATATATAATTTCAACACAAACACACACATTAAAGTTGACAGAAATGGTCCCAATAACAAAATATGCCCAAATAAAAAAAGAATGTTTTAATAGACCTAAGACGTAATGGCTTTGTGTGCTTTCTTATAGGAGCGAGGTGGGGACAATTGTCTAGCGTCCCAACCCGGCTCCCTTAGGAAAGTGCACATGTAAACAAAGCCATTACGTCATCACTTCTTGGGTCTATTACTGGCTATGACTGTCAAATACACATGCACCCATGGAAAGAGGCTGAAGCCCTGAACCACTACTTATTTTCTGGCTAAAGTCGAGTCAAGTTGTCTTGGACTGAGGTGAATTGAAAAATTCATACCCTAGTATTTATCTGACAAGTTGATGTTGTCTTTTTACTGAATTTAGGTTTTAAGTTTTTGTTTTGTTTTTTGTTTGCAGTGAAATGGGTTGGAGTTGGAAAAAGCCGGGAGTCGATCATCACACGATTTTGAGGCTGTTCTTTCAGGATTGGGCTGTTGATATGCCAGATTCAAACTAATCTGGCTCTTGAATTTCCAGGGCCGAATGTATCCCGGCATCTTCAGTCCTTGTTTTTTGGTTGTTTTTTTAGCTGTAATATGAAACTTATTGTAAGGTATTTCCAAGACAATTTATATAAGGTGTGAGTATATTAACTGTGTGTATGGTGTTTTGACATCTGAGAAAATGGGACATTTCTGCCCGATTTGAAAATGGAAAACAAGCGCGTTGGTGAAAAATTGGTGGTAGTTGTGGTGAATGGATTGTTAAATATGATTGCTGTTTTTGGCATTTATTACGTATTAATCTGTAAAACAGTTTTTACCGGACACTCGGTCAAGGTCATGCAGTGTAAAATTCCCGTCTTTATTTCATATAGCCATGCTTTGACTGGAGGTGATTGATATTTGTGACCTGTCATCACAAAATGAGCGAAAGTCGCACGGAGTGATTTCCCAGTACGGCCAGTCAAAGTCAAAATTTGAAGGGGTGGTCGATTTTGAGATTATATGGTTTTTTTAAAGACTAAATCCCCAACAATCAATTCCCAATTTTTCAGGACGATCAGATACAAAAAAATTGTTTTTGAGACAATTTTGACTATGCCTTTCTATGCCTTTCACACAATTTCTCGCAAGAAATGACCGTTTTCTCATAATCTCTGTATTAAGACTCCAGACTAAAAAATTTAAATAAAAAAATATCGAGTATCAAACCTCCAAGTGTTATATACCATGGGAAAGCTCTGTTTCCACAGAATTTAGAAATACCCATATCTCAATTTTTTATTTTGCCGACTTTACGCTCATTTTGTGATGACAGGTCACATATGCCAACTGCACCTACCAATTACCTCTTTTCCCTGTTAAAGGTAGGATACACTATTTGCAGATATAAAAAATCTTTAATACCAAATTATTAAGATATATCTTACTTATTTGAAAGTAAAGAACGATTGTAGGCTAGATATCCGGTAATTGTTTAAAAAAATGAATTTTATAAAAACAAATCACTGAAATACTCGCGAGTAATTTTCTTGCGAGTACTTGAGTAGCAAAATCCACTACTCTCCCGGCATTGAGATCTGACTGTGTTTTACTAGTCTGTATGCAATGCATGGCAGGGGAAGTGGAGGTTTCGACTGTCTGTGACTGAGTGAACACTTTAACAGATATTTGGTGTTTTTATTGGCCTATTTATGAGAAAACCTCCAGAAATGCATTTTTGTTGTAATTTTGTTGTGCATTTGTATACACATTGTACATACATGTATGCAGGTATAAATGATGTATGTAAATAAGGCTTTTTCTTGACAAAAATGTCTTAAAAAAATATCCTAACTTAAGAGCACCCATTACAATTTTTTAAAGACTGTAGATAACATCATGAACTAACTTTTGAGAAAATATTTCGAAATTTAAAGGCGACACATTTTCATAATTTATGGTCGAATGACCTTTTGTAACATATTTTCTCTATGCTTTATGGTACGATTAAGATTTAATTTTATGAAACGAAAACCATTTGGAAGTCGTGCTAATTAGTTTAAAGTTCACTGGTCCGTATCTCAACAACGAACGAGCTAAATTTAAAAAAAAATCAGTTCTGGGCATTTTTCATATAGGCCAATCATAACACCAAATACCACTTCAATCTGCACGGGTCGAATACAAAGTCACGTTGAATTGACACGAAATGACCCTATTAGTAAATCACAAATACTTGGTGATGTAGTGTGATGAAAAACCTGAAATTTTGTTGAACATTGTTTAATCATAACCTTGTCTCGCAGGAGATGTCTGGAAAAGCTTTACGCAAAGGACAATTTTGCATCTTTTGAAACTCTAATTTCGTCGCTTTTTAAAGTACATGTAAGAATTAAATCGATTTGAATTGTACAAGTAATTTTAGATATGTAAGATGTCCGAAACAATTTTTTTTCCCAAGTGGAGCATGTAGTTTGCTATGGATTGTTTAAGGAGAGTGTCATTAGGCAAATGTCTTGACTAAATCCGAAAGTGCACCAGATTCCATTTAACAAATAAAATTCAGGTTTTTGAATAAAAAAAAAAAAGAGATGTATATTTACATAAAAGATACAAAACATTTGAAATGTATCACGTATTGTACACAATTTGTCAATTTTTGAATTGTGAAATTTATATGTTTTGAGGGTTTTGTTTTTTAAATTGTGTGGCCAACTTTTTTTCAGACCATTCTTAATTGACATCTGGCAAATCAGGATATCTGTGTTTCACACAAATACAAATGTAGTAAATATGTTGAAGCAGACATTAGCTGTAGCTGCAAATGACTACTGAAAATGTGGACAGAGGCAGCTGTATTTAAAATGCAACGGTTGATTTTCTTGGTTCTACTAAAACTTTTATAGGTACATGTAATCTATTTTTCGGTAACTTTATTTTTTTTAATTGTTAGAAGTTGTTAATATGTTTATTAATAATACAGGTTGGCAAGCGGATGACAATTTTATGTTTAATCATGTGAATTTTTGGAAGTACCTTCAACTTTTATTGTTTGTATCTGTGTATATTTACCATTTGCACATTATTTTGACTATGTACTGTTTTTTCCATTATGCTATGTAGATTTTGTTTGTTTGTGTAAACAGCTACTAACTTAGATGCTTTGAGCATTGGGCTTTAAATGCGATCATAAAAAAAATAGATTTGGAATAATTCTCTTAGCCTTAACAATCCTTATCCAGTCAAAATCCAACACCAGGTTTTGTTGGAATCTGTTAGGATGGGTACTGAACCCCTAAAGTAGTCGTCTTTTTAGGCATGCATCTCGAATCAATCCAACAGGTTGTGTGTACAGTTTGCCATATGGTGTTGGAATTTGCAAGGATGGGTATGGTTCCTATTAAAATACAGTAGGGAGTTAGGGTTAAAAGCCCCAAAGTTATTTTTTTTTCCTGCCCAAGGACAAATTGATATTTTCTTTTTATAACATCATTTGTACACAGGCACACCATAATACAATTGGTTTGAGGAGCTACACAAAATCAGTCAAGCATTCGTAGCCCTATCTTAAAACTTAAAACTAAAGAGCTGTAGACTTAACAATGAATCCATACATTTTTGCTGTAACTGTATGAAAATGTTGAAATTGCAACATCTTATTGTATCATCTTATTGTATCATCTTATTGTATCATCTTATTGTATCATCTTATTGTATCATCTTATTGTATCATCTTATTGTATCATCTTATTGTATCATCTTATTGTATCATCTTATTGTATCATCTTAATGTATCATCTTAATGTATCATCTTAATGTATCATCTTATTGTATTATTTAATATCAGCCATCCACTTTACTTTTTTTTCAGAATTATGCTGTTGTTTTTGTTGGTAAAACTAAAAGTGCTTTGAAAAATATTGACTTGAAACTTGTTAAAGTGCAATTGTTTTGTCAACTGGAAATTTAGTGAAACTTGGATGGCCCGGTTCATCAGGGCAACAAGGATAACCTAAAAACCAAACAGCTTTTGCACATTTATATTATTTTTTCCTTTTAAAAGTTTTCTTTATTGATCCTTTCCTTTATTTTGTCTTGATCCTAGTAGTCGTTACATAATGTTTGCTGTAAAATATAATGGATATGCATTTTAATTCATCGCCCTGATGTATAGTTGGGATTGAAATAAATCGTGGGTTTGAAAATTAGACTGACAATTTGTTTCTCTTAATCAAAATCCCTAAAACCAGTTCGGGCCGGATGACGTATATAAACGCAAAGTTTTCCCTAGATTCAAAACGGATGACACATAAACACGCCACGAGCAAGGCCAGAAATGTCTGACGGCAGCGAGCAAGGCCGGAAATGCGTGGGTGTGCTTCCCGGTACTATCCGCCTGAAGCCTCTTCGGATCGAGTTTCGTTAAAAATAATCCCGCGCGTCGGCTTAGTGATGTTAACATAATCCTGGCGCGAACTGGTTAACAAAAACCAGCTAAATATCAGTCAAAAACAACAAAAATCATCTAAAAATGTGCTTTGTAACCCTGTGTTTGTCGAGGAAGAATTGTCATGCTAAGCATTAGGTTTTTGTTAGCATCTCCATGAAATTGGCCTCTGTTCTCTGCCGCAGCTCGAAATCAACGCAAAATGGTATATGTACATTGGAAATAAAAAGAGGTATAAAACGGGCGGCGCGCAGGTGGAGTACTGTCTTGTCCACGGTTTCTTGGAGACGGATGTACTGTGGTTAGCACACTCAGTGGGAATTGAATCTTTAGTCGGACCTACTACTAACAGGGTCGGACGCTTGAAATTAAAATTTTCTTAAATGTTTGTATTCATCCCGACAATAAACTTGGACACCAAAAAAAGTCGATGAAAAATGAGCATATAGACATATTAAGAATGTGCCATTGTGCCCCCTGTGTTCAAAATCCCGGCCGGCTGATGTCCACGCATTATGTTTTGCATAAAATCTGGTTAAGGAGTGACGTCACAGGTCAAATCGCCTTAGAACTTTGTGACCTGCGACGTCTCCTTAGCCAAATTTTACATTTAAATACAGTTAATTATAAACAGAGGGCACATCGTCTATAACTCAACTCATAAGCTGTTGTGAAAGGCTGGGTAAAGTTGACAAAGTAATAACAAATAGCATCATTGCTAAAATACTGAATATTCATGACGCGAGGGGTCTAGAGACGCCCATTTTTTTACCCTAACCCATAGGGAAAATAAACTACGCCAGCGGCGGCGTTGAGTATAATGGCTGCAAGTCGGGTACATTGCAAATAAAAAAAGAAGTAGAGAACGGGCGGAGGTTTAGGAAACTATATTCAGTTTTGTTTGCCTTCAGTTGTCCAGGCAAAATACTTAATTTTGTTTTGTTGACCTCAAACAAATTGCAACAAACTGTTTTTTCACCACAGTGCACTTCTATAAGGTCCCTAAAATGACATAATAAAAGTCTATAAAAATGCAAGTGGCGGTAATATGTATAATTTGCATAAATCTTTAATCCCTGCCGTGTAATATGTTTATTCCCATATTTGGGTATATATTTTATTTAATTTTTTTGAAAAGTTTATGTAGGAGATTCTACTTACACATCCTTACTTCAATAACATTTTTTTAAAGCATGTAAGTGACTAAATAATTATGAAAATAGAGTAATGGTCCAAAATGACTACAATACCCTATAATTTGCACGCATTTACCTTGTCTCCAGATATCATCAAGTAGTCAGTATTGACGAGCTTCAAATTCACCAAGTTACTTACTGGCACAGTTATCCTATTAAAACCTTATGGAAAATCATATGAACAATGATAACATTATGATATTTAGCCCAGCAAACAAAAACTGGGGAAAATGGTGTGTCCATAAATTGAGCTAAAAAGAAGATGAAGGGTTGCCTAAGGTGAGAGACTTAAGTTCAAGGAAACCCACCTAAATTAACGATATTTGTTGCTTACAATAATCATATCTATGTTAAAATGTATTTTGGGGATTTCCTTGAACTTGTTCAAGTCTCCCATTTTAGGCAACCCTTTAACTACTACTTTTCCGCCCAATTTATGGACACACCATTTTCCCCAGTTTTTGTTTGCTGGGCTAAATATCACAATGTTATCATTGTTCATATGATTTTCCATAAGGTTTTAATATGATAACTGTGCCAGTAAGCAAATTGGTGAATTTGAAGCTCACCAATACTGACTACTTGATGATATTTGGAGACAGTGTAATGTGCGCACATTAAGGTCACGAAGTTGTCATTTCGGATAATTACTATGTTCTCATAATTATCCAGTCACTTGCTTTAGAAGATGTTATTGAAGTAGAGATATGTAAGTAGAATCACCAAAATAAACTTTTCAAAAAATACAAAATATATATATACCCAAATATGGGAATAAATATATTACGCGGCAGGGATTAACGACTTATGCAAATTAGTCATATTTCCACCACTTGAATTTTTAAAGACTTTTAATATGTCATTGTGGGGCCCTTTTAGAAATCCATTGTGGTGAAAATTGTTTTGTTGCAATTTGTTTCAGGTCAAAACATATTTTTCCTGGACTACAGCCAGACCTTTTAAATAAGTAAGGTAAACAATCCTAAAATCCTAAAATTTTCAGGAATTTTGGGACGGAATACTCCCGTTAAAACATAATTACTGGAGACAAGAATTGTAAAACAACCACATGTTTTCCCGCGGCGCGGTGGAACTGAAAAAAATAATTACCGGGAATTTCGCTACACTTTTCGCCCAAATAACTGAAATAAGATTTTGGGTTTCATTTATTTGGTACTTGACTTTTGTCATTTTGAAATTAGACGGCTATGGGGGTAAGTATCCCTTTTCACCTGTACTAGCTTGAGAATTCCAGCTCTAAACTTATGGCATGGCCTGCCCTGGCGATGCCGATGGCGTGCATGGGGAGTTTCGATGGCGTGAGAATCTCCCATTCGATCACCGAATCATGAACTAGTTTAAATTAGAGCTAGAATCGGCTTACATGCGTGTGCACCTAGTCAACTCGTACCCGAGTCAACTCGTACCCAATTCAACTCGTATCCGAGACAACTCGTACCCGAGACAACTCGTACCTGAGTGAGTCAACTCGTACCCGAGTCAAATCTGCCAAACTAGGGCAACTCGTACTCCCCTGGCCCTAGTTCGGCAGATTAATTAATTTTCTTCCTCTTTTTACCATGTCCTGATCTAGGACTACATTTTAATGTTTTACTGTATTTTGTTTTATAATAATTCATTTGAATTTTTTTATTCATAATCTAGATAGATGACTGGTGTGCCCATACTGTAAATATGTCGGAGGGTTTGCGATAATAACATTTCCTATTCTGACAACGTGTACAAAATTGAAATAGTTACTAACATTTTACTTTTCACTTTTTACTTTTCATTTTTCAAATATTATCAAATTTATGTTGATGTAAGATTTTCTCACATTTCGGACGTTACAATATGGCAACTTTTGATGAGTTTTTCAGAACGCTGTCGCCGATTTTCTGCGGCCATTTTTCCATTTTTGTTGAAATGACCCCTAAGCAGGGTGCCCGCGGGGTTGAGTGTCATAAAAAATGATTAATTTCCAATAAAACTGATAGCAAAACTCAGTTTAAAAGGCTAGATGTCACGTTGAAGAGCTGTTGTTGGTGTGGACTGTGGAGGCCTTTTATACAATTAAAATTGATGGACTAGGCACCGAGAAAAGGGTTTTTGTAGCTCGTTAACAAAACAAAACCCAAAAATCTTGGGTTTGTAGCATTTTTATGAAGGTATTAGTACCCGGGGATTTCTTCTCTAGTCTTAACCAGTTCGCGCCGGGATTATTTTAACATCGCCGAGCCGACGGGCGGGATTATTTTTAACGAAACTCGATCCGAAGCGTGTTCAGGCCTATAGTGCTGGGTAGCACACCCACGCATTTCCGGCCTTGCGCGCTGCTGACATATATTTCCGAACTTGAACTTGGCGTATATATTCGTCATCCGTTTTGAATTTGGGGAAATTTTTGCGTTTATATTCGTCATCCGGCGCGAACTGGTTAAACTCATAAATGGATTTATTAGCTTATTTTCTGTAAAAAAAAGTAAAAAATTCTAGCTAGATCAGTAGATGCACTTAAAAAATAAATAAAAATTGGTCAGTTGGTGATGTCGCGATTTTAGCTAAGAGGTGGGTAGGGAGGGGGGGGGGGGGGGGGGGGGGAGGGAGGGGGGGGGGGGGGGGGGGGGTGGAGAAGGAGAAATGGGGATGGTGATTTCAATTTAAAAAAAATCTTAACATTGAACAGCTTTCTAAGACAGTATTGAGAATTGATATCAAGATTGTTAGGCCAAGGGATAAGGTCTAATAAAATAAATTTTTAATTGGATCACATAGAAGCTATGGTGCGATGATTCTTTATAATGTTTTGTTTGCTTCAGCGTGTTTTTCTTGGGGTGTAAGACCTAGTCAGACCCTTCTGCTGGATCTTCCAAAGAAAATGGTATTTTGTTTCAATTAAATGGTTGAAATGGCATTCCAATTAATGTGGCTTCATGAATAAGGCCAAACAGAGGTACGTTCGTCTGTCGGACCAATGGTAGCATTAGATCCAGAGAATCAGGGTTTCACCAATTGCCTTTTCTTGTAAATTTGTTTTTTGTATTTCTCTAATCTAGAGCTTTAATTTGATGTATAATTTTGTCATGTTTCAAATGACATACATAGGCTACTGGTGACTGTACAAAGGTCTTTGTCCAACTAGCCAGGACTATTTCATCAAGAATATCTATTTATTTAATTGGATTTTTTGTTATCGATTTGTTATTTAATTTATATTTTTATTAAATTTTTTAACCAGTTCGCGCTGGGATTATATTAACATCGCCGATCCGAGGCGCGTGATTATTTGTAACTGATTATTTGTAAACAAGATCCGAGGCGGGTTCAGGCCGATGGTACCGGAAAGCAAACCCACGCATTCCGGCCTTGCTCGCTGCTGACAGACATTTCCGGCCTTGCTCGCTGGTGACAGACATTTCCGGCCTTGCTCGCTGCTGACAGACATTTCCGGCCTTGCTCTTGACTTGTCATCTGTTTTAAATCTGGGGAAAACTTTGCGTTTTTATATACGTCATCCGGCGCGAACTGGTTAATTACATGTATGTCTTTTTACTTGGTATTAATATATTTTGTATTCAATTGTGTTTTGGGGGATAGATTTTTTTACATTAACCTTTTTAGGGAAATTTTAGGGCAACTTTGGCAGATGGTTTATAAAATCTAGTTTGATGTTATTTTTAAAACAAATACAAAATACAAGTAAAACCATAAAATAAGAAATATTGGGAAAAGTTTCAAAAGTTTCCCCCTGCGTGCCAAAATTATCCCATTTTACGGTAACATATTGACATCTTAAAAGTTTTTTCTTGGTCCTCTATGCTTTAAGATGCCGAAAGGCATTTTTTGACGACTAAAAGACAGTCTTTCCAACGACTAAAAGACGTCATTTGACGACATACATGTAAAGACGCGCTAATGTGTTTATCGGATTGGGTTGACTAAGCCAAACCGATCTGACACATTAAACATATAAACCGAATAAATCAACCAAAACTTGCCAACACTTTTAATTGAAGTTTTGTTTCATCAATTTTATCTTAGAGGAAATCTGCCAAAGGGAAGGAGAAGAAGTTGAAGAGGAAAGTGGTAAAACAATTAGATAGGGTTAAAACAAAAATGAAGTACTTTCATCTTATGCAATAGACCAGTTTCCTAATAAATTCAAATTTATGCACGCATGTGCATAAATAGGCCAAAAGGTTTGAAGCAAAATCTGTGATTCACGCCGTGATTCAGTGGCTGCGATTCTGCCAGCAATGTGGTGGATGGTACGCCCCTAAAAAAGTCACAGTATTTTCTTTGACTCGTGGAGGTAAGGAGGTCTGCTGATTTCCCTCGACCTCGTTGATTTTGTCCCCATAAAACGTATTTAAAGCAGAAAGTATTACCTACAGCTGTATGATGATTTCCGAAGACAAATCCTGGAGAAATTGAGAGAAAATTATAATTTTTGTTGGACTCCTGTACATTTTCAATGGGCTGTTTCACTTCTTGCCTATCTATGCGCATTCGTGCATGAAATTAATATGAATTTAATAATCCAATTATTGGCAAACTCTCTGCCCTTGTATTAAGGATTGCCAACTTAGAGTGAAGTCAGTGAATAAGACAAAAGTGAAAACTCTTTATCACTTTATCATGATATGTTAAATGTGACCCAGCACGAGTAAATGAGACACTTTGAGGCAAAAATTAAATTTGAGATTTTGATTTCATCATTTAAAGCTAAACAAGCTTTAAATGATGAAATCAAAATCTCAATTTTTATTTTTGCCGCAAAGTGTCTCATTTACTCGTGCTGGGTCACAAATATGCTGAAAGCAGCACACAGTGGATTTCAGTGTCTACACACATGTACAGGTCTATGCATTCAAATTCTATATTATTTATCAGTATTTGTATTCTCGGAAAGAATTCCATATCTTAACATCGGATGTTGTTATGCTGAAGATATTCCAGCTTTACCACAAAGGGCGCCTAAATTTCAGAAGTTAGACAACACACTTTTTGGAAATAAAAAAACGTTCTGTTTTTTTCTGGACAAAGCCTTTTTTTCTGTCGTGGCTCAAAGGTTTTGTATGTAAGAACTCGGATATTGAATTATTTTCGTATTGTCAGATAATGTACGATATTGCGATTCATCAACACATCAATTGATTCACCCCGTCCAGAATTTCTTGGAATAGTCCAATCAGAAACTGTCAGAAAATTACCTTTACAATTTAAAGTGGCCTGATATTTCAGCCTAGAAAACTACGAGTCTCTCCTCCTAGCCCCTATTCTTATATCCCAAGCTCCACCCCAATCTAATCTACTTGTAACCACATTCCCTGTGGCTTCTGAGATGTACTCTGCCAGGCCAACCTGACGTGAATGTTTTGCTTGAATTCGTGATCTAGGAGCAGGCTTGCCTGGCTGCTTCACAAGTCATTGTTGATGCTGCTAATGCACTTGATGATCCCATGGAGAGCCTAGCACCATTCAAGAAATACAACAGAAATGGGTGAGTTAGGCCAATTAAAAATAAAAACATGTTTAGCGTCCTGCCTTTTTGAAAAAAAAGGAAGGAGCCACTTTTTTTCTTCAAAATGGCCGGCCGACAATTTTCAAGACAACCTGCCAGGCTTTTTTTTAAGATGATCTCTGGACAACAGACGTACGTACTAATGGACTATTTCCACAGCATGTACACAGTGATGCTAAAGTAAAAAAATACGATCTTTAAAAAAAATAAAAATTTAAAGATTTATAATTTATCATTTTTTTCCAGTTTAAAAAAAAAAAAAAAAAAAAAAAAGGAGGCGGCCTCAAAAAAGGAGGCGGCCTCAAAAAAGGAAGCGGCCTCAAAAAAGGAAGCGGCCTCAAAAAAGGAAGCGGGCAGGGACGCTAAACATGATTTTTTTTATTTGGCCTTGTATTTCAATATTAGTTTTGGACCCTTCACCGACATGTATTTACACTGTATACTCGGTGATGCCCTGAGGGATTCTTTAAACAAATATCACTTACTCAGGTGGGACTCGAACCCACAACCTGCTTTCTAGTGCAGATGTCTAACACCACTCGACCACCGAGGTAGCCGGGGTCAACTGGCTGATTTGAATCTGATTAGCAATGATGCAATTTAAGATGGAATTCATGTCGAGAAAGTTAAAGAGAAACGCGGCGTACTTTGATTTTAGACTTCTAGTGCCTTGTTATCTGCAGTATATGTTTTACCTCAATTTGCACAGTGAGTGAAATTTCATCAATCTTTTAAATATTCTTTGTCTTAAATCTGAAGTTTAAGTACCTGTTTATAACGGCGTGGTGTCCAGGCCGGCTTAAGGGCCCCGGGAAATTTTGGTTACTAGATGCTCTTTGGTGCAATCTGAGGCATTTCCTGGCCAGTACGGTGAGCTAAATCCTTCTAGTCCAGGCAAAATACATAATTTTGTTTTGTTGACCTCAAACAAATTGCAACAAATTGTTTTTCACCACAGTGCACTTTTATAAGAATTACATACTAAAAGTCTACAAAAATCCAAGTGGTGGAAATATGTCTAATTTGCATAAATCGTTAATCCCTGCCGTGTAATATGTTTATTCCCATATTTGGGTATATATTTTATTTTTATTTTTTTAAAAGTTTATTTTGGCGATTATACTTAAACATCCCTACTTCAATAACATTTTCTAAAGCATGTAAGTGACTAAATAATTATGAAAATATAGTAATGGTCCAAAATGACTACAATTATACCCTATCATTTGCACGCATTTACCGTGTCTCCAGATATCATCAAGTAGTAAGTATTGAAGTGCTTCAAATTCACCAAGTTGCTTACTGGCACAGTTATCCCATTAAAACCTTATGGAAAATCATATGAACAATGATAACATTGTGATATTTAGCCCAGCAAACAAAAACTTGGAAAAAATGATGTGTCCCTAAATTGGGCTAACAAGTAGGTGAAGGGTTGCCTAAGGTGAGAGACTTAAGATTTTTGTTGCTTACAATAATCATATCTACGTTAAAATGTATTTTGGGGATTTCCTTTAACTTGTTCAAGTCTTCCATGTTAGGCAACCCTTTAACTACTTTTTAGCCCAATTTATAGACGCACCATTTTTCCCAAGTTTTTGTTTTCTGGGCTAAATATCACAATGTTATTATTGTTCATATGATTTTTCATAAGGTTTTAATATGATAACTGTGCCAGTAAGCAACTTGGTGAATTTGAAGCTCACCAATACTGACTACTTGATGATATCTGGAGACAGTGTAATGTGCGCACATTTATAGGGTCACAAAGTTGTCATTTTGGATAATTACTGTGTTCTCATAATTATTCAGTCACTTAATGCTTTAGCAAATGTTATTGAAGTAAGGATATTTAAGTAGAATCACCAAAATAAACTTTTCAAAAAATAAAAATAAAATATATACCCAAATATGGGAATAAACATATTACACAGCAGGGATTAACGATTTATGCAAATTAGACATATTTCCACCACTTGGATTTTTGTAGATTTTTAGTATGTAAGTCTAGGAACCTTATAGAAGTGCACTGTGGTGAAAAACAATTTGTTGCAATTTGTTTGAGGTCAAAACTTATTTTTCCTGGACTATTCCTAAATCCTGCAAAATCATACAAAACCTACTGGATTCGGAATAAATTAGGGAGTATTAAGGTTGCGATTAAATCTTATTTGCCTTTCAGGTTGAATGTGACGATAGAATGCTGTAGGAGGTCACGTATGGATGAGAAGATGCTGGACTGGGCCTTCAACCTCACCAAGAAAAACATGCAAACGCTGTAAGTGCATAGATTAGGTTCCAGACTTATCCGTAAAGCAAATCCTTAGTCACAAAAAGAATATCGAACATTTGCAATCATAAAAAAAATATAAAAAATACCAAATTATAAAATATCTTTAACCCTAACTCCCTCACGGCTTTTACTAGAAAGTATCCTGAATCCGCCACAGTCCACCAATTTTGGTTTGCAAAACTGCTGGTGTCCTGAGTCCATCAGACTCCACCAGTATGCATTCTGGAGATATCCTGAGTCCATTATAATCCACCAGCAAAAGTTTGATGGACTGTGACGGATTCAGGATACCTAGGTGGCATACAAAAAATTGCTGTGCGTTTCTCCATAGAGTCCATCACAGTCCATCACCTAAATTTCTGTATCCTGAATCCATCAAACTCCTGCAGTAACGCTAGGCTTAAAATCCTCAATCCATCACACTCCTCCAGTTGTTCAATATGGAGGTATCCTGAATCCGCTAAAATCCTCCAAAACAGGAAATGGATTTTGATGGACTCGGGGTGGTTAGGGTTAATACTGGACTGTTGGTGAATCCCAGACAGTCTATTGCATCCTGTAAAATTATGATACCTGGTGTGCCGTCATTTTCAAGAAAAGTGGTATTTTTATATCACTTTCCAATGGTGGTCGGCCGACCAGCTTTGGTTAAAACTGGCTTCTTTCAAATACTACCCCCAATTTACCATATTTATTTAGTACGCATTTTGTTAGCAATCAATAAAAACGAATACAAGCCAACTAGACTGGTTTCCTGACCATACAATTCCCTAACTTCAAGAAGATGATTGTTTTTCTTGGTTTTTTCATCATCTACGAACACAAACCTTCAAACAAGTTGGTGTAATAATATTTGCTATACAATATTAACCCCCCAAATCCATCCATTTCTAAAAATCACAGCAAAAGCAAAAGATGCACGTTTCCTTTAAGAAGATAGGTAAGGAGCTAATGTAATCCACGTGTTGTTTTTATGCCTTAGATACGAGGAAAGCAAGAGTGGCTGGAGACCTAGAGATAAAAGAGACGAGATGACAGACGACCGGGCGTGGTACCTAATCGCCAGGAAAACTGATGATACGCCCGTTGGCTTGATTCACTTTCGTTTTGACATGGACTTTGACGATGAGGTTGTGTATTGGTGAGTGTTTAGCATGTTGTATGTGTAGGAGTGCTGTTATAAATGCTTAGCAGCAGTTTGGGCATTGGGTCAATCTTAACCTTTTGATGCCGGTTTGACATGGACTTTGACGATGAGGTTGTGTATTGGTGAGTGTTTAGCATGTTGTATGTGTAGGAGTGGTGCGAAATACCGTACCCTCTGGAGACATGAACACAATGTGTACAATGGAGACAAAACGTCTCCGGAGGGTAAATTTCTATAGATGAATAGGTCTCCATTGGGAATTTCACGAATTAGATTTTTGGATTTTACTTAAATTACTCAAAAACTAGGATTAGGATGTGGGTTAGTGTTTGGGTTAGGGTATAATATAGGGTATATTGGGTTGAAATTTCAACCCAGGACAAAAATTATGGTTAAAATGGGAGCATTTTGAAAAACGTGCTCGACTTTCTAACCATTTTGTACACGAGAACAAAGCCATGTCTCCACAGTGATACAAAAATGCGAATTGATGCTGTTATAAATGCTTAGCAGCAGTTTGGGCATTGAGTCAATCTTAACCTCTTGATGCCGGTTTGAAATGGACTTTGACGATGAGGTTGTGTAAACAGGCCTGGAATTACAAATTTTTTAGGGCAAGGCCACTTTGGCCTTGGAGTATTCAAAATTTGGGAGGGCACCAAGGCCAGTAGAAAGGGCACCAAGGCCAAAATTTGAAAATAAAAAAGAAGTCCAATTTCTTGCATTTGGCAGCAGAGTGTTCTAGTTCACCTTTAACAGTCCGCTTCAAAACTCTCTTTTCGCGGCATTGTTACTCTATTAAATTCTTGTAGTTTAATCCGAAAAGTTTTGGACGGTGACGGGATTCATTCACTAAAAACGTTTTTCTAGTCATGCGGTGCAACAATTCCACCAGAAGAGGGTGTTCAAACAACAGAGAGCGCCCTCTGTTGGTCAATGTTTTTTATTTTAGACTGGTCCCTTGTTTAAAGACGTCGGGTGTTCGTGTACAACGGGTGCCGAGAGAGTCGCGAATGCGTTGAACGTAAACAATTTACGCTAGTGCAACTTCCTTTGACTCGTTCGAGCGGATTGCGCTGGATATACATTAAAACACGTCACAAGCACAAGATGCATCGTAGGCTGAAAACTAACACAAGTAAATATTTAACTTTCATAAAAAGGGCACGACGGCCAACAGGGGTAAAGGGCACGACATTATGGCCGTGAAAAGGGTATTTTTTCGAGGGGCACCACGGCCAGTTGCAAGGGCATCGACGGCACTGGCCGTCGTGGCCGCCGTGTAATTCGAGGCCTGGGTGGGTGTTTAGCATGTTGTATGTGTAGGAGTGCTGTTATAAATGCTTAGCAGCAGTTTGGGCATTGGGTCAATCTTAACCCCTTGATGCCGGTTTGAAATGGACTTTGATGATGAGGTTGTGTATTGGTGAATGTTTAGTATGTTGTATGTGTAGTATGTTGTATGTGTAGGATTGCTGTTATAAATGCTTAGCAGCAGTTTGGGCATTGGGTCAATCTTAACCTCTTGATGCCGGTTTGAAATGGACTTTGACGATGAGGTTGTGTATTGGTGGGTGTTTAGCATGTTGTATGTGTAGGAGTGCTGTTATAAATGCTTAGCAGCAGTTTGGGCATTGGGTTCATCTTAACCTCTTGATGCCGGTTTGACATGGACTTTGACGATGAGGTTGTGTATTGGTGGGTGTTTAGCATGTTGTATGTGTAGGAGTGCTGTTATAAATGCTTAGCAGCAGTTTGGGCATTGGGTCAATCTTAACCTCTTGTTGCCGGTATGACATGGACTTTGACGATGAGGTTGTGTATTGGTGAGTGTTTAGCATGTTGTATGTGTAGGAGTGCTGTTATAAATGCTTAGCAGCAGTTTGGGCATTGGGTCAATCTTAACCTCTTGATGCCGGTTTGAAATGGGCTTTGACGATGAGGTTGTGTATTGGTGAGTGTTTAGCATGTTGTATGTGTAGGAGTGCTGTTATAAATGCTTAGCAGCAGTTTGGGCATTGGGTCAATCTTAACCCCTTGATGCCGGTATGACATGGACTTTGACGATGAGGTTGTGTATTGGTGAGTGTTTAGCATGTTGTATGTGTAGGAGTGCTGTTATAAATGCTTAGCAGCAGTTTGGGCATTGGGTCAATCTTAACCTCTTGATGCCGGTTTGAAATGGGCTTTGACGATGAGGTTGTGTATTGGTGAGTGTTTAGCATGTTGTATGTGTAGGAGTGCTGTTATAAATGCTTAGCAGCAGTTTGGGCATTGGGTCAATCTTAACCCCTTGATGCCGGTATGACATGGACTTTGACGATGAGGTTGTGTATTGGTGGGTGTTTAGCATGTTGTATGTGTAGGAGTGCTGTTATAAATGCTTGGCAGCAGTTTGGGCATTTGGTCAATCTTAACCCCTTGATGCCGGTTTGACATGGACTTTGACGATGAGGTTGTGTATTGGTGAGTGTTTAGCATGTTGTATGTGTAGGAGTGCTGTTATAAATGCTTGGCAGCAGTTTGGGCATTTGGTCAATCTTAACCCCTTGATGCCGGTTTGACATGGACTTTGACGATGAGGTTGTGTATTGGTGAGTGTTTAGCATGTTGTATGTGTAGGAGTGCTGTTATAAATGCTTGGCAGCAGTTTGGGCATTGGGTCAATCTTAACCCCTTGATGCTGGTTTGACATGGACTTTGATGATGAGGTTGTGTATTGGTGAGTGTTTAGCATGTTGTATGTGTAGGAGTGCTGTTATAAATGCTTGGCAGCAGTTTGGGCATTTGGTCAATCTTAACCCCTTGATGCCGGTTTGACATGGACTTTGACGATGAGGTTGTGTATTGGTGAGTGTTTAGCATGTTGTATGTGTAGGAGTGCTGTTATAAATGCTTAGCAGCAGTTTGGGCATTGGGTCCATCTTAACCTCTTGTTGCCGGTATTAATTCCTCACTGCATCGGATTATATGCATGATGACTGCACAGCAGCCGTTGTCTAGCAGCTACACTGCACAATGAACCCGAGCATACACCCGTCACACAGGCCATGTTTTATGGGGTAGCACAGCTGACATCTCTTTAAAATAGTTGTAATTTGGGTTCTGTTTGGTACCTAACTTTGGAATGTAATCTTTCTGAGGTTCAGGCTGAGCATGGTAGTTTAATAATGTGCATACAGAGGAGAACGTCCCATTTATCAAAATTAGTAGAGATTTTTCTGACGATGACTCTTTTATGTCCATGCAGTTACGAGATTCAGCTAGTTGAGTCGGTCCGAAGGAAAGGTCTTGGCAAGTTCTTCATGCAAATTCTTTCTCTTCTAGCTCACAAGTAAGTTGTTTCATTATTACCTCCGCCAGGAGGTTATGCTTTTGCCGGTGTTTATTTGTTTGTTTATTGGGGTGTTTGTTTGTTTGTTTGTTAGCAGAATTACGGAAAAATTACCTAAGGGATTTTAACGAAATTTGGTGAGTAGATAACTTATTTGTCAAGGATGATTCCATTACATTTTCAGATTGATCTAGATCCAGATCAGGAATCTGGATCACTTTGAATGATTTTTGTTAATGTTAAGCGTTGTACAAATCACGGTAAGTAAAAGCACCACTAAGCGGTGAAACGCCATTTTCTCCGGTTAAAGCACATTATTTTGCGGTTGTGGCAGAGGTCTGCGCTCTGTCGAGTGCCCTTTTTCCAGTTATTGAACGTGAACGTGACCTCCAAAAAGTCACAAAGCTAATTTTTAATGATGGCTGAATCTACACTAGGCTAGGTGCTTTTTTCCCCTGGAGATAATGAGTTCTTTGTGCATGGCTTTTTCATGACCATGAGTCAAATAGCTGTGCCGAATATGCCAATTATTTGAATATCCGACTGGAATAAGGCATTGCATTACCACAGGTACTGGTATGCATCCAAGATGTTATACAAATATCGCATGGTTTGAGGGGAAGTAGTGGGAATTACTGGTCCCGTGGTGTAGGTCAGCTCGACTACCTCCAGACGCGAAGCGGAGGAAGGTAGTCCAGCTGACCTACACCGAGGGACCAGTAATTCCCACCGTTTTCCAGAAATAAACCATGCTGTATTTGTTTTACTACACCTCATAGATATTCACTGCCTTGTTGATAAAGGCCGTCGTAGATTTTGCATCTTTATTCAGCGCAGGATATTTAAGTACTTTGTCAGTTAAAGACGGAAATCTAGTAACGCAGACTGGTTCCTTAAAACCCTAACTCTCCAGGGTATTTCGGCTAGAAACCCTGCCAGACGCAACAGATTGCATACTTTGTCACATTGATTTGTGTGCAGACTCCAGCAAGGTCAAGCAGTCACCACATATGCACTGTGCTGAATTTGGCAGGGTTAGGGTAGATTACATGCCACAGACTACATGTCTACGAGGTGGGTTCCAGAGGGATTTGTTGGTGCTACCAAAAAAGAATACCACATGGCAGCGAGCTGAATACTCACCGGAATGATGTCACCTGGCAGCGTATCACCGGACACGCGGCGGAATTGGCCAATGACGCGCTCTAATTTGCTCATGACTATTTATGAGGTGTAGTAACAATGAATACTGCCCATAGTTGATGATAAAACCAATATTCAATGGTCATGACTTTGTAGTTTGTTTATAACATCCCTTTGGTTTGGGGTTACCTTTTTTGAGACATCATATATAAAGCTCATTGTTTTTAATACAAATCTTGATCAGTTTAATTGCCGATCGATGAGCACAACCAGTGCAATATCAAATGTGCACACACAAATAGTCTGGCACATATTGAACTTGTGCAGAATGTTTCAAATAATCAAATATTAAATTATTCGCAAAAAATGTGCCTGTAGCGACTAGCCGTAATGAGTCATAATTTTAATAAAGAGATTGAATCCAATAAACGTATTGGTAGGATACACTTTTTGCAGATATTGAAACAAAATTACTACCGAATTATTAAGAAATATCTTACTTATTTGAAAGTAAATAATGATTGTAGGCATCCAGCAAAACAATTGTGCTAGATATCCTGTAATTGTTCTATAAATTGTTATTGCCGTAAAATCAAATAACAACATAAGAACCACTGCCCATCACCAGTTGAAAACAAAGGTCGCTTTTCTTGCTTTTCTCGGCATCCATGAATGTAAAACAGGTCAGTTAAACGATATTTACTATAAAATACAACCCTCAAATCCACCTATTCATGATAATTCAAGTAATTACCAATGGGGTATCATACCTTTAATTTCTATATGTTTCACGTCTTAACCAAATATCGATATTTATTTGACAGGACGCATATGAAGAAAGTTATGCTAACTGTATTCAAGAAGAACGTCACTGCTTTAGACTTTTTTACGAATACACTTAAGTAAGTATTGACCGTCCTAAGCTTAACAGTTTTGAGTTTGGGATGAAAAGAAAATACCAAAGATTCAGCCTCTGGGAAAGTGACTTTGAACTTGTACATTGTAACTTGTGGAGTGTCGTGGCCGGGCGGTTAAAAACCCGGTTTTCTGTTCCGCAGAGCGGGAGTTCGAGTCCCGGTGTCCTTAAGCAAGGCAATTAAACCACTATTGCTTCATCCTTCGGATGGGACGTAAAGCTGGAGGTCCCGTGTGTTGTGTAATGTACGTAAAAAAGAACCCAGTAACACTCATCGCTAAGAGGAGGGGCTTTGCCCCGGTGTTTCTGGCAGCGCCTCGGAATAGGCAACTAGATTGATTGGCGCTTTACAAATGCAAATAGAATTGGTTTAGAACTACACATAGAGCTATATCAAATGACGAGTGCTAACTCCTCATTCGTACGCGTGGAGATTAGTGCTGGGCAGGTAACTCGAGTACTTGCCTACTCGTGATCAGTTATTGCTACTCATAGCACTACTTGCAGTTTTTTAACTATTCGATTACTCGTGTGAGCTCGAGTAGCAATAAATACTCGCAAGTAGTGATTGTTAGCAAGCGATGATTGTTGACAAGTACCGATTAAGTTGTGGCCGTATGATAGAACAACGCGTAAATACATTCCTTACAATTGCACGCCTACAATGACACGTCTTATTCCCAACTAAATAAGGTTTAATGAACTAAATCCTTTGAGTGAGCCGACACGAAATGTAGCAAAATTTGCCGACTGCAGATGTCCCCAGCCTGCAATCTGCCAAGTAACAAAAAACGTCTAGAGTTTAATACATCTACTGTGTATTTGTGACCCACTCCACAATAATGGGTATTATGTCACAAAATAGTGAAATTGAGTTATATACATGGTTGGAAATCCCACAGCCTAAGCTTCTAGTTGGTATATAATAGAGCTCCATAGCTACTTCCGTTCTGGAAATATGACATGTTTGCTTTTGATTACTTCCTATTGGAGTTCAAATTACACTACTGAGAAAACAGGCTTTAAAAAAGCCGGTTTTGTTATAGAACAACAGAACGATGAACACAAAATGGGTGCGTTTTCCACTTTAATCATCAAAATCAACATTTCTTTGAATGAAACCTGAAAATATTGGTATTATAGATGTCATTAATGGCAAAAAATGTAAATCTCATTTTGATGAAATGTTTACCCTCTCAACTTTGAGCGGGCCATTACATGATAATGCACAGCGCGACTTAATACCCTTTTTTGTAGAGCCGGTCACATTTATGAATTAATTGAAATGCCTAGGAGGGTTTGTTACTTCTGAAGTTTCTTCAATTGTAGCTTCACCCACTCGTGCCACGTCAGGTCCCTCCAGCCAGTACGTTTCTCGGTGTCAGTGCGTTTTTTCATGGAGCTGGTTATACTGCAACACGGTCGAACTCTACTACTATACTAATGACAATTGCAATAGTTTTACAATATGGTAATGATTTTTATTGATTTTCAATTCTACCATGGAGGAATCAAAACACATTCTGAATTGGAACTTGAGCAATAAAGGAAACCAAATTGCTGCAGAAGTCGCTGCGAAATTACCGTTTATGCCGTTATGCTTTAAATTTAAAAAAATGGTGATAAACAAGTCTGTGATCGTCATTTTGCACCTTGTAAAAATTGTGAAAACTACTCGCGAGTACTCGATTACTCGCGAGTAATGTCTTTCGCGAGTACTCGAGTGGGGAAAACCACTACTTGCCCAGCACTAGTGGAGATACTTTAAATGTTTTTGTAGAACCTAAACAAATAGATGGATTGAATTTTGAAAGTGTACTCTAAATGCAATGCGTATGTTCTACTTGCGCATTGCATTTAGAATACACATTTCCAAAATTCAATCCATCTATTTTTAACAACTTTCCTCGTCATGACGGTTAAAAAAACGTCACGGCAAAATCATCTGCAGCGGATACGCGCACGTATTAAAACAAAAATTAAAAACGCTTATTTGCTGTTCAAGCGATTCAGTTTTGGGCGCATCGGCTTCGGTAACGCACTGTATAGAATACAAACACAGATATGCAAATAGTCGTACAAAAGCCGTACAAAATGTTACAATCCTTCTTTATCAACACAAATTGTTTGCAGTTGCTCAATATCAGAGGGCAATGACCATCCATTGTAAGGTTGGGGCATTACACTTTTGCTGATGCAGACGGAAAAAACATCTGTGCCCTAATGACTTAAACAAAACTAGCTACAAAGCCTCTCAAGCTAATCCATCCAAGACCGATTCTTGACTTGTTAGAGTGCGTCCTATTTCCCTTGATAATTCTCGTTGAAAGATCAGCACAGCTTGGAAATTATGCGATAATTCTTGACTATTATCTGACAGCGCCCCTAGAGTTTTGAAGCATTGGCTCGGAGGACGGTGCCTCAAATCTCTTGAGTCCAGATGTCATTAGAAAAAACTCAATGCATGGGCAGCCTAAGTCGGATTTATTTCTTCAAGTCAACAAACTGTCTGTCTATTGTCTGTTTGTTTCTGTCATAGCCACTGTTATTAACCCTTTAAACTCAGGCCTGTTTTCGAAGAATTTGTACCTGTTGCTAGTTTGTATATATACAAATATCATTTACAGTGTACAAATCCCACATAATTATGTAATTTATGCAAAAGACGCGTAGACACGTCGAGAGTGAGACAGTGGCAGCAGCGATGGTGGGTAAAAATGCATTAAAATCCTTTGTAAATAAGTAAATTTATTAAATAAACTCGCAGACTGTGCGATCAGTATCTATCTTTGTAAAAAATGGCAGGACTACGGTTTTAGGAGAGATTTAGGAAAACATTGTTGGGCGAAAACGATATTTTTGTTTCCACATGAATTCCAGCGGGATTTTTTTATATTGTGGTCCTATCCGTCATTTTATCTGAAAGAAAAACTGGGATATTTTGAAAGAACAGTAGATTTATAGAATCAGTTGGTCTAGGATACCCTTACAATATGATTGAATTCCACAATACAGGTATTTTCAGACCAATTTTGTACCCGTTCCATGAAGACTGTCCCGTTGACTTGCACGTCAAACAGTTCATGGTGGTAATTTGTGTACACATTCGTACACAACATATTGTGTAATGAACTATTTGACGTGCATAAATATGAATTATTTTGGGGAATATTTGGACCCCCAGGAGCTTTTAAGGGACTTATAAGTCAGAGTGCAAAGGGTTAAAGCCCGCTGAGTGCACTCAACCAGTTCGCGCCGGGATTATTTTAACAACGCCGAGCCGACGGCCGGGATTATTTTTAACGAAACACGATCCGAAGCGTGTGCCGGGAAGCACACCCACGCATTTCCGGCCTTGCGCGCTGCTGACATACATTTCCGAACTTGAACTTGGCGTGTTTATGCGTCATCCGTTTTGAATTTTGGGAAATGTGTGCGTTTATATACGTCATCCGGCGCGAACTGGTTAAGAACTACAATGTTTGTGCCGAGGAAAAGGTCATTAGAGGCTATTTGCTCGCCACATAGCTCACTGTGTGCGGTGTGAACTTTTGCCTGAGTTTTCTGCTTCGCGAGACCATGAGACAAAAATCTGTCATGTTTGATTTCTTTCACATCGCGAGGCCAAAAACTCGCGTGTTTGGTGAACTTGAGCTACGTGTTAAGCAAAAAAGAAAATTAACAAGCCAATGAACGTACTCTTATTCTGGTCACGTGATTTCAAAAGGATTTGTTTTAGCTCGGAACATACCTCATCAGGTTTAGCCTCTGCATGTAGCTCTCGTGTGCAGCAGGCTTTAAGCTGTAGGGGGGTGGGGGGGGGGGGGGGGGTTCACATTTCTGGATCTGACTTAGTATTTTCTATCTATTCAAATTATTATTATTTTTTTTTACTGTCAGTACGTTATGAAATACTTGTAAGTATAAACAATATGAAATGAGACATTAAATAAGAAAATATGAATTGATGAACATAAAGTATCAAATAATTGTAAAAAAAATTAACAAAAGTAAAATACAACCATGCAGCTATTGTCGTGTTCCAGGAAGAAGGTTGTTAGGGTAAAAGAATGGTTCAAAAGGCAAACAAATTGTGTTTTTTGTGTCATTCAAGCATGTGAGACTTCCGCGTTTCTGCGGTTTTCCGTGTCTTTAATTTGCCAACTCTTTTTTTTCGTGACTTTGCGTTTTTTGTTTTTCCTAACATCATCGCATGTTTGACATGCAGTTTAGTCAATTTGAAAAAAAAAAAAATTGCTATCTTTATACTCAATTATCATTGCCCACTCTACGCATAGAGCTATATGTAGAGCACATCTAATGGCCTCACAGTGTACTGATCATTGATGTTAACATGTAATACAAATGTTACCAAACATGCTCAAAGTGCGTTCACCTCCCTACCTCAGTGGGACGTTAATGCACTTGGAGCCAAGTTTATTCCCAAATAAATGTCCTTAGGATTTGAGATGCTGCTTTAGCTTACGTTAAAGACCAATAGAATTTCTGGCAAAAGGATAATTATAAAAATGCACAGTATTATTAGAATTATCAACAAATTTCACAAATTTCAGCCTCGTCTGATTTTTTTTAAATACAAAAATGAAATTTCTTTTATCTCCAAAAGGAATTTGTGTGTGCCATTTTTGTGTAGCACAAGGCGAAATGTCGTCCTACTTGTGTGCAAGATATGTCAAATGTTGTCGAGATTGCCAAATGTTTTCTCTGTTTGTTTTGCATAATATAAGCAGCTTTCATACTCCTGGCTGAATATAAATCGATGGAAAATGAGAGGAATTATCCAAGTTAGAATGAGTTAGAGTAATGTTTGGCCTGTGAGTTAATCTAGATGAAAAACAAATGTCACAGGTCTTTTTTTAGCATAATATGGTTTAGGTACGACTTGTTGATTTCATATGGATGGATTGCATGGCTGAAGCAATTAATCCTTTGTATGGGACTTGAATGAATATGTTTCCCTTGGGAATAAAAGTTTATTGGCAAAATAAGTTTCATCTATTGAGAAATGAAGTCGGGGGGGGGGGGGGGGGGGGGGAAAAGAAAAAAAATGTTCACCAAAATTTAAAGGGAAATTCCAGGCTCAATAATATTTTATCTAGTCTAAAAGAATATATGGTAATATACTGACTCCGCAGAAAATTTGTTTTGATTTGTTATCGAGAACGACTTACGGGCCTATTATATTCACGATTTCTTGCCATTCACGATTTCTTGCCATTCGGGAGTACAAGGGCGCGTCCATATTGTTCAAATTTCCCGCCTCACCCGGGACATTATGACGTAGTGTCTGCACCTCAATGCACATCGCTTATTGCGTGTTGTTCGCACTGGTATCCTACCTTGATGCGGCCAACTACATTATGCATAGCGAGTACATGTATTGCATTTCTGTGCAGAATATCGACTTGACGCGCCACAAACTATCGTTTAATTTTGTGTTTTCTGAGAAGAATAAAAATCTGTGAGCTAGTAAATATGGCATCAGGTCCTTCCCCGTATGATTTTGAGCCCACTTTTACATGTACAGTACACATTATGTATGCACTATGTTGTACACAAAAGGATTCACTTGAATTCCTTGCGCGTGCAGGGCCGCTATTGTCACAATATCTCATATGTGACCTGTCATCACAAAATGAGTGTAAAGTCGTCAAAATCAAAAATTGGGATATGGGTATTTCTAAATTATGTGAAAAAAGAGCTTTCCAATGGTATATAATACTTGGAGGTTTGATAATAAATATTTTTTTAATTTTTTTTTTTTTAGTCTGGAGTCTTAACCACTTGGCGCCGGGCTACCCGAAATCGGGCATTTTTCCCGATACCACGCAGCCGGGTGCCCAGTTTCGGGCATCGAAAATTATATAAATTTTATAGTGCTGGAGGATTGTCTAGACTCGGTAACAAAGAGCGGATTACGCAAGACCAAACAATGGGGCCGTTTATTTCCGGGCGCAATTCAATGGAGTCACTGGAGCGTGCAGGTCAGGCTAAACTAGCCCGGCTCCGTGTCACGCGCTCGGTATTTCCGCCCGGCGCGAAATGGTTAATACAGAGATTATGAGAAAACAGGCATTTCTTGCGAGAAATTGTGCGAAAGGCATAGAAAGGCATAGAAAGGCATAGTCAAAATTGTCTCAAAAACTAATTTTATTTTTATCTGATCGTCCTGAAAAATTGGGATTTGATTGTTGGAGATTTAGTCTTAAAAAAACCCCATATAATCTCAAAATCGACCACCCCTTCAAATGTTGACTTTGACTGGCCGTGCTGGGAAATCACCCCGTGCGACTTTACGCTCATTTTGTGATGACAGGTCACATATGTACCGATAAACCAGAACAAAATGGCGGCTCGCATGACGGTAAGCGCAGTGCGAGAAAATCTGTTTTATATGATTACCGAAACCGATAAAAATGAAATAAAAATCAAGTCACAATGGCAATTGACACTCTTTAACATTATGCAATTATAAACTATGGGTGGGGTTTCCCTTTAACAGCATTTATACAATTGACCTATTACCTTTTACGACCATTATCCAATCAAAGCATCGGTTGAATATCACGCGATATTTCAAACCTTGGACCCCCTAACAAATCCAAACGCATGCAATTGCAATTTAACTCATTGTTAATCTCCCAAGTGGGGAATTTAGGAGGATTTCAACCAAGTACTAAATTAGTTGCATGCGTGCCCCGTTTGTTGAAATGCAAACACGAACTGGTTAGAGATATCCAGATTGTAATTCCACCACTAGTTTTGTCATGATTTTTTTAATTGTCATCCTGACAGATTTGAGAATGATGAGAGTTCGCCCAGCATCTTTGACCCAATGAACGATGACGAGTACGACTATGAGATCATGAGCAAAGCAGTGCCACAAAGAAAACAGCCTCAAGAAACGCAGGTGAATGGCATTGAAGCTGTGCAGTGAAAGAACGCAACAAAACCAAACGGAGGACTCAACTTTATCATTTGCTTCAGCTTCACTGCCGAAGCAAATATTGTTGTTGTAGGTGAACTTTATTCTCCCAGTTTCAGTGATTTTCCCATTTGATTTGCACAGGGTTGTTCAGACAACACACTTTGGCACTTTGCCAAGTCGGTTGGAATTGGTTTGGATTTTCAGGGGTTCCTTGGCATGGGGACCATCCACAGATGATTTTGCCAAAGAGCTATAAAAAGGAACCCTTTTTACTATAGCTCCATTGTCTACTCGTTTTTTACTTTTGTGTTTAATTTCAAGTCGATGCATTCCTTTAGTGTTTTTTTGGTACACCAACAACAGTTGTCCCTGTCTCTTAGGTATCCTTTAAAGTTTGGTGGTGTTTTTGTTGCTGTTGTTGTCCGGTTTTTTTGTTTTCTTTTGTTGGGGGGGGGGGGGGGGGGGGGGGGGGGGGGAGGGGGTTCCTGAACCACCCCCTTGTGTATTCTCCATGTAAGCACACTCCAATACCGGAGACACCTTTTTTCAGGTCTGAGCAGTTTGTAAAGTTCGGCGCACTTTTGAAGTCATTGCCAAACCAAGGCATAGGCCTATTCACACGAAGCAAATTGTGTTCGTCCACGAACATATTTCTAGTTCCCTTTTATTTCTGCTGCAATGTTTTGCAGATAACAAGAGTTGTAGAAAATGAAAATCTACCTCGTGTGTACATGTACACTCATTCACATTTTGCCTTCAAAGTAATTACAATCCCAATATTTTTGTAATTTTTTTGTCAATGGCTATTGTCTGCTTCGCATTGTAATGGGCGAAGACCTTAAGTGAAGAAAAACATGAAACCTGAAAGTTACAAAATAATCAAGAGTGTGGTGCGTACAGTACAGTGTGGGCTATGCATGTGCATGATCACATATGTACATTGCATACACAGCACAGCCTTGCATTCAAGGCTAATTGGTGATAGACTTTGAGATTGATAGACCATGAAAATATACCATAATGGCAAAACAAGTTGACCAGGTTGCTAAAATAGATATAGATATTTTAGTTTCTTTGAAAATGATGCAAAATGTTGATATTTAAATCTAGGTCACTTCCTTTTTTTACTCTTTTAATTTTTGCATGACAATGACATTGCATACTGTAAAAAAAGATATCTTGTTCACTTTCAACCTTTTTTTTGAAGGTTAGGTTATCAGCCTCGGTCCAAAAATCGGGCCACCAGTATCAAATGATCAAAAGGAGTAATGCTCGTAGCTTTTGGGGGGCAAGTTATGCACACCTAGAGTTGAAAAATGGGTGGATAGCATTGTAAAATAAAAATAAATAAAAATGTAACGCCCACCAATATGCTAGTTACAGGATTAGTTAAGTAGTAACAAGAATTTTGGCAGCCATTCTTAAAAAGAAGTGATTACACCCACAAGGCTGCCACTGCTGCAATGCTATCACATGTGACACGATCAAGCCGAATCAGTCGGATGTTGGCGAATCCCCAAAATGCACTGTATTCTTCGTTGGTATTTAAACAAATTTACATAACTCGACAACAAAACATCGTATCAACATGGGGTTTTCAGTTTTTAAAACGTACAGATGCCCTCTTTGAAACTACATATACACTAATTATTTTGACCGGGGCATCCGACTGATTTCGCTTGATCGTGTCACATATTTTCCAATGACAGGGGTGCGTACCTTGCCAAAAAACAACATGAGCATTATGGCCCTCCTTTGATACTGACCAACCACCTAGGCTGATGGCATATTGAAATGAACATGGATCCTGCATGCCGTACTGTTTATTGACATTCTTTCTGTATAAAAGTTCACCTGTATCAAACATTGTAAGCCAGTACTGATTAAATGATGACCAAAATAAATTACCTTTTTCAGTGAAGTGTTGTTTGTGTGTGTGAAAAAATGCAAGATCAACAGAATGTGTGCTGTGCTCTTCACTACTTACATGTATATCAGCTCGATATAAGACAAGGCGACTCCTCCCCCCCCCCTCCTTTAGTCCCTCATACTATACACTCTTTAGACTATTGTTACCTAACGCACCCCCTAAAAAGAATTCCTGAGACAACACAACATTCCGCAAGCACAATGACAACCACAAAGGAAAGGGGGGGGGGGGGGGGGGGGGGTGGGGGGGGTGGGGGGTGGGGGGTGGGGGGTGGGGGGTGAGTGCCCATCTCCGTCTCATATCGTGCTTCATATGCCACTTCTTGCAATTTTCCTAATACTGTGATACTGCTACCGTATCTAGTTCTACAAAGTGGAATCATGAATTTTAGCTCACGATCTGGATTATATAGATACCCCCGCCCCCAACAAATCTCAAATGTGTGGCCAACTAAAAAATCCTTTTGGCTTTTCTCAGTCTTCAGATCGAAGTGAAGATAAGAAATTGAGACACTCGAAAACGGGGGAATCCATCGGATTTCTTGAGAGCTTATTGAAACGGGTTAGGGCAGGTGTTCAGGACTAGTAGGGATCAGGTTACTGGCTCAGAACGGATCAATTCAAGCTGTAGAATGCATTACCGGGAAATATTTCCCCCGTGGGCACCTACTTTTTTAGCAGACCCATTGCCAGGGGTTTTCAGACAGGGATGAGATTGTCAAAGTAAGAAAAACTAAATTGAAGAAATGTCTTAAAGATGATATCTTCTGAGATTTAAACAGTTTGACATCAGACAAAACTTAAAAATCTCATCCTTATTCAGAGAATATTTTATTCAACTGTTTAAGAAAGAATAAATCTCTTGGTCAATAAATCTATACCACACTGGTAATTAAGGTTCTATGCTGCAGTACGTGTCTGCGAGAAAGCTGCATCGCTGCAGCTATGTACGTTGTCATGGAATCTACACAAGAATTACACAAAAAAGTGAAGTTTTTTAAGGATGGTTGTGTGTATATTGACGTCTTACTTTTAAATGGTCTTTTCGATCATTTCGTTTAAAACATGTTTTGTAGCCCAATTGGGCGATTCAAGGGCATAGTGCCCCTTTAACCCTTTGCACTCAGCCCTGCGCTACATCTGACTTATAAGTCCCTTAAAAGCTCCTGGGGTTCCAAATATTCCCCCAAAATATAGCCCTATTTGTAAGCTTTCCAATGATACATAATTATATGGGATTTGTTCACTGTAAATGATATTTGTATATACAAACTAGCAACACGTACAAAATCTTCGAAAACGGGCCTGAGTTTAAAGGGTTAATACCAGTGCTTCATGGGGGAAAGTGGGTGTCAACGCTGCGTCTTGTATACAAATGTTGGCTTCTGAATTTTACATATTAAACAAGCACTCTTCCATGTTTATTTTTCGACTGTGTGGCTCCTTAGGAAAATCCCCTGTCATCTTCCAAGACGGACAGGGCTTAAACTGCACATTTCACTGTTGAAAAACCAAATACAAGAATGGCTACTATTATACCCTAATGTTGCGCGCATTTAATCTTTACTCAAATACCATTAGGGAATCGTCAAACGTTAGTATTGATGAGTTTTAAATTCAACAAGTTACTTACTGGCACAGTTGCCCCAACAATTTGCTCCATAATTTGGGCTAAAATTAGGACGAACTGTTGTGTAACGTGGAAAACAAGTTCAAAGGAAATCCCCCAATAAATGTTTTATTGTTGCTTCATATTACCAATAAATTCGAGAATTTCCTTTAACTTGTTCAAGTCTCCCACGTTAGGCAACCCTTCATCCTTTTTTTAGTCCAATTTACATACACCTCGTTTTCCCCCCATTTGTTGTTTGCTGGGTTAAATATCACACTGTTGTCATTGCTGACATGATTTCCCATAAGGTTTTAATAGAGTAACTGTCAACTGGGTAAGCAACTTGAATTTGAAGCTCATCAATACTGAGGTTTGGCAAGACTACTTGATGATATCTGGAGACAAGGTAAATGCGCGCAACTTTAAGGTATGATACATGGGCGGATACAGGGGGGGGGTCCAAGGGGTCCGGACCCCCCCTTTTTTCTTGAGTGAAAAAAAAAAAAAAAAAAAAAAACGAAAAAAAAAAAAAAATGTATTTCACCTAACAAGCAACGTACATACATGTACACGCACGTTTGTTTATGGTGTAAATCGAGGAGTTTCCTTTGTTCCTCTCGAAAATTTCCTTTGTTTGTACTCTAACGTTTTGGTTTTGTACACGAATCTCAATCGAGGTCGTCCTCGATTCTAACCCTAACCCCAATTCACCTTCGTGTCGCCAGGTATGTGTCCTCCATTTACACCATAAACAGACGCACACATACATACGTGTATTATTCTCAAACCACACACACAAAATAACAACCATATAGACTATGATTTGACTTTTTTGGCTTAGTTTTTCTAGCCGCTAGTTTGTTTATTCCTTCTTATTGCATTTCAGGCAATTACATATTTTAATTTTTTTAACGCTTTCATAAGCTTGAACGGGGCAGGCTTGCCCCAAATGCCATGCTTGGCTCACCACTGGGCCCATGACTTGGCAGACTTGCCAATAAAAACACTGGAATTTCACCGTTTGAAGTGACGGTTGAGTAGCCCCAGCAGAACGAGTGCAATAGGCGCTAACCACAGTGTTTATATATTTGTCACGTGACCTAAATTTAAGCTAAATTTATGTAAATTACTAAACACTAAATTGGAACAAACACGCCGCTTTTTCCACCGTTTGTAGAGACGGTCGGAATAAACCCCGCTAGCACAAGCGGGCGTTTGGCGTGTAGTTTTTTAAAGATTAAACACAACTTGTAACATTTTATTTTAACATACAACTTTAAATTAAACTTACTTAATAACTATTAGGGCTTGTAATTTGTTTATTATTTTAAATGGAGTCATTGCCGGTCGCTCCCAGCCAAATCCTGCCTATGTTAAGTATGCCTAAGGTTTATGACCAATTAACCGTTACCTCATTTTACACGTAGTGTGAGTCAGTGTGCGCTGTTTTTAAATCCAAACTTCCAATACCGGTATCCATAATATACTCCTCTGGTCAAAATTTATTTCAAGTTATCATTCCAGCTAAAAATGGTAAATATTAGATTTTAATCAGGCTTCATATTGCCACAACATTAACAAAAAATAGGTAGAAATTGGCCTCAGATTGCGCCAGAGAGCACCTAATAAACCAAAAAATTCAACTCCAAAAAATTGAACCCCGGCCGCAGGGACTTCGCGCTACGCGCTCGTGATGTGCGCTTCGCGTACATGCTTCCCAGTTACATGTACTCAAATTGTTACACACCCACATTTTCTTTTTACACACCCAATTCACAAAATCCTGCCTAAGACCTTGGGTGGACCCCCCCTTTAAAAAAATCCTGGATCCGCCCATGTGATAGTAGCCATTTTGGATTGTTACTATGTTTTCATAATTATTAAAAGTTCGACGTCTTTAGATTGTTTTTAATTCAAACAAGGATGTGTAAATAGAATTACCAGAATAAAATTTATCAAAAAATAAAAATATACCTAAATAGGGGAATTAATACAGGGTGTATAAAAAAATGTAACAAAATATAACGGAATACCACACGTAGAATGTATAACTAACATCGATAATATGTTTTTTTTTAAAGATATGGTTTCTACTTTAAAATGAGACATCAAACGTTCAAATCTGACAATGTTTGACAGAGTTATGAATAATTTCCCAAGAGGGGTCAAATTGACCATGGGACCAAGTTTTTTGGTTTTGTTTGGATACGGTGCAAGTGTAGAATTGAAATCAAACCGTTAGAAACGTTTGTCTTTGTCCATGCAGGCGCCACCGAAATGAACCAGAGCTGACGGCAGCGGGCATGGTGGCTCAAATTATTTATAACTCTGTCAAACATTCTCAGATTTGGACGTTTGATGTCTCATTTTAAAGTGGAAGCCAGTATCTTTGAAACCATATCTATATTATCGATGTTAGTTTAACATTCTACGTGTGGTATTCCGTTAAATTTTGTTGCATTTTCTTTGATACACCTGTATATTACACGGCAGGTATTAAGGGCTTATGCAAACTATGGCGGCCCCAGGGGGTGCACGTCATGGCACCCATCTAAATATATTTTGTTTATTCATACCACCCATTGATGCTTCTGCAGATTCAAAATGATTTCCCCCAAGCAGAATTATACAATGCCATTGCATTACAAAAGAAAACACCCACCCCCCCCCCCCCCCTACAACAAAAAGTCCACAAATTAAAAAACACCTTTTTTTCACAAGTTTATTTCATTTACCAGATCTGCATTTTTCAAAAGAAAAATCCTTTGTGTTTGTACAAATTACAGGATTATTTATATCACATGAACAACTTTCTTCAACCATTTATCTTTACAAATTATGTTTTGGATGTTGATGAAACATAATTTTAAAAGGACAACAAATTAAAAAAACCAATCTATTGTTGCACTGTGTTAAAAATGTTTTTAATTTTCTATAATTGTACTGTTGTAAGTGATTTAAAAACAAAATATCATTAATTCGAAAAATATTTAAGTGCAATTAAAAATTTGCCTCGTAGTACTGAATTTGTCGTGTGATCTCGAAGCCACCACCAGTTTGGCATGTACTATACATAGTTATATCACCCAGTTGAAACGAAATGAAAAATGAGTCACACTGGCCGATGTTATGCTACTATAAGTCAAAGTAAAATGGGGTGAAAATTGAGTGAATTTTTGATAAATTTGGTAAGATTAAAATCTATCTTGACCAATTTTTTTCAGGAAAATTCAAAATGCAAATGCCAAAACCCCAGGGTCAAAGTAGTGAAATTGTAACATTTTAAAAGCATGTCGCAGATAAGCTTGGTAAGTTTTCATTATACTGTCCCAAAGGCATTATATTTTGCATTCGTCTGTTGGAAATACTGTGGTTGGTAAAGAGTTTTGCTGTAATAATAATAATAATAGTCCTATAAATAATAAACCATGAAAAACCAACCGAATAAATGCTCAATTTTCAAATGCGTGGTTTTCCTTTTAGCTGAACCATACCAATACTAAAATTAACATAACACTAATTTGGGTGTCAAATTAAAGCTGAACATGTTCTCTTTCCATCCATTACATACCAACAACTCAATTTCACCAAAATACGACTTGTTTCTGGTTTTGTGAGAGCAGGTCACATATTTTGTTTGTATTCAGATTATACACAAACATTGATCGATTCCTCAATGCTTGTTTACATTAGGCCGACCAAAAATAAATGTGCCAAATACACAAAGGAATGCAATTCCTACCAAGTCATAAACAAATTGGATATGGTTCACACCTGGATTCGATACATAAACATAATCAAATAATTTGGGGAATAAGGTGGAATATGGCTGAATTTCTCGACTTGGCCAGCAATATTAAAACATGTGCTTATATGCAAGCAGCCATATCCACTACTCTAGTCCCAAGTATGTTATCAACGGCTATGAATCAGTCACATTATGGAGACGCTTTCAATAATGAAATTCTTGTCGCATCTGTTGTATAAATTAACTGCAACAATAACAAATGCTGCCACTCTGCAGTGATATTGTGTACGGTTCGGTCTAATAGCCAAAAGAATTAGACTGTTGACTATGTTCACGTTTCGTCCCGTTTCAGGCACCGTATGCGCAGCCACATAGACACTGGATCCACGCACAGCTCAGCGTTACACACCAATGGTGGACATTCCTTGCAATTCGTGTAGTTAAGAATCCTTGACTAAATTTCTCAAAATACTAATTTTACTCACACCATAACAATTCTTTCAACCAACATTTGCAATTGTGACCCCGCCAGTTTTCCCCTTCACTTTTCCAAATATAACCCTAATTCAATTTTACCTCTAGAGCTCTTCCTCGAAAAAGGGAGAAACCTTGTGTATGAAGCCAACACAAGGTTTTCGGTTTGTATATTATGTGGACATCTTTTGTGAGCAGGGCCACACACAGCAAAAGGAATGTGTGCACAAATTTGCATGGATTTTGTGCTCAAGTCATGGAGTCAGAAAGCAAAACACAAGGCTAGCTCTACACCCGGCCAAAACGTACTCCAACAAAACAATCGTAAAATCAGTGGTAAAAGCAGTTACACGTGTGCAGTGAAACTTGCATGTAAATACTAATTCTGGCAAAACAAAAATCATTAAAAACTACCCTCAATATGTACAGACTACACTGAGTGTAATATCACATACAATTTTTGTTTATGAACAACTATCAAAATGTAATTCAAGTCACTAACAGTAAGTACAAGTTTTTATAGGCAGCAATGGTGATGATCACAATCTACATTCCCAAATTTCTTACAACAAAGGTCGTACTATTTTTTGGTACAATATATATTAAACACAATAATAATCGAGTACATACGTACAGTTCAGAGAAGTACTTTATATATTTATAGTCACACTACATAGTATATATATTTTTGTTAATTAAAGGACAATACAACCTCGTTTAGTTTTTCATGTCACAATACAATAGTAATTTTGTTTTCCCCATTTTGAAATGTTTAAATAAACAAAAATGTCAATATCCCTTGATAAATTAAAGGTAGAACTGTAAAGAAAGATAAAGTCAGAATAGAAGGTATGGGTATGTAGATGTTTTAAATACAAATGCACCGTAGCAGTATTTCAGTAGCAGTTATAGACGGTGGATTCTTATTGAAGGGCATATCGGATGCTGTTATCTCAATGTAATCTACCAAATTATCAAAAAAAGCTCACTTGGATTAAAGGTAGGATACATCATTGGTACCGTAATTGCTTGAATTATCATGAATGGGTGGATTTGGGTTGTATTTGATAGTAAATATCGTTTAACTGACCTGCCCGAAGTTTTACAATCATGGATGCAGAGAAAAGCAAGTAAACCGGCGTCAGGCAGTGTTTTTTATGTTCTGGACAACTATCGCAATTTTTAAAAATAATATTTTTTTTTAACACTTACAGGATATGAATTCTTTTGCTGGATGTCTACAATCATTATTTACTTTCAAATAAGTAAGATATACCGAATTAATATCTGCAAATGGTGTATCCTACCTTTAAAGGTAAGGTACACCATTTGCAGACATCAGAAACAAACATGAGGTGGCGTTATCGTCAGAAACAAACAAAATGTATGAACAGCAAATGTTCCTACATACCTTATGTTGATTAAAGCCCTTTTCACCCGTCACAAACAAACTTACAAGGTTTTAGACTCCACTGATGAGCACCGATGTTTGGCAACCAGCCAACAAATATCACAAGCTTTCACACGGCAAAAAAATTGTCCGCATCCCTTGAGACAGCCTCGACTACATGGGCGTGTGCGCATGATGTTGACTGGCTATTCAGTGTATACTGCGCGCGTATTTCATAAACTACACGCCCTGAATGTAATGCGCTCGGGCGTTCCTGAACATCACGCCACATACGAACAACAAAAAGGTTGCGAGTGGAAGGTCTCCGCGCATGCGCATAGAGGCCATCTTCTCAAGGGACGTCCATCATTGGTTTTGCGAGCATCCTCAAGAAATCTTCCTACAAAATTTCTCAATGTTTGAGAGAATATCTCAAGGGACGTCGGTGACTCGAGCATTTTTCAAAAACTCAAAAAATATCTAAAACATTGAGAAAATCTCTCAAACCTTGAGTTTTTTGTGTCACGTGAAAAGGGCTTTTGCCAACAACTCATATTTGTTTAGAGGACATAAATTTGAAAGCCTCTGGTTTCTGTGTTTAAATTATTTACCTCTAAAATGAAGTGCTACACAGTGTGATAAATCTGTTATATTTAGCATCTGTGGTAACCCTATTGCCATGCATTTCTACACAGGCTAGTAAAAAGCAGAGTTGTATTCGAGTCCCTGCAAGTCCAGTAACAAGTCCTTTCATAAAGCCAGTCCCAAGTAACTAGTTGAACAATGACAAAGGAATGCTTTTGTTAACAGTTATCTAAACAGCTAGTGACTTGACTTGAGACTGAAGGACTTGTGACAGACTTTCAGGGACTTATGGGGACTCGAATACAACTCTGGTAAAACGGCAGATCCCATTTTGCATGTTTTGTGTAAATACTGACTAGTCAAATTCTACTAACAGACAAAAGAGGTGACTGGTACATGTAGGTAAATATGGCATATTAATCACCTCCAAACAAAGCATAGCTGTATTATATTAACAGGGAAGTTCTTAATTGTTAAAAACAGTCAAACGATTGATTTTAGCTGCTGTGATGGCTAAACTGCCCACATGCAACTCAGTCTCATAAAATATATACACCCAATGATAAATATTCATGACAAGAAATGTGTTAACAAGTTAAAAATGGACAGAAAACAATCATGATAAGCACTTGTCATTTCGTCCAGTATTATCAACTAGGCACACATAGTACCAATGAAACAGTCAATTACATGTAACTGAACAACTTTCTCGGGGCTTTTCAATTTAGTAACCGGCTACGACAGGTTACCGGCCACAACAAGTTACCAGCCACAACAAGTTACCAGCCAAGACAGGTTACCAGCCAAGACAGGTTACCAGCCAAGACAGGTCACCAGCCAAGACAGGTTACCAGCCCCGACAGGTTACCAGCCACAACAGGGGGTGCATTGCACTTATGCAAACGTTTAAACATTTGCCAACTATGGACCTTTTCGAATCCCTGGCTTCGTCTCTGTCTTTGGCTTAAGGCAATTTTATGCTTCAAACTGCAGGAACTCCAGCTACATGTTGTTGGTGCCTGTTGTGCTTCAGAAACATTCAATGGGTTGATGCGAATCTAATAGTTTGAATATTTCCATTTGCTTCCATTTCTATTTGCTTCTCAATGATTGGGGAGTCAAAGGCGAAGACGAAGCAAAGGTTTTGAAAACCCCTAAAAAGAACAATTTTTGCTTGGATGTGCACAAACAATTAGCGTATGGTGGCAAAAGGTTGTATTGTTTGTGTGAGTGGAACGTACCGTACCCCTAGTTGATATCATCCACGACAGGTTACCATCCATAATGTCATATAAATGTACATTGATTGACCTGCTGCCTGCTTATTCCTAGAATACTACTAACAAATATTTGCTTGGCGGTGTGAAGGTAAAAAGAAGAAAAAAACCACCTGTACAGCTGTAAAATCTGCGATTTATACTCGTACTCACAGTGGCTCAATTAATGTTCTCCCCATGGTCACGTACCGGGTATACATAATACATGAATGTCAAAATTGACAATTTGCCTTCAGGCTCACAATCTATGGGCCGGTTCATATTACACTCTAAAGCGAATGCGCTGCGAATTAGACAGCATGAAGCATTCCCTGCAAAAAATTCGCCGGAGTTAGACTATGTTTCGTTCTTGCAAATTCGCACAGCGAAAAATTTGGCACGACGTTACAAATTGGCATTTTAGCTTTTGCAGGGAATATGAACCGGGCTTAACTGATGTTTGCAGGGGATTTGATATTAAAGTAGGACTTTTTGAGTCATGATACAGAGTAATCCGTCACCTACAGGCAAAGAATATTTTTTTAAAGGGAAGTAAAGTCCAAAATCTCATTGCGAACACCTCATTTGGATGTCAATTTGGGAAACAAATTGCGATCGGGTCAGTGAGAGCCCTCTATTTAGTTTTTTCAAACAAGATTTACAACACTGCAAAATCCTACCAAAAAAATTAATTAAAAAGGCAAGAGCTACCAGAAATGGTGTTTTTTTTTGCCAGCAGATCAAACGTATCTTATTTAAAAATTCACCCGATTCATTTTCCTTAAAAATTATGGTTTTCAATGTACACTTTCTAAAAAATAACTTTTTATTTACAACTTATTAATAATAAGAGAAGTAGATTTGTCTTGTCAGTTAAGATATAGGCTTTCAAGCAGACACAGGTATTAAAAACGGCAGAAAAGTAGAATCTAAATTGTAAAAAGCAGGGAAAAAAGTAAGAATGTGCAGGACAAAATCCGGATAAAACTAGGACTTTTGGGAGTTTTTGATACTCACCCATGTCCATCATAAGCCTCATTTGACATGTTCTGTACTCGCAACATTTGTGCTCCATCTGCATTTCAGCTCTTTGAAGTACAGTTGCAGTACTCCTACACCCGAAGCCCTTCATTGAGTGATTTATATTTCACTTTGTGTAACACTGCTATGAAAAATATTCAATCAGATTTAATTTGTCCGAGTTGTGAGATTAAAGAGCAGGAAAAGAATTTTATGAAGAAAAAAAAGTCATAACAAAAGTAGGAGCAAGGTGAAACAAATAGGAAAAAGTAGGAAAAGTAGGAGCAAATAGGAAAAAGTAGGAACAGTAGGAGCAAGGTGAAACAAAAAAGTAGGAGCAAGGTTAAACAAATAGGAAAAAGTAGAAACAGTAGGAGCAAGGTGAAACAAAATGTAGGGAAAAGTAGGAGCAAGGTTAAACAAATAGGAAAAAGTAGGAGCAAGGTGAAACAGATAGGAAAAGTAGGAATACTTTCAAGCCTGGATATCGCACACAATTTCTGGGCAAGCAAAATGCTGAGTTCAAAGCAAAGATCTTAGTATCCCGGAGAAAGTGGGCCAAGACCTTCCCCTTACCAACAATCAGCAAAGCAACTTGAGAATGCTAAAATATCATCCAAAAATATAACCATATCCAAGACTTATTTTGAAAAAAAGAAAAAGAAATATAGGTCAGGCATAATTAGGAATACAATTAAACAGCCACTGCAACTTTTCCAATTCTTTAATGTACAGTACGAGAACAGAATTTATCCCTCACACCGTGTGGCTGAAAACGAATACACCATCTGGGTACTTTTCATAGATTAATCTCAAACGCCTTGGTAGCATTGGCAAACGGGTTGTTGGCTATGACAGGCGTCTGGTTACTGGGCAGGGCTTCCCACTTGGCTTCAAAGGAGCTGGAGTAACCGTTGCTTGCACTGCCGGCCTGAGCGCCAGAGTCGGGCAAAGTTCTGGACAGGTCAGACGTCCAGCGACCGCTGATGCCCGCGTTGCTGCCGGTGGTCATGGCTTGCTGGTGCTGCTGGTTCGGGATGTACACAGGCACCGTGGCACTGTTGTTGATATTCACGGCCATAGGTTGGGCTTCGTACGTCGGGTTCTGTAAGTGGCTCACTTGCTGGTGACTCGCACTGCTGAAGCCGTTCTGAACAGGTCCCGCCGCTGCCACCGCCACTGCGTTGGGACCGATCCTCTGCTCCCCGGCTTTAGCTGGTGTCCCGTAGGGGTTAGAGACCGTCTGAGAAGTCTGCTTAAGCCACTTCTCTGCCTGAGAGACGCTGGCTCGGGCTGCCTGCATGGAGTTGGGGTCCCAGGGATTGGGACCCACCTGAGCTTGAAGCTGAGGCTGGGTTGGGGCGGCCCAAGGGTTGGTCTCTGGCTGCTCAAGGACTGCAGAAATAACAAATATTCAAACAAAAAATTAACCCTTTTGTGTAATTGAATGAGAAAGTGAACCAACATAATATTTAAAGGTTAAATTTGAACCAAGTGATCCTCTGATCGCTAGTGTTGCCTTTTTTCAGTGGTTGATCCCTGTACGTTCCTAAAAAATTCATTTATACATTTTTTTCCAAAACAACCTGAAACTTGCATGTACATGTATGTTATACATGTAACATACATGTATACAAACAATGACCTCTAATGACCCCTTCATGACCTTTGACCTCAGTAATCTGATGAATAATTCGGTCTACCCAATCCCACCCAAGGGTTACTGTATGCAAGTCTTATCAAAATCCTCGAAAGCATGTAGAAGTTATACATTTATTTTCAAAACAACCTGAAACCCTAATATACAGGTGTACATTGTATGGTTATAACACAAATCCTTTGTTTACGCGACACAAAAATAGTTAAAAGATCACTTTACCAAAGTGTGCCTGTGTAGAAAAGTGAAAGTTCCTAAGAAATTATGCCAAAAAAGTGCACTTTTCTAAGTTGTTTCTGAACATATTGTTTCCAAAATAAATCTTTCAATTTGTTATTTTTTTTAAATATATATTTTCTCCCCGTTTCGTACGCATAAATTTCATGTTCTTCAAAATTTTAGTGAACAAATAATATGCTTAGTAGTTTTTTTAATTCAAAGAATGAGTATAAGGGAGGGGGAAGACACACTTTTTGTTTATGTGCAGTACACAACGCTAGTGTACACGTAAAAAGAACCTTTACCGCTTGCTGCTAGCTACATGTACTAGACCAAAGACCTCTTAAAGGTAGGATACACCTACCGGTAAATTGCTTTTAAGTACCCGGACTGGGTGGATGTAAAGGTACATGTAGGATACACCATTGATAATTGCTTGAATTACTAGGAATGGGTAGATTTGGAGGGTGTATTTTTTTTTAAATATCGTTTAACTGACCTGTCCGAAGTTTTACAATCATGGATGCGGAAGAAAAAAATAGAGAAAACAGCGTTTGTTTTCAACCGTCTGGCAGATGTTCTTGTTCTTGTTTTTTTCTTTCTTAACAATTGTAAAATACCTAGCACAATAATTTTGCTGGATGCCTAGAATCATTTACTTTCAAATATTAACTAAGAATTTCTTAATAATTCAGTAGTAACATTGTTCGATATCTGCAAATGGTGTATCCTACCTTTAAACATCCAGTCTGAATCTGGACAAAACCGACACAAGACTTTTAACTACAAGCTCCCTCAGGACATTTTTTTTGCAAACGCAAGGTCTGACTTTCACCTTCTCAAAAACATTTAATATCTGCAGTCCCTGACAGTTCTGCTTCAGCAGCAAGTGTCAGAGCGCTTTTATTTGTGCAATTTCCGCGGGGGAATGTTATCTCTGCGGAGTTTCTTAGACTCAGGGGCAAATACCATCCATCTTTATGTTGTGATATGGGATTTAAGTGCATGATGTAATCTCTTTTTTTGTGAGTGTAATACTAGGGATGCCTATCTGCAGCGTCTCTATCTGAAAACTGGAAATGCATGTGTGGTCACGACTCCAGTGCATAATGCGTTGATAATTCTCTTCCGCTAAAACAAACGGATTAAAGTATTTGTACTACCAGCATGGCATTTCTTATTGTTTTGTCGATTTATATATTTTTTTATAAATAAATATAATCAAGGGTGAGATCAGGCAAAAATGGCAAATCTGCAAACTGATCGGCAGCTGATTTGAGAAAAACCAAAATGTAGGATCTATGGATAATAAATTTGCATTTGCCTAAAGGGCACCACTTAAAAAAACATTTTTGCTTGTTTGAATCTGTTTAAATCGACAGACCATATACATTCAAAGGTTAAACAAAAGAAGGCTTTACGGTAAAACCTCATTACACATTTCAGTTTTGTTTTTAATGACGATATACTCCAGTTACATGTAACTCATGCATAATACACAGCTTGTCCATTATGGTCCTAAATCCATATTTAATGGAAAAAACATATTTCTTTGATTTATTAATAAGGTGAGTCATACATATACATGTACATGTATAACTTGAAATGTGTTTGTGGACTAAAGCCGCGTTCGCATTGGACTTAATATTGTCAAATGTTAAGGTACGTGATTGTCAAAGTTCACGGTGTTAAATCCTCCGCTAGAAGCTTGGGCCTGTAGATCTTACTGTTGCGGAGGGTAAAATTTGACAAGGTTACCGCCTGTCCGCATTGGATTTAATTTGGTTAAGTTCTCCGTAGGTTTTACAAAAAAAAGTCAAATGCGAACGCGGCTTTGCACAGGCTGTTTCGTGTAACTTGACACCTGGTGACGTCATCATAACGTGATATCTAATTTTGTCCGCAGCAGATCCCCATCTATGTGCCTACTCGGTAGGGCTTCATAATGTACCCCTTTAATATTACGTAACTTGACACCTGATGCTGTCCTCATAACATCAAATCCTATATATTTCTGCAACACAACCACTTAACATGTACATGTATGTGCATACCAAATAAACCGATTGAACCTTTAGTGATGTAGATGGATTCAAAATGTCACCTTTATTGTTATGTAACTTGACACCCGATGAAGTCATCAATATCAAACCAAATATTCTCTGTAAACCCCCCCGCCCCACCCAACCCCCCTATGTCCACACTCCACACCCCACCCCCTCTTTGTTACCCCCTCTATGTCCACACCCAATATCAATCCTAATAAATCTTTAACTGTGTGGATGTACAGGTATACGGCTTCAAATTGTCACCTTTAACCCTAACTCCCTCACGGCTTTTACTAGAAAGTATCCTAAATCCGACACACTCCATCAATTTTGGTTTGCAAAAACTGCTGGTGTCCTGAGTCCATCAGACTCCACCAGTATGCATTCTGGAGAGATCCTGAGTCCATCATTCTCCACCAGCAAAAGTTTGATGGACTGTGACGGATTCAGGATACCTAGGTGGCATACAAAAAATTGCAGTGCGTTTCTCCATAGAGTCCATCACCTGAATGTCTGTATCCTGAATCCATCACACTCCTTCAGTAACGCTAGGCTTAAAATCCTCAATCCATCACACTCCTCCAGTTGTTCAATATGGAGGTATCCTGAATCCGCTAAAATCCTCCAAAACAGGAAATGGATTTTGATGGACTCAGGGTGGTTAGGGTTAATGTTACATAACTTGACACCTGATGACAATGTCATAACAGACCAAATATTTTCTATAACACATCCCTCTCTATGAGTACACCCAATATCAACCCAATTAAACCTGTAATTGCGTTGAAAGGCTTCAAAGTGTCAACTTTAACGCTATGTAACTTGACACCGTATAAGTAATCATGATGAAAATCTTTGGCATACATGTTAGGATGGTTTGCCCATTATGTATGCCAAGTATGAAGTCAATCGGACCATACCTTTCTCTATGATCGGACTAATGAAAATGCCAAATTGCATCCATGGGTAGAACAGTGTGACCACTCATTATTTTCATTTCTTTCAAGATCAGCACCCAAAATCTTTCAAGATCTTTTAAGCCTATGTAAATCAGTATACAACCTAGTGTAAACTTAATAAAATACATCCATGCACATTCACATTATGCATACATGTACATACTGTATGCTGCTACATAAAGCCGTACAGTAAACTGGTGCCATTTTATGCACGGACTTGCACATGTTGTACAGCAAAGCTGATAAGTTGGGTACTATACAATAGCCTCCCATCGCAAAATTAAAATAATACATTAAGATAAAAATCCCATAACCGTTAAAAAGTCAAATTTATTGGAAAATGTATCAAAATTCTGCATGAAATTCAATATTTTTGCACTTTTGGGAAATCTTTCAAGATTTGAGGCTTTTTCAGATCTTTTTTTCAAGTTTTCAAGATGGGTCTCATCTTTCCAGATCTTTCAAGATCTTTCAAGATCTTTCAAGGAGTGGCAACACTGGGTAGAAGAAAACAGTCTAGAAAAAGATAAGAACAGAAAGTGTTTTTTTTTAACCACAAATTGTGGGCTCGTTGGCCAGCAATTTTTTTTTTATAAATTGAAATTCATGATGAGAAACTAAACTGAACCTGAGATGACCATTTATCACTCGTTATTGCCTGCTTGTTCATTATTCAACTCGGACTTTGTAACCCAGTTGATTATTTTGCACTCTCTGTAAAATATTAATGTGTGCACTTAATTCATTGGTGTTTTTTTCCTGGCATACTGGTAGAACCTACTGAATAATGTTATATGGGTTCATACGTATGTAAGTCCTTCTAAGAAATTTCTTGAAATAAAAAAAGAAAAATCCTACATTGTACCGGTATGTACATTGTACATGTACATGCACATGAAGGGAAATACATGTACGGTAACCCTGTGGAGACGTGAACACAATGGGGACAATGGGAATGAATACATCTCCACAGGGTAATTTCCAAAGATGTAAAGGTCTCCACAAAGATTTTCATGCAATAGATACAGGTATTCATATGAATTGACTAAAAATTACTCAAAAACTAGGGTTCGGGTGTTGGTTAGGGTTAGGGAGTTAGTCTTGCATACGCACTGTGGACCTCCGAACAATATAGGTCCACACGATGCGGGAAGAGGTTACGGTGTGTGGACTTGCACACGTCCACAATCCGTTTTTCAGTTTCCGAAAAAGAGCGCTAGAGGAAAAACGGATTAGGGTTATATATAGAAAAGATAGAAGGGACAGCTGAGAGGCCCATAATCCTAATTTGAGGGTAAATTTGTTTTGGGGAAGCGAGAAAAATGAGTATTTAGTCAAAGTTTGTTAACTACACGAATACAAAGGAATGTCCACAGTGCGTATGTAAGGTAAAGCTGTGTGTGTTGGTTAGGGTTAGGGTATAATATAGGGAATATTGGGTGGAAATTACGACCCAGGAAATTAGTTGTGGTTAAAATAGGAGCATTTTGAAAAGAAATTGTTGATTTTTTAAATCATTTTGTATCATGTGTACCGAAGTTGAATGTGTAAAATACGAGTACATGTACAGGTGTGTACATGTATGTACGGTATACATGTATCAGCCTTATTTTTTTCTTCTGTGTCAGTCACTAGAATGGCAGTATTTAAAACCCTAACCAAACTCAACCTTTACATTGAGTTTGGCATAAATGTACCAGTCTGTGTGTACAGTTTACCATAATTATGGTGCTGGAATTTGCAAGGATAAGTACACTGTACATGTACATGTAGTATGGTTTCAAGTAAATTACACTAGGGAGTTAGGAATGTTTGAATCTAAAGCCCTGTTCTCACTGGACTTATTATGATAAAACATACCTAGACGATGGGTACTTTTCCCATTTTAAGTCCAGTGCGGACAGCCTAGGACGTTTTCCTCTCAGGTACTTCTCCCGAGTCCAGTGGGTACTTCTACCGGCCAACTGCTGCCCGGGAAAACTTCCCAGGTAACCTTTCCCTAGACGATAAGTCCAGTGCGAACAGCGCGAGTCGGTAAAAGCGTCTCAGGAAAACGTTCATCCGGCCCTCCAGTGCAAGGTCATGCTACACACAAATGGGTACACTGGGGTCAATGCAGAAAGGTAACGCAAAGCGCCCTCATGAGTCATTATAATGACAGCTCGGCTACTTCTCCCACGGTCTTGGTAAAATGTTCTCGTGTCGAAAGTCCAAGTGCGAACAGTGGTAACATTTGACCATTTTTATATCAGCCGTGCGAAGCAGGCTGATATATTGTATTCGTCGCCTTTCTTTCTTTCTTTCTTTCTTTCTTTGGGCAAATGCTCACAAAAAAATCTGCCAAATTCAATATCTGCCAAATTCTTTGACCGATTTCAACCAAATTTGGACAGGATCTTCCTTGACCCGAGTTCTATCTGTAGTGATCAGCAGGTGTGGTCAAACGTCACCTAGTGGTCACTAGTGGTCATTTTCTTTAAAAGTACAAAATGCTACTTCTTCCACAGTCTTGGTCCAATTATTGTCAAACTTGGCCAGTTACATCTCTGGACCATGCCTCATAAAATTTGTTCACAGAATTTGGCCAGTGGTCACCAGATGGTCAGTAGGGGTCATTTTCTTCAAAATTAGGAAATGCTGCTTCTCCCAAAGTTTTGATCCAATTCATGTCAAACTTGGTCAGTTATATCTCTGGACCAAGCCTCATATAGGGTGTACACTGATAATTTGGCCAATGGTCACCTAATGGTCAGCAGGGGTCATTTTCTTTAAAATTACGAAATGCTTCTTCTCCCACAGTCTTGGTCCAATTAATTTGGCCAATGGTCACCTAATGGTCAGTATGGTCAGAATTTGACCATTGGTCACCTAATGGTCAGTAGGGGTCATTTTCCTTTCAAAATAACGAAATGCTTCTCCCACAGCCTTGATTTAATTAACTCGTAAAAGTTGTTCACAGAATTTGGCCAGTGGTCACCTAATGGTCAGCAGGGGTCATTTTCTTCAAAATTACGAAATGCTTCTTCTCCCACAGTCTTGGTTTAATTAATTTGGCCAATGGTCACCTAATGGTCAGTAGGGGGTCAAAATTTGGCCATTGGTCACCTAATGGTCAGTAGGGGTAATTTTCTTTTCAAAATAACGAAATGATTCTCCCACAGCCTAGATCTAATTAACTCGTAAAAGTTGTTCACAGAATTTGACCAGTGGTCACCTAATGGTCAGTAGGGGTCATTTTTTGTCAAAATAAGGAAATGCTTCTCCCACAGCCTTGATCTAATTAATTTGGCCACTGGTCAACTAATGGTCAGTAGAGGTCATTATATTGAAGCATATCAAATGTATTTTCTTCTATATTCTTTAGCCGATTTCAGTCAAACTTGGTTAGATGCTTTTGCAATTTGGGAGTGGTAGTCATCACCAAGTGGTTAGTGCGAGGCGGTTCACACAAGCCTTACAAAAGACTATTTAGGCTGATATCCGTGCTTCCTGAAGCACATTAGCTCTAGTTTATTTTACCATCGCCTCAGTAAAACCTTCCCCCCGAAAAGTCCAGTGCGAACACGGCTTTATTATTACACATGAAACTGAAAATACTCATCTGTACATCAACATACATGTACAATCAGATATTAAACCAGTATACCAGTACATGTACTGTACACACCGTGTAATAAAACAAACGATGTACATGTACATGTACTGTACATGTACATGTACATGTAATGATATCCTTGCAGAGCAAAATTGATGATATCCAATTTAGACTAAGCTTCTCAACTTGTCAACGTTCATATTTAGGCTTGTAGTAAATGGACCTTATCTGTCATGTAATGGAAGAATGCTCAAGTCAAGTTAAAGGAAATAAATTTGCAATACATTTTGTTATTTGTTTTAATGACTGTCACCATGTTGTTACAAGTATTTGACAAATAGACCCGTCCCCGTTGATAAAATGGATACTGTATTTACCTTCGACTCGGTCCATTAACAGCGGCCATCCCCCAACCTGGTACGTATAACACAGTGAAGACCGGGTCCTCACACTTTTATTCCCTTTAATAAATACCTTTTTAACTAAATAAACACTGAAAATGCTCTACATTTTGTGACGCGTGTTAAAAAATGCCACGCTCAGTGATACAAACATTCTACATGTACGCAGTACGCACCATATACATAAATAGCGTGTGGTGTGCAGTATCAAGATTTGACGCGTGCTTTATTCACAAATGTACACGTATTGCTGTATTGTTACATCAACATGTTACCGTAGGACTGTTGTATTATTTGGCTAATTATTGGCTTACATGGTGTTGGATCAATGCTGGTTCAGGGGCCATTTATTCGCTTTTTCTTGAAAGCTACCGTAGTCTGTTACTACAAACAATAGCCCTCCATGTCATCGAGTCTCGACCAATCAAAAGCTTTTAACTCTCCAAGATTTTATTAAATGCCTTTCACAAAATTTAAGAAAATTCTGCTGGTGATATTGTCTCCCATCTTCATGTCTCAGTGAGCAAATGGTTTACACACCCTGTTTAATAATTAACCACACTGGCTGGAGGTCGGGATGAGGTCGATAATTCATGCACTCAGATATTGGAGTGCAGACCACTTCTTTTTTTAAATGGATTACTTTTAGCAGTGGGCTTAGTGAAATCATGTAATTTATTTGCAAAACTATGTACATTGACATGTGTGTATGGTGTACTACAGTACATATTACAGTGTTCATATACATGTATACCTGCTGGTCTGTGCATTTTGTATTCATAATTATTTAGCTTTTTTAGATCTACAGTCATCTATATGGTTTATAAAAAAAAGACAACAATTACTGTAAATGCAGTCTATTGAATTTTGTTTATATAAATTGGGGATATCAATATTCTAAGAACACGTCAAGTTTAGAGCCAATCATTTTAGGTAAATGTACAGGTATCTCCAGTTAAAGTCATGTGTCATTTCTGTCAAATTTAAAGTTACTTGATAAATGAGAAGTTTGACTTTGTTGATCCCATCTATAGTTTTCGACATTTTATAAAACATTTTACGTCACCCACGTCCTTTTTTTTTTTTTAAGGGTCAATGCAATGATTATTTTTTCGTACACATTTTGTGCAGCATTATATTCATTTTTAATGTGTGAAAACTTTTGAGATACCTTTTTGGTAAATGTTATTGAAAAGTGCAAAATTAACAAAGATTCAGAAGTCTCAAACAGTCACTGACTCTGATTTGGCTCAACTTCTATGTATTATATAAATGTTTGAGGAAATTTAGGCTTTAACTCCTAAGGGTTTTTGAGAAATGGTCGGAGCTCAAAAATCATTAGGCACCCCATGTTTTGAAGGCCAATATTTTGGAAAAGAAGAATTTGCAGCTCAAAATTGCCACCCAGGGTATTTTGGACCCAGGTATTTAGAATCTTTTATCTGAGCCGGGATTATTTTAACATAACCGATCTGAGGCGCGGGATTATTTTTAACAAAACTCGATCCGAGGCGGGTTCAGGCCGTTGGTACCGGGAAGCTCACCCAGGTATTTCCGGCCTTGCTCGCTGCTGACAGACAATTTCCAGGCTTGCTCGTGACATGTTTATGCGTCATCCGTTTTGAATCTGGGGAAATCTTTGCGTTTATATACGTTAGTGCTGGTCGAGTAACTCGAGTACTCGCCTACTCGTGATCATTTTTGCTACTCGTAGCACTACTCGCGTTTTTTTAACTATTCGATTACTCGTGCCAGCCTGAGTAGCAATAAATACTCGCGAGTAGTGATTGTTAGCAAGCGATGATTGTATGATGGAACGACGTGTAATGAATTGACTTGCCGCTCCCAGCAATTGCACGCCTACAATGGCACGTCTTATCATCAAATAAATAAGGTTCAACAAACTAAATCCTTTGAGTGAGCTGACAATCGCAAAAATCGCTGACCGCAGATGTCCCCAGCTGGCAGGGTTTATACAACGGTAGCAAATACATGTACTTCTCCTGCAGATACTGGGTTTCAAAACCATGATAATTGCAATAGTTTTACGATATGATAATTATTTTTTTAGATTTTCAATTCTACCATAGAGGAATCGAATCACATTCTGAATTGGAACTGGAGCGATAAAGGAAACCAAATTGCTGCAGAATTCGCTGCGAAATTATCGTTATGCTTTGAATAAAAACACACGGTGATAAACACGTGATCGTCATTTTACACCTTGTGAAAATTGAGAACTACTTGCGATTACTCGCGAGTAATTTCCTCGAATATACGTCCTCCGGCGCGAACTGGTTAAAAGAGGCACTATGTACTGAAATCACCCAATTGGGCTACAAACCAGGTTTTGAACAAATTGATGTTAAAGGTAGTATACACCATTGGTCATTGCTTGAATTATCATGAATGAGTAGATTTGGGGGGTTGTATTTTATAGTAAATATCGTTTAACTGAGCTGTCCGAAGTTTTACAATCATGGATGCTGAGAAAAGAACGAAAAACAGCAGTTTTTTTCAACCGGCGTCGAGCAGTTATTCTTATGTTATCTTTGTTTTTTCACGATCGCCGTCCGACGATCGCAAATTTTTCATTATAAAATTCAATTTTTCTGAGTAATTACAGAATATCTAGCGCAATTATTTTGTTGGATGCCTGGAATCAACATTTACTTTCAAATGAGTAAGATATTTCTTAATAATTCGGTAGTAAATATTTTCGATATCTGCAAATGGTGTATACTACCTTTAATCGGAAAGAGCAATAAAAAGAAGAATATAGACATACATGTACACACAACTATCCTATATAAACTGGGCGTTTTTGTGTTATTTTTATGTGGAACAAGTTTTGCGAAGCACACAACTCAAACTGTTTGGGTGTTGTCGTGATTGTAGAGAGTTCGCCGACGTGTAAGAAACCACATTTTTGACCCGCTCTGCAAAAATGAGTCTGATGCTGGAAAATACATTTTTACGTTTATTGTCTCGAAGGTGATTTTTCTTTCAACAAATAATATTTTAGTTTTAAGGCATTTTGGTTTCTCCGACGCCTATATTTTCAGATCTGATCGATATAAAAGATTGTTTTGATCCCTAAATTAAATTTAATACAGGTTTTTTCATTCTCTTACCATAGCATCTGTCTGAAGTCAAACGGTTGTGTACGCACCCCCCCCCCCCCCTGAAATGTAGGTTGTAGGTTGTTTTCTTTCAATCAAATGTTTGAAATAGGATAAGTAAAGGACCTAGTCCACCTTTAACCCTCTGTAACAGATCACTGAAGGCTGACAGTAAATCCGTGAAAATTGAATTTTTGTTTCCGATACATATCCATGTAATTGAGGGGCCAATAAATCAGGAAGAGATAGACCGATTCTGATTGCCCGGGATTCAACTTACCCTGGTGGCAATTGTCAGCCTGAGGCTGATCAAACACAGCGTTATCTGATTTTTGAGCTTTCACAAAGTGTAGTTATAATTAATTAATAACTCGATGCAAAAAAAACAAAACTTTTAAGCTAAAACGATATTGACATCACTATTTTATTTTCCACTATGCGGAGGTTTAGGTTACTTCGTGATGACTGTGACCAAGTGTCAGGCGTCATTGGTAATGCATTCAAATGTCCCTCCCAATGATCTCCCCCAACTATCCTCGTGTGAACCATTTAGAGGGTACTTGAAAACGGAGCCCCTAGACAAAATCTGATTATACTATGTATTTATAAATATTTGTAATATAAACTGAAGTCCGATGATATGTCAACATCAGTTAAAGGTAGTATTTTGACACCATTTGCAGATATCGAAAATATTTACTACAGAATTATTAATAAATATCTTACTCATCTGAAAGTAAATGTTGATTCTGGGCATCCAGCAAAATGATTGCGCTAGATATCCTTTAATTATTCCGAAAAATATAATTTTATAATAAAAAATTCGCGATCGCCAGACGGCGATCGCGAAAAAACAAAGATAACATAAGAATAACTGCTCGACGCCGGTTGAAAAAAAACCGCTGTTTTTCGTGCTTTTCTCGGCATCCATAATTCTAAAACTTCAGACACCTCAATTAAACGATATTTACTATAAAATACAACCCCCCAAATCTACTCATTCATGATAATTCAAGCAATGACCAATGGTGTATACTACATGTACCTTTAAGATCCATATTCTCTTTACACCTGTTCCATACACCTGTGCAGGAGCAATTCCACTAATGTGTCTCAGAATAGCTACCGATAGTCTATAGTATACAAGATACCACATTGTATGCGAGCAGATTCGGGGATATGCAATTTAACAAGGTGCATCTTGACCTCAAATCATCAAATTTCATCAGGTGCTTTTCATCATGCGCTTTCTATCGCGATATCGCGTCTTCCATTGTTACACGGTACATGTATGTTACAAAGACATGGCAGCCAAATTGGCTAATCAGCAGCTTAATCCAGATTTCTGTTCAAAATTATGTCAGTCAACTCCGATTGGCTGGCACACAGAGTTTACAAGGTCCATAAAATTGACATGTCTAGATATACATCATACCGTACTTATTGTCATGCTACAGAATAGCATGACAAAAAACCTATATGGAACAAGAAACATGCGCTCTCAATTTTAAGATGCAAAGGGGGGGGGGGGGGGGGGGGGGGGGTGTAAAGGAGTCACATAATCAGTCATGGATGAATTTACTAGAGATGGCATTAAATTGATCCAGCTGCTTTGGGTGATGGTCAGTTGGTTGGTTGAAGAATGTTGGTGGGCTCTGCAGACACCTTGAAATAGGCTGCATTTTACTGACTGCATCAGGCTGTAACCTACTGAAGGGTCTGGTTTAATATGAGGCAAGTATTGATTGGTTGGTCTGAAGACAGTGGAAAGGTGGAGGGTCTTTGCTTTCAAGGAGGGTCAAGTGGGGGAAGTTGAAGAGGGCATGTTGATAAACGGTGACAGTTGGGCAAGACTGTGGGCCATGAGATGACACAAGTGTAATGGACAGAATGAAAACAAAGGCTAATGAAAAGACTGACATGGATGGTATGTACATGTACCGTACTGTACCGTATCTGACAAGTCTTAAAGGCAGTACCGGTACATACACCATTTGCAAATACAAAAACAAGACTACTGAATTATTATGAAAAACCTTACTCGACTACAAGTTAGTAACAGTCTCAAGCAACCTGTGAAATCACAGCATCTTGTGTGATGTGGTTTTCAACAAAAGTGGAATTTTGTATCAATTTCTAACGATTGCCGGCCGGCAATCATTTTTTGTTACTACCGAATTATTAAGAAACATCTTACTTATTTGAAAGTTATTAATGATTCAAGGCATTTAGAAAAATGACTGCACTAGATATTCTGTAATTGGTCCGAAAAATTGAATTTTATATACAAAAATCACGATTGCCAGACGACGGTGTACATACATGTACATGTATATTGTGGCTCTGTACATGTTCAACAAGCTCTGGAGAAATTGGTATTAATCTTTATCTTTGGACGTGTTTAAGAAAGTATATAATTGCAGTGGTGTGAACCTTGGTTTAACAAAAATTGCAGCTTTGCGGACGTGCAGTTTAACTTGCAATCAACGATTTTGGATGGGATTTTTCTACCTTTTCTAAAAGGTCATTGTTCAGAGATTAAGAGTATCAACGCACCTTGTTGTGTTGCCATGGGCTGCCGAGTTGTTGCCATGGGCTGCCAAGGCACAGGATGCTGCTGCAAGGCAGGTGTTGGCTGGGCCGAGATGGAACCTGCCGCTGGTGGCATGACATTCCTGACCTGCTGCTGCTGTTGTTGCTGCTGCTGCTGCAGTTGGCCAGGCTGTGCTTGGAAGGCCTCCTTACTAGACAACTCAAACAGGCCGTCCGAAAGCTCCTGGCACGCTGCCGAAATACTCACAACCTGGGAAGGCTGTGCAGCAACCCCCGCTGCTGTCTGCTGCTGTTGCTGCTGATTAAGGAATGATTGTTGTTGCTGTTGAGGTACTGATCGCTGCTGTTGCTGTTGTTGTTGTTGTTGTGGGAATGACGTGGAGGCAGTTGGACTAGTTGGAGTACCAAGCGGAGAGGCTGCAGATTACAAAACAACACTCTTATCAGACATTTCTTTTTAGTAATAGAGTTTTGCAAAGTGTATTTTTACCATTTTTAACAATACACACTTTTCATCCTTTTAATTAAGCCATCTAATCGGGTGGAACTGCATTTTTTTTCTTCGACCGACCGGCCAAACATTAAAGCCAAACAAATATGAGAACTACAGAAATATAAAGGGATGCCCTAATCAGTCGGCCCCTGATTTCACTAAACGTTGCAACGCGTCGTGACTCAAGTTACGAAGAGTATTGCGTCGCATCTCGTGACGCATCGTAGAATTCATTTCATGAAACTTGCGATGCGTTAAATAAACTTGCGATAAATAAACCTTGAATAGTGCACTGGAAATGTTTATTAAGTTAGGTCCACAGCAAACTTGTTTTTGTTTGAAACTGCATCATACATGTTGGTCAGCCATTTTGATTTATGTTTTTAAAGCTTTCTCAGAAGAGATTCGACGACTCTTTGCTGAATACCAGACGGCTATTTACTGTGCGATGAATAAGTACATACAACAGTCACTGTTTTGTGCTATAAATCAGAGTTGTATGTCTCGAGTCCAGGACTCGGACTCGAGTCCGTCTCGAGTCACAATTTCGGTGACTCGGACTTGACTCGAGTCACGTCAGCAAAAGAGTCGGACTCGACTATCATGACTCGGACTTGCCCCCGGGGACTCGTGACTCGCGAGTCACGTATTTTCACCAACAATACCTTTTTTTTAATATTAAAAACAATTCCGATGATCCGATCGTCATGCACATGGAGGAATATTAACGTTTAGCACACGAAATATGTAATATGAAACTGTCGTATGGTATTGCAAATAATAGTGTTCGTAATTATTGTGTAAATATGGCCATGTACAGTGCATGTACCGGTATGTTCAATACGCATAATAACACTGGGATATATTTCTGTAAAAGCATTATTGTGCACGACACCAACATTAACGCTGGTATTCTGTCAACATTAGCACCATAGCCACTGCTTGTGCTTGATGCATATTACCAGGAAAATGGGAATTTGTCTCCGGAATCCGAATGACGGCTTTGGCTGGCTGCGGCTATATCGCTACCTCTTTTTAATGTTAGAACCAAAAATAAAATTTAAACTGCAGGTACAAAACTTTGTTTAAATTAAATGTGTTGTATTTTGTCATTTCCAATTTTTATTTTACGACATTTGGTTTGCAATCAACAGTGATCCAGTCAACTAAGTGAACTGGTTGAAGTATTCTAACTATGTAATTATTTAAACAAGTGACTCGTGACTCGGACTAGTGACTCGGACTAGTGACTCGTGACTCATGACTCATGACTCGACCCAAGTGACTTGAGACTCGGACTCGACACAGGTAACTCGACTACAACTCTGATATAAATACACTTACGACACGTCGCACGAATGATGTGTTTCGTGAAATGGATTTCACGCTGCGATGCGTCGTAGAGATATGACGCGTCGCAGGGCTGAGATGCATTGTAAGTTACAAAGAGTTTAGTGAAATAAGGTATGCCAGACCAATATCATAAAGCTGCTTGGCAGATAACCTTGCCAAGCATGGAAAATATTTGCTTAGCCAATATATGTCACCAGTCAAATGAATCGCAACTACATGTAGCGTACAAATTTCACTATTAAACAGTATTTTCTGCTTGGCAGCTTCAGATGGCGCTGTTTAAAGGTAGGATACACCATTTGTCAGTTGTGCATCCTTTTCATTTCGTTTGAAGAAGCAAAAGCGCTCAAAATCTAAAGGCGGAGGCTAAACAACTAACCTGTAAATGCTGTATTTTTGATAAAACAATACTCTGTGTCCGATTTCAATTCAAAAGTTGCTGAGTTATTTTGTGAATTATTTTTTGGAGATTTTTGATGTTTCTTCAAAATGACAGCATAACAGCAGGAATAATTTCACAGGGAGTTTAGTGTGGTTAATGTTGTTTAGTAAGCGTTTTAATAATAATCTGGTCAGTTACTTTTTGAATAGCTTTAAAAACTAAAACAGGTCCACTCTACCTTTGATATTAAGCGGAAAAGTTGTGCTTACCAGTATTATAGCAGAAAATTGTGCTAACCCCCTTAAGCACTACGGCATTTTATGGCAAGGATATTATATACAAACAGTTGTTTACACATGGACAATTATTTTCCTCCAAGGTAAGTATGCCTTTTGCTTATCTTACTGTTTATGGGTCTTCATGAAATAGAGGCTCTGTAAGCAGAAAATCATCTGCTTAGCAGCGCCATGAAATCAGCGGCTAAGCAATAATTTCATAGAGCTGCTAAGCAAAAACAAATTGCTTAGCACAAACAAATCTTGCTCATTAAAAACAGGTTACCAGCCAAAATTCTACCTGTTTTTCATGCTAAGCAAAAAAACAGCCGATTATCAATCAGAACAATAAAGATTATGTGAAAATTTGGTCTGTAACCTTGTTTTTGCCAAGGACAAATTGTCATGCTAAGCAAATTGTTGTGCTTAGCAGCTCTATGAAATTGACCCCAGGTCCCGATTACATTAACAAAAATCCTGCTTTAACTCTCAAGTCATGCAAGAGTTGCAATCCATTGCAAGTGAGCAAAATGAGAAAAAAGAACACCACCAGACTATAATTAACTAAAACAGATGCTACAACAGGAACAAATGCTGGAAGGCAAGTAGCGATTACTACCACTGGTTGATTCCAGTGCATTATAGCGAATAGAGTATAAGAATGAAAGACAACATGCTACCCTTTTCTTTCCGGACTCTCCACCATGTGCAAGTTAAGGTACAAAGTGGTTGAACGCTTTGTTGATCGTTCCTAGCAGCATCCACAGTTTTACAGCTTGTAAAAATTACTCGTCAAATAGACAAATTTGTATTGCTACTTTTCATTTGTCATTTTTTAAACCAACGCCACCTCCCCCGCCCCTCCCCGCCCCTCCCCCCCCCCCCCAAAAAAAAAAAAATCCTAACATTTGTGACCTGTCATCACAAAATGAGAGTAAAGTCAGAAATATTGAAATTTGAGATATTGGTATTTTCAAATTCTTGAGAAAGAGAGCTTTCCAATGGTACTTAACACTTGGGGTTTTTGCTAAAATATTTTTTACAGCGCTCTAGAAAGTCATGGGTTTCACAAAACGTGTTTGTGAGAAAACTTACTTTAAACATCTTAAACAAAAACAAAATATTTAACAAAATATATATAAACAAAATATTACAAAACAGTACAAGGGTTGGTTGAGCATAGCAACTACTATGATCAAATCATTATTTCTTCTTGAAATTGTCCACACATACAAACTATTGTATAAACAACAAAATATCAAAATTTCGAAAAACGTGGGATACTTACGAGGAACTGAATTGCATATTTAATTACCGTGTTAATTAGACCACAAATGGACTTTAATCTAAACACTAACTACGCAAAATCGCGTAATTCAAGAGGTTTTCGATCATCTGATCTCACCCAAAAAATGGGAATATGTAGAGGAGGACTTGGGCTTTTAAGATTACGCAAAATCTTAAAATTGACCACCCCCTTCATATTTTGACTTTACATTGTGCGACTTTACTCTCATTTTGTGGTGACAGGTCACAATTGTGTATACATCCCAGTAAAATAAATTCAAACTTCTATTTAGATTAAACACAGTTTGTGCTTCCCTCCCCCACCCCCAACATGCTGCCTGTTTTTTAGATTTTCTTTTAATAAGCCCTTTGAAATTTTTTAATAAGCACAGGTGTGTGCTAATCCAGACCAGTGGCCAATTAACGCTTGTGCAGGTTTAACCAGATACCGGTACGTGACATTTTGAAATTGAAAAATGTCAGAAAATTTGATCGCGACCAAGTTGGAATAACTGAATATTAAATTAATGTTTAAATAAATGAACAGCTCAACTGTACAGCATTGTTGTCTAGAGTATATTTGCCACAGGATTGACAGGATTTATAGCCTGTCTGTTTAAAAGGCATTTTACAGTGTCTAATGGCTTGAATATAGAATCGTCTGGAATGATTCATAGACGTTTCATCTGTTATGGAGGCAGTGGGCATATGGATATTTCCGACTCCGAGTAGATTTTTTGATAAAAAAATTGAAATCTGCAATTTAGCAAAGCTGTGGTGAATCCTAATCTGTATTGAAAGCATAACTGTACCTTTCAATTTAAGCCTTTCAAAAAGTTTCATACTGAATATTTTTGTTATTTCCTGGTGAGGGTTGATTCATAGTTGAGGCGATAGTAAGCAAAAAGAAAGCATTTCTTTAAAAACATTACCAAAACTGTAAGCAATAAGTTTGTACTGATATTTAACCAGTTTGCACCGGAGGACGTATATACACGCAAAGTTTTCCCCAGATTTCAAGCGGATGACGCATAAAAACGTCACGAGCAAGGCTGGAAATGTCTGTCAGCAGCGAGAAAGGCCAGAAATGCGTGGGTGTGCTTCCTTATATCATCGGCCTGAACACGCCTCGGATCGAGTTGAGTTAAAAATAATTAAAAATAATTCCGCGCCTCGACTCGGCGCGAACAATCCCGGCGCGAACTGGTTAAGGTGTGCATGTACATGTATGAACGCCCCTTTCAGAATATCACATCAATATTATAGATCTTGTTAAAAGCTTTCTTAAAATAGCCATTTCATCATTATATTTTATGACTTGGAGCAATAGTCTTTCCATATGGTATGCAACCAGTAATATTCATTTCAATACATGTACACATAAACAAAAGAGTTAATTGCACGGCAAAACTAGACTCGCAAATAAAAATGTTACAATGCTGAATATCAGCGCCAAAAATCAAAATTTGTCAATTTCTTGGTCACTTCACATGAATTGTAAGGTGCACAGGATACCGATAGATTTTGAACATTCTTCTGTGGATTTTGAGTGGTGTTATTATTGGAAGCAAACAAATTGCATCAAAAGCTAATGATCCTATACGACTTTAAAAAGCTTTGAATTTTGGCTGCCAATAGAACCTTATTAACAAAAAAGCAATTTTTTGATCGTGCTCTCTGAATCACACATGCGATTTTGTGTCAAGTGATATTGTCCGTGTATTTATATACACACAAAAAATCAATAAACGCGTTTATATTACGCGACAAAGTCGTGCGCCTTATCATGTTAACATTTTCAAAAGTTGCGCAACCGTCGCATAATATTTTGTTATTTGTGACCCACTCTGCAAAAATGAGTCTGATGTGTTAAAACCATTTTTTTCAATTTTACAGTTGGTCAGAAAAAGCAGGAAATAAGCTTTCATTTGATATGGCACAACTCTGTAGTGTAATGCATCGGTCTTTTACAATTTTGGGAAATTTTTCTCAGTTAAATTCAAAATGTCTTTGAAAAGAAATGAAGATTTACAATTGTAGTGCTTCATTAGATGCTATGGTAAGAGAATGACAAAACCTGTATTAAATTTAATTTAGGGATCAAAACAATCTTTTCAATCGATCAGATCTGAAAATATAGGTGTCGGAGAAACCAAAATGCCTTAAAACAAAAATATTATTTGTTGAAAGAAAAATCACCTACTAGACAATAAACGGCCCTTTACGTAAAAATGTATTTTCCAACATCAGACTCATTTTTGCAGAGCGGGTCACATTTTAACATTGCTGCGCGACAAAATCAATAGGCTTGGTAAAGCATTGAATTGGATGGTGACAGACTATGTGTTTCAAGCCTCGCTTTAATTTTTTTTTTTTAATGTGGCTTAAAACATTTAGCTTATCATTAATCAAAAATATTAAATTATTCATCAGAGCAGACTGGTATTAATTTGTAATTAACTTTATTTCATTACTTTCATTTCTATTTGCAATTTCAAAAAAACACCTTTCAATTTAAGATGGCCGACCCGTGAATAAACACACTAGTGCTGTGCAGAGCTCAAATGTGGCATATTTAGTATGTCGTCACAGCCTTGTAATAATATACAACTAGACAATTACAACGAGACGGCTTTGGTGTTTCGTAGGATACATCAAGTTACTGGATGTAGTGATTGATTACAATGGAAAGTTTATCCCCCTACTGCAAGCCTCTTGACGTAAACGCCGGGAATCGGTAAACAAATATTCTGTGTAGGGAATATTACCCAGTCTATGAATAGCCTGTCGCGCGCTGTAGTCTGGTGCTGTGTTCTTAGTATTATACAACTAAAATGTTTAATATGGTTGCCATGCCACGTCACGTTCTGCACACATTACCCGTACAAATTATGTGCGAGTCGATTAGTGTACTGTACTGAGTCGCACGCGGCGCATGGCTCTGCCAACTCGATGTCTCTGTGTGGTACTGTAGGGTGGTAATGTTAACGGTAAGTCCAAAAAAGTCCAATTTTTTCCTCAAAAGTCCTCCAACCAAGCCCGACCCACGCAGCGAGCTTAAGCGCCATGCGACCTGCCACTTCCCAGAAGAAGCTCGGACAAACAGAGACTCAAAAGTCCTTCGAACAAACGTTTAACAAATGAGACCAAGCCTGACCCACGCAGCGAGCTTAAGCGCCATGCGACCTGCCACTTCCCAGAAGAAGCTCGGACAAACAGAGACTCAAAAGTTCTCTGAACAAATGTTTAACAAATGAGACCAAGCCTTACCCACGCAGCGAGCTTAAGCGCCATGCGACCTGCCACTTCCCAGAAGAAGCTCGGACAAACAGAGACTCAAAAGTTCTCCGAACAAATGTTTAACAAATGAGACCAAGCCTTACCCACGCAGCGAGCTTAAGCGCCATGCGACCTGCCACTTCCCAGAAGAAGCTCGGACAAACAGAGACTCAAAAGTTCTCCGAACAAATGTTTAACAAATGAGACCAAGCCTGACCCACGCAGCGAGCTTAAGCGCCAAGCGACCTGCCACTTCCCAGAAGAAGCTCGGACAAACAGAGACTCAAAAGTTCTCTGAACAAATGTTTAACAAATGAGACCAAGCCTGACCCACGCAGCGAGCTTAAGCGCCAAGCGACCTGCCACTTCCCAGAAGAAGCTCGGACAAACAGAGACTCAAAAATCCTCCGGACAAACAGACTCAAAATTCCTCCAAACAAACGTTTAACAAATGAGACCAAGCCTGACCCACGCAGCGAGCTTAAGCGCCAAGCGATCTGCCACTTCCCAGAAGAAGCTCGGACAAACAGACGTTTAACAAATGAGACCAAGCCTGACCCACGCAGCGAGCTTAAGCGCCATGCGACCTGCCACTTCCCAGAAGAAGCTCGGACAAACAGAGACTGGTCTATTATTAGATTTGTGTACATTCAGAGCTCAGACGGTTCTAACGTCTAGTCATGCAATTCCAAGTGCATTTGCATGCTTATAACACAATCACAACCCATTTCAACTGTTTCCCAGTGCATTTACAGTAAATTATTAAACAAAACATAAACATAATGCAGCCATTCCCGATACTGAAACCTTTTTTTGGAAATATACAAAACAATTTCATGCAAAACGGCAGACCAACACAAACAGGTTCCCACAAAGCAAAAATAAATAGTAATTTTAAGCCGCCTTTTCTATCTGAATGAATGCATGTTGACCCGAACGTCCTACATGCATGTAGATGCATTCATTCAGGAGTATACTGTACTACAAAATACTACTCAATTTTCATATGCCGGTGTAGTAAGAATATACTGCATACTGCAGTTTACTCAAGTAGTATTTTGTAGTACAGGTTACGTTAAATTAATAGGAAGGCAGCTTTGATTAAACAGATGTCTTTACATCAAATGTATACAAACCTTCACTTTGCTGTTTTTCAACTGTCTCTTCTTCTAAAGGCACTTTGGCAAAAGAAGACATACACCATCATAAGTTACAAGTACATTCTAACACAAATGCAACGGATATCATCTACAGCCAAAATCAGGAACCAACTTCATCAAAACAGCTAACGAATAGTAGACATCAAACTGATTCTGCCTACCAGTATCCTCAGATTGAATTGTTTGAAGAGCAAGGGGAATGCAACCTTAGTTCGAACGAGAAAGTTGATAGTGATCTTAGAGTGGGAACTGGCTCCCTCGTTCATGGTCAATACTCACTCTCGGGGTGCGTGTGTAGAACATTCTGCTGCCGCTGCAAGGTTGAGGGCAGCTCATTGAGTCGTAGAGACAGCTGACGCTTGAAGGGAGACTGGATAGTCAGGCCTGGAAAGCCACGGAAGGATCCTTGACGCAACAGCATGACGTCAGAGGCATGCTGGCGAGGCCTGGCATACGGCATGTTGGGTGCTGGAGCTGACAGATCTGGCATTCAAAAGGCAGAGAGAGACATACTAGTATCAAGAAGGACATCCAATGTTTCAAAGAAAAGATTCTGAAAAAGTGTATCAAAATCACACTTTTGATACCGGTACATAGCCACTGTAACTTTGGTGTAATGTATGGCAATGAATCTTGGCATGTACTGTTTACTAACCCTAACTCCGTAGAGTAATTTACTAGGAATCATACCCATCCTTGCAAATTCCAACACCATATGGCAAACTGTACACACAAACTGTTGGACTCTGATTCTGGAGGTAAGCATACACCAGTGTAAAACCTGGTGTTGGAGTTTGACTGATTGTTAGGGTTAATAGAACAGTACTGTAGATGAGAAAAACATGCTTCAAATAGAGATATTTTGCTGGACTTTTTTTTTTAATAACTTCGCAATTTTGACCAAATATCAAACTCTGATAGGATTTAATAAAACAAATTTAATGTTCCTTTTTTAACTTGGAATTGTTTTACTTCAATGTGTGAAAGATAGTGTGAAAAAACGCCCCAATATTTTATTGCCCATTCCTCAAAGTCAGAATTGACCTACCGCTCGCTAGCACGTAGCCACACCCATTAAACAACCCTACATGTATGTAATTATGTGTTTTAATTTTTGTTTGTCTAAGATTGTGCGCATTCCATGTTGATTTTAATTTATTTGATTGGTCGATATTTCACAAGCTGCGTTGATGTGATTCTACTGCGATTGGCCGATTTCTGACATCTGAATCATGTTACTAGATCGCACCACATATTGTCACCGTCACCACAAAAAAGTGACACCCCTAACAATTTATAATTGGTGATAAACTACACATAATCTACATGTATCACCGCAAGAAGTTACTATGCATACAGTTAAAAGTAGGATACACCATTTGCAGATATCAAAAAATGTTACTACCAAATTTTAGAGAAATAATAATGATTCTAGACATCCAGCATAAATTATTGCGCTAGATATCTTGAGTTTTATATAATTTGTTTTAAGATCGCTCGTGAAAAAAACTAAAACAACAAGAGCAACTTCCTGACACCCGTTGAAAACGAACGCTATTTTTCGTGTATTTTTCTCGGCATCCATGATTGTCTACTACTGTACATGTATGTGGAGGTTAAGGTTATTTCGTAGTGACGGTGACGATGTGGGAGGAATACTGATACTAGATGGGGGTGGCTTGCTACCCTAGTCCAGGGATGTAGTCGAGTCCATCACAAGTCCATCACAAGTCCCTGCAAGTCCCTGCAAGTCCCTGCAAGTCCCTGCAAGTCCCTGCAAGTCCCTGCAAGTCCCTGCAAGTCCCTGCAAGTCCCTGCAAGTCCCTGCAAGTCCCTGCAAGTCCCTGCAAGTCCCTGCAAGTCCCTGCAAGTCCCTGTAAGTCCATCACAAGTCCATCACAAGTCCATCACAAGTCCATCACAAGTCCATCACAAGTCCTTCACAAGTCCTTCACAAGTCCTTCACAAGTCCTTCACAAGTCCTTCAGTTCCAATTCAAATCACAAGCTATTCAAATCAGCTTAGACAAAGGCATTCCTTTGTCATTGTTCATCCAGTTACTTGTGACTGCCTTTATGAAGGGACTTGTGACTGGCTTCACAAAAGGACTTGTGAACGGACTTGCAGGGACTCGACTACAACCCTGACTACCAGTACCCGGTACATGTATGTGGAGGTTAAGGTTACTTCGTAGTGACAGTAACGATGTGAAAGGAATACAGATACTGGATGGGCATGGCTTGCTACCCTAATCCCTATCCTCCTACCTTGCTCCTGATTTTCCTTCTCATCCTCCCTGACTGCTGCTGCTTCCTCCATCTGTTCCGTCATGGTGGTCTGTCGGAAGGAACCCTGCCGCGTGAAGCTGGTCTTATTGACATCAAACTCTACTTTGACACCACAGAGTTTGTCTCGTTGCTGCTTGCGCTCCAGGCAAGCAGCGAAGGCGCACCCTACGGCATGACTCAGTCGCTCTCCCTACAAGTTGGAAAATAAGACAAATAATATGTGTAATCTGGTGTCAAAGATTGGCTGATGCGGTGTTTGGTATAGCTGTATTAAAAATTTAAAAAAAGTATTAACAATTTATATACAAGCATTTTGTTTGTTTTTTTGGGGGTGGGGGAGGGGGTTGGGGACGAGAACATAAATGTACGGGCCAGTGAATGAGTACACAGATGTATTACATGTATTGGTACATGTATGAAGTTCAAATTGTCGGAAGAATTTTCAAACTATAAAGTTAGTGCCTCAAATGACCTAAAGGTAGGATACACCATTGGAAATTGCTTCAATTATTTGAAGTTGATTGATTTGGGGGATTGTATTTTATAGTAAATATCGTTTAACTGACCTGTTCGAAGTTTTACAATCATGGATGTTGAGAAAAGCACGAAAAACAGCGTTTGTTGTCAACCAGCATCAAGCAGTTATTCTTATGTTATTATTGTTTTTGTTACGATCGCCGGACGGCGATCGCGAATTTAGTTTTATAAAATTGTATTATTCGGAATTATTACAGGATATCTAGCGCAATCATTTTGCTGGATGCCTAGAATCATTATTTACTTTCAAATAAGTAAGATATTACTTAAGAATTCGGTAGTAAATATTGTTGATATCTGCAAATGGTGTATCTTACCTTTAACCCTAACTCCTTACACAACAAAGGAAGTTGGAGGATTTTGAAGGAATTGTATTGTTCAATAACAATGGTGAGGGAGTTAGGGTTAAAGGAGCCAAAATCAAGAAAAGGGGGGGGGGGAGGATAGAGATATGCAATGGTATCTTACCGGTTCTCGCAGCGAATGGAAACAATGACACAGCCATCTTCTAGTGGTTCCATCCCTACATATATAGGAGAAGCCCTTATCATTGTGTCTATCAGGAGCACAGAAGGAGACTTTCTCAATAGTTTGGTCAACAATCAAACCCTGCATTCAAAAGGTAGACAAACACAGAGAGAGAAACAAACATGTTAATCTGCACTTTTCTTTTAGAAACTCAAAATAAGTGAGTGTAAGATGACCTAAAAAAACTTGTTAGATTTGACTCGAGTACGGCACAGAAAACATTTGCCTACATGCGCAACATGAGTAACATTCTATTTTTGGCTTTTTCACAATTTTTGCGAAAAAGTCAAAAAGTTGTTGTTCTTTCAACTAAAATGCCATACACATTACATACTCGGGGTCCCATTTGCCAATACAGAAGCTTCAATCTTAAATAAACTTTGTATAGCACTAAAACCAAGTCGGGGTTCTAGCCACGGTGGGCTGCAAATTTCCGCCAGGCTCTTGGGTTCAAATTGGCTGTGCCGCCTGGCACAATTTCTTTTCTTAAAAAAAAACTGTATATCAAATTATGGGCACAAAAGAAAGAGAGGAGATACAAAGTCACGTTAATCATGTTCATGTAGTAATTTATATTATTAACTTAGCTAGACTTTCACAGAAACATACAAAAATGAACTGGACCCCCGGCCGTGAGGCGCGAGAGCTCTGCTCGCTGCGCTCGCAACACCTCGTAATCTGATAATTTACCCAGCACTAAAAAGGTCCTAGCTAGAACCCTGAACCAAGTATTAAAATCGTTTGGAGAAGAGTGATGCCATGATAACGTTATCAACTATAAAATTATAAGCAATGGAAGATTCATAGATTGAATCAATAAAAAAATCAACCATTAGGGACTGGAACTTGAAGTTTGTAAGAATTGATAGAATAATCCAGGATCTTCATTTTATCTCTTGCATGCAAAATCACGCATTGAATTTGTAATCTGTAGGTTTTAGCTGCAGGTTGTGGGTTTGAGTCCGGCCTGGGACTATGGTGCGTGTGCCCTTGGGCAAGTCACTTTGTCACTCATTGCTTCTCTTCACCCGGGAGTAAATGGGTACTTGTGAGGGCAGAGATGGTTATTGTTGTTGATTTACAGGTACAATGTAGCTACATTGTACTTTGCGCTGAAATGGCAGCATTAGGCTGAGATGGTATTTGGAATGTTTCATGGGCCCAATGAACAGGATAATAATGTGAAAGCGCTTTGTACTATTGGTGATAAAGCGCTACATAAGCACCACACATTATTATTATTATAATATTATTATTATTGGATCGCGATCAGTTATCTGGCCGCTGGTTCACTCTATCAATTAGGTGGGAATTGGTTTTGAATCAACGGCCGGATCACACTGATCGCTACCTGGATCTCTGTGAAACAAAATGACCTACAGTTCTGTTAAACCAGCCGTGTACATGCCAGACTATTATTGTAGTCAGGCAGATTGCTGCAAAATATGATAGAATTGTTCACTTATGATAAAAACATGAAATTTGGCACACAGAGAATACATTGTACCGGTATGTCAAATCTGCCATTGCAGATTTGATCTTTGGAAAAAAATAGCTACATGTACCGGTACATGTAGATAGAAATGGTTGCCATTTTGAAAATTTAGAAAATTGCTTGTTATTCTGAAAATCTGCGTTGACCTTATAGCCAAATACATGTACGTATCTGTATCTTTCCTATCATGATGACATACATGTACATGTACCATGATTGCGTACCAAATTCCATGCTTTTGTAACATTTAATTGAACAATTTGTTCACCATTCTGCCTGACTATTGGGTAAATTTATACCTAGGCACTGTGAACTAACAGTATGTAGTCGGTAACCAGATGTTCACATAAAACATGAATGTGGACTGGTTTAGCCAGAGCTTCATGTAAATGTATGCAATTTACACACAGGCATTGAAAACCAACAACTACAGTACTTGACAGACTGGCAAGTGCCAATTAACCTTAACTCCCTAGGGTGATTTGAGGATAGAGGACTGTCAGAGTTAAAGAGTAAACTTCATACATGAATGGGTTGGCAGAAATTCAAGTCAAGAGCGCATTAGAAGGCTTAGGTCTACATGCAGTTCATGTACTGGTGTATGTGTGACCAACTTCGATCAAAATGTGCACATGCCCAATGCACACTGCCATATAAATGAACGCAGCATTATTTAAAGGCAATTAATATTTTGTATTTTGACAAAGGCAGGGTTAAGAGATCAGGGAAAAATCCATGAAAAAAATCGGTACATCTGTTCCTTGCTCTATGTGCAAACTAACTTTAATTTTCTGAAAGTCGGTCACTTATTACAACAATGGTTGAGTTTATGGGAACAAGAATTTACATAAACACATTGTACCGGTACTGATACATGTATATGATGTACTAGTACATACCGTACATGTACATTATGTGACTTCCACCCACAACATTCCCCCCCCCCTAATTTACAGCAACATGGCATCCACTTGTACATGTCACAATTGCTTTTTGTTTGTAAATGTACGGTATGCATGCCAACTTTAAGCTCATTCATGGCCTTAGGGTTGCCAAATGTTGCCTATAATTTGCGAGTCTGATGTTGCATGGACCTCCTCTATCAATCTTCAGGTCCATATTGCACTTGTTAGTGTGCACGTTCACATACTGTAGGAGTCATCTCGTATGCATGTATGTGTATACTGTACATGTACGTCATTATCAAGTACGCTGCACTCTGACTGGACTGCTTCAATACTATAAGGTGCTTCTTCTGACCCACCCACTGGAATAGTCTAGATTTCTGCGACCGCAAACTGTCTGCCTGCAAAAGTGTCACAATGCTTTATTTCCCTCTCCTTTTCCTTTGCTCGTCAGGTTGTGCTGTTTTACTCAAAGGCTAACAAGGCATGCAACTTGGAATTAACACCAAAAAAGACATTCCAACCAGGACATTCTAATTTTTACAGCAATTTATGTACAGTGGTTTTGTTTTTCAATGGCAAAAATCTAAAGTGATACGTATGTTAATGAGGAAATTAGCTGATCCTAGGACAAGTTTCATGCGTGCTACCGTACATGTACATTACTGTATACTGGTACCGGTAGACTAGGTATAGCCTGTAAAAATGCCCCAAACTGGTACCTTGGAGTGCCGTGGAGTGCCGTGGAGTGCCGTGGTCTCGTGGTCTGGGGCATTGAATTTGTAATCTGTATGTAAAGCTACAGGTTGTGGGTTCGAGTCCGGCCTGGGACTATGGTGCGTGTGCCCTTGGGCAAGGCACTTTGTCACTCATTGCTTCTCTCCACCCAGGAGTAAATGGGTACCTGTGAGTGTGAGGGCAGAGATGGTTATTGTGGTTGATTCAGCTGCTTTGCGCCGAAATGGCAGCATCGAGCTGTATACTCCCCAGGAAGCTGAGATGGTATTTGGAATGTTTCATGGGCCCAATGACCGGGGTAATAATAAATTGTAAAGCGCTTTGATACACCCACATTGTGGGAGTCTAAAGCGCTATATAATATAAGAACAATTATTACACAAACGGCTAAAGATGCATAATTGGTCAAATGAATGACATTGTACCGTACATGTACCGGTACGTGTATTTTTTTGTTTACTGTTTTCAATGTACAGACAAGAATAAGACAATACCCTGTACTTGTGCCAGGTAACTGTAATGGTACAGGTTAAATTGTATGAGCTGCGTTCGAGTGTGTAGACTTATTAATGGAATATTAATGGATCCATTCAATATCACTGGATTCATTCAATATCAACACAGGTATACTGTACAAAGAGCAGAATCTTTACGTAAACATATTAAGTGTATATTGGTACACACAATCAAGCTACAGGTACAGTTGGAGTTTAAATAGTGTTTGTCATTTTTTATTGTCTTTTATATCTCAAAGATAATCCACTTTTTTACTGTTTTTTTGCGCGATGTTACGCAGACAGCAAGCTGCCGGTACAACGTGAATAAAGGGCTCTACTGAAATACAAACTCGTTTATTGTATTGCACATTGTGAGGTTTCAACTAAAAACAGTTTTAAGACGTCCAAATTTCATGTGACATGATTGGAAAAGTGTTTAAAACTAGCCCCAGGATTTTATTATCTGTTTAATAGGAAGAAATGAGGGAAATAAGAGAATAAAAATAAAAGGGAATAAAAAGCATTTAAAAAAAAAATAATCACTTTTTCGGAATTACAGGATATCTAGTGCAATCATTTTGCTGGTTGTTTAGAATAATTATTTACTTTCAAATAATTTTGGTAATAAACAATTTTTTATATCTGCAAATAGTGTATGCGACCTTTAATGGGAAGTCATGTGTCTGCGTCACAACTAAATGTTTTGAGGGGCTTGAGTACTCTACCTGTTAAAATTTAACTATTTAAACGAAATCCCCTATAATCAGGTTCGCAGAAAATGCGATTTAAAGACGTGTCGTTACAATTGTCTTCAAACATCACCAGCGATAAAACCTCAGTTTAAAAGTTTAAAATATTCAAAACCTTTTGAAGGACAGTCGTTGAACAAAAAGTGAATTGTATAATTGTTATTGTTTATTTAAAGCCTTTTAAAAGCTATTGATCGATTAATTTGCAATAATTACAAAGGAACTGTTATGTTTGCGTGGGCTTTTCAAATAAAAAAATGCTAATGTGCATTTTTGGACGAAACTGATTTTAGGGCGATTCTGTTTAAATAGTGAAAAAGAAATTAACGGTCAATGGACTTCCAATTCATAATTATTTGTGGTGCTTCATACATTTTTTGAAATGTATTTCTTTGTTTTTGAGTTCCTTTTTTTTTTTTTTTTACACGTCCGGTAGTTTGGTTGGAAGTTGCCATTTTGCATACATGCATGACATGTACCAGCAACTTACACAATGATGGACTCCTATTCAAGCAATTAAAATGGAAATCAACATTGGTAATTGTCTTTTGCCAGGGAATTTGTCAGACTGAGCGATTATCTCACAAATATGGTATTTCAAATTATCAAAAGAGTGACTACTAAAGTCCAATATGTCATGGAGAAAAAAACTAATACTGTATTGAATTATAATGTAATTTCAGGGCTGCCAACGCGGACGCATTGAGCGCGAGAATCACGCTCTCACGCCCACACAGGATTTCTCACGCAAAAAATAATAATTGAAAAAAAAATAAAAATTTGACCGCAACAAAAATTAATCTGCTCTTCGGCTTGTTTCCAACGGTGGCGACCACGTAATTGCCCACCAATATTGCAAGCGGACATATTTAAGGAAGAATGTCGTCTGGCTTCGTGTTTTGTATGAAAGCATACAGGACAGAACAGGACAGGACAGGACAGGACACAGAAAGGTGCAGGACACAGACCCCGTGCACTTTCTGTTGCATGTATACCGGTAGTATGGTCGTTTCGTTTTCCAAAACTCTGGCTTCAGCTCCGCCTCCAGCCCATTGCTAAACTGCATGAATGAAGCCCGAGACGAGAATGAAGCTGGGGTTTGGAAAATGACCCATCGGCTGGAGTATGAATACACTTGAATTATTAACACTATACCTGGTACAGGTATGTCTTGTGGGCAAAAAGATGAATGGTAGACGCGCAACTACATGTACTTGTAACAGTCAGTGGCCTAAAAGCAGCTCTTAAAAAGTTATTTATTCTCAGTAGAACAGCATTGGATATGTCAACTCTTCAAGTTGAGTATGTAGTAAGATGAAGTATGCTCCCCTCTGCTTGATGAGTGCTCCCCTCTGCTTGATGAGTGCTCCTGATTCTACCTTAACATCTTTGATCATATGTAAGAGAAGTCCATGGCAATTGTACATGTAGGTGTTGCACCAGGTGAGGGGGCTGTATACAATCTTCAACCCCTTTCTCATCTATGTATAGTCAGAAGTCTTCTTCCAGCACGAGCTGTCGTCCCTAACAACCGTCGCCAAGCACTTCGTTCCTCCACAACGGTACATCCGTACTTTTTACAGTATCCCTTTCCTCCTTGCATTAGAAGAGCCCTGACCTTGCTGGATTATGAATGGAGCTTCCTACCAGTTGCTCTAAACATCTGGAATAGGCTTCCCCTGACATTATCGGGCAGCCTTCAGAGGAGGAGGCCATAATTTGTTGATAGGCCATACTTAGACCACAGCTTTATGTATTAAAGTTCAGAGTAACCCAAGCACGCTTACTTTTTTTATTTCTTTAAAGCCTAATAATGTTGCTGTGTGTGCTACCCAGCACTATCGGCCTGAACACGCTTCGGATCGAGTTTCGTTAAAAATAATCCCGCCCGTCGGCTCGGCGATGTTAAAATAATCCCGGCGCGAACTGGTTAACCAGTTCTCGCTGGGATTATTGTAACATTCACTGAAGCACACCCATGCATTTCCGGCCTTGCTCGATGCTGACAGACATTTCCGGCCTTGCTCGTAACGTGTTTATGCGCCATCCGTTTTGAATCTCGGAAAAACTTTGCGTGTATGTACGTTCTCCGGCACGAAGTGGTTAAATATAATATAATATAAATATATAAAAAATAATGGGGGGGGGGGGGGGGATGTGATTAGGGTCAACATTTGAAAAAGCTGAATAAATGATAAAAGAGATTTCAACACAAATTTGAAGCATTTTTTATTGGGGTTTTTTTTTCACAAAAATTTTTACAAATTGCTTAAAATTTGTGTTAAAATTTCCATTTATTCAGCTTTTAAAAATGTTGACCCTAATCACATCACCCCCATTATTTTGTGTATAACTTTATATTATATTTAACCAGTTCGCGCCAGGGGACGTACTCGCAAAGGTTTTAGGAAATTCAAAATGAATGACGCATAAACACGTCACAAGCAAGGCCCGAAACGTCTGTCAGCAGCGAGCAAGGCCAGAAATGCATGGGTGTGCTTCGCGGTACCATCGGCCTGAACCTGCCACGAATCGTGTTTCGTTAAAAATAATCTTGCGCCTCGGCTCGGTGAATGTTACAATAATCCCAGCAACAACCCAATCCCGCCAGCCACAGTCAAACATGACAAACAACGCTGGTGAGCAATCAAATAATCCCATAAAAAGAAGAACAACAGACTGGAAGCACTCACAGCAACATATTTAGGCTTTAAAGAAAAAAAACCAAGTAAACGTGCTTATACATGAAGTCGCGGTCTAAGTATGGCCTATCAAAAATCATTTGTCATTTAGTTTTCTTATTTTAGCAAAATTCCAAATTGTATTTCAATTTTATGTAGGAGGAAGTGCATGTTTTTGCAAAAAGGGTAGAATTTTTGAAGAAATTTGGTTTTGATACGTTTCTAAATGTTGTAACCGTACTTTTAATTACGAGCTAGCGGTCCTGGAGAAACCGTTAAATGTACATAAATTTGCTAAAATGACCCTACCCTACATGTATGCTCATATTGTTGACAGTGCACGTACAATGACGGGATTGTTTACCTTTACATTACCAATGTTAAGTTTACTTGCATATCAATTTTAACAGTGTTAAAGCAAAGGTTAATACGTGCACGGAATGGATCCATGTAATTGTGCGTATAACGTGGCATCTGTTTCTCAGTACCATTGTATTACGGTATCAGCCACTTGAATGCTTGCTTACAATGTACATGCACGCCCTTCATTACACTGCTGGCCTTTTAGCGGTAATCAGACGGCTCGGCATGACTCAACCAATCCAATAGAAACCAAGCCCATCACCAGACAAACAGCTCACAATGTTGCCATGGCAACACTATTGAAATGTGGCCATTAATTGCATGGAGGTCTATGGTTATCACACCGAGTCCTTTGATGATTGCTAGTATTGTACATGTATAGGAATGGGCATTTTTTTGGCAATTGCACAACAGCATTCATTCTTTGTTGCAGTATCCCTTCGTGGCAATTTTCCTTCCTGGCTTGTAAGCGACATTTTGTTCAAGTGTTTCCCTATAGTAACCATAATATACATTTATCTCCCTCTTTACAGATATGAGTAACACAATTTGTGTTTTTCAACAGCTCAGAAAGGCTAGGGAGAAGGCCCTTCGCTACTCTTACAATCAGGATAACTAAAAGGATAACTCTAAAGGCGTTTTCACACTATCTCAGTTTCGAACCGTGTTGAAACCAACCCGGTTCCAACCCGGTTCAGCATGGGTTGTTTTCAACACGGATCACGGAGACGCAACGTTCACACTGTTCATGCCGCGAACCAACCGCTAGTGAACCGTGTAACGTTCAATCCGGCTAGGGCTGCCGTGCATTCACACTACCCATTTCTCAACACGGATCGCATTCAAAAAGGCGCGCTGTGGTGATTTTCCCGATCCCACAATGCTTATAATCCCGCCTCAAATTTGTTAATTTATGCGGCACTGGCTCGGCGTTTTGTCGTGGATTCCCTGGCCTTCGAGATCCTCATACATTTTCGCGAACACCTTACTATTTCTTGTCGTGCCGTCCAGTTGCGACTAAACCGCATCGTCCGACCAAATCGTCAACATGGCCTTCCTTCTTTGTCCTTTCTTTGTCTTTCAGCTTTATGGTCGGTCTTTTTGGGACCCATTTTCGAAAAAAATTGAAGAGAAATGCCTGGATGCGTGTTGTTGCTGTTGTGTTTGGGTTTGGTGAAGAACCACGTGTAGCGCATATGCACAACATGCGTGACGTGCAGTAAATGTACATACATGTACACGCACACGCACACATTATGATATCCATGTACGTGTCACGTCGATCGCAGAACTGATTATTTATTGACCTTTTGTACCGCGTGTCCGATTTCCGTAGGATTTCGCGCCACAACTCAACACGGATCGGCGGTAAGCAAACTCAACCCGGGGCGGTTCACACTATCATTTTCGACACGGTTCACGCCGAAAAATGCGATTTCAATCCGGATTGAGATTTTCAACCCTGGTCCCTACCAGGGTTGATTTCGATCCGGCTAGAGCATGCTACCCGGGTTGGAACCGGGTTGAAATTTTAGTAGTGTGAAAAGGGTTGAAAAAAATCTCGGGGTTGGAACCGGTTCCAACCCCGAGATTTTGGACAGTGTGAAAGCGCCTTAAGTGACTGAACCCTGGTAACTTCTCCCACAGGACCCATGAAAACCTCCCTAGAGAAGAGCGCCTTGCTCTTACTGCTTTGCGCTCTTGTACTGACATCATCAGCAAGCCAGCTGATAAAGGCTCAGCCGTGGTCATCATGGATCGTCAGCAGTACATCGATGAGGCCCACCGCTAGATAGACAACCGCTAGATGGACAACCCTATTGCCTATATATCTGCCTTGACTCTGATCTCACAGGAACATTCTATCAAGAGATACAGCAGGTGCTTGATGACATGCGATCAAGTAACTATAGGTGTCTAAGAAAGCTTACAGATTTATTTCACCTACTGACTGTAGAACTGCTAGGTTCTATCTTCTCCCTAAGATTCACAAGACTGGTAACCCTGGTAGGCTTATCGTCTCGGGTAACAGCTCACCCACGGAACACATCTCCCTGTTTATTGGCAGTTTTCTCAAATCTCTACTCCCTAGGATTCCATCATACATGTACATCCATGACACCCCCGACTTTCTGCGCCAACTCAAAGGAATCTAGGACCAGATTCACGGCACAGCCAGCCATCATTGTGACTTTTGACGTCTCATCCTGGTCCCTTTCCTTGTGGTTACCTGTACTTCATTTCCTTGTGGTTTCTCCCTTTCCTAGTGGCTTCATCCCTTCCTTGTTGCCCACCCAGGGTTTGCACCCCTTTTACCCTCCTTTGTCCGTCTTTGATCATACTGTACATGTACTCTGACCTCTTTCATTCCTTGGCCTAATTCCTTCCAAGCCACTTCTGTTATCCCTCTTTTGTGCATGATGCTTGTATGTCCCCCTTTATATGTTTGTTTCATGTACACAGATATTTTGCCTCTGAAGAAGATCTTGTTAGAATAAAAATATTAGGCCCTCTGAACTTATTTGAGTGAGTGAGTGAGTTTTTAGGGTTTAACGCCGTACCAGCATCAATGGCCATATTCACGGCGGGAACAAATTTCATTCAACAATTTTTTATTTCATTCAACAATTAATGTGAAGAAGTTACAGTTTTAGAGGTGGGAGGAAAACGCAAGAAGAATATCCTGGGGAAAAACCCACGGAGTCAGGCAGGGACTGAAAACCCAATCCACATATTGGCCCAGGCCGGATTCGAACCCGGGTCATAGTGGTGGAAGGCGAGGAAAGAACCGCTACACCAACCCGACTCCCCGAACTTAATTGAAGTGCTCAGCATTAATTGTGAGATTTTCCTTTTCGTGTCTTGTGGCTCAAAACTACATTTTAAAATTTCTCGTACACGTACCGGAAGGCCTGTTTGTTTTACACATATCCGGATTGCGATCAGAGATTCGGCCGCTTATGCATCTACCGGTACATGTACCGGTATTAGGCGGGATTTGATTATGAACCAATGGCCGAATTACACTGATCGCCATCCAAATCCGTGTGAAACAATCACATTTTACATGTACAGTAAACTACTTTTTTTTGTATTTTACTCATTTAGTGTTTCGTGTTATCTTCATCTTCAAGCAATCCTTTATCACAATTGGTCGATTCATGACAACAGTATAGTGTGATACGGTATCGTACCAATATTGTCCATATTGCACTCTGCGTTGAAATGTTTGTGTACACTCGTTCAATATTTTCTGTGTATTAAAGGTCAGGATACCATTTGCAGATATCGAAACAATTTACTACCAAATTATTAGAAAATATCTTACTTATTTGAAAGTAAATAATGATTGTAGGCATCCAGCAATATGATTGCGCTAGATATCCTGTAATTGTTCCAAAATAATAAATAAAAGAACACCATAAGAAACACTGCCTTGTGCCCGTTGAAAACAAACGCCGTTTTTCTTGCTTTTCTTAGCATCTATGATTGTAAAACTTCGGACAGGTCAGTTAAAGGTCGTACCGGTATATATACACCATTTGCAGATATCGAAAATATTTACTACCGAATTATTAGGAAATATCTTACTCACTTGAAAGTAAATAATGATTCTAGGCATCCAGCAAAATGATTGCGCTAGATATCCTGTAATTATTCCGAAAAATATAATTTTATAAAGAAAAATTCGCGATCGCCGATATACATGTACTGTACAGAGGTATAAATAAACAATTGTTGACTGTGATGTCATGTGTGATATGACGTTTTGAAAACTCTTGCGTGTTCAAAACAATTGTATAGTGTCTGTTTCCTATCATTCCATATACCAGATATGCTTGGGCTTCGTGGCATAATAGGACAAAAACACATTACATTATTTCGTCTTACACTCGTGCTATGTACCGTACATGTACCGGTACATGTACGGTACATACATACATACATGTAGCTGGATAACTCATATTTCATTCTTCTAACATTTCATTTGTTCAATATTCTGTTTAGGTTATGAGTAACAATCTAGCGGCACCTGACAAATTAAAATGAAAAAGAACCCCCCAAATCCATGTACAAAATCCATGTACATGTACAGTGTTTTGCACATTTGTGTACATGCTCTACATTGTACACATACATTACTGTACATTTTGTACACTTCCATTTGTACAACTGTACCAGTAGAATTTTCAATCGTTCTTCCCCAGTGCAAAATAAACACTCTAAGCAAACATTGTGACAGTCCTTGTGGGCAACACACCTTCACTGACAAAAGTAACATCTATTTTGACTTTCCTGTCCAGATGCCCAGAGGGAAAGGGAGGCTAGGAAAGAAAGTACATGTAGGAGCAAATAAGGTATGGGAAGTGGAACTCATCAGTTGTTGTCGACTAGACTTGCAATGCAATCAAATCATGTGAATTGAATGAAGCCCTGCGGACTTTGCACAGGTTGTGGGTCTGGACTGGGGATAAATTGGACCAATCTGATCATGCTTCTCTCACTCCCTGGTGACCCTTATACCCAAACAATTTCCCCAGTAATAAGAGCTCCAACTGTTCCTGTAGCTGTACTCTATACATCCCAATGGAGGAACAGTTAATGGGAAGAAAGTGCACAATGACCCCCACTGGGAGATAATTATAATGGCTTGTTAATCTCTCAAGAGGGGAAAACACTGCATTAGTTAGGCCATTTATGCACAGAAATGGTCAAGTATAAATGTCTATAGATGGGACCCACTCTGCAAAAATGAGTCTGTGTTAAAAATGTGTTTTTTTCAATTTTACAGTTGGTCAGAAAAAGCAGGAAATAAGCTTTCATTTGATATATGGCACAACTCTGTAGTGTAATGCATCGGTCTTTTACAATTTTGGGAAATTTGCTTTTTCTCAGTTGTATTCAAAATGTCTTTGAAAAGAAATGAAGACTTACAATTGTAGTGCTTCATCAGATGCTCTGGTAAGATTTAATTTAGGGATAAAACAATCTTTTCAATCAATCAGATCTGAAAATATAAGTGTCGGAGAAACCAAAATGCCTTGAAACAGAAATATTATTTGTTGAAAGAAAAATCACCTCCGAGACAATAAACGGCCCTTTACGTAAAAATGTATTTTCCCGACAGATTCATTTTTGCAGAGCTGGTCACATGTATGGGTCTTTTATACATGCACATTAGGGTTCCAGTCGGGTTTTTACTGACTTTGCAAATATGATGCAAAATTCCAAGGAAATGGAACACAGCAATTCTAACATATCAAGTATTTTATTATACCTTACTAACATGGCTATCTTATGATACATTGTATGTAAACAACTTTTTCAACTTTTAGAATGTTGGAGTTTTGAATATATTTATTTGTTCGTGTCTCTCATGATTTTTGGGTACCAGCTGTGACATTTAAACAATAAAATACATTTATCTTTTCTTTTCTATTCTTTTTTCATGTTCTCATTATAAAGGGTCCCTAAATAACATTTCACTAAGAATTTTCAACCATTTTGGGATTTTTTTAATTTCTCGCAAGAGGAGCAATCACCAGACTGCTTTGGTGTTCCCTGTTACATCGGCAAATTTTACTCACTATCTCGTACATGGATTGGGGTAGCTCATGTTTACTCAATTTTCGTCTAGTCTTTCTTTTCCTTTTTTACAAAAACTGATAATACTCTGCCAAAATGTAACATTTTTAATGTGTAAAAATGATTTTAAAATGTTGACCTTATATGTCACAATATTGGTAAATTAATTTATAGAAAGACCCAACTGCATTTTTCTCTACACACTTGCCTTGTACAAAGTATGTATACACAGTCTACGTGTACGTAAATTATCCTTCAGTGAAAAAAAACCAAACGCCCTCAATCCAGCAAATTCCTTTGATGCATCAACTTCCAAGTGACCTCCAAATTTTAGAGGATTTGGGACGGTTTAGGGTTAAACAATTGAAAGTGAGGCTAGAATGCAAAAATAGTCTGGCACCATCCCATTCAACAGTTCACAATTTATAAAATACATTAAGGGAACACGACCAAAATAACATCCTCCTGAATAACATACCGGTATGAAGCACGATATGTGGCAGAGAAAACCCCCCTCTTTTGTGTTGACCATTGTGTTCCCGGAATCTCAGGAATTCCTTTTAGGTTTCAAGGGGGGGATGGGTTAGGTTACAATAGTGTCGAGTGCGTATAAAGTATAGGGATAAGAGAGGGGTACCCCTCTGCCACATATCGTGCTGGGTATATTGAATAATGCTACGTTCCAATCGCGTCAATTTTGTCGTGTTCACGAGTTCACGAGTCGTATAATGGCGTTCTAATCGCCTGGTAACTCGTGTTCACCAGTGGTGAACTCGAGGTTGAATTTTTTTCTCCATGTTCACGACTTCATAAACAAATGAAATACTCGCGCATGCGTGTTGGTTCACGTACGTGTTCTTGCGAGATAAAGAATGTCCTTACCGCACGACTAACTCGATTGTGCGCGTGCATCTTGGTGAGTAGCGTTCGGAATGCAACCTTCTCGTGAACGTGGAGAAATTCACGGTGAACACGATAAATACGACACGATTGGAACGCAGCATAAGGCCCATAGAGGAGGAATATTATATTACACCAAACCTACAAGGCCACATTTAATATGTAATACGTAGCTCAGACAATGTGCCTCTCTTTGAGTGTGGTATTGATTCTGCACATGTGGAATTTTGATCAATTCCCCTTATACATGTACATGTGCTACAACCAATTTATATCATGCCTGAGGTTTAACACCTTGTAAGAACCACGCGTACTGGTAAGACAGGAATGAATTATATTTCAAGAGATTTGAGAGGGATACATTTTCATGATATTGTACACGTGGGATTTGGATGTTGTGTTTTAGTCAGGGTTCTAGCTAGGACCTTTTTAGTGCCGGGTAAATTAACAGATTGCGAAGCGTTGCCAGCGCAGCGAGCGGAGCTCTCGCGCCTCACGGCCGGGGTCCAGTTCATTTTTGCATGTTTCTGTGAAAGTCTAGAGCTAAGTTAATAAAAAAAATTACTAAATGAACATGATTAACGTGACTTTGTATCTCCTCTCTTTCTTTTGTGCCAATAATTTGATAAAAAAAATAATAAATAAATTTTAAAAAAATTTAAAATAAAAAAATAAAAATTGTGCCGGGCGGCACAGCCAATTTGAACCCAAGACCTGGTTGAAAATTAGCAGTACCGGGCGGTACCGCCCGGCGCTGCTCACCAAGGCTAGAACCCTGGTTTTAGTTTAATATCAAAATGCTATATTGATACACTGAACAGTTGTGGAGTGCTCGCAATAGACTATCACAACGGTTTTTTTTACGCAAGGTTTTAGCAGGTCGAGCCGCACTGCCAAAATTGTAAGCTGACCTGCCTTAATTTTTACTGACCTGCTAAATTTTTCAACGCTGGTTTTTTTTTTTCCTTTTCCAATTTACACTTTATCTAATTACAAAGAAGTGTACCAGATCTCTGTTGACTCCCGTTTATTTAGGGTCCTGCCGTAAACAGAAGTTGTTTTTGTTTTTTGGCCTTAAGCTTAACTGGTCAAATCAGTATCCTCCAATTTAAATTATTTTTTTGTATATTAATTATTTCTGTCACGGTCAAAGTAATTTTCTTAAAAGGGTGTCAGCGCAATTACCCCTCCCCCCAAAAGGTCCTTGCTCGTGAAGCAGCACGACTTGAGCGTCTGTGCAATGCTGCTAGAATCTAAGATCACAGAGAACACTGGACTATCCCAAGGAGCTATTCCTAGCTCCATGAATTACATGTACTGGTACCATAAGTTCTGCCCAAAGCAGTGTAATGGTACTCCCATGCTACATGACCCGCCCCTTACTACACAATGTACATGTACCGGTACATGTTCCAGCCATGTGTATCGTGCTCTATTGCAAGCCCTCACATCATTCTTTGAGAGAAGTAATTCAAGGAGTCTTGTCAGGATTGCAGGGGGAAAATGTTCTTGCCTCAATTTTGCAAAGGAACTAATCTGCACGCATGTTCATCAAAATGTGCCTGTGCGCCACTTAGTTCAGTGGAAGTTTGTGAAAGGCAGAATACTTTTGGTCTAGAACCTAGACTTCTTTAGATTCAGATGATGTTTGACATCATTCCCTGTCCGTTTATAGCAGGGAAAAACACATTTCTACAAGTTACAGACGATATGAAAAAATATGAGAACATTACATAACATATGAATTTAACAATCATTATATGAGCTCAAAATGTCTATATTTTTTAAACCATTAAAAAAAAAGCAGTTAAAAAAAAAAAAATGGAAGTGCACTGTCAGTGCCATGTGAATCAAAATAATTTCAAATAACAAGACCAAGTGTTATCAAGTTATTTTGAATAGCATACAATGTAGTTCAAGGAAAAACAACTTACAACGGCATTATTTTTAGGTGCAACCGTTTGTGAAAAAACAAATGTGCACTACTGTAGGTCCAAGACTAAAAGTATTCTGACTATCGCTGAACAAAGTGGCGCATTTGGAATACATGTACTGTACATTGTACATGTACATTCCAAATACAACTGTGTATACAATAATCACCCATAAGCTCGAAAAAAAAATATGGAAAAATTTAACTTTTCTAACAATTGCAAACCTATTCGCAAGAACTCGCAAACCCCTCACCAACATTTTTCAATACCTCATTCGAATACTGCAAAATGTATTTCTGGATCAACTGGAAAACATTTCATAAAATTAACTTCTAACCGATTAACTCCTTAAAACCGCCTGGTTGAATTTGGAGGCTTGAGGAGGGCTATAATATGGTTGAGAGCTGGTTTTTAACCAGTGAGTGGCCTACAGGGTACATGTACGTGTGTACATGTACATGCACCAACAGAGCTTGGCGAACAAGAAAATTGGCTGTGTTCGCAATGGGCTTCCAGAGCTACAGCTATGGCTATCGTCATCATTTCCCTGCACAGTTGTAATAGGTACACACCTATACAATAGCCCTAGACAAGAGTTTCGGATGCATCCATTGACTAGTGCAGGGTATAAACCTGTACCCTTACATGTAGCTTCACTGTACTGAAGCTTTATCATTCAGTGTACACTATGTGTCCATACTGTATGGCTGTGTCCGAAACGAGTATCTAGAGCTACATGTACATCGTCTACAGCTAGTACAGCTACAGCTACGACTACTTACGTAGGCGCTATTGGTAAATGGAATTCGGACGCGGCTACGGTAGAGCCTACGGCTAGTTATTGCGCCCCCAAGCGACGCTTGAATTAGTGTTTGCAAAATTACGATGTAAACATTTACAACAATTATCGTCTGCTAGATGTTACGCAATGTTTGTTTACAGCTAGTCAAAATAACTGATGATATTGACGTATTTGTCGATCTGTTAGTTTCAATTCAATGCACTATCATTGACAAATAAACAAAAATTTGTTCCAAAATTAACGTTAGTGCTGCCGCCATTTTGTTTTGCCTGAGCTAGCTAGACAACTTATTTTACGGCTAGATTTTAGTGATGTTGTAGCCGCAGCTGTAGACGGCATTTCGGACAGCGCTACAAAATGGCCGACGCAGACACTGGCCGTAGCTGTACGGTAGCTCAAGACACCCGTTTCGGACACGGCCTATCTTGCAAAAATGAAGACATTCAGAGGAATATTAGTTAGTCTTACCTTGCTTTCCTCGTCTACAACTCTTAGTCCATCGGATGAAACCCACAAGATGGCTCGTACCTTCTTCTTGGTGCTCTGAAAGGAGAACATTTACGGTACATGTACCATTAGATGCAATTAAGAAACCGTTTTTGCCAAAATACACTGCTTGGTAATTGGGTCATTTCATGAAGATGGGACACAAAGTGGGGGATTTGCCCATTGTACAAAATATCGAGTGATAAACCCGTTTACAAATAAGACACACAGACGTACTTGTACATGTACAAAGTATGTACAATTCAACTTCAAGATTTTTGTATTTTCTTTCCATCATTCAAATTCTTCCAACCCCTCAATGTTCAAAGACATTAATTTATCAAAAACACAACTTGAATCCCCCCCACTTATCCCCCCAGAGAACAAACCGCCTATTTTTCTTGATGTTGCATTAAGGGAATTACTGGAGGCAACGACTGGAAACAATTCAATCTAATCCCCCGCTATATCATTGTTGTTTCTAAAAACAAACTCCCAACTTTAAGGGGAAATTAAGTTGAGATTAAAGGTGCACTCTATACTGTACTTGATTAGTGGTGACTACCATGTACACATAGGATACACCATTGGTAATTGCTTGAATTATCATGAATTAGGTTGATTTGGGGGGTTGTATTTTATAGTAAATATCGTTTAACTGACGTGTCCAAAGTTTTACAATCATAGATGCTGAGAAAGGCAAGAAAAACAGCGTTCGTTTTCAACAGGCAATCGGTTCTTACATGTACATTGTAAGTTCTTCTTAGTTTTTTCCGCGATCGCCGTTAGACGAACATGATTTTTTTTCTGAACAATTACAGGATATCTAGCTCATTTTTTTTGCTAGTAAAAGGTAGTAAAAGGTTTTTGATATCTGCAAATGGTATATCCTACATGTACATGTACCTCACCTTTAGGTATAGCAGCTTTTAGAGCTGTATCAATCTTTAAAAATAATTGGAATTATACTGGGGATAAACTCTTTTTTATCGACATCAAATAAACCATGAACCCAAGATGTGCTAGTGGATTCAGCCTTGGAACAGTACACGTAGCTTTACCTTACATACGCACTGTGGACATTCCTTTGTCTTCGTGTAGTTAACAAACTTTGACTAAATACTCATTTTTCTCGCTTCCCCAAAACAAATGTACCCTCAAATTTGGATTATGGGCCTCTCAGCTGTCCCTTCTATCTTTTCTATAACCCTAACCCGTTTTTCCTCTAGCGCTCTTTTTCAGAAACTGAAAAACGGATTGTGGACGTGTGCAAGTCCACACACCGTAACCTCTTCCCGCATCGTGTGGACCTATATTGTTCGGAGGTCCACAGTGCGTATGCAAGACTAACTCAGCCTGGTGGGCCCAAGCATGCCAAGATGGAAGAAATGTCCCCTTGCACTCCTCACTTTGTATAGCCATTGGGCCCCTTCAAATTGTCCTCACCAAACCAACATCATTTTTAAAATTCATTACCTTAATTTCCCTGCACGGCCCTAGGGCTTAATGCATCCACATGGACAGAGTCTAGTAATTTACTCATAAAAGTTGGTTTGAGTGCCTTTTACCCCATGTACATACTGGTACATGTATGCACACATCTTTCATGTGAAAAAATGTACATGTACACAGCCTTTTGCAAACATTTAAAAATCTTGGGGTTGACGCAGGGTTAAAAACACTTGAAAATGTTCAACCCCAAGCCAACCCTACGTCGACCCAAAGATTGATTTCAAACTAGGTTTAACTCAAGGCCTGCTCAAAACAGACCAGGGTTGAGATCCTGGAAAAATAATTTGTTTAAAGATCACGATCGCCAGACGACAATCGCGAACATACATACAGCCGTGTTGCTCAATGCCTTTTTTTAATAGATGGCCTCAAAACAGGAACCATTGCAGAAAAAGAAATTGGGTCATGCACGCATAGGAGCCAGATATAAACACAGTTTAATCAGATTGGTCGGATCCCCAAAGCCGAGTGCTTATCACTTTAGCAAGTGGCTTTTCCTTTTTTCACTGTTTGTGTACGGTATGGGGAGGTTGGAAGTGGGAGAGATTTGATCATGCGAAGAGTGATTTTATCAGAGTGTTGTCTTGTACACGGTGCACAGTCTGCAAATTGTACAATTATGTACTATACATACACCTTATGATACTGTACAAAACATATCAGTTTCGGATTTTTACTGTTAAATTGTGGCGTTCTGCCAAAATAAAACAAAAACTGATAACAGTGGTCAGAAGTCGAAATAAGGGATTGCGGGTATTCGGACAGAGAATATAATTTCTCCTTACAATACTGTTTGTTGCATTTTACATTATGCTGAATAACCAGTTAGCGCTGTTTTTTATATTTTATTTACTGGACCCAGGCTCGGGATTATTTTTCACGAACGTCGACCCCAAGCTGTTAGTCTGTGGGCAGCACACCCACACGTTGCCAGCTGCGAGCCGGGCGCTGACATATATTTATGACCTTGCTCCGAGTTGCTCGTGAAGTGTTTATCAGTCATCCGTTTTGATTTTCGTGCTTGAACTTTCTCTTCTTCATTTTCCTCATTGAACGAAGTCAAGCCAGAGTCTTAATTCTGAAGGTAAAGCCCCAGTCTACAAATTATTCACAATAACAGAACTTACCGCCCGGAGTTGTTTAGCAGCGTCTTCGCAGATGTGCATCCCTCTAGACTCTGTAACCTCAATGGACCCAAGATACTGAAGGGGGAAGGGAGGGGAGAAAAGAAGTAAGGAATCAAATCTAAGTACACTGACCAAATACCTAGCACTGTACTTTAGCACCTAACCCTCCCTAACCCTCCCAGGTCACTTGCTGTTGGGTCGACCCGGTCCGGATCATCGCAATGATGAGGTATGTATTTTTACGTTGCTGGTCGTGTATTGTTCACCTCTTATGGGTCGCAACACAAATTTGTAATTAGTAATACTCACGTTCAACCTAAATGGTTAAATAGTTTCGTAAAACGTTTTCATTCTCAAAAAAAAATAAAATGATTTAAAAATAAAATCAAGAACCATGCATTTGCAAGTAAGGCATCTGTTCGTGAAAATGCAACCCCAAAATAACACTGAAATACTTCACTCTAGAAGATCTTCTTAAGATCGAAATATTAGGCCCTCTTAACTTATTTGATTCTAATTATTTCAAACAGCTTTATTTAGGGTTTCATATACATCAGATTCTTTCAACTCCCAACATGATTTGTTTAAATTGACCGAGTCCCAATGCCAATCAACTTTTAGGGCGACTTCTTATTCAGCCGAATGCAGCTACGTGCATGTCACAAACTGAACCCACCATAGGAACCATTAGATGTTGATACGCGAACGGGAAACATGCGGCTCAAAAAAGTCGCCCGTAAATTACCATTTTGCATTGTTATTTTATCTGGTACACTATCGGCAATTTACATCTCATCTGAAACTGTTGAAATGTATTTTGTAAAACTGATGAAATTATTACACAAAATGGAGATTTGATAGTCATTTTTTTCGAGCCTCATGTATCCCGCACGCGTATCAAAATCGAATGGCCCCTAATAACACCCACGTGCACGTGTGCGACGTTCCAACTTCTGCGCGTACCATTCCTGAATTACAAACCAACTACTATAAATTTCCAGGAGTTTAATAATACTTTTACAGCAAGTATTTAAGCATTTTAACAGTATTTTGGTAAGTTACTTTTTGGATAGCTCAAGGTATTCTTCAATTTAAAATTTTTACAATTAACGTACATGTACACTGTATGTAGGTAACTTTTTGTAAGCTTAAATATAAACGTAGGGGTTGTTTTTTGATCGGTGGGAAGGGATGCCTACCAACTTTCTTTTTACTGGTTCTTACTACTTAAAGTTAGGATACAACATTTGCAGCAATCAAATAGTTTTGCTACTGAATTAATAATAAAAATAATGATTATAAGCTTCCAGAAAAATGATTGCGCTAGATATACATGTACATGTACATATATCTTGTAATTGTTCTGAACATTTGATTGTTTGTTTTTTTAATCACAATCGCCGGACAACTGCCCAATGCCGGTTGAAAACGAATGCCGTTTTTCATGCTTTTTTTCTCGGCATCCTTGATTGTAAAACTTTCGACAGGTCAGTTAAACGATATTTACTATAAAAATACAACCCCCCAAATCTACAGATTCCTGATAATTCAATCAATTACCAATGGTGTATCCTACTGTACATGTACATGTACCTTTAAAACGTGTCAACAATCCAAACTGTACGGCTCCACTCAGCTAGCGAGATGCAACGCGAAGTGCGGCATCTCGCTAGTGTACTTTGAAAACAAAATCATCCAACGACATATCTGGCCCCTAACCAAGTGTCTTCAAAATTTTCGTAATGTCATCACCGGCAGAAATCAATTATACACACATTCTTCAGCTGGAGACCTTAGGCACGGAAGAAGACGCGCGTAAGGAGACACGAGGAGCAAACAAAGACCGACTGAAATCAGTGGCATGGTCCTAGCTTTAAGATTCAATTAGCTGCTTATAAACGACCAAGGGAGGCAGCAAGGGAGGAAGCAAGGGAGGAAGCAAGGGGGGCAGCAGGGGAGGGAGGGAGGGAGCAAGGCAGGAACGGGGGAAGAGCGGGGGGGGGTAGCTATCAGCCATCATTCATTGCGCATCAGTGGCGAAAGACCCTAGAATCATCTAGGGAAATTAACTTTTAATTTTTACCTGGTGACCAGATATAGAGCGTATAGATTGGCTAAAAGGGCTGATGACAATTCCATGCAGCACAATTGAGTGGAAGACACTAAGGTTCTTGGAGACTTGCTTTCCCTTTAAACTCATCGCGAGAATATAACCCGAGGATAAATCCTTTAAATCCATCAAAATCTTACCTGTACCACAATCCTCAATTCATCAAAATCCCCCATGTTTTTATATACATTTATCCTTAATCCGCCGAAATTCTCCAAAACAGGGGTACATGTATGGATTTTGATGGATTCAGGAAGATCAGGGTTAAAACAAAATGTTGAAGGGCAAATCCCTATATTGAATTTATCATCCCAACACAAGCTCCACCTTACAAAGTTTGAACAGTTTAAATGACAAGATTAATTTTAACAATTGTGTACATTAACCAGTTCGGGACGGAGGACGTACCGGTATACACGCACAGTTTTCACCAGATTAAAAATGGATGACGCATTTATTTACACGTCACGAGCAAGGCCGGAAATGTCTGTTAGCAGCGAGCAAGGCCGGAAATGCGTGGGTGTGCTTCCCGCTGTACCATCGGCCTAGACCCACCTCGGATCAAGTTTTGTAAAAATAATCCTGCGCCTCGGCTCGGTGATGTTAAAAAAAATCCGGCGCGAACTGGTTAAGATGGGGTTGGGTATGCTACATGTACTAGGATTGGGAGTTAACCAGTATGCTACTGTGATTGGGGGTTAACCAGTATGCTACGGAACCAGTATGAGGATTGGGGGTTAACCAGTATGCTACCAGTACGAGGATTGGGGGTTAACCAGTATGCTACCAGTACGAGGATTGGGGGTTAACCAGTTCGTGCTAGACGCGAAGATTTTTTTGTACGAACCTCAATTCAATACGGGTTCAACTTAGTAGCACACCCTGATATTTCCGGCCTCGCTTGTTGCGAGGCGTTTGCTGACAAATATTTCCAACCTTGCTGGTGACGTGTTTATGTCATTTATTTTGAATTCCAGAAAAAAATATGAACCTTTTTTGTACATTATGAGGGGTTGGGTATGCAACTGGATTAGGCATTAGGAAAGCAATGAGCGGGACAATAATGGTGCGGGACAACAATGGTGCTAACAAATGTACAAAGTACAGGTTATTAGTTTTTACCAAAAAATATTTTGTCTGGAATTTCTCTGGTTCATTATATCTCTGTCTAACTAGGGCATGCATCACCGTACGTACCAGTACATACCGGTAGAATAAAAAAGATCCAGGATGACAGAACGTGATGTCTGGGCCAACTCTGACATTTTACAAGTAGCCAAGGGGCAGGTTTTAGTGGCTCTGACCAAACAGATTTCCATCGTTAAACTGCCGCTGGACACCAGAAATTCAATAAAAGCGTAGAGAGATACATGTATAGTAGCATAGATTTAATTACAAGACACGTTCCAGACAAACACTCCAAGTCATGTTGATATTTTTGTTTGTTTGAAGGAGCGACTTGTTACCGATCATGGTACATGTACATGTTAGTGTGCCGGTATTTTGTGAAAGTCATACAGACATGTATCATGCAGGCACATACGTAAGTTCGGTAAACATACCGGTAATTGAATGTTTCTGAAGTAGTCTACATTATCAATAAATTTCACAAAAAGGGCTATTCAAAAATTGGTAGAAATGTAGACATGAATGATAGTTCTCAAAAAAGCACAGCTTTTATCGCCTAACAACGGTAGGATACATACATATTGGTAATTGTTTGAATGAACGTGAATGAGCGGATTTGGGGGGGTTGTATTTTATAGTGATTATCGTTTAACTGACCTGTCTGAAGTTTTACAATCATGGATGCTATGAGAACAGCAAGAAAAACGGCGTTCGTTTTCAACTGGCGTCAGGCAGTGGTTTATATGTTGTTTTTGTTTTTTCCCAATCGCCGTCTGGCGATCACAAATTTTTATTTTGTTATTCAATTTTTCGGAACACTTACAAGATATCTACACATGTAGCACAATCCTTTTGCTGTATGCCTACCCCTACGATCATTATTTTTCTTTAAAATAAGTAAAATATTTCCTAATAATTCGGTAGTAACAATTTTTGATATCTGCAAGTGTGACATGTTCTAACGAAACCCGGACAAAGTCGCACAATGTGTTTTATTACAATGAACTTCATTTCGGGATGAATTTTTACCATTTTGATGTTTTGGGTTTTTCCTGAATCACGAACTACATACAGTATTAATCTACAGTCTCCACAAATATGAACATAATCCGTCACCCAGAAGTGTGTTTTTTGTCGATTTTGTGAAACAATTGTGTACAGAAATAATACGCTTTTCTGAAATTCAAATATATATGGGAAATATTTGGAAAATTGTGACTTTGATTATACAAGCATGTACTTTTTTGTAATTTGGCACAGAGTCAGAGTACGGTATGCCATGAGAAAGTCATTTGGATATGGGGCCATTGCAGATTTGACCTTTCAAAAAATGTAGTTCTGTACAGTATAACAAGCAATGGCAGCCATGTTGAAAATTATTGCTCGTTATTCTAACCTTACATATAAGGACAAATCAGCGATGGCCCGACACTTACTGTATGGAAATTTGTTTCTTATGACGTACTCAGACTGTGTGCCAAATCTATGCTTGTATCATCAAAGGCATACATTGTAATCACATCACATACACATCTGCCGTACTAAATTTGTTTACCTCAAACACAATGCTGTGAGTGTCATTTATCCATCCTGAGCCATGCAGCGCTTTTACGAGCTTTACGAGATCCGTGGTCATTCGGCGCAAAGATCCATGCGCCCAATCAGAGCCTTCGTTACAAACAGATCATGGCATGTGAACCAACCTCGACCCCATGAAATGAAATTGCAGTTTTTCATTCATAAAACTGCCGAAGTTGGCTTACAAACAAACAAGATGGCGGACGATTCTCAATTCAATTTTTTGAAGGAAAACATTTGCGAACCGTGTTCCGTGCCTAAATGACCTACAAAAACGCACCCTGAGGGCGTATGGGGAAGGCAAGGATGTCATAGTGTGTTCTAAGACTGGGAGCGGTAAATCCCTGATGTACATGTGTATGTACATTGTACCAGCAGACAATTACTGGCTTTTTCACCGGATCCTCCCGAAGTTCTTTTGAAACGTGCATTTCTATTGGTCCATTCGCTTGGACATCTGTGGTGTTCTCACAAATGTTCATCCTCCCACGTCAAATTAAAATTAATCGGTAAAATTAAAATTAATCAGAAAAATTGTAGAAATTAACGTATAGAATGTGAAATAAAGCTTTGCTATTAATTTGTATATTATACAGAACAAGTTCATAAAAGACTGAAAAGCTACGTTAAAGCCAGTAAAATTAAGTATACATGTAGGTGGTAGAAATTGTCATATTACCAGGGGTGGTCGTTCATATCATGTATTGGCCAACTTGTTTAATTGTTGCTGCGAATGTCTGCAGGGTTTAAGGGCGATAATTCAAGAGCCCGTTAAACTCTGCGTGGCTCAGAATGCATTTATCAAGCTTAATAAGTTGAGCAATGACAGGCTCCACGACAATCAAAATTTTATGGTAAAATAGGTTATTTTTAGTCACTACGTCACAACTTTAATACGCCACTTAAATTGACGGTGCAAGCTACATGTACGCCCTAATTGCGTAAGACACAATTGAACTTTAATACGCACTACCAGACTTTAGTGAAACTGTCGCATGTGAAATGTTGCACAGCAAAAATAATTCGCAACTTACGCAATAAATTGTGCTGCAAGGGGACTTGCGCCATTGCATAAGTTTCGTGAAATCGGTTGATACTGTATATCGTTGGTTTAGTGGACATGGTGGATAATAATAATAATAGGCAGTTCTTATATACATTTAGCGCACATACATGTACATGTATACCAAGACTGGTACTCAAGGCGCTCTAACATTGTCATTGGGCCCATGAAACATTCCAAATACCATCTCAGCTCCCTGGGGAGTATACAGCTCAATGCTGCCATTTCAGTGCAAAGTAGCTAAATCAATCACTGCCCTTAGAGGTACTGTACATGTCCTGGTACCTGTACCCATTTACTCCTGGGTGGAGAGATGCAATGATCAATGATCAATTGGATCATGCACTGCATGTACATGTACCCTGTTGTATTGTGTGGCCTGCCCATAGAGCTACATGTATATTAAATTACTAGAGCGCTAACGCTTCATTCTTACGCGCATAAATACTTTGAATTCATTCTGCGCGCAGACATTTTGAATTCATGTGCGTGCTTGTAGAACATAATAAAAATAGATGGATTGAATTTTAAAAGTTGTGCGTGCTTGTAGAACATAATAAAAATAGATGGATTGAATTTTAAAAGTGTACTACGTACTCTAAATAATGCAACTTGCGTGCAAGTAGAACAGACGCAAATAACTTACGCGCGCCATGCAAGTTTTAAAAAAGTCAAGACAATCATCTGCACGGCGCGCAGATACGCACACGCATGGATACGCACACGCATGGATATATGCACACGCATTTGCGCTGTTTGCACTCATTTGCTAATCATTCGTTTCGGTTTTGGGCGAATCGGCTTCGGTAAATAGCAAATAGCCGTACAAAAGCCGTAAAAAATGTTGAGGTTTCCAAAGGTTTGTGCACAAACATGGATGCGGCCAGCTCGCATCACTTTGTACATCGAGCCAGCTCTCTAGTAATTTAATATATAGCTCTATGGGCCTGCCTGATGTTCTGATTTATGATTCCAAGTTTCCAACCAAAATCCCAACAGGACAAGGAGTTACTGTATAGGCATAGAAGGGCTTCAGCTGGCACATGGATTATACATGAACAATGTTAGTAGGTACATGTAGACGGGTAGCATGTCTGACCGCTTTTCAATTAGGATGACTCAAAATTCTCTCACAGTCACACATAATTATGTTATTACAATCACCCGGTAACACTGATTTTTAATCTTGGCTTAAAATATGAAGAAAAATGCCTACTAAATAAGTGCAGTACACAAATGTATGTACCGCATACATGTATGTCACTGCAATACTGAATAAATGTACACGTATACATGTGTATACATACCGTAGATGCACCCCTAATTCCTAGTGTGATTTACTAGTAGGAACCGAACCCATTATTGCAAATTTCAACATCAAGGCCGGTAAAAAAAAAAAAAAAAAGCAAATGCAATACGAATTTAGGGTCACAAAGTATTCGCTTCAAAAATTCGCCGGAGTTGAAGTTTGTTCAACTTTTGCGAATTTGCAGCGCGAAAAGTCCCTGTGACGTCACAAATTTGCGTTCGCATTCGCGCCGAGGATGAACCAGATTTTACATGGAAACTCTACACTCAAAGTGTTGGACTTATTCTGGTGGTATGCCTATATTCAATGTTATTTAGAGGACAATCAGATTAGAGGTCCAGTATCCATCCTAACAGATCCCAAGGGTTAAGAGGCCCCACATGTACAATGTAAATGTACTGTACTGTACATGGTACGTTAGGTTTTTTTTGGAAAAGGCTAAGGAAAAAGAATACACCAATCAAGGATTGAAAAAGAATAAGCACAAATTAAATTCATGCAGGAGCCGTGTCATTGTGTATTGGTCTAGTTCAAATATACATGTACAACAATACTGTAGAAAATGTTTTCTATCATAATGTTCGTTTCATAATGTTTGGAAGACACTGTTCGACTACCACTAAAACGACTTTGGTTTTGGTTTACGCGACATCATCGTGCGGCTTTGGTTGTCATTTCGGTTGCTCTCTTCATAAAGTGCTTATTGAGAAGTTCCTGGATGTCGAATTTGGCACAAGAAGAAGATGAAGAAAAACAACAAAAACTAAAGAGCTGCCGTCTTCGACGCAGCTAAAAGCTTGTGAACAAACGAAAAGCTAAAAGTTGTAACAAACCTTGACGGTAAAATTACAGGAGCCAGCTCTGACCAGCTTCTCATCTTGCTGCCATTGGTGGGGCTTGCTAGCAGCCGGCACGTGGCTGTGGCCGTGGTCCTTCCGACGGAAGCTACTGCGCAGCTTCTTCATGCTGAGAGAGCGCCGCAGACGGCTGTTATGCTTGGATGGATTGGCCGGAGAATGGGAAGTGGAGGGTGAGGGGTTGGCTTCGGCGGCAGAGGAGGTGCCAGGGCCCGTGTCTGGAGGCGGGTTCTTGTTGTACTTATGACGATCGTGGGAGGAGCCAAAGAAGAACGACCTGCGGGATGGGAAAAGAGTCAAAATCAGTCAAGTTTCTGTGGTTACAATTTGATCAAAGTTAACGAGCCAACTTCTAAAAGAAGTGTACATGTACTGTATCTCTAAAAGAAAATGACACCGCGCTCTGTTTAGGCCAATTAAAAATATCAAAACTACATGTACATGTAGTCTCTTGTCCCTCCCACTTCTTTTTTTCCACCCACCATCCTTTTTTCTGTTAACTAGTTCGCGCCGGAGGTCGTATACACGCAATTTTTTTCCCAGATTCAAAACGGTTGACGCATAAACACGTCACGAGCAAGGCTAGAAATGTCTGTCAGCAGCGAGCAAGGCCGGAAATGCGTGGGTGTGCTTCCCGTTACCATCGGCCTGAACCGCGCCTCGGATCGGTGAATGTTACAATAATCCCGGCGCAAACTGGTTAATACATACATGTCATAATATATTTTAGAAATATTTTTGTTTCCAACAAAATTGTAAGTTAAAGAGTTAAGGCTCTTTTAGATAATTTTGTATCAACTAGTAGTATCAACAAAGGAATTAAAAATATTCTATTAACCACAACCCTAGAACAATTTGTTTTCTAAGACCCTCCTGAATCTCAACAACTGTTCCCACTTTACAAGAACACACGGCTACAGTGATGGATCTCCAGCACAAATCTGGACTCAATCCAATGAAATCCTTCTTATTACTCATTTCCATGTTATGAACTCATTATTGTTAAAGGTAGGATACACCATTTGCAGATATTAAAAATATTTACTACCGAATTATTAAGAAATATCTTACTCATCTGAAAGTAAATGTTGATTCTGGGCATCCAGCAAAATGATTGCGCTAGATATCCTGTAATTCTTCCGAAAAATAGAATTTTATAATGAAAAATTCGCGATCGCCGGACGGCGAGCGCGAAAAAACAAAGATAACATAAGAATAACTGCTCGATGCCGGTTGAAAAAAAACGCTGTTTTTCGTGCTTTTCTCGGCATCCATGATTCTAAAACTTCGGACAGCTCAGTTAAACGATATTTACTATAAATACAACCCCCCAAATCTACTCATTCATGATAATTCAAGCAATGACCAATGGTGTATACTACATGTACCTTTAACTACCCATAGTTTTATGGATGATGCATGCAAAACAAAACATAAAGTTAGAATCAAGAAAAGTTGTTAGTCTGAGAGTCATCTTTTATATACATCAAGCAAGATGACTGTTATGTACGGTAACTCTGCCTGTTAAAATATTAAATATTTGACCCTTAAAGTGTCCTGAATCTGCCAAAGTCCATCAAGTTTGTCATGCAAAAACTGCTAGTGTCTAGTCCGCCAGTATACATTCTAGAGAAATCCTAAATCCATCAACAGTCCACCAGCAAAATTAGGATGGATTCTGACAGATTCAGGATACCATGCTGGCTTACAAATATTTTGCAGTGTTTCTCCATAGAGTTTTTTTGTATAATCCATCACCTCAAAATCCATTTTGCAATACTGCACAATCATGTACAAAAAAAGTACATGTACATGTACATGTAGTACTGCTGGGCTAAAAATCATGAATTCATTAGATTTGTACCAATATGGAGACACATGCATCCTTAATTGGCCAAACTCTTACAAAACAGGGGATGAATTTTGATGGATTTAGGTACATTAGGAACGGTTAATAGTTAATCTTGTACATTCTCTGAAGACCTGTTTAATACGTCCAGACCTAAGCCCAATTAAGAAATTTCCATTAGTGTAAAGTGCAGATCCAGCCATCTTGATGGAAGAAAGCAGATGAAATGAATTCCATAGATCTCTTCCAGTCTGTATTCAACATCAATTACAAGGCACGATGAGCGCAACCAGGCCATTAGCCACAACAATTTACCGTATTTTATAAATAAATCATGACAGTGATTTGTCATACGAGTTACCAATTGCAACATTAGGCCTACACTGTCCATTGTGGTGCATAGTGCACTCACCGGTACCAGTTTGCAATGAGTTGTAATGAGTCACTGATTTTTGTGGCTCAAGTCGAGTCGAGTCATTTTAACCAGTTCGCGCCGGGATTATTTTAACATCGCCGAGCCGACGGGCGGGATTATTTTTAACGAAACTCGATCCGAAGCGTGTTCAGGCCTATAGTGCTGGGTAGCACACCCACGCATTTCCGGCCTTGCGCGCTGCTGACATACATTTCCGAACTTGAACTTGGCGTATATATTCGTCATCCGTTTTGAATTTGGGGAAATTTTTGCGTTTATATTCGTCATCCGGCGCGAACTGGTTAAAGAAGTGACTTGAATCAAGTCGAGTCATTAGGCCAAGAAGATCGAGTCAAATCGAGTCGAGTCGAGTCAGTGTGTAGTCACGTCAAGTTGAGTCGAGTCAATTTGAGTCAATTCGAGTCACAAATATTTGAATATTATACACAATAAATAAACATGAAATACAGTGTTCATGTAGAAGTCCACGACAAATATTGTTTGTTGTATTACGGAGGAAGAACAACAGACGTCTACTGTATGTACATACCGGTATACCATGTACGTGTACTGTGATGTATACATTAACGTCCGTCGATGTCAGTTTTTTATAATAATCAATTAATCGGGAATTCAATACCGAGTACACTGTATACTCGATATAATCAATTATTTCCCGTGTGCAGAATGAAGCCTAAAAACAGCGCTCAATATACTGAAGACCGACAGTTTAATAGGTACGTTGCATTTACCGGTTTTCGGCTTGATCCTCCGCGCATGTTGTCGGTCCGAACAATATCAAATTGCGCCAGCCCGCGTGTTTATGGTTTTACAACGAAAATAAGAAATGATTACGGTTGCCGCTTCCGCTTGCTATTGTTCCGCAGGGCGCGCCGTCCGTTATCAGGGCTTATTGAGGGCGCCCTATTATAAGGGCGCCCTCAATAAGCCCAGATAACGGACGGCGCGCGCCCCAAATGAACAGCTCGGTCTTGGAATCCAGACTGGCTTGCTAGGCCAATAGCAGGGTGCAGAGAACGCTCCCCGCAATTCCCGACTCGTGATTGGCCACCCCAAAATGTTATCAGATCAATGGAGGGTTACGTCCCGAACAACCGATAGGCTGGGGCCGGCGGCATGGCCGGTTTCTTTTGAGATTTTCCTGCGCAAGCGGTTGTGAACTATAGCGGCGGGCCGCGGGTGAAACACAAAGAACAACTTCACAACCGCAGTTGGTCGTCGAACGTATTTTATTTAATAGGCCTACTCAAATGTTTTAAGCTACAAATAAAGACGGCAGCTTTTCTAATATACTAAAGCCCTGAGATTTTCTGGATAATCTGACAATCTTTCGGTGTTTTCGATATCATTTAGGAACATCGAAATATTCGATATCAAAATTTCGATATTTCGATATGGTTAAAAAAGTGACATCGGCGATATCGATGTCAAAATAGTATCGAGTATTTGAGTAATATCGATATATCGACGGACGTTAGTATACATACATGTACATGTACGGTTAATTATTCGCTAACATAAACGTGACGTGAACGAATATCCGACTCCTGTAAAAATCAAACTTCTTTTCCATATTATTGGTTAAACCCTCTAACGTGACAAGTTGCTTTCTAATTATTATGACCTTCACTTAATTAAGCATGTGCAATACTGCCAATGAGTCCTTATTTCGTAGAGTCTGAAATTCATGCTACACATGTACACATGTACATTGTACTCATTGTCATTGCAAATATTTTTTGCAAAGTTTTGCTCTTATTTCAGAGACTCAAGTCTTATTAGCCTTCACTCGAGTCGAGTCATTCTGATGAGGGACTCGATTCGAGTTGAGTCATTTGCCTGCAGTGACTCGAGTTGAGTCGATTCATTTACCCATTAGGACTCGAGTCGAGTCGCCAAAAAATGAGACTCGAGTCCAAGTCGAGTCGAGTCATTGACTTAAGTCATTAAAACACTGCCCGTTTGTGACGCAACGGTCATGGAGAAATAAGCCCAAATATTGGCAACCCACACCCAAAAGCACACGTACAGTGTACATGGCCATACGTGTACTAAACATAAGTGTACATGTACCGGTACATGTTTTTCTAATAAAAAAGTGATCTAGCGTTGATAAAATACGGTACAAGTCTGTCAGGCTATTAAACGATATTCCACATGGATACAACCTTGTAATTGTACGGGTACCCGACAAATGTACATGTATGACCAGGGGTAAAAGAAAAACTCTAAAGAAACTATGTTTGTCAGTTTGTATTTGGTATTCTCAGTGTGCTGGTACATGTACAGTAACGTGTACTTTGTACGTACCGGTACCAGTACAGGTTTTAAACAATGCCTGTGGCAGTTTTTTTATTTGATACATCATTTAGGTGAATTGCACGTAAAGTTAACTAGTTCACGCTAGGATTATTTTGGCATTGATCGGCCTAGGCACCGGATCCGACTACTCAACGTCATTAATAAGCAAGGCTTTTATATCAAAATGCCATGTTACAAGCATGACGGTAATATTATGGTAACTGTGTTATAATTGCCACACTAATATTAGGCGAGGCCGGCAGACTTCAACGCCATGTAAAAAAGGATCCTATTTTTCCAATGGAATAAACAACTTCGACGGTACAAATTCTTGCTGGATATTAAAGATAAGTATTTGGCTGGATTCGAGCCATGGTACCGGTACGTTCTACACCAATGCTTCTCTCTAACTACTATACCACGCAAGTTGCTTCAAACGGCATTCAATGTTTGTAGTTCTTTTTGTACCCATTAGATTTAATACTGTCCAGCGTGTTGCGTAATACGGTACATGTACACATTCTGCGTTACCATAATAATATTACCAGCACGCTTGTATTGTGGCATTTTGAGGTAAAAGTTTGTTATTACAACGGTGGGTAGTCGGATCAGGTGACCGAGCTGCGGTATAGTTTTTCACGAACCCCAATCTTAGGCGGGTTCAGACCGGCATCTGTGGGTAGCACATCCTCATATTTCCGGCCTTGCTCGTGAATAGTTTACCCGTCATTCATTTTAAATCCCAGTTAAGAATGTTTACTGGGAGCATTTCTTGTTATATTGCATTATTTTCTAATCTTAGCGCATGCCCTCTGATTACATTTTTGCAGTTCCTCCAGGGGCCAATTTCATAAAACTTGTAAGCACCAAAATTTGCTCAGCAAGTAAATTCTTCCTTGGAAAAAACAGGTTTACAAACCAAAATTTTCGTACATAGATGTTTATTGTTTGTGAATGGTATTCAGCTGTTGTTTTGCTTTGAATGAAAAGAACGTGGAGTTTTGGCCAATAACCTGTTTTTACTGAGCAATACTTGTTTGTGCTAAGCAATTTTTTGTGCTCACATGTTTTATGAAATTGGCCCCAGATGTGGTGTTAGACAATTTGGCTACATGAAGTCTACCGTAAAAAGAATAAAGTGCACCAGGAAAAAACCCATCTAAAACCACCGGGCAAAATAGTACAGAATATTGGGCATTAACCCTACTCAATCATGATCCATCTCTCATTTTGGTTGATTTTCTGGGACATTGTACTGCGGGCCTAGCTTGACTAACATTTGATGGGAGTATGATAGACTGGGGCCGGGAGGCCTGAAGCACTGCTGGGGGGGAATCGGAGTGATTTTGTCCATTATGCAGTAGTGCTGTTGTCGTAAACCGGTATTTTATCAACCAGTACTTTAGTGGTAGTTCCATTTTAGATACATACATGTACATTACCAGTATCATACCGGTACATGTACAAAGTACAGGGTATATGGTACATGTACCGGTACATGTACAGGTACCTAGAATAAGCAGCAAAATAGTGATGGATTTTGATGGCCATGGTCCTCTAGCAAAAGTGGGAAGTTAGGAACTTGGGGTTGACCCTAACCAGTCCTCAATCCTCAAATCAATACGATTTTGTACACACCCTAGTGAATTAGGCATTTCACTTATTTTTTTATTGTATTTTAGTGATGAGTATTATAAGGCGGTTATAAATATTCACAAATATCCTAAATATTAATAATGAGTACAATACATTTGCACATGTATGTCAACAGAGTAAGCAAGCCACCAGAGTACGATAGCAAAATAGTCTGTAAATATGACTTGTTATATTGGTGATGCAATGATGAGTTAACCCTAACCCTACCATACGCAACACAGTGCATCAGGTAGTAAAGTCTGGTGCACTTGGTATTAAGTCCCATTAAACAATGCCAAGTGTAAAGTTGTATCCTGCTGCGTTGGGTGACCACAGACTCTGAGGCAGTTTGACCTTGAGACTTTTGGTCTGATGGATCTTGCTGCATTTGGCAAGCTTATCACTTCAGACAAATGGTGCATGTTGCTACGTTCGGCAGGGTGTCTTGCCAAAATACCCTGGGGTGTTAGGTTAATAAACAAATTAGTCTTGGGTCTAAATGTAAATTATTATTAATAATTACATGATGGTGAACAGGTCAATAGTTTTATTGGAGTCAATTATTCAATGGTGAAATAGACATGATGTGCAGTAGTAACTAGTATGCCCTCATGCATTACCGTGACTGCAAGGCACAACAACGGTACTTACTTGAGGCGACCCATGTTGGGATATTGCTACGTACAGCAGATGGTTTCCAAGATCCTGTTGAGTTGGCAAGCCAATCAGATTGTCAGTGGACAATTATCAAAACGTACAATAACAAACAGGGAAGACATACAGTATGTACTTGTACTCCATGGTACACCCATTAGACCATGGGATGATCGCTAACAATGTTCCAAATCGTGGTGGGCATTTTGCACCGCACACAATGTTAACAAAAATTTGGTTAGAAACATGTACCGGTACATGTATACATGTATTACATATAACGCCAATAAACGATGATGCTTGTCAAAAGTTAAACTTTTTTTTTACCCGGAATCCAACCAATATTAATAAAATCATGCGGTGACCAGCTTCTTTCACATACTTTATAAACAACAATAGCTACAATTGTACATTCGCACTGGCAAAGGCCTGCAGCTACGGGGGTACATACAGTCTCTGCCTAATGAACAATGTTTTCAATCATTAATAAAGTATGTACATGTACATGTACAAAATACATGTACATACACGTACACGTATTACATAAATATTGTAAAAATGTGCAGTTCAGCAACATTCGTATAAGGAATGTACCGGTACACCATACTGGTGGTATAATGCCAAAATTCATGTGGTGCATTAATTAGTGGACATCAAGGAATTCAAGAAATACTGTATGTGATCATTCTAGATGGTGTACACAAGTGCTGTGAGTTTGTACAATGTACAGTACAACTGTATACATAACATGTACAGTATACCGTTACATCGACAAAACTGGTTATTATTACAAATGTAAACGTGTACTTTAATCATACTGGTACAGTGCACCAGTGTATGGACACTTCACTTTCACTTCCCAGTTGTATTTAACTACTGTACGTACATCTGCAGTTGCGTTAACATTAACAAAACCTGCGACATGGCTCAGTGCATATCTGAAAGTGTTACTGCCACTGGCTGCCATGGCTGTACAAATCTGTGCAAGTGCTGTGAGTTTGTACTACAGTACCGTACAAATGCTATTTTTGTACTTATTTATAAACTAAACTCATTTATCATTACGGCACACACAATAAACTCCAATTTCACATACCAGTTGTAACTTACTGTACTCTGTAGAATCTGCAGGGTTGACATGTACACATTTAAACGTTAACACAAAACCTGCCATATATGGCTCACTGCATACTGTTATGATATGGCTCACTGTTACTGGTTGCACTTAAAAACAGCATACCAAAACTTGTACAAAAGTTGAATTAAATAGCCCACATTCCAAACTGTGTGGGCTTGTCTGGAGCAAAGTCTGTACCACTATGGTAAACGGGGGTGCATCATGACCCCAGAACAGTCCTGGGAGACTTTTTGGCCTTTAAAATCAGTAAACTACCAGTATAGCATTTTTCTGACAGTGTTTAACCCATTTGTTGTCCATGAACCAAAATGAAACATTCACAGTATGGTGCAGAAAACTGAATATGCTTTGATCTCCCCTCTGAAGTCAGATTATAGATGTAAGCACCCCCCAACAAACAACTGAGAGTAAATCCACCTTTGATCCACCCCACTGAGCTCGCCGAGGGTCATGTTGTTGTGTCTCATGGGTGAGTGAGGCATTGTATGGTCTAAACTGTTCCTTTATCTATGGTCTAACCATAGAGAAAGGAACAACTGGGTGAAAGTACACATGTACACACACATGTACCATACAAGTACATGTACACTGAACAAAAAAATAAACCTCCCAAAATGATTATTTGTCTTGATTTGTAAACAACACCTGTGTCCATCTCTGCCAGTGAGGAATTTCTCAGTGATGCAGTGATTCCACCCACAACACAGATGTGGGTGGAATCACTGCATCACTGAGAAATTCTTCACTGGCAGAGATGGACACAAGTGTTGTTTACAAATCAAGACAAATAACCATTTTGGGGCGTTTATATTGTTGTTCAGTGTAGGTCTACATGTACATGTAGCTTTATGGTAAATGGTCCAACTGCAGCTGGTACAGGTACATGTACATTGGACATGATACATGCAAGGACCCCACAAAAAATAAATACATTTTATTTTGGAAGTTGAGGATATCAGTTTATCACACAAGAATACCGTAGCTTTCAAAAGAAAAAAAATGCAAGATATTTGTATTCATCTACTGGACATGTACCGGTACATACCGGTACCATACATAAATGCACCATACCATACGTAATGTACATAATGTACGTATACCCCCGGTGCTACGGTAGGTACCGTAAATACACAAGTTATTATGTAGACCACAGATTCAGAGAGTGATAAAATGTCCGTGTTACATTCAAAGCAACCTCTTTTTGGTAAATGAGTACAATTTATTTTTTACGAAAATCAGCCACGAGCCTTTCATACTGGTACTAATCAATATCACTTTATGTGTACGTGTACTACATATTACCATCATTACATGCAATACAAAATGATGTAGTGGACACCAATTCCAAACTTGTCAAAAAGGAAACTGTCAAAATGTATTGACTGTACACATGTACATGTGTATACATGTACATACATGTACTGGGTAATAGGATCAAGCTTCCTACCCGGTATGAAATCGTTGCGCTATCATTTCCTGGAACTGTACGCTTTGTATTGAGCAGTCAATAAATACACATTTCAGTTTCTCAAAAAGTACAATTAATGCTTAAAATTTGACAAATCAGTGCAACCCAGAATGCTTTGGGACATCAACCTTTGCTCAAGGGGGAGGGGGTGGTGATTACATGCACAGTAGTAAGGTAAAGAAAATCCCCACTGTTTGGAAATTCCTGTACTACACGTACCGGTAGGTACGATTAGAGAACTTTGCCCTGTCTAATTCACTGCCATAACCCTTTAACCTCAATCGACCCAATCTATAGAGGAAAGGTTGAGAGTTTTAGTATACCAGTACTAGCATTGACATTTTAAACTATACAACACACAAAAGTATGCTAAATTCTAGAACAGTGTGTACCGGTACATGTACCACGGTAGTAACAGTTATGTACGAACACTTCCTGTCCAATGCATGTACCGTATGTGACCTGTCACCACAAAATGAGAGTAAAGTCGCACGATGTGATTCGGAGATATGGCCATCCAAAGTCAAAATATGAAGTGGTGGTGGTCAATTTTAAGATTTTGAGTAATTTGTAAAGCCCAAGTCCTCCTCTACATATTCCCATTTTTTTGTGTGAGATCAGATGATCAAAAACCTCTTAAATTACGCAATTTTGCGTAGTGTTTGCATAAATACAGTGTAGTGTTTGGATTAAAGACCATTAGTGGTCTAATTAACACAGTAATTAAATATGCAAATCAGGTCTTCGTAAGTATCCCATATTTTCGAAATTGTGATATTTTGTTGTTTTTACAATAGTTTGTATGACAAATTTCATGAAGAAATAATGATTAGAACATACAGTGTAGCCGTTGCTATGCTCAACCGAACCTTACGGTACTTGTCCTGTTTTGTAATCTTTTGCGTGTTTAAAGTAAGTTTTCTCACAAACAGGTTTTGTGAAACCCATGACTTTCTAGAGTGCTGTAAAAAGTATTTATCGCCAAACCCCCAAGTGTTACAATAAACATGTATATTGGAAAGCTCTCTTTCTCAAGAATTTGAAAATACCAATATCTCAATTTTCAATATTTCCGACTTGACTCATTTTGTGGTGACAGGTCACATATTTTGTACATTTCGTAAATAAAAAATTATATTACTACTACTAATCACTAGTAAAATGAGGATAGAATAAATTATTCTCCCCCTCCAAAAAAAAGCCATGTGTTCAATATAAAGTTTTAAAGGTTTTGAATTAACTCATGCAAATCGTAATCACTCATGTATTTTTTTTTACAACTTTTACACAGGTACAGGTACATGTACATTGTGTATAAAACTCGGACAATGGAAATTATGCATCCAGGGAATGACTAGGAGTATAGTGACCAATACATTGAAAAACAATTGTGCAAAGAGCTTGTACAGTGTACATAGTAAATGATACGTACGTTTGCCATACATGTACTGATTGGAAGGGAATGTTTCGTATGATAAACCTGCCTCCATTCATTTTTCCCCAGAGCTGTATGTGTCCTACTTCAAGATGTTTGCAGTAGCACACACAGGCAAGTAAAACTGCCAAGGCGGACAAATAACAAAAGGAAATTGACTATCTAGGAAATGGGCCATCTGGGCATTGTTTCTGTTGGATACTGAGTAATGTCATTTTCCTGGTACATGTACATGTACATGTACATACCGTTAGTACGTAAAAGTGTTGCGCATCTGGTAGGCTTCACATTTGGCACTGTGCGTAATATTGTTATAGTAATAGTAGCTGGAACCAGCCAGAAGAAATGTGGACATGATGCCCATTTGGCATTGGCAGGCCATTACTGACATACACGTGTACATTGTACATGTACTGGTAGGCATACCGTATTATATACTGTACATGTACGTACAAAATGATGTATGTGATGTACATGTACCGGGAGTAATGGTTTTTTAACTCAAGTTTGTCAGAAATACGGTACATGCATTCACATAATTTGTTTTTAATTAACCCCCAAAGTCTTCAATCCTCTAACAGGTAAAGGATTGAGGACTGTTAGGGTTAATGTACACATTTTCTACAAGTACATGTATGTTCATTGTATACTAGTAGTACACAATGTGTACGTACACGCATGAGATTTTCAATTTAGAAAAGTCTGAAAATTGATGAAATGACAGAAACATTCGTGTGTACAAGTCTTTTTCTGAAAAAAAAATCTGATTTCAGACAAAAGTCTGAAAAATCTCATGACTGTGTATAGTTCGTTGTCATTTATTAAAATGATAACTATTTTTAAGAAACGATTGTAAACTAAACTGCACTTTGAACTTTTTACAGTAAAAGTTTATTAGACCATTATTAAATTAATTAATTAAATACTTAAAAAAATTAATTTCACAGCGTATTTTTTGTATTTTTTTTATAGATATTCAGATTTGTTTGTGAACACATCGCCATTTAATGAAAACAAATTCCCTGAAAAAATGTACCAAATTTGTTAACATAATGTACATAATGTTCAATTGCATGTCATAAATGTACCGGTACCATACATACCAGTACAGTACAGTACATGTACCGGTACTTCTTTCAAGTAATTTTGACTATACGTGTACAATACTGGTACATGTACACGTGTACATTGTACAGGTATAAACAGGAAACTTCACCCATGGTAAACACAAGGAAAACCCCTTGTGTAGATGACATACTCCAATAAGAATGCATTTAAACTGAGTCAGGGATTATTGACAAATAAATACGACCGCATTATTACTCAGAGAAGGTCAGCTGCTAGGCGTTTCTTTCACTTCGGTTGAATCAGATTGCTTTGCCTGGCTATACTGCCATTGGTTGATGCAGGCTTGAACGATGGTCAAATCAATATCAGACATCACTTACAGTATGGCAAGCTGTAGCATAATGACTCCACCCAAAATGACAGGGAAAAAATAAGTGCAAAGTCCAAGGATGTTATCTACACAATGCACACTACAGTGTACTTGTAGATTGTGTAATGCTAGAAATATTATGATGGAACACGGTGACGGTTCTTTATTTAAAACATATCGATGACATCCCATACCAATATAAAATGTGACCGATACCTGTGGCATTGCATAAAGTCAGGGTATTTGTGTACATGTTGATTTAGAAAATTCTCTTCAGAAAAGTGGGATTAAATACTTGTTAAATTCCACATTTCACATACCAGTGTCATACGAAAATCACACTATGAAAATTGGCGTCCTATTTCCCTATTATATTGGTTAAAACCCTCTCATGTGACCGATCACTCTTCTAATTCATCTTCACTTACACATGTACATGCGTACATGCACAGACAATGTGCAATACTGGCTTTCTCAACGCTTGGTCATGAATTTTTCAATTAATAATTGGCCGAGACTCGATCACGTGGAGGGCGTTATCCCATTCATGATCGAGAGCCACATTCTCCCTGGTCCATTCACCATCACCTGCCAGCGGCTATTTTTGATATTTGCCAAGCCCGCTTGCGAGTGTTAACGCACAGGGTAAATACGCATGCGTAGTATAGACTAGCACACAGGGAACACGTTCAGTATGACAGCCCTGCAGCTTATCCTGTATAGTGAGTGGTACATGTACTTGACGCCGCGGTACGGTATGTCATGACGGTACAAAAAAGTGTAGCTTGAGTAACTACAGCTTTACCCCTAGAACTATCGGTCTCCTGATGCCTGCAGGGCGGAGTCCCATAGAAAGAAGGTGTCTGCATGTATTAACAGTATTAAACGATAGTTGTAGCACATAAACAACAAATAGTTTCTCACAAAACTGCTGCACAGTCTACCCTCAAAAATTGTGTCCGTTACTATTTTGTCAACTCACCCCACGTGCAAACTAAAATTAAATGGTTGAATTCTGCCCGATTTCTTGAAAAAGGTGAAAACGATACCCGTTCCGCACACTCAACATTTTTGCTCAGTCATACCCCAAAACAAGATTGTACCGTGTCTGGCACGCAGCGCGGTCGTCGAGCGCTGACGCACCAACTCCAACGATAAAATACTGACTTTTACAGTTCACAGATTAAATTTTTAATGCAAAAGAACAAAACAATATAACCTTGTTAGACATACAAAAACACTGTTTGTATTAAATATTACTATCGGTAAGCTTTTGAAAACTTGCGGCAAATTTGGTTTAATATGTGCACAGAGAATAGAAAATCTCACCCCTCCTTCTTAGACTCAACCATTTTTCACTCCTCACCAGCCAATCAGATGGCAAGGGATAAATGAATAAATCTAAATTATTCAAAGCAATCATACACCACTGGAAAAACAAAAAAAAGGTGCTACAGTATGATGACGCAACAGGATTAGAGAAGATACAATTTTCTGAAACACCAAGCTCGTAAGGTCTGCAGTAGTGTAGTGGTTAGGGTATGAGCCTCGTGAGTTGTAGGTTCAAATCTGCGTTTTTATTTATTTGAATAAGATTAAAACTGCTGCAAACTGCTAACTGGCAGGAATAACCTGAAATTATTAATTTTATTTCATTTTATTACCATAACGAACTGTTCATTGTATACTATGTGCATTATCAATACAACTGGGCCCTGATGCGCACCAGACACAATACAATCTTGTTTTAGGGGTATGACTGTGTACGGAACGGGGATCGTTTTCACCTTTTTCAAGAAATCAGGCAGGATTCGACCGGCTTATTCTTTTAGTGTGCACGCGTGGCGAGTTGACAAAATAGTTACAGACAACATTTGGGGTAGATCGTGCAGCAGTTTTGGGAGAAATTATCTGATGTTTTAAGTGCTACAAGTACAACTATCGTTTATAAATACATGCAGACACCTCCTTTCTATGGGGCTCCGCTCTGCGGGCATCAAAAGCCTGATAGTTCTAGGGTAGGGGTAACTTTTTATTCCTCCATGCTCCAGCTTACAATGCTAATGACATCGGGAGATTCACATGCCGCGCTGGAGACACTACGTAGCACCAGCAGTATGTACAGGGGCCAATTTCACGGAGCTGCTAAGCACAACAATTTGCTTAGCACAAAAAAGTCTTGCTCATTAAAAACAAGTTATCAGCCAAAATTCTACGCGTTTTTCATGCCGCCTAAGGCTAAGCAAAAAAACAGCTGATTATCAATCAAAAACAATAAAGATCACGTGAAAATTTGGTCTGTAACCTTGTTTTTACTAAGGACAAATTTTCATGCTAAGCAAATTATTGTGCTTAGCAGCTCCGTGAAATTGGCCCCTGTATTGAAATCAGGGTTCCACAAGGCAACACAGTACAGCGAACTAGTACAATGGACGCGCATTTCTTGTGAAGGTGTTCACCAAAATCATCAATATTTTTCATCTTTTTAACTTCTTTTTGTTTTAAGTGAATCATCAAGCACACTATGTACTGTTATGCCTTTTGAGATTGAGAAAAAGGAAAAAAAGGACCATTTTGAAGCGCCCGGATGTAAATATTCTCTATCGCTATGCTATTGCCCGGTTTATTGCCCTACACATGTATTGCTATGCTAATCTTCCGATGTCATAATTGTCACATGTGTTGTGGCTGGAGCATGGAGGCTAGACCCATGGAGGAATGCTAGACCGAAGACGATAGCATTAGCACTTCAGCAGATAATCACCCACGACTCAAATCATAATACTAACCTTATCAACCACGACTTTGTATTGAAACGTAATCCAGTAATTTCCGTAATAATTCCCGAGTCTTTACGGTAGCAGCAGAAAACGATACGGACACGGCCCGGTATCCGAGTTAAAAAAAACGCGATCACGAACTCGAACTGGAAGGCAGTAAAAATGTTCTAGTTATGTGGCCGGCTGATGACATGACACAGCTGGCTGCCAGCAGCTCGCGTATGCGCTATCGCTATACTGCTAAAGCCCGCCCACTTACGACAGAAAGCGGTCCAACTATAGCTTATGACGTAACCACAATGCAAGGCCACAGTGAGTAGTGCTAGTATGCTAAGAATAATAACATTCTTTTTTTTGCAAAAAGAAATTGTATTTAAACAGTAAAACATTTACAAAGAGACACGGATAAAAACAGGACAAAATATTATAAAAGACATTAAAATTGTGATGGGTTGCAGACTATATACAAAATATAAATGATATTGACAATGAATTTAATAATAATATAAAGAAAAGAAGACATAGGACTACAACATACACAATTATTTATAATTTTCACAAATTTCGGGTTTGACAGGAGGCCGGGGCGCCCCTCTCTATTTATAATTATTACGATCGGTATAAAATGTATAATTAGTACGATCATGGAGAAATTTCTCCATTGGTACGATCCGATCATCCCCGGCCCCAAAGCCTGTGAAAATCACATTAAATATGTATGATCCATATCAAAACATAATTTAAGAATTAAAATGACAGGAGTTATTCCAAGATGTGGCGTTGAACAGTTTTGCAGTTGGTACATTGGGTAAACTTTGGCGAACATACGAAAATAGTTAGCTGTGGGTGATATGCGGTGGGTCTAAAGTATATACCCCCCGATTGCTAAAGTGTTGATACCCTGCCCGATATGGGGAATAAGTGTACCCCCTTGTCCGTCCCCCCCCCCCCCCCCCCCTTCTATATCTTAAAGGTAGTATACATCATTGGTAATTGTTTGAATTATCAGGAATTGCGAATGGGTGGATTTAGGGGGTTGTATTTCATAGTAAATATCGTTTAACTGACATGTCCGAAGTTTTACAATCATGGTTGCTGAGAAAAGCAAGAAAAACGACGTTCGTTTTCAACCGGATTCGTGCAGTTTTTCTTATGTTGTTTTGGGTTTTTTTCGCGATCACCATCCGGCGATCATCACTTTTTGTTTATACAATTCAATTTTTCGGAACAATTTCAGGATATCTAGGGCAATCATTTTGCTGGATGCCTACAATCACTATTTACTTTCAAATAATTAAGATATTTCGTAATAATTCAGTAGTAATGCTTTTCCAATATCTGCAAATGGTGTATCCTACCTTTAAATTTAAAGGAATTCCCGATTTTTCAGGAACACAATGACCAACAAAAGAGGAAATCCCCTTTGCGTCACATCTTGCTGCATATATCTTTTTATGTAAAATATATTTGCGAAGCAAAACGTCACTCAATCGCCTGAAGTTTGCGACCAAGAATCATCGACGAAGTTATGGGCCAGTCACAAATCAGTTGCGATGCGTCGGCGATGGGTAAAACCGGGAAATTTGAACAAAATCTTGAGACAGATCTCACGATTTTGCACCCGTCGGAGGCGCTCTCCGGACGCCTGCGGCTTGTCGCAGATTTTTTAGGCATCGCCACACCCGTCGCGGTCCCCAACTTTGAACTTAAAATTTTAAGATTGCTCGCAAGATTTTTCACCCATTTTGGGCATCCCAGACACAATCTCCGATGACCTACGATGCCCTCCGATTAATCGGAGGCGTCCTCCGAATAATCTGAGACTAGTCGCAAGATTCTGTGTGGGATTGGAAATTCAGGTTGAGATTCAATGTCTGCGAGTGGTCTCCGGCGCCCTCCGACTGAATCGGAGGCGCCCTGCGACGATTCGTACGCTTTCTGTGATCGTCTCCGACGAATCGTACGGTGGAATCGTAGTAAATCGCCGTGTATATAAGGGCGCCTCCGATCGGATCGCTAAAAGTTTGAGACGCTCTTGCTGCAGATATCGTCTCCGATGCAATCGGAGGCGATCGGAGGCTAATCCCACGATTTTTCGACAAAACCGGGTCAAAATCCTTGAACAAATCTCAGACAATGTGACTGCTCCACTTTTATTAGGATTATTGCTAGGATTGTTCAAGGATTCTTTATTTTCTACGACGACCCCCGGCCAAACTAATCCCCGACAGATCGCCGACATTGTGACTGGGCCATAAGAGATTGTAGTATAATTATGCAAATTAATAGGCAGTCTGTTCCTAGCTCCATTGTCCATGTGAGTACAAAGGACGGCAACGCGACCGGACACGTCACGGTTGAATCACCAGTCTGCGGTTGAATGGCATGATTCAGAGTTGTTAAAGTCATTGTAAATGTATGTAATTGTTTACCAATTGTACGAAAGCCGAATTGTTTGGGTAATTGTCGAACGGGCAAAGTTCACATTCCGTAGTGCAGTGCGTGTTTGTACTTCCATGACAGGAGCTAGTGGCAGCGCGCGCGGGGTATGGAGGGGGCGGGATGGTTAGTTCTCAGTGTCTGCGAGAGGTACTGCAATTACAAAGTTGGTTATAAAAAACCCTGATGAAATTTTGCAATAAGCTTCTTGTAATATTTTCTGAGTAATCATAAACATATTTAAGGTATGTAAATATAGTCATTACACAGAGTAAACGGGTTTCCGATAAACACTGTTATCAGAGGGGACAAGTAATTTGTTTGTATACGTTTATGTTGCTTTGTGTATTTGTGTATGTTTATTATTAGAGGGCTCCTTTGGAAAGCTAAAAAGGACTACCCTCTTTAAAGAATACAATAAATTAAAAAAAGTTTTAAAAAAGGTATATGTGTGAGCACAAGGATAACAAATGAATACTTGTAATAAATTATACCAACATAAACGCTGCGTGGACTTGCAAACAAAAGATGTCCACATAATAGACATGTTTCTTAATAAATTCAAATTCATGCATGCATGCGCATAATTTAGGTTGGGAGGCAAGCAAAATTGGCCCATTGAAAATGTACAGGGTTCCAAGAAGACTGTGATTTTCTCTTAATTTTTGCAGGATTTGTCCTATTTCCAATCAGAAAAGTGCCTGAAATCATTTAGGTTTTACTTTCTGGTCTTGATTTCGTCCTGTGCGCACGAGCTCGGGGACAAAATCAGCACGGCTCCTCCCGAAGGCATAAGGCTGAATGTCACGGTCATCCAAAACCGTAACATTACGAAAGAGAAAGAAACAGTGATTGAAAAAATGGTCAGTTTGTAAAAGTGTGCTGCGCTATACGTATACGTGTGTAGCTATAGCTGTACTTCGACGTTTACATTGTTTATAAATAGTTAATGTTGGGCCGACTTTCCTCATGCAATGTTGCCAAACTAATTCTTTGTTGACAAACTGCAAATTCATTGTACCTTTACCATGTTAATGTTATTAATGCTTGCTATTTACCCTCCGTTAACAATTTAGGTGTAAACTTAGTCCGAAAAAAACCCAAAACGGTGGCGTCCAGAAATTTGGCACACAATCGACCGAGTGTTCCATAAGTCGTGGCGCAATTAAATAATTCTTGGAAAATCCAAGTTTAATAAAATAATTTAATAGTAAATGTCATTTACAGGGTGAAAGATACTAGATTTCACAGGCGTCTACATTTAATTTGACCGTATTTAAAACTGGTTGGTTTTTAAATTAACATTGCAGGATCAGGAATGTCGAGGTTTAACGTCCATATAGTAATTATGTGAACAAAGTGCGTGTGTGTAAAGCCCCAAATTTACATTTGATGTCAAAAACAAAAATTAAAAATGCAAAAAGAATATTGCTTGTATAAATTGGCCCCAGAATTACTGTATGGCATTCAAATAATGGCATTCAAATAAAGCTTCAGTTCATGATCAGTGCCACTGAAAAAAAAAAAATGCTAAAATGTTGGGCCTAACCGGATTTCTAAGAAGCATAAATACACAGCGGGTCATTTCAAGTGCAGGAAAGCAAATATAGTTTTATGATTGGCCATTTTTTTATTAAGTATTTCCCCTCACTTCACTAACTATCTGTTTTCCTTCCTCCATAGTATAGCTAACATTAGTCTTACGCGAGAGCGATCGGAAGCCATATTGACAAATTTCCGCAAAACGCCCTCTTCGGTTGATTTTCGCTATTTCATGACAGAGCGGCGTACGTTAGAGGGCGCCCGCATCGGCGGCTTACGCGCGCTGCCTACCGCGAATAGTCTTGCAACTGGAACCAAGACTACTCTTCGGCAGGTTTCAAATTTCCAGCCAAAAAGTCTCTTGATGAAGCCAATGCCTCTATTTTATACGGACTTCAAAATGACGGAATGGATACGAAGCTCTTAAAAGCTTCTTAATAATATTGATCCTGGCAAAGCAGGTGGAATTCAGTCCTAGAGTGCTAAACAAATAAAGTACTCGGTAAAGTACCCACATACAAAACGTGATAGAAGTTTTTTGGCGGTGCGGGTTCGCTTCGTGTGATTGGTCGAATAACGAAATGTACGTGATCGACGTGGCTAAATAATTCATTGACAGGTTGCACACAGTGCGCGTGGCCCAGAACACATGTGACTCAACCCAACAAAATGGGGTACAAGTCGCCAGAGCTACTTTTGAGTATCAGGCCTTAAACAAATGCTCAATAAAATCAATAAAAGCAATCAAGGTTTTTGCCCAATTAACATATGTGTTGCTATTTGTTTAGATGTCAACAGGGGGGGGGGGGGGGGGGGGGGCAGGGGTAGGGGGAATTGGCCCTCCCACTTTGTTCACTTGGGGGATATGCCCCCCCCCCTCCACTTTTGGCGGTTGCGCCCAAAAGAAAACATATCAAATGCACTCCTCGATTGGGAGACTACAACGCGGCAGCGTAAGATAAGTTCAGGACGGCTGAACAGACTATTACCCCTCGATCGGTACTAAATTTTATAATGAATACATTGCAAAATTTAAAGTGATGTAACCTTTTAATACAAGCTTGTTTTTATTAAAACAAATTTGTTATTGTATTTGTCTTATTTTAATTTGGTGTATTATTAGTACATTTGTATACATTTGTAGTTTTACGAACGTTTATAATGCACATGAACGAATCATAGGTTTAGCATTCTAGAAATACCGGTACCGAGACCACTATTCGCGCAAAACAAAATTCGCGTCAAATGTATGACCGGTCGTGAAATTTGCCGCAAATATTGACGTTAATATTTACGACTTTGGGGCAAGTCGTGAAATTTGTCGTGACAATTGACATCAATATTCACGTTCAGCGTAGTCCCTCCAGAGCCACTATTATTGCAACCTCCTTAAAAGCGGTCGTGAAATTTGCCGCAAATATTGACATCAATATTCACGTTTAGTAGTCCCTCCAAGGCCACCGTACCCAAGCCCAGTATGGGCGACAACGAGCAAATAGAGGGCGCGCTATAGTTTACGCGGTGGCTGTTTTGTGAACTTTTGCTGCGTTCCAATCGCGTCGTGTTTATCGTGTTCACGAGTTCACGAGTGGTATACAAAATATAACTAATCGCCTGGTAACTCGTGTTCACCAGTGGTGAACATGACGTCAATATTTACGACTTTGGGGAAAGTCGTGAAATTTGTCGTGACAATTGACATCAATATTCACGTTCAGCGTAGTTCCTCCAGAGCCACCACATGCAACCCCCTTAAAAGCACGGACACACCATCTATTGAATCGTTAACAATTTGTAGACGTCTTATTGACGCTGTATTGACGCATTATGGGAACAAACTATAAGAATTATGACGTTTGTTACAATTATTTAACATTTTTATTTGAATGTATTTATATCAAAGATTGTAAACTTTTTTTCAATTACGAAATGTTAACTTAAAGGATTACAGAAATAGAAAAATAAAAAGTACTTATATGATATAAAACATAGGTTACAGTATCAATACACCCAATAACAAAAATTGTGTGTGATTTTAGGGTTATTTGAGCCATTACAAATTTCAAATTTCTCTTCGATCGCCCCGCCCAGAAAAATTCCTCCTGTCGAAGTCGTGACGTCACGTAAAGAATAGCTTTCTTTGCGATTGATCGCGATCGCGTGCGTACATACGTAACCACGCGATCGCAATCAATCGCGAAGAAAGCTATTCTTTACGTGACGTCACGACTTCGACATCCAGGCATTCTGTCAAAGGAGGAATTTTTCTGGGCGGGGCGATCGAAGAGAAATTTGAAATTTGTAATGGCTCAAATAACCCTAAAATCACACACAATTTTTTGTATTGGGTGTATTAATACTGTAACCTATGTTTTATATCATATAAGTACTTTTTATTTTCTATTTCTGTGATCCTTTAATTCATTAACCATTATACGTCCAAACGTGTCGGTAGAGCGCCTTCATTTTGTTCAAAATTGCAGCTTATCGAACAACATAAAATCGTGCGGAAAACTAGCAATTGGTTTGCACTGGCCTTTTGAAAAATTGACAACTTTAATAAATGTATTAATACAAATTTAATCCTCAGAATAAGAATGTACATGTACATAAGGTTATTTATCTCTTTTTGGTCAACGTTTATTTTGTATTGATAACTTTACAAATTAACTGTATCCCGATGTCTCTAACTTGGTATTCTATAGGCTTATGGCGGAGTATGTCGCGCTGAAGCCTTTCTCGGCAACCGATCCGTCACTGAGGAAGATCACCGTCACACTGTTGCCGCCAGAGATGAAAGACCCCGAGATAGACCCTGAGCCACACAGCCTAGGAAAGGGGGTAGGGGAAGGGGGAAGATAAATAATGTGCCGTTTAGTCTAGGTCATAAAAAAACCCAAAAAGATGTATACAAGCCGAATTCTGAGTTTAAAGGAGCATTTCGGCAAAATAATTGTATTAACTGGATAAAAGCACAGCTTTTGTTGACTGTACATTTTCAAGAACAATATTTATTAAATGTTAAGATGTTTAAAAAGATCTCGATAAATAATTGCAGGGTTTAAAATGCAGGGTTTATTGATTTTATACTGTTTTATTATATTTTATTTATTTTGGTGGTGTGCTTGAAATCTTTAAGAGGACTGTTAGATTTTGTCCATGTTCCACACAAGGGATGTGTGTGGAATGGCAGTAGCAAACAAATGTTACAAAACTCGCGTTAAATGGACAACTTAAAAGGATATAGTCATTGAAAATAGAAAAAGAACCATTTTCTAAAAGTCTGCTTTAGGGGGGAAACATTTTTGGAAGGCACTTTTCGACTACAACCTAAACGACACTGTAATTGCGAATATAAAGGGGGGGGGGGGGGGTGGGGGGTGCGGGGCATGCATAAACTCTGTATTTTGTGTTTATAGTTATTTATTTAGATGGTTTTTAACATTATAAAATAGACAAATAATTTTTTTCAAAATTTGTATAAAGTTGTGCTTTTATCCAGTTAATAAAATAAATTTGCCGAAAACTTTTAAACTCAGAATGTGGCTTGGTATTCATCATTTTCAGATTTAGATCCCCGAATTAGGTTCAATAAATTTGTGCCCTTTTTAAAATATGGCATATACATGTACTTGTCAGCAATAAGAAAATGTCACCCTAACCCCTATAACCGTAACCACAACGCTAACCCTAACCTCAAACCCTAACCCTAACAAAGGCATTATGGTGCATTGAGGATATTCAATTCAATTCAATTCGATTCAATTCAATTCCCGGTACTCTGTCAGACCCCATAGTGATAAACACAGGATCACCGCTGGGATGTGTGATTTCACCAAGTCTCTTCATAAGTGTGTTTCTAAGTACCATTCAGTGAACGTTTTGAAATGTGCAGATGACACTGTTATTCTCAGGCTTATAGATAAAATTTATAGATGATCCATACAAGATTTTAGTGTCTGGTGCAATAATAGTTATCTTGAACTAAATGCAAACACAACACAAGAAATGGTGTTCGACTTTATAGGCGTAAGAAGGCAAATAATCCATTAACTGGTTTAGTTTGTATTGCAGAGGTAGGCATTGAGATTGTGCAAAGTTACAAATACCTGGGCACATCCATGGGCAGTAAGCTAGATTAGAGTGAGCACTCCAGAGTTATAGGAGTGGGTTTAAATTTAGACGAAGTGTGCAAGGAGAGGGTACTATCCAAGCTCTGAGGGTTGCGAAAACATGATGACTTTTCCCTCAACACATATTTCAAAATGCTTAGTAGTGGTAGGAGATTTCAGTCGGTAAGAGCCAGAACAAACGCAAATCTCCATTTATTTGTCCCCTTTTCCATACGCATTCTTAATGAACCAGCATCGACGCTAACTAACATCCTGGTTCAGATCTTCATTTTGTACTCAAGAACAGTTTATGTGTAATTTAGACAAATATACTCAAATATTGTTTTGGTCATCTTGCTTGTATTTCAACTGGTTATTTAGTACATTTGTAACTGAGTACCAGATTTAATTTAATTTTATGTAAGTAGGTATTCATTGATCCATGTATTGCACGTAACGAGATATATTTCCTGGAAAGGACCAATAAATTGAAATTGAATCAAGTTGAATGAAAAGCCTGTGTCGATTATGACCATGAAAAAATGTCGATTATGACCATGAACAGTGTCGATATGACCATGAAAAGTGTCGATTGTGACCATGACAAGTGTCAATTATGACCATAAAAAAAGTGTCGATTATGACCATGGACAGTGTCGATTATGACAATGAAAAGTGTCGATATGACCATGAAAAGTGTCAATATGACCATGAAAAGTGTCGATTATGACCATGAACAGTGTCGATTATGACTATGAAAAGTGTGTTAATTTTGAATATTCCAAGTGCGAGGCTTAAAAATACTGGTAACTATTCTGCAGAGTTTGCACAAGTTTGGCCTGTCTATAATATTGGAATACAAATTAGAATTAAAACAAATCTTGTAAGAATTAATGGATTTATTTTTAAGGTAATGTGATATTGGTTCAGTGGCACCACCCAAAGGGGCGAATATGGGCACGCCCCCCCCCCCCCGGTCTAAGGTCTGTTCCCTATATACTTACACCGCTGGTACGGTTTCATTGGCCACTTGGATGCATAGCTGGTCCCAGGCGCAGGACGATTGGTCTTCGATTTCCATGTCATCGATTGTCAGCTTCACGTGTTTACCAGCCGGTGCCTGTATACGGAAACAAAACGGGCAATCATCGACGTAAACCGGTCAGAAGTTACGTTACAGTTTGCAACAGTTTTGCTAGTATTAATGATCGACTTAGGGTTGCAAAGGTAGTATACACCATTTGCAAACCTCAACAAACAAAACTGCTGAATTATTTATGAAATACCTTACTGGACTGTAAGTAAATGACAGTCTCAAGCATCCTGTGAAATCACAGCATTTGGTGTGCTGTGGTTTTTTTAAAGGAAAAACTTGTATCATCAATTTCGACCGGCCGGCAATTGTTGGAAATGCCTGACTATTTTTAAAAACTGCCCCCAATTTATTATTAGTTTACATTGTATTTAAAATAAGTTCCACATCCGTGAATGGGCGCCAGCCAACTAGTCTGGTTTCATAAACTGATAATTCCCTGACGTCTATAAATTGCTCTGTTTCTTTTGCAGGAAGTCAAGGAACCAGACTACAGACAGCATTAATGTTCTTGATTTGTCCAGCATCTATAAACACAAAACTTTAAAAGATCCGCATAACAATATTTACTATACATTATGAACGCCCTTATCCATTCATTTTCGAAATATACAAGAAAAAAGCAGAGAAAATGGTGTAATTATACCGTCTTTAAGTGAAACCTCGGCAACATTAAAACTGCTTTCTGTGTGCGCGTGTTTCTTGATCCGTTGTCAGACACTTGTGAAAATCGGACCCATTTTCCCTATTATTGGTTTAACACTCTCACGTGACCGATCACTCCCCTAGTCATCTTCATTGAATAGCGTTAGTATTGGAAACAAACAAATTGCACGAACAGCAAATGTAATGTCTTCTAATTTACTTACCGTGATGGTCCACTCGCAATGGATGTCATTGGGGTATTCGGACGGATACCCGGGGGAATTGAAAGTCCCACTACTCTCGCTCAAAGTGCCGCCACAACCTACCCAAAAAGGTACAACAAATATGTAAAGAAAATGCTAATTTCTCTCCAGCAAACCCTAATACCACACCAACAAAAAGGAGTTTAAAAGAGGAGAGTATTGTTGTAAGCAAGGGCACAATATTTCTGAAATTGTCCAAAATAAAAAGATTTTTTCCCTTCTGTTTAATGGTAGGATACACCATTTGCAGATATCGAAAATATTTACTACCTAATTAATAAGTTATATCTTACTTATTTTAAAGTAAATAATGATTGTAGGCATCTGGCAAAAAATGATTGCGTTGGATATCCTATAATTGTTCCGAAAAAGATTATATAAAATTATATAAAAAACGAGAACCACATAATAACTACTGCCCGACGCCGGTTAAAAATGAACGTCGTTTTTTCTGGCTTTCCTCGGCATTCATGATTGTAAAACGTTAAACAGGTCAGTTATTTACTATAAAATACGACCCCCTCAAATCCACTCATTCATAATAATTCAAACAATTACCAATGGTGTATCATACCTTTAAATAAGAACATATAATTTAAATTTTTAAATCACTCAAAAGGATACTTTTGTATTTTAATACAACATTCCAAATAGTATTCATTGCACATTTGCACCTAGTCATGCAGTTTCCCTTGTGATTCATTTGAAATTTAAATATTCGTAAGAAAAACAAATAAAATATAAAATATGAGCTATCTTGCCCTATGTTGGCGGTCTTTCAATTTGACAGTATCTTTGTTTGAGGGCGCTAGTCAGAAGTCATAAACACTAGAATTCCGTGCGGATAGGAAGCGGCATTGTGGGGATCACTCAATGAGGATACGACTTTTTATCTTATAATACACAAATAAACCACTAGAAAAACTTTGTTTACTTTGAAATGTATATGCAAATTTACCTAGCCAGTTTCAATTGTGGTTTGTTTGTGTAATTGCAAGCACATTACGTTATTAAAACAGAGGAAATCAGGACAACAATATTCACCTTGGCTACGGGCAACTGCGCTGCTCCGTTCCATCGCTGCCGCCTCGTCTGCCAAGCGTAAGCTTCTCATTACAGGCGCTTGTTCTTCACCGTAGACGACCGGCCAGCTCGCCGTGAAGACGGCCAAAGCGACGGCCAGCACAACTGTAAGAACACGCTTCATGACGTTGTGAAGTATCGCGTTTTAAGGATCTTCAGTTCGAGTATATAAATATACTCACGTTATTGCAGAGAATGATTTGGACGCGTGTTGCAGTCGTTCTTATATGGATTTGTCAATGCCATTGAACCGAGATAGCTGGTGTATTCAGTAACTCAATACATTATGTATGACCCAACCCCTAACAAATAACGGTCACCAATAATCCATACTGTTTTTAGTGAAGATATTAATTTACAGACTGGCGCGTGACTCTGGTATTTGGGTGGGGATGCGCAAAATTGTCTATAGCCTCTTGGCCTTGTGTTTGGAGAGTAGAATAATTAAGCTGCAAATGACAAATCATTGCCTCTGCATGGTACAAGCCTCTTAGTTTAAAGAGGTGTCATTTCTTTTCCCATTAAGAACAGCGTGATATTAATTGTTTTGCACTGGCACGACTACTCGTTATCGAGTGACGCAATAACTTGTTGACCAATGGCGAGTGGCCGCTACACGTGTTCGGATACTTTTCTTTTGCCGCGCATAGACACTTTCACCCACACCCACACGGTACGCCAAACTGGGATCCGCCCCTAGAAGGAATTGGGAAGAAACACATACTCTTTATTCTCGTGTACAAACTGGTTAAAAAGTCGGGCACATTTTTCAAAATAGGCCTACTCCTATTTCAACCACAATTAATTTCCTGTGTTGAAATTTCGACCCAATATACCCTATATTATACCCTAACCCAAACACTAACCCTAACTCACATCCTAAACCTATTTTTAAAGTAATTTGAGTACAATCCCAAAAATCTATTTCGTGAAATTCGCAGTGGAGACCTATTCATCTATAGAAGTTTACCCTCCGGAGACCTTTTGTCTCCATTGTACACATTGTGTTCAGGTCTCCAGAGGGTACCGAATTTCGGATTGATACAGGTTTAGGTGTTAGTGCGTGTGGTGGGGGGGGGGGGGGGGGGGGGGGGGGACTAGAAATGGGTGCTGATGGTGCCCTATAGAGTTCAAATCCACGCTACCTTGGAAGATTTGGAAATAAGGACATATTTGAGAGATTGTATAGCTTTTTTTTTAGCGGTTAAAAAGATCGCGGGTTAAATCTTTTCAGATGATATAGAGTCAGGTTGGAGTCTTCAGGTTGAACTGTGTCTAAATTACTTGGCTACGGTTCGAAATTACACACGAGTCTATGTGACGTGGCTGCAGTCGTAGCCAAGCAATTCAGGTATATACGGTCTTCGCCCTGGCCGCGTATTTTCATTTCTTAGGATGGTTAAGGCCAATTATGGGTGTACTACCACACTGAGAGCCAAGATACTTAGATTCTCAGAACCTTGCTTTCCCTTAAATGAAACTCATCCCGACAATAAACGTGGAGACCAATAATAGTCAATGAAAAGTGTGTGACACGCGAGTAGCTGCAATACACTGGCTGACGGAGAATGCGCCCTGAATGCAGATTGTGGTCGCAATTCAAATTGGAATTGAAATCGAAATCTCAGAATATTGTTTTCTCGGAAAATACAGCATTCATAGAGCTAAAAACTTTATCGGGTTGTTTGTCAAGCACCTTTCTTTATATCTTGAGCACTTTTGCTGCTTCAAATGATACAAATGCACAACCGACCATATGGTCCATTGTCCCTTTAATGTACTGCTGGGCCCACATGAAACTATTATTAGCTGAGTAATAACAATATATCGTCATTGTTAAAACTGCTGAATAATCATGACGCCAGGGGTCTATAGAGACGCCTGTTTATGATAATTACACCAACCTTCCTAGGAAAGAACATAATACGCGTCCCGTCCCCACCTTCCACTTGAGTAGCTCGAGTTCGATTCCCACCTATATGCAGGACCACATATTAATCGGTTTCTTCCTATTCCTTGGATTTTCCAGAATTACTTTCACTGGTTTTCCTTCTATACACCTTAAAAGGGTACACTTCGTCAGTTTTGGTGCCTTCAGGTTTGCAAGCTCTGGAATCCTCGGTAAATCCTCGCCAGAAATAAAACTAGTAAAAACAAACTTTTATTTTCAAAGATGGCCATTTGATTATCTGCCCAGCCTGCTGTGATTTTGATTGGTTGGAACTCTCCATTCTTCCATAAAAAATAATTAAAACCAAACTTGTATGACGACTCATCCTGCTGTTCTTACGGATATAATAATCATCACTTTCAGAAATGAATTAAATCACACCTATTATTTCTCAATCAATTAACCTATTCCGAGTACATCATTTCCTAATGAGTGCTCGTGATTTTCATTATTAGGATAAAGCTCGTCAACTTAGTAAAATTCTCATTAATCTCAAGTGCTCGAGCTTGTTCAACAGGGAGCGGTCTTGTGGTACTGTCTTTATTACGAATTCCGCGCACTCCAACACAAGGCCGAGATTGCTCATCGAGGAGAGGGGGGAAATGTCTCTCAGAAATTCAATATTCGCGATTGAAAACAATAATCATCAATTCAGCATCATCCGTTGTTTTGGAAGACGTATTTAAGATTCGCATCGGTGAGGACTGGCATCATTTCTCTGTAGCTCATGATCTGAGTGGCGGTGTTCATACTTACAAGTTGCTTGGTGTTCCGTAAACACACATTTGAAGGCACCGTGTCAAGACTGATAACAACGGGTGTTTGGTTTTGTTAGAATGAAAGTCTTCTTAGTTGCCGTGCTCTGCCTGTTGGCGTGGACTGGATGGGTCTCGGGTTATGCGGTGGACAAGGTAAGAATAGCGCGGGTAGTTCCAGATTACTTGAAAATAAACGCCATTTTGGCAATTTGTGCGATAGTGTTATACCATGGGCTGCGCTCCACTCACGCGAACATTCCCAATGTGTGCCAACCACACGAACGATTTTCCTTTGGATGTGCACACATAAATAGCGAACCTTGACGAACGTTTGCGTTGGTGTTCGCCCTAGTTGTTGCCTGCAGCAGCTCACCCTGTTAGCCCTCTTTAGGTATGGCTGACACAATAGGAGGGCGCCATATGATTTGGGTAAAGTCTTAAAACAAAATGATAATGTTGTGACAATGTGGAGTGCCCGTGGTCTCGTGGTGTGGGGCTCTGAAGCATTTGTAATCTGGGGCATTTGTAATCTGTAGGTAAAGCTAAAGGTTGTGGGTTCGAATCCGGCCTGTGACTACGGTGCGTGTGTCTTTGGGCAAGGCACTTTGTCACTCATTGCTTCTCTTCACCCGGGAGTGAATGGGTACTTGTGAGGGCAGAGATGGTTATTGTGGTTGATTTAACTGTTTTGCGCTGTATACTCCTCAGGGAGCTGAGATGGAATTTGGAATGTTTTATGGACCCAATGACCGGGGTAATAAGCGCCTTGAGTACCATTCTTGATAGATACGGGCGCTATAAGAAATACCGGTTACTATTATTATTATTAAATGTTTAATTTGTTACTATTATTATTATTAAAAAGGCTACAGGGCTATATTGGGCACAAAATACAACCCCGTGACGCCGATCGATAATGCATTTTTTGTTTGCCCTTGGATCCGCCCTTGTCAAAAGCAGGCGACCACATTCTGTTACTAAATACAATGTGCAGGTAAACGGAAACAGACTTGGACGCAGTCATGCCAGGCTCAATACAATTCACTGTGGCTCGACTCGACTTTCTTGACCTAATGACTCAATTTTGCCCCTCCCCTGATTTTTGAAATTCCACGGCCGGGGAGAGTGGTCATCCCTCGTCTCCCAGTCGCCCAGATTACAATTTATTTCCACCAAATACTTGTATTTCTAAGTTTGGGTGTTTTGTAATCGCTATTTTATCGTTTGGTTGACATCCTAGCGTTCGGTGGGTGATGGCAGGGCCGCAACCAAGAAAGGCGAGCCCGCAGAGGCTGAACCCAGCATCGGTACCTTCCAGTCAGACATGAAGCTGGGCGTGTACGAGAAGGAAATCATGGAGAGAATCCAGGACGTCAAGACGGGGCGAAGTAGGCGAAAGGCCATAGCTGACCTCAACTGTCGCTGGCCTAACGGCGTCATTCCTTACGTCATCACGGCGTCTTCAGGTACGATATCACTATTCTCCACCTGACCAAACTCTGGACAGCCTATTGACTATTCAAATTGAAGTCACCGTACGCCATGTTACCACTTTATCCCATATAGACATGGGCAGCCAGTATCGCCCTCTATTCTTCGCAGTAGCGCCCCTGTCTTTGTTGGACATAATGTATTCATAATGTATTATTTCACTAAGTAAGAGCAAGTGCATTTTATTTTTCGTAAAAGAAAATGCTTCATTTTTTTAAAAGAATGATAAAAACTCGTAATTTTGTCCCGGAAATCTATTCTGTATCAATCAAGTTAGTTCTTAGAGATTGATGTTTATCCTTAGAATTAAATCCAGCACAAAAATGGGGCACCTATGAATGAATATGAACAAAAACTTAAGTTATTAATTGCCAACAATTAACATTCCAAACCAACTGGGGAACATTGGCCCCTCCACTATTGTTAATGTATCAAAGGGTGACCCTGAACGTTGTAAATAGTATACCCAAAAATATGGGCCCCTGTAAGCCCCTGCACTGACTAAGGTCAACATTCGTTAGGAGATAAAAGTAAGTTAAAGAAGAGCATGGACATTGCATGTTCAGCAAAGCCACACTTTGTACCAAGTAATACGGGTTCGCTTTTTATTCGTGTAGCTGGCGACACCAGCTCCATCCAGAACGGCATGGACTTGTGGGCGTCTCAGACATGTATCACGTTTGTGCCGTACAGCAGTGACCTGGGGCTGGGTCATCAGGACTACATTAGCTTCAAGAAGGGAGATGGGTAAGGATGGGACGGTAATCTTTTAGGAATGGTTGCGATTCTAAATGTAGTATATCGTGGTAGACCCACAAACAAAATAGGACGTAATAATAAAAAGGTCTCCACAATGAAATTCAATTGGTTAGGATGTCTCCACAAGGAACTTTGTGTACATAGTCTATAGAGGAAAGCCTTAGTACACAAAATGTAGCAGAACAAAGGAAAGAACAATGCCATGTCTCTACGGTACAATTACAAAGACGCTGTGTGGCCAGCAGAATGTTCTAATAATTAAGTGAGTGTGTGCAGAAAACCATTATATTGTCATGATTCTTGTCATGTGCCTTATCCTTAAGATGTTGGAGTTACGTTGGCAAGCAAGGTACGGGGTCCCAGGATATCTCTATCGGCTCTGGTTGCACCGTGGTAAGGTTAAAGCTTAGTACACCGTTGTCAGTAATGGTGTGCATTTTGTGACGTTTGAAGCAGCAAAAGTGCTTTACATAATGATAGACAGGTTCTTGACAACTAAACCTGGTGAAGGTTAAGCTCTGTAAATGCTGTATATTCCCAGAAAACATTTTGTTTAAGATTTTGATTTTAATTCAAAATTGGTGGACCCCGGTGTAATATAGGTCAGTCATATACCAAAGCCCCAAAGTTGAAATTGTTTCCATTTGGGGTTACCTTCTTAATGATTTTGAAGTCAGACATGAAGACGAACTGAGACAAAGCCGATATTTCGAAAACACCTCTTTTTCCTTTATCTGCTAAGATAGGGCTGGATAACACCGGAACAGTTATCCGGAGGTCGCAGGTTCAAGCCCCGCTCCAGTCAATTTTTTTGTTCAAATCTAATAACATAATATTAGTACGGCAGATAGGTTATGGGATTGTTCCTTTGGTAATACAAGCATGGAATTTGACAATCAGTCCGAGTATGTCATGAAAAAATTTGGATATAGGGTCATCGCAGTTTTGTCTTTGAAAAAATGTAAGCAGAATAACAAGCATTTTTCAAAATATTCAAAATGGCTGCCGTTGCTTGTTATTATACCTATATTTCTCCAAAGAACAAATCTGCGATGGCCCCATATTTGTCTTATGACTGTGTGCCAAATTTCGCGCTTTACCATCAAAGGCACAGTCTGCCCCACTATAATATAAGGTATACCCAGTCAGTTTCCAGTTTATTTAGAAAATGTTCGATTATTTCCCACAGATCGGCACAGTAGCCCACGAGATAGCGCACGCCATGGGATTCCACCACGAGCAATCCAGGTCCGACAGGGACGACTACGTATCCATCCTGCTCGATAACGTTCGCCTAGGTTACGCCGGGAACTTCGACAAATACCCGGCAGCCAGCCATGGTTTACCGTACGACCCGACCTCCGTCATGCATTATAATCTAATGGTGAGTTTCTTAATTGACTAGTTATGTTCCCGGTGTAGCATGAATTCTAGACTCTTTGAAATACAGACTCATTGGTAGTATTGCGCATGCTTAATTAAGTGATGATCATGATAATGAGCCGTATTTCTGGTCGCATGAGGGCGCTGTAAGACGCCATTTTCTGGGTACCCAACACAGGCAAAACGTTTAATGAAGTAGTTTAGTAACTTTACTTTTATATAACTTTTATATAAATATTTATTTTATATTTACGTAAATTATCTTACAATCACTTTTAATTATATCCACAATGCCGTGAGCACAGCGCCCTCAACGTTAAAAAATACGGCCTATTAGGAAGGTGACCGGTCACGTGAGAGGGTTTAACCAATAATAGGAAAAAAAGAGTCTGAATTTTACGGAAGACATTTAATACTAATCCGTGAAGCGGTTCGCAAATTATTTTCAGCAGCTAGGTTGTGCGTGAATGTATATTCATGTGAAAGAACAATAGCAACTCAGCTACATTAAAAACTGTAAAGAACGGCTGTCCTCAACCAACTCGCCAATAGCCAAGTTGGTTGAGAGATGAGCCATAGATCGAAAGGTCTGTGGTTCGACTTTGGCTAACGTTAACATTTATCTTTTTCCTTCACCAAATGCTCTTGTGTGGTATTTTATCCATAGAGTAAGGCTGAAGTTAAAAACCGGGTTAGATAACAAGAAGAACCGCCAAACGAGATAGTTAATAATTTTCACAGGAGTCTGATATAATGGCTTTGTTTACATTATGCGCGCTTTCCTATGGGAGCGAAGTCAGGATGTCAGATGGAGTAGACGTTGGAGCTCAGAGGAAAGCACACATGTAAACAAAGTGTGACGTCATTAGGTTTCGATCGGATTGGGCTACTATGAAATAGACGTCTCATAGTACGCCATCTTAAAAAATCACAGCGAGGCATTTAAGGGAAATAAGCAAACATCTGCGACGCTTTCTGAGCTATTATATCTATTTATAAGATTGTCAATCTGCTGGAACTTTGTTGGAGACACTCGTTCACTGCACATCCTTTTGTAGTTGGTACTCGAAATTAAAGATGGCGAAAAGCCGGGAACAGTTTCGAAAGTTTTCGAATATTAGTATTTGTTTGTTTAGTTGTACTATTAAAAGAACAATGACACCCTCTTCTCTGTCTGCAGTACTTCTCAGCCAACGGGAAACCGACGATCACCACAAAAAATGTCCTGGATCAATTTGCAGTCGGCCAGCGCAACTACATCTCGTACTATGACATCTATCTCGCCAATATCATCTACAACTGCATATGTACGTGGGTCATCGGGTTTATTGAATGGTTTGGGGTGGTTTTCGTAGTTTCATTTCACGAAAGAATGTTTATGTTTATGTTTCGAGCACGCGTTTTTCTTCGTTGTACAATGTATTATTGTATGTACATGTATTTGTGTGTTGGTTTATGCCTGCCAGATGGTGCGTCAGGCTGCGCCCCTCGCCTAGCAACTCTCCGATTTGGAATAGACCTTTTCAACCGAAAATGATAATGTATGCAAATAAAGACAAACAGGGCACATTGAAAATATACAGGGTCCAAACTTTCGGGGCAGTTTCTCTCAATCTGTCCAGTATTTCTCGCTTTTTTCATGAAAGAAGCCTCTAAAATCGTCATAAGTAAAACTATCCGGCATAATTGTTTTTGATGCACAAAATAACAACTTTTAAAATGTTTTCGTCCCGTGCGCACGATGTCAAGTGAAATTAGCAGGGCTCCTTTCCGTACGAGTACAAAAGTACCTGTGTGATTCGGGGTACCATCCATCAAGCGATTTCACGGCTATCGGGCACTCACTGTGTAGTTGCCGGTATAGTTGCCCTAGGCGACAGAATGTCGGGGGGAACCATGTTAATAACGGCGCTAAGTGTTGGCATCTTGTAGTGGTTACATTATCAAATCAAGAATATTTTACTTAATAAAAAAAAACTTTGTTTTTTTACAATAATGCAATTATTGACTGTTGTGATGTGGGATATGACGTTTTAAACACCCGAGGGACGCATAGCACCCTCAGCTTCGCCTCGGGTGCTATGCGTTCCCGAGGACGGCCATCCAGCCATTGAAAAGGACTAGCCACGCCCGTACAGCTAGTTTAACCTTCAGTCAAATAGGTTTTCTCTATCAAGTCGGTAAAAAAACAACATTTAAATTCGTTTTTGAACACTTTCTTGCTTTTAGTTTGGAGGACGGATAGGCCTAGTGTTTAGTCACTTAACATTGATGTCTGGATGTTTAGAAAAGTGTTGACTCGCTAAACACCGTTTTTGGCAGATTGGTGCTTGACAACTATCCTGGCGAAGTTTTAGCTCTGTGAAGGCTGTATATTTCGACAAAACAACATTCTAAGATTTCAATTTTGACTAATGAAAATTACTACTACTAATGGAAATTTCCAAAGATGCGTCTTTGGGGCGGATTTTTTGACTTCTTTTATTATTATTTTGTTTTAAATGAGAGCATGCCAGAAGCAGTTTTTTTCACAGGGAGTATAGAGTCATGAATATCTTTACATCAAGTAAATTTTGAACAATAATTGGGTTAGTTACTTGTTAGTTACTTGATAATTGCAAAAGGTACACTGTCCGTTTAAATTCTCGGTGGAAGTTGAATGGAAAACAATTTTGTTTAGCATGAGAGGTCAGATAGATGGCTGCGACAGTAAATGTTGAAGGGAATTCAGCTCGGTCGAAAATGAAGATGTTCCAGGTGGCTTTTCCGTACCGACTATATTACAAGTCATTTCTCGCGAAGTACAAAACAAATGAAAAAGTTTCAGCTATTTTGTTTGAAGTGTTGATGACAAATTCCCAGCAAATATAATCGTTTCAGATTCTTTTCTTCTTCTTGTTCTTCACTTTTCCAGCTGACTGCAGCGATAGTTTGTCTTGTCAGAACGGTGGCTACGAGGCGATGATAGCCGGTACCTGTAAGTGCACCTGTCCGTCAGGCTACACTGGCGCCCAGTGTGAGGTAGACAACACGGCCTCCCTGGCCCCATCCGACAAGTGTCTCTACGAGCTGACTGAGACTAGCGGCTCCATCAAGTCGCCTAACTATCCCTCTAATTACGATGACGGACTCACGTGCGCCTGGTATATCAAGGTAAGGACGCTGTTGCCACTCGAATCAACGACTCGAATCGACTCGGACTCCAGTCACATGTTTTGCCAAATAGACTCGACTCAAGTCTTTATGGGTAAATGACTCGACTCGACTCGAGTCACTGCAGGCAAATAACTCGACTCTACTTGAATTCCTCATTTGTCACTGGTTCTGTCTCATTTTGCCAGAACCCCTCATACATTTCTAGTTTTAAACCTAATCCGAGGAACTGGTGTTCTGCCAATAAGGCTGGGTTTGGGAGAAGTATGACTGTTCATTTTTGAATAATTTAGTATTTGATATTCGAAACTGCGTTATGACCGAAAGTTCAAATATTCGAACCTTAAAAAAAAAAAGGTATTTCGTTTTTTTCGGAATACGAAGTTACTGGATTGCGATTATATTAAAACGTTATTTGTGGGTGAATATTGTTGCTTGTACCTGCTGATCTGTGTAACTTTCTGGTACATGATGATTGAGTTTGATTATCTGGGGAAAATGTGCAACACAGTTGGTATAGCACTGGAAAGTGTGGTTGCCCGAGGCCCTGGCGTGGTTGTTCCGGCGCCGTCAGGGCCCGGGGTTTGTTAAGCTCTGTGACAAAATACCTCTCCTCTAAAAGCACAAGGCATTGTATATGATGTGTAGTACCGGTTTACGGCATCTTTGTCACGGCATCTTTGTCATCTTTGAATGAGCGTGGTAAAAAAAAGATATTTGGTTGATATTCGAATATTCGGTTGATATTCAAATATTCGATATATTCGAAACAGCCCTAGAGAGAAGGTCAATGGCGTACCCATCGGGGTAGAATAGGGGGGTGGTGAGGGGGCAGCAACTAGCCCCCTAAGGCCAGCACCTAACCAAAATAGTCAACTCGAGAATAGTCACCTCCGGTTTCTAAGAACAATTATATCCATTTAAAGGTAGGAAATGACACGTGATCATTGACAATTCACCAATCAGATGATGGGAAACTGTATTGTATAAACACGGATGGACTTGCAATGAATGCCATTTTTAGAGATTGGAGGAAAAACCCTGAAGGAAACTTACGGAATCAGTCTGGGACTGGAAACCCAATCAACATATTGGCCAAGGTGGGATTTGAACCCGGGTCACAGCTGTGGGAGGGAGGCTAGGAAAAAACGCTATGCCAACCTGACTCCTGTGTCAACATTTTGCCGAATTTGTGTCGTCTTATCTTGACCATTATACCAATACAGGGGAAACCAGGCTCCACCATAACATTGACATTTGATTCCATGGATGTTGAGGACGATGCAGCATGCGCTTGGGATGTTCTGATTATACGCACCACCAGCATGTTCTCTGACGACCAGAGGTAAGACTAAGTTCTTCTTAAATACCACGTGATTTGAGGGTCTCAAGCACTGATCTCTATAATTATAAACTGGATAAGCCGTTAGCTGTTAGACGTGAAGTCAGCACTATCCGCCATATTACCACTCCAAGAACAACAGGCTAAATTTATTTAAAAAAAATTATAATTGAAATTTGTGCACCTTTTTTCGCACATATTTAATTTATTTCTAAATTTTAAATAGGAACGAAATATATGTTATATCAAACTTCTGTTTATAAACAAATCGTGTACTTTTAAATGAGTATAGTTTAATTATTTTGTACACAAGGTGAGTGTTTGGGACTGGTTCCCGCCACACATTCAAATACAGGGAACGAGAACCATTGCGTGGCTTCATTTGTTTGTAAAGCTCGGAATTACAAATGCTCTATCCAGACTTTTATAGAGATCAGTGGTCTCATGTCAGTATATTTTACTTGAGACTCATTTCCAGCTGTTATTCCAAACCGTTTGCTACTCCGATTTTGCACTTTATTCTATTCGAATAAAAACAATAGAGTTTTTCCTCAAGATGGCTTGGTACTTTCGTTCGAAAATGACAGCATATACTAGACGTAATTATTTCGCAGAATGCTTGATCCTGTTATTTATTTATAAATCGAATATAATTATTGTGCATTTTTACTCACGAATGATTACAAAAGGACGTCTATTACCTTCGAACTGATATTAATAAACCGAATCAATAAGAATCGATTCTTTGCCGATGAGAGTCTGGACTTTGTCTCGATGTGACCTAAATCATCTTTGTTATCATAATTTGACCTGTTGCCCGCAACTTCAATTTTGCAATTTTACTTTCACAAATTTACCATGACCGCACACTTCAAACAAATCGGTTTGGTAAAATAAAACCGAGATCTATTATTATTTTCGTCTAATTCGTAAAATTTGAAAGTTTGTTTCTGAAGCAAATATGCAGTTTCTGGCTGGCATATAAGTTCGTTTCTGAAAGAAATAAAAGGGATTGAAGGGCAGTACATGTATAACCGTCTGCGATTTTTCAACAAGTAACCAACCAAATTATTGTCCAAAAAACTTACTTGATGTAAAGAATAATTACTCTAAAATATATTTCTTCTGGCATGCTGTCAAATTCGTCCCAGAAACGCATTTTTGGAAATGTTCATTAGTAGTTGGTTTAAAATCAAAATCTTAAAATATTTTTTTCTCGGAATAGACAGCATTCACAGAGCTAATGTAGTTGTCAAGCACCATTCCTTCGATTTTGACAACTGTTGCTGCTTCAAACGATGAAGCTACACAACTGACAACATTTGGGTATACAAATATATAACTTTAATATCCGTCAGTAAATACTAAGTTTTTTACTATGTTTCATAGTTTTCTTCGCTGCTTTATTTGTTTCGTCAGATTCTGTGGGACGACCCTTCCACCTGTCCAGGTATCATCCAATGAGATGATGGTTGTCTTGACAACAGACGTGTCCTACAACAATCAAGGCTTCGTAGCTAATTACGTCATCGACGAACCATCGATCGCTGTGTCGTGTGCGTAAAGTTTTACTCTTATTTTAGTTGTGGTTCCAAATCATGGGAGACGGATGCGCTTATGAAGATCAGCAGATCAATTTCTTTGTTTTCCTCGTATAGGTAGCGAAACTTGTGGCGGAACCTTGATGGATTCAGGCTGTCTAACCTCACCAAACTACCCCAGTAACTACGACAACAACGCTGACTGTACCTGGACACTTGAGGTATAAATGATGGGTGTTAGGCCGTGTCCGAACTCCCAAACGGGATTCTTCTATACGGCTACGTCTATTGTCAGCTTGCTTTATATGTGTAATTTTAAAGGGCGAACAGCAACACAATAACCAGACAAGAGATTCAGACGCGGTCTTACATTGCTTAACCGCGAGTGTTTTGTTTAACATTACAAACACTACAAACACTACATTACGCAACATGCGGCAAAACCTTTAAGTTAAAGGCCTTGTATAACCACAAAATTCAAGAAATTTAGGTTCTTCAGAAGTCTGTACATAATTCCGACAACTTTGACCTTCAACATTAGAATAGCTTTATGCTCCATAGGCCTATTGGGCCCAAAGCAAAATATAATTCCAACTTTATCATAACAATAAATAATTAGACTTCACTCCTGCATACAACGTTCTGAAAAACTGCAAAGGAGAATAATTACGATTGGGAGAAAAGTGCCGATGTGAAAATAACTCGGAATTGTTGTTCTATATTTTAATTTAAAAACAAATACAGATTACACAGTTTGGTTATTTCCCCGAATTAAAAAAACAACTGTCCAATCTTGGCAGGAACATGTGCGCAGGTGGAGATACCAAACTAGTACTGGTATAATAATTGTCAAATTTCTGTCCATAAAAACTTGGAAGTATACGTGCATCGTTTTATAGTGAATTTGTATTTTCAAACTTCATGATTTCCCGGAAAAAGAGCTATTTAGGGCTGACTTTTTTTACCATCACGATCGATTTCCAGGTTGCCGCGGGCTCTCAAGTGGCATTGGACATCACCGCCTTAGACGTTAGCTCCTCAGGGACGGAATGCTCGGATGACGCGCTGCAAATCAGCTTGACTGGCGGCGACGACACACAGGTCCGACCACTCAAGTAAGTCGAGGGTTAGATGTTCCTTTTTTTATGGTTAGACCGGTGTAATGTGAATTCAGACTGTAAGAACAACAGGCTCATTGGTGTAGTATAGGTTTTCCCGGCTACTTAAAAACATTTTTCCTTCCAATTCACCAACTCGTACATTCAATGTCGTACCTCGTCCGAGAAAAAATCACACGCTTTTACTAAACCAATTTAGTCTTTCACCGTTGAATTTCAAATTGTGGTCACTCTATTTAAACATTGTCTACGAAATATTCGTCATTACAGATCAAATTCGTCTTACTGTTGCCACTGGCGTAGATTTCTTGGGGGTTGAGGGATTTAATCCCTCAAACAACTGACTAAGAATGAGACATATTTGACTAACAATGAGAAATATTCCTATTTCACATCCTTCTTCAATTGTTAGGAGATTACACCCCCCCCCCCATCTACCTATGGAAATCAACGCCTAGTATGAGATCGAATTCGTCTTGTATCAATCAATTCTAAACGTATACATTAAAGAATCAGTCTGACGTGTGCTTGACTGCACTACCAGACCAATTTTTTTAGAATAAGTTCGGAATTGATTGATATAAGACGAAATCCATCTCTGAATGCTGCCTTTCCGCGGGAGCTTAGACGAATTTGATTTGTAATGACGAATATTCCTGAGACAATGTTTAAATAGAGTGAGTCTGATGTTCATATGACACCGGCTTGAACTGACGAAACCGAAAGGTTGGAGGGATGGAGAAACTCATTGACCAGACAGAAAAGCTATCGGCTATGAGGCACATCACAAATCTTTACGTTAAACAATATAGCGACGCCATTTTCGACGTACACAATCATGGGTGCATGGGTTTAACGTTGCTTGCTTTTTATTTACGCTCCTGCTGAATTGACATTGGTTCCTTTGATTGATTTTCTATTCAGTTTTTATCTGACCTTTTGGAGACATCGTTCCCTTAATAAGATGATCCATTCAAAGTTGAAATCGTCGATTTGGTCACTGATTTCTAAGATATTGTTCATTACAGGGTTTGTGGCACTGAGCTGCTAAGTGGTCCCATCGTCTCCCTTAGCAACAAGATGACGCTCCGATTCACCACCAACAGGAGCTCCCAAAGCAGCGGATTTGCCGCCTCCTTCAGCACGCTGTCTGCTTAGGGTGTCATGCAGCGGCCTCCGTCACGTAGGGATGGTTTAGAGCGATCTGGGGTCATGTCATGGAGCTGCTAAGCACCAAAACAAATGCTAAGCATGGAAATTCTTTCTTGGCAAAAAGAGGGTAACAGACCAAATTTTCAGGTGATTTTGTGACTGGTATACAGCTGATTTTTGGTCAGCTTGAAAAGCATGTGGATTTGTTTCTGGTAACCTATTTTTACTGAGGAAGACTTTTATGCTGAGTACATTTGTGTGCTTAGCAGCTTCATAACATCGGAGGAAAACAGAAAATTGTTCAAGAACAATTGTACACTTCCCAGACACGGACAAAGGAAATCAAATGTTGTAAGACAAGAATTAATGTATTGTAAAAAGGAGTATTAACACCCTTTATATAGTTTAAAATATTATTTAAAGCAAAGTTGTATACATCCAGGACGGTGAAAAAGTCCAGAAACACCCAACTAACCTATAAAAAGGTTAGGAAAAATAAAAGAAAATAGTTTCTCGTCCGAACCTTTAGAAACAAAGGAAGACGAGAGGCGCTGAACGGATTTGTCTTCACTCCAGCATGCATATTACGCTCAGAAAGAATACAAACAAGAAGAATTACGATTCGGAGACAAGTGCCGATGTGAAAATAACTCAGATTTTCGGAGTTTTTTTTTTCCTTTTTAAAAATTATTAAACAAATTGTTGTTTTGTGTTATGCGGCAGCCAAGAATTCTGAGGGATAGGACGAGAAACTGTTTTATTTTATTTTTTCTTATTGCATAGATCATAATTTTTTTTAGTGAAATAAGAATGGAAAATAGTAATAAAGTTGTGGCAACAGTTCAGGGAAAAAAAGTGGAAATGTGCTCGTCTGTTGTAAAACTAAAACTAAAGAACAGTACAGAACCGAGCCCAACATAATGCATTTTGGGGAACCGGTTCGACCCGGGGGGGGGGGGGGGGGGGGGGGGCACTTAACTCCAATGCATTACGTAACGGTGGCTCTTCAGGACACAATGCTTTCTTGGCATAACAATAGATGTGGTGAAGTGACTGCAATTGGGGTAAGCCATTAGTGTAATTGATATCTGGGGTTAAACAAACACAGGCGCTAATAACCCAACAAATGCATTAGATTGGGCTAGGTTTTGTAGTAAATATAAATGCCAAGAATAATGTTTGGTTGTTTTGTAATTCCAATGTAGAATTGGCTAATATGATGTGCGAGATAGATGTGATGAGTATAATAATGAATGAAAAGAATTTACACGAACCTTGTAATCTTGATAACCATCCAAAATATAGGTCTGCATCATGGATTGTGTTATGGTAGTTCAATGTTCGTTCCATATTTAAAACGAGCCTTTCAACATTGTGAATTGTTTACATTAAACAGAGGTTTACTAATTAATTGTGCGTCTCCTGTGCACCACCCCATTATAGCTGCACGAGTGTGTCAAACATATTCTTTGTCATTATAGCCTATAGGTAGTTAAGCCACATAACGATGAATGAAGGAAAAGCTGAAGACACGCTACCTTGTGGGCGTCTGCCACCTTCTTAAAAGGAATTTTCATTTTGTGGACTTAAAATCATCCGGCTTGCGATGGCTGATTCAAAATATGTGAAGAAATGTATTCAGTAACTAAACGTCGGCAGATTTTATTTTTCTCATTCAAAACTTTATACAAATAGCAATTGAAAACATATATATATTTTTCAGGTTTCACCTAGTCTTGGGCCAAGAGGCTATTACACTCTAAATACTCCTGGGTCAGATTTGACCCCGAAACGCATCCGAATCTGCACGATTCTTTTTCCGGGTTGAAAATGACACTTTTTATGTTGAAAATGACACTTTTCTCGTTAATTTCGACCTACGGCCAAAAAAGTGAAATGTTCAACCCAAAACAATTATCGTGCAGGTTCGGACGCGTTTTGAGGTAAATTCTGAATTCATAAATACCTGGGACAGTTTAGGCATTCCTATTGGTCGAGAGCCCGTCACGTGGCCGGTATTAAACGGACGATAAAGACATGGCTGGAAGTGTTTAAACCCAGCTGGAAACAACATTCCGTCCCGAGGGCTCACTTTATTTCCAACCCTGAACCGTACCTCGTCTCCAATAATAAGAGCGGGTAGTGTTGGGCGCGTACAGCTCGACACCTTGGGAACGAGGTTGCCAATGGCAGTAATAGCCTGGTTCACAGTAAATACGCTTTATTGCATGTATTGTGTAGAGAGCGACAGAGGCGGAAACATGTCATTTGACACAGACAGAATGGCGAAACACCGAAATTTACTTGCGACAATTTTCCGGAATTTTCGGGGCTTTTTTGGCTGAATTTTACAAAAAAGTATTTATGAATGGGAATAAAAATGTGTTCGGTCGGTATTAATCACTCTGTTTAATACCGCTTGGAGTCTGGGTGCTGATAATTACCCTCGCCTTCGGCTCGGGTAATTATCAGCACCCAGACTCCAAGCGGTATTAAACAGAGTGATTAAAACCTCTCGAACACACATTTATTCCCTTATTCATAAGTGATAATTTATTCATTAAACCATAATTCAAAGGGCTTCTAATGATAGTCCACTAACCATTTAATAAAAATGTCTTACTTAATATAATATAGCGTGAATGAATATTAAAGAGTTTACTGTATCGAGAACAATGTCTATGAGTTTGTTCATTTTCAGGCTAGGTTTATCATAGCCACGCCCTTGGAGGGTATGTATGGTGGCCCTGGAGGGACACGCAAATCGTGAATATTGACGTCAATATTCTCGACAAATTTCACGACTTTCCCCAAAGTCGCAAATATTGACGTCAAATTTCGCGATTTTACCCAAAAGTCGCGAATATTGACGTCAAATTTGACGTCGATATTCGCGTCAAATTTCAAGACTTTTCCCGAAAGTCGCGAATTTTGACGTCGCGAATATTGACGTCAATACTGACGACAAATTTCACGACTTGCTCCCAAAGTCGTGAATATTGACGTCAATATTGACGTCAATATTGACTTCAAATTTTGCGACTTGCCCCCAAAGTCGCGAATATTGACGTCAAATTTCACGACCGGACATAAATTTTGACGCGAATTTTGTTCCAGCAAGCTAGCAGTCTTGCTCCAAGACCGAATGTTTCATTTGTTCAGGGGCGCGCCGTCCGTCTATCACCAATACTCCAAAAAGGGCTTATTGAGGGAGCCCTCGATTGTCACGAGAGATCAGTGGATTTGTTTTAGAGGTAGGATACACCATTGGTAATTGCTTGAATTATCATGAATGGGTGGATTTGGGGGTTTTATTTTATAGTAAATCTCGATTAACTGGCCTGTCCGGAGTTTTACAATTATGGGTGGCGAGAAAATCACGAAAAACGGCGTTTGTTTTGAACCGCCGCCGGGCAGTTATTTCTATGTTATTATTGTTCTTTCTCGATCGCGAATTTTGTTTTATAAAATTATATTTTTCGGAATAATTACAGGATATCTAGCGCGATCATTTTGCTGGATGCCTAGAATCATTATTTACTTTTAAATAAGTAAGATATTTCTTAATAATTCGGTAGTAAATATTTCCAATATCTGCAAATTGTGTATCAGTTCACGCGATTTGTTTCTGAACTTAACATAAATCCACTGATCTCTCGTGACATTCGAGGGCGCCCTCAATAAGCCCGTTTTCGGAGTATTGATGAACCGTTTATGACGGACGGCGCACGGATGGCGCGCCCCGGACAAATGGAAAACTCGGTCTTGGAGCAAGACTAGCCAAAACCTAGCTTGCTGGAAAATAATTCGCGTCGAAATTTAAGTCCGGTCGTGAAATTTGACCTCAAATTTGACGTCAATATTCGCGACTTAGGGGAAAGGCGTGAATTTTGTCGCGAATATTGAAGTCAATTTTCACGATCTGCGTAGTCCCTTCAGGGCAACCATAGTTGCACCCTGAAAAATAAATGTTCAATTGAATTGATAATTTTCTAGCATTGTATTTGTTATAAGCTTTCGAATAGGGCATCGCACATACAAAAAAGTACGTGACCCCAGCGAGCGCGTAGCGCGAAGCCAATTACGGCGTGGGGTCCGGGATTTGCGGGAGGCTTCTTTTCAATGAAATAAACTTGCTCAACAGCCCCTGCATCGCCCGTAAACAACCCACATCCTTCCTTCTATCCACCACTAGTGCCTTCCGACCAGATGAAATTATCTGTGTTAAAGGGCTACTATGTCCTGAAATCCTCCAAAATATATTGTTTTTGATTGTTTACTCATCCTATTCCAAACGGTTGAAAGGAAACCAAGTCAATGTCTTCTCGTTCCCGAGTTTACATCGGACCATGAATCGAACATATTTTAACTAGACCAATACACAACGACGCGGCTTCTGTACAAACTCGTCCTTGTTCACCAAAGATCCAACTAAGCTAACGAGGTAGACAATGGTGAATTATCGTAGGCTTGTCGCCACAGATTTAAAGTGGCTTAAATGGCGCAGATTTACACTCCAGTTGCATAACGACCGGGCGGGCGGGGGGGGGGGGGGGGGGGGGGGGCACGACCGGGAAACATTCCCCCATCGGAGGCCCGTGCCTGTGCCCCCCATTTGAAATGTTGAATTGCACACAAACATTATATCGGTTGTCATTCAGTGCCCCTTGAAAAAAATAGTGCCTCCCAGGTTCCCCCCGCCCCCGCCGTTACCTACAAATTCAACGATCTGTAGTTATGCCACGCGGCGCACGCACAGGGAACATTCCCCGTGCAATAAATAAAGAGAATATAAAAAAGTAACTGAATAATACATCAGCCAAAACGTTTGCGTTGGTTTTAGACAAGATAGACGGACAGATAACAGGATAAGATAATATTAAGATGGTTTTCATGATTTGGAATTTTGATGACTTTTCAACAATCCGAATTACTCTTGGTAATTTCAGTTAGTCATACATGTATCTTCAGCTGGCCACCGATAAACAGCGCCTCCAGTGTCGCATAGTGTCCTCTCCCACACACACCCTCACTGGTCATCTCCTTCCCCACTTGCCGACACAGATTTACGGCACTACATGAGGACTTAACATCGGACATTGAGATCAAGAACAGATTAGCCATAGCTATAGGTTACTAGCAATCCGGTTCAAACTGAATCTCATGTTCATAAAGTCCGGAATTATGAGCGACTCGGCGCGACTCTGGAACGCCAGACTGAACCGGGTGTAAGATAAATAATTAAGGGATGCCAGAAGTATCTCTATGCCAACAAACATAAATCTTTTAAGATCGCTGATCATTTCTATAGCATTGTACGGATGCAAAGTGGAGTTTCGAGGCCTCGTTGTCTGGAGCATTGCATTGGTAATCTGTAGGTAAAGCTATAGGTTGAGGTTTCGAGTCCGGCCTGGGACTACGGTGCGTGTGCCCATGGGCAAGGCACTTTGTCACTCATTGCTTTTCTCCATCCAGGAGTAAATGGGTACATGTGAGTGCAGACATGGTTATTGTGGTTGATTTAGCTGCTTTGCACTGAAATGGCAGCATCGAGCTGTATGCTTCCCAAGGAGCGGAGATGGCATTGGGTTGGAAGTGCCCTCTTGGGTTGGAAGTGCCCTATTTTGAGATTGGTTTTCCCACTCTTGGGCTGGAGTGAATGTTTTCAAGCGTGTAAATAAGACATACACGAGTCTGGTTTGACATGTGATAATGAAACCGTTCAGGGTTTAACAAAAGGCTGGTATACTTTTGACACGGAATAATGACTACTGACGCTAAGTTACACCATACAACGGGGCTAAAAATAATAAGCCAAAATGAGCTGCTGATGAGAGCTAAGCCAAATGTTGGGCATAAAAAGTTCTTGTTTTCTTTTCTTGCTTATTTTCCATCATTACCTGATCTGTTACAAGGAGTCCAAATCGACCATGAGTGTAGGAAGTTTCTTCACCTCTGAATCGGTCGCTTTAGTATAAATCCTCATCGAATATGTCCCAAAATACTGGTTTAAATTACCATCAAAATAAATTAGCGAGTCAGTTCTTGAGGTGACACAACATATCTTCCAACGTATTCCTACTCAAAAATATGTACGGATCATCACTGGAAGACATTTTAGCGGAGTTAGCATAGACACACCCGACACAACAATGTATGGCATCAAATGACTTCGATGTCGAATGTACTGGGCATTTTAAACACCCTTATTTCACCCAACCTTTATTCAATTGTTTGGTTACGCAACACGGAGACCAGACAGGACAAAGCTTTCACATTCCTTAGTAGCTTCTACCACTGAACAATGGACTTAATTCATCTCATACTCTAAAGCATTAGTAAGAATTGACACTTGTTCCTTTTAAATATTGACAATGGGTGTAAAAGGGACGTAGTTCAAGTCGGAGAAACGACTCAAAAGGTGGACATTCTTTGATTCAAATTGGGCTCGGACGCGGCGCGTCCTCGCCCATTCGAATCAAAGAATGTCCACTTTTTCGTCATTTCTCCTTAACATAATTTTTTCTACATTTTTTTCAACATTTGAGTTCCTTTATTCGTTTTAGTATTCATTTTGTTTCAGATAATTGTAAATCAATATATTTAAAGGGTGCACTACACTAATTGAAGTGAGAATTTTCACGCGAGCTCATTAGCATGAGGTGTGCACCCACGATTGATTTTGAACAAGTATGCCGTTTGGTAATGCAACAAATAAAATTGTGTTCGTTTCAACCCTAGAGGGGAAAGGTTTGGCCCTTGTACATGGAAAGGGGAGTCTCTGGAGTTTTATGAGATTGGCAGCCGATTTCACGAACCCTACGCAATGGCGCAAGCCCTCCTTGTGCCACATTTTATTGGGTAAGCTGCTACCCTTTTTTTGCTGTGCAACATTTAGCTTAGTACAATAGTTTAAAGAAAGTTTGTTTCACGAAAGTTCGTGGCTTACGCAACAAATTATGGCGTAGCTTGCGCAGTAAATTTAGTTGGCGTACAAGATGTGGCGATACAGAATTATCAAATTTACCAGCAAACTGATTGTCGTGGAGCCTGTCTTTGCTCAACATATCAACCTTGATAACTGACACTCATAGCCTTGTGTTTACAATAAACGAATTGCTTTTTTGTAATCCACGACAAATATTCGACGACATATCTGTGAAAGATCACAAATATACACAAACAGTCATAAACGCTGTTTAAAACGTTGCGCAGCTACTATACGCCAAGTTTCGTGAAATGGTCTTTTAGGAAATGGCGCAGCTACGCCTTAAGTATGCCTTACGCCACGTTTGAAAATGGCGCAATCTACGCACTTGTTCGTGACTTCGGCTGCCGTGTAAGCATCCAAGGTGGCACCCCTGCCTTGCTACTCACATCCCCCAAATGTCTGTTTTGTAGGAACAAGGTATACCCCAAGTAAAAACAAAATGTACACACCATTTATGTTTCTATTGAAAATCCACACGTTGACTTTCTCTCGGCTATCAGAACGGGATTTGGAATGGTAATGATTGGAGGAAACAATAAACAGGTGCTAACACAATCGCAATGTTTAGCTCCACATTAATGAAATTTGAATGATCTATTTAGAATAGGTGAAAGTGGTACATAGACAGATTGGTGAATTAAAGTACCTTGCTGCCACCTTGGATGCACACACCCGGTCTTAAAATACCCCAGAGACTCCCCGCCCCCCTTCCGAGGTACTCAAGATAAAAGAAAAAGGTTGTAGGTCCCATACGTGTCACCCGTAGAGGGCGTTTTCACTAATTCGACTTTGAGCAAATAAGCGCGCTTTAACGACTATTAGAATTCAACAGTTGAATTTACAAATGTACAATGTATAACATTCTAAAGTTAAAGCGGCTAAATTGCTACCTGTAATGTGATATTGTTCCGTTTGTATTTTCAAAATGGCAACTTTACAGCGCTTCCTCCTATCCACAAATGTCCATTACGAATGCCAGGACACTGCGTGCGCTTTGAATTTTTTGAATAATTTTTTTCACAGAAATAAATCAATTTAATGCAGTAAAAATGACTTTCAGAGGTTTATTGTCATTAACTGATTAACAGATAATCGATGTAAGAATGCGATACCAAATTGTTGTAAGCCGAGTTTGATTGGTCCATTGTGATATTATACAAGTTGTACGTTACAAGATAAGATTGTGGACGTATAGCTTGGCTTAAATTCAATACTATCAGACAAAGGTCATAGTGAAAAACGACAGCGGTGTTCCGAGACTGGTATAGAAAACGATGTGCATCTTTTTAATGTTTATTCTTCAAGATCTTGGGTATTCTAGTATTATACATATGAAGCACGATATGTGGCAGAGAAAACCCCCCCTCTTTTGTGTTGACCATTGTGTTCCCGGAATCTCAGGAATTCTTTTAGGTTTCAAGGGGGGATGGGTTAGGTTACAATGGTGTGGAGTGCGTATAAAGTATAGGGATACGAGGGGGGTACCCCTCTGCCACATATCGTGCTGGGTATAGTATTATAGAACTGATCAATCGGGCAAAGTTTTAGACGGGATCCGAACTTCTTTACACCAATCATAGCATAATGCTAATAACTTGCATTATAAATAGTACATAACTACTGCGGTTCTGGTTCGATAGTGTTAGTATATACACATGTACAAATGAATGTTTGCGAGTGCGATTGTAATTTCATGAGGCGACAGGTGAAATTATTAATTTGTTTCATACAACACCTGAATAAATCCTTGTCATTCGATTGGTCAGAACACAATAATTATACGGTACGTCAACGGGACGAATATTTCAAGGCACGTGATCAACGACCCTCCATTCAGATGCTTTTTAGGTGTTGTATACCTGTATTTTGTTTACAGGTTACTCACATTGCTTCCGCAATGTCAGTTTGAAAACGGTCGACAAGGTGAAACTGGGAAAATTGCTTCACCCCATTTAGTCAAATTAAACAAATTTCTCTCTCCATCTCTCTATCAGGTACGTGTACGTAACAAGAATATTCGTGGTCAATTGGTTGCCATGTAGTGTCGCCCGTATGTAACGGCCCCTCTTCAGTTGGTTGGTCTAGTACGCCTCAACAAGACAGATTTGATCAAACGAGCTTTGCAAAACAGAAATCTCGAGTCTGTAGAAATCGTTTGTAGGGGTGAAGAAAACTCCCGTGACAATCTTTTCGTCGTCATCCTTGTAACCTTGAATGGGAAAAAGGGGAAGTGCATTTAGGAATTACATTTTTTCGATACATTTGGCTGCAAAGCATTGTGCGTTTCATTTCCATAGAAAGACTGCTAGTCACGGTGGTGCAAATGCATAATCCTATGTGGCACCTACAAGGTTTATTGGGCTCTTTTAGGGTCACCGTTTTGTTAATATTACTTCATACAGAGGGGTCAATCCACATACCAAGTATGAAGTTTGTAATGTAGCGCCTTCGCCCTTTCTTCACACATGTTAGAACAGGGCAAGCAAATCACCCCTTTGGGTTTTTAATTCGCCGGTGTAGCATACAAATTTGTTACCAATACCGTTTGTTGAAATCTTGGCCTAGACAAGCCTACTAACTTTGCCAATCCCTGCCTGCCAACTCTCCATCCAGGTAGACTTTGTAGCTGATAAACAGATCTTCTTTAAGCTGTTTGATTGTAGCCTTTACCTGGGGTGCTAAAGTAACAAAGTGTTAGACAAAAATAGAGTACAGTCAAAAAGCAACAAGTCATATTCCATCCCAATTAGACAGTAACACAAGCTGGTACTCTTGTGCACGGCTTCCGACTTAAAAAAGAAAACAAAAACCTAACTCAGATCACAAACGGACAGTAGAGCTGAATGTAATGAGTTGCTAGATATTGTGTACTGTCTAAATGTGTATAATATTGTGTATTTTTGTGTTTGTGTAAATTTGTATGTGTATACGTGTATGATCTGTATTTCTTTTTAGTATGCATCTTATACAAATAAAGAATCTGAACTGAACTATTCTGCACCAATACATGTATTCAACAGGGCTTGAATGCATGTTTTTAAAAACAACACGCAACAAATAAGACCGCAACATGCAAGGCAAATAACTACAGCCGTTTTCGTAGAAGCCAACGGTTTAACTTACTGTTACTCGTAGACGTATGTGCAACCGTTGGCGCCGTATATTTTGGCGTCACAGTCTTTCGAGATTTGGGTCAGACAAAATGTTACCTTGGTCCTCTGCATCAATAAAAAAAATAAAAAATACAAACTTGGGTGCGTTGTTTAGCTCAGCCGAGTCGACACAGGTCAGCCCCGGGTAGTTCGTTTAGCTATGACGTCATACTATGGTCTCACGCGGGTCGACCAACACAGATCAGACCTTGCTCGGGGAGCAGAGTCACTGGTGGAAGACGCCACACGCATGCGTTGTTCATTCCAAGCAACTGACAAATATGGCGACTGGGGTTCAAGTCGGGGCTCAAAAATCAACTTCATTGGAAGGCTAAATATAATTTTAAACCGAGCTCATTGTGACTTTAGAAACCTTTATTCTAGTCTATGTTACTTGTTTGCGCGTAAACGCGGTACATTTGAAGGCCTCCGAAAATGAGGTTTGTCAATGGCTACGAATATCACGCCAGAATCGTGATGAACCGCGTTTGGCGTTCGTTTAGCACGGCTCTCGTGGCTAACTTGTCTAACCCGACTCACTGTAACCGTGTCGACCCTGAACTAAACAACGCACCCGTTGTAAGTTTAAGACGCGCCCTCTATTGGTCAAATAAAAAAAGACGAGATTTAGTACACGTAGTAATAAAGTGCGTAATTCAAGACTCTTTACTTAAATCCTTGAAGATGCAGTTTTGTCCCATTTGTAGCCTTGTTAGTTTTGTATGCAAATTTATGATAATCTCCACAATACTTGTACACACTAACCGTTTCGCTTAGATTCGTCCAAGCGTGCAATCAACTCCTTCAGCAAACCGTCTAGTCCCCGCTCCTCTTTCTGTATTAAATTTAAAGACCGGTAACAATAGTTTCAGAAAATATAGAGTGCGTCAAAAAAGATGCAAACAAAAATATAACGGAACGTTGCATGTGTAACCAATTAGATAATAAAAGTATGGTTTGAAAGATACACCTTTTCACTTTAAATTGAAATATCAAACGTCCAAATTTCCCAAGAGAGGCGATATTTATCATGGGGCAATTTTTAAATACGGCAGTGATAATCGATTTTGTATGGATTATGGTTTTTGTATCGATTATTATTAGCATCTAAACGCAACTGTCCAATTCCTAAATATCAATGCTCCATGGCTAAACACTACCCATCCTTGTGCTTACATGTTTAGCATGTAAACTTGTTTACTTACTGATCTGTTCTTAACAAAAACGTAACAATTTATTATCAATATACCTCCCAACCAGAAAATCTAGTTTGGATAGACGGAGAATCTTCCTAGATGACAAATTATACCCAGATCACCCAACGGACAGGCCTTTTGTTGCCGTTGCGCTTCTGTTGATCACCAGTCAAACTGATCCCCGACTTTGTTACAGAAAAAGGCCGCTAGAATTAAAACTAGACTAAATCGGGTGATCCTGGTATTATTTTTTAATCTAGACTTGTTTTTCTGGTGGGAGGATATACTGAACATAGGCCGTTCAGTTTTGACCACTCTGTATACCTATAATATAAATAGGGCACTCATCTGTTCCGATTTGCAAACTAGTTCCAACCAGAATGTTCCACTCACGCGAACAATGAATAGTTTTGCGGCGCGAACAATTCGGGCGATTCACAATGCAGTGCGCCACCAAGCGTTCGACTCAAATGAGCCACTTTTAAACTTTGCGGTCGACTTCTTCCGTATATCATACTGTAGTGAAATATCTATTCTTCATTGTTTACGCGAGGTTTAACACAAACGAAAATGTATCCGGCAGCGTCGTTAATTAAAACCTTGTTATTTGCAGAAAGAAAAAAAAACTTTAATCGTGCGCGTCCAAAAAGACGTAAAAACTGATGAGTTCATGCAAAATGAATACCGTTTTTGAAACCGATGCCGACCTTTTTCCATGATGCACTGCGGGTATAGCAGGATTTGCGCCTCCAACGGCAGCTTCTAGGTATTGTGAATCGCTCGAATTGTTATTGGACGCGCACACAAAAACGCGGAACGGAACGCAGCCCTGGTTTGAAATGATCTGGGCCTCTCACTAATCTATTATAAATAATCAGTGGGGCCTCGGCCGCTGCATGCCACACAAACGGTACCTTTCCTTTGATATGCAAATACCAAATACCCAAGTTGGTCTTCGCTACCCGAGGAACAACACCGTGTACGAATTATAGTTGCGCTTAAAACTGCACACATAATGACCGTAGCCACTACATGTACACCCATACAATTTGAGACGCGCCCAATAACCCAAAATGGCGGCATTATTCAGCGTCCAGGGACTAAAGTTCATGGAGCTGTGCAAAAATTCTTAGCATGAAAATTGCAACTTGGCAAAAACACAGTTTACAAACCAAATTCTCAGGCGATGTATAATGTGATAATGAAGTCAACATTTACCGAGACTGCAAATTGCAAAACGCCCATAATTAATAAAAAACAACCGAAGGTTCAGAATATTCACGAAATGAAGGTATGGTTTAATGAGCACAATATGTTTTGATAAGCACTCAAATGCCAGCTGTTTTGTCTTAAAGTTGCCAACTTTACTCACCCCGAAAGAAGCGACGGATAGGCCGAAAAGTGCTAGATACACAACAAATCGTAACATGTTCAGGTTCTCTGTTGGCTACGAAAAGAACGAAGACTCGCAGAACCTCTTAATATACGAACTGGCGTAGACGATATGGCTGCACTACTAGTCTGTGGCCATTTTATACACTAGCTAGAAACCATACAAATTCTGGCATTTTTGGCAGTCAACCAATTACACAATGGAAGCTAGCGCCGTCAAACACTGACCTCTACACCTGGACGGACCATTGTCCATATTCTGCTGTGCTAAGGCTTGAAGTCGGCGCGAACTGGAAGTGCAACATGGCGGACACAAGACGTCACTTCTGTGAGCCAATGAAATGTCCAGGTGTAGAGGTCAGTGGATTTACTCTGTACATTTTGTATTTATAAACATTATGTCATACGTACCGTACCCACTGAACTCTACACCTGGACATTTCATTGGCTCACAGAGTGACGTTGTGGGTCCGCCATGTTGCACTTCCAGTTCGCGCCGACTTCAAGTGTGAATGGGCAATGATCTGTCTGGGTGTAGAGGTCAGTGCGTACGAAGGACTAATACAAAGTATACTCAGCATGCAGCGGACCCCTTTTGTCACTTTGCCCTATTCACTCACACCCCCAACTATAGACCGATCCGGCCTGTCAATCAAACGGCGCGCATTGGCCAATAAGATTACGAGTTCTGGTCAGGTAACTTAGCAACGGTTGCTATAGGCGCGGTTCGCCATTAGCTCACATGGGCTTAGAAAATGGCTTCGGTACAAAAATGCACCGTACTTGTCAATCAAAAAGCGACTGTTCTTACCCCTCCTTAAAGTCATCCTTTAGTTCGCCTGTATAATAGTAATTTTTCCCGCCTAAAAAGTTTAAATCAATATTTTGCTGTCGCCAGAACTGCGTACGTGTTCTACTCATATAGCGTACACTACGTACGTTTACGTGTGCAACTTGACCGAGGTAAGGGCGTCGCCATGCCATTGCTATTATTCGTGCCTCTAAATCGGGGAACGGTTGTACATGCGCAGTATATGACAGTAAACGAACGGGGTCACTCGACTCACCGAGCGACGTTCATTCGTGAATAAGTACGTGGCCACATGCAAAAGTGATAACCTGTATTTCCCTTCCTTGAAATCTTTTAAAATGGATTCATGTCGCCGCATCGTCCAAACTAATTTCTAAAAAAAAATGAGTGTATACGTATGGGGTACTAAGGGGACGTTCCACGGTCTCATATCGCGCTTGGTATACAATAACCAACACAAGGGGGGGGGGGGGGGGGAGGGGCGGGGCGGTGGAATTGCTGTCCGAAGTTTTACAATCAGGGATGCCAAGTAAAAAGCAAGAAAAACGGCGTTCGTTTACAACCGGCGTGGGGCAGTTTTTTTCGTAACAATTACAGGATATCTAGCGCAATCAATTTGCTGGATGCCTAGAATCATTATTTAATTTCAAATAACCAAGATATTTCTTAATAATTCGGTAGTAACATTTTTCGATATCTGCAAATGGTGTATCAATCGGGCAAAGTTGTGTAGTAACTTGATTAGTTACTAAACTTATTCGCCTGCAGAGCTACAGTAAGGCCGAGAAGTGCGAGACACACAGCGAATCGGAACATCTTCGGGTTTAAGGGGCGTTCACGGTCGTATTAACTGATACTGATAAGAAGACACTCGCAGCTCCTTCGTGAAAATTATACACAGTACACATAGATAGCGCCTTAAGTAGCTATAGGACACATCACGTGGTCGTATCCTGCTTTCTTTATCTAAAAAATAAATGCACAGAAAATGCCACATATTATAATACAACCTTAGTACCGTTAGGTCGCTTCATTTGCCATATGAAGCAAGATATGAGACGGAGGGACCCCCCCCCGAGTCCCTCGGTGTTATATCTTGCTGGATATATCAAATGCTATACCCTCCTCGTATTACGTTTGCGAGAGATCAATGTCTTGATCGAGGGGGGGGGGGGGGGGGGGGGGGGGGGAGGGGCGTGAGTGGCGCACGCCCTTTTTTTCAAAAGAAAAAAGACACAAAACCAAAATAAGAAAAATAAGGGAGAGAGAAAATTAATAGAGACGAAGAATGCGACGAGACAGAAAGGGCGCGCGACGAGACACAGGCAGGGTTCGGGCAGTCAGTTATTGACACGCGAAACTCTTTCTTGCGTTCAAAGAGTAGTCTTTGGTCAAGACGTTGCTTAATCCGCAGCCACGAGAGGGCGCTATCACGACAAACCATCATCGCACTCACCAACCAGTCGGTAGTAACAACGTCTTTGGAATTTCGTAGAGGTCAGGGGCGGATGCAGGAATTTATGAATGTGGGGTCCTAGCCATGGGCGGGGGGTGTGGGGGCTCTCCCCCGATTTTTTTTTACAGTAGAAGCTCTGAGGTGCATTCTGGGACATTATGAGCCTATTTTTTAAATATATTTTGATCGTTTTGATCTATTGGGAATCTTTTATAGAAAGCACCACGCTGCTATTTTGCTCATATATAAAAATACATTAAAAAAAATATTAAACAAAAAATAATTAAAAGAAAAGAAAATATCAAGTCTAAAAATGTGGGGTCCGGTCCCCCAGGGCCCCTCCCCTGGATCCGCACCAGAAGATAGTGATATGCGCACGCACCTGCTTAGCCTAATGAATAATGCAGCGTGCATTACGTACTTTGCATAAACATACATATGCATAGGTCTAACCCCCTGACTCTACTTCGTGTTGCATCTGGATGTACATGTGTGTGTACGTACACATGTACATGTACATGTAGTCGTGAACCACATAACGATCGAGGCTCGATATTGTGTTTTCCTTTATTCCTATGTTATACCCAATCCCCATTGCTTTGCGCTTGCACCGTCGATCGAGGACCGAATTTTTTAATTCATACCGCCGACCGAGGGGCTTTTGTTTCCTTTGTTCTCCTTTGTGTCTCGCCCCTCGGTCGTCATGTGGTACCAGAGCATACACATTGTATCATCAAACGTGTTCAACGTTATTCGTGAAAAAGAAAGACTTTTTCGGTACATTATTATGGTCATCTCTTGCCTACAAGTTTTGAGGGCAGAATCCGTTTGGTATTTTGAAAATAACTACAACGATCTCCTTAAAATCTATTTATTTGCATTAATTCCTTTGGTCATAAATTCAGGACGTTTGCACCTTTGCAATTAATTTTGTATATATTTTTTTTAAGGATCTTTACCCAACTTCTCAAAATGAAACAATTTTGATTACGTGTTGAAAATATGTGCCTTTTCATATATTTTTGTTTTAAATAAATATTGCCCTAAGGTTGATTTTAGTTGAATTTGTAGGTAGCTACAGTCCCAAGAAACACAATGATATTAAAATTTGACTTTTAACAAAAATGTCAGGGTCCTTGTCGATTATTCCTACATGAAGCAAGATATGAGACAGAAGAAAACTGCCCCCCTCCCTTTGTGGTCGCCATTATGCTTGCGAAATATTCTGTTTTCTCAGGATTCTTTGTAGGTTTTTAGAGGGTGGGGGAGGGGGAGGGGGGGGGGGGGGGGGGGGTGCGTTAGGTAAGTACAACAGTCTAGAGAGTGTATAGGTCTAAGAGGGTAGTCCCTTGGTCTCATATCGTGCTGGGTATATTACTGGGCTAAACAAGCTTCAGGGTGATCATCAATTTCTACTAAAATATTCCCATAGACTTTTATGCAATTTAAGCTGCAGGAATTCGGACATGGCTTTATTTTTCAGAGGGAAAAACTACAGTTAGTATTAGACACATTTTATCTTTACACTGTTGCCAATTTAGTCATTCTAATTGAGTTTCAGTTATTTGTTAAAAAGCAGCTGACAGCAACATTTAAAGTGCTGTTTGTTAATTCTTTTTGGCATAATATATCCTCAATGAAATCCAAAATACATGTGAATTATTTTCCAAATGTAATTCTTTGATAACACTTACAATGGAGGTACATGTAAGATTAGGAATATATTCCTACCTCCATGCACTTATAATAAAGGTTACATTTATCCAAATCACTAGAAATAAACATGATGTCCATGAATTAAAAAAGGTTATAAAAACAAGCTATTGTTTTGATAACATTCTTTTTTGGCTAAAACATATTTTATGAAAGATCCAGTTAAAGATGAATTAATTTTCCTCTGACAGCTCTCTTGTCCATGTACATTGTACATCTTACTTTGAACAAAAGTTACAAAACAGCCCTGTTAACCCTATCATTACCGCAAGCGCCACCTGGGCTCAAAATTGCATGGACGTTCGCAACCAAAGAGCCTATATGTCCCTCATTCTAAAAGTCGTTACGTGACCAGCGTTTTTTGTTGGCACAAGCCGATATTGCATGAAACTGAAATGTCAACAGCGCACTCACTTTTGGCAGTTGTGTGGTTTATTGCTATTGGTTTCAAACTGGTTCAAAAGGACGCGCGCGTGCATGCATGCGATCACTAGCAGTTTGTCCAACCAACGCCAATTAGCTGCCATCATGGCCGAAAACGCTTCCAAGATTTTGGAGGAAATCTTCGCAGATAGCGGTTCAGATATGTCCGATGATGAATCTTCTGTAGCAACATGAAGCAGAAAGTGATGAAGAGGGAAGACAATCCTCTTCAACTTCGTCTGGGAAGCCAAATTACAGGTAGGGTCGGGAGGTTACTAAAAACACACCGTTCAACTTGGTTAGTATACATGTAGTAGTAATTGAAATGTTTCGCATCCGACATTCACAGGCTACTTTATAATGTAACCTTTGCTTTTTGATGACCTTTTGCAGGGAAAATCATCAAAAGCACTAAACGTTTCAGTTTGCATTGCATAATCCGATGGAATCCAATTAGAAATTAATGAAAATATTGATTTTTTATTGATTTGTTATTGAATTATTGATATTTTATTGATTCGAAAAAAAGAAATGAAAAAGTTTTTTGTTGTTCTTTTTTTGAACATGTTTTTTTGTTTAGATATTCTTAACTTTCTATTGATTGTAAATTTGTATCTATTTTTATATAATAATCTTTAAAAAAAGAGATTTGATTTCATGAGTTTTTATTTTATTAAAAAAGAAGACTTATTTCAGTGGGAACACTAGATACGAGCATCCACAAACAGCATTGTAAGGACAGTTTGTCATTAAAGGTAATACAACATTTTCGACCACCACCCACCCAACTAGCTTTACCTTACATACGCACTGTGGACATTCCTTTGTCTTCGTGTAGTTAACAAACTTTGACTAAATACTCATTTTTCTCGCTTCCCCAAAACAAATTTACCCTCAAATTTGGATTATGGGCCTCTCAGCTGTCCCTTCTATCTTTTCTATATATAACCCTAACCCGTTTTTCCTCTAGCGCTCTTTTTCGGAAACTGAAAAACGGATTGTGGACGTGTGCAAGTCCACACACCGTAACCTCTTCCCGCATCGTGTGGACCTATATTGTTCGGAGGTCCACAGTGCGTATGCAAGACTAACTCACCACCACGACCACCAACAACAAAACAAGAACAAAGCTACTTCATTAAATGAATGACCATATTTGACAGTCACGAATGGTCTCGAGCATCCTGTGAAATCAGGGCACGTGGTGTGCTGTTCTGTTTTAACAAAACTTATATTGTTTAGCAATTTCCAAAGATGGTTTGCCAAACGGCGTCCCAACAAATACTAAACCCCCGGATAAATCCGTTTGACCCGACCGCCCCCCCCCCCACTCCAAAAAAAGCTAATGTTGTATACTACCCTTAAAAGAAAATGTGCCGTGAAATGAATAGTGTCCCATTAACCTTTCTGAATGTTCTTATTTCAGGTGTGGATGGAATAAAGCAAGCACCTCTTATAGCAAGAGCCCACCGATGAAATTCAGTGAAGAGACTGGCTGTACGGAAGATTTCAGTCACCTGTCGCTCATGCAAATCTTTCAGCTTTTCTTCTGCCAAGCAGTGTGGGAGTTGATGGTGGATGAGACCAATCGTTATGCTGACCAGACAATGTGTGCAGATCATCAGCCTGCATGGAATCCAACTACTGTTCCTGAAATGATGGCATTCGTGGCCTTGCTTTTGTGCATGGGTATCAACAAAAGGCCTCGCTACAGCATGCACTGGTCCAGGTCCGAAGTTCTGCGAAGTCCCCTGTATTCGGCGACCATGTCTCGCAATCGATTCACTGCGATTCTTCGATTAATCTTTCCACCTTGCCAACAACAGAGCTCAACCAGTTGATGCTCCCCTGACAAACTCTCCAAGGTCCGCCCGCTGCTCGACATTGTACTGCCATCCTTTCCTCGCATTTACAAGCCAGACCGAAACCTCTCACCGGGTGAGGCAATGATCAAGTTCAAAGGCCGACTTGGTTTCAAACAGTACATGCCAGTACACGAAAGTCCGCCAAATGGGGATTGAAATGTTTTTCATTGAACGAGTCAGAAACCGGTTATACATGTGCTTGGAAGGTGTTCACCAGCTCTCAGCCCACTTCAAAAGAATCTAGTCGACCCTCCTTGGTTATGCTTCAACACACCACCCACCTAATATTACATCTGCTGGGCATGTAGTCCTCGACCTAATTACAGGACTCGAACATAAGGGACATTTCATTTTCATGGACAATTGGTATACCAGCCCAGCTCTCATCTGCAAGTTATCACAGTTAAAGTTTGGAGCTTGTGGAACTGCACGCTACATCACACTGGGGATTCCAGATTGTGCAAACCCAAAGAAGTTACACATAATAAAAAAGCCGGCCAACTATGCGTCGTTTGGCAGGATGCCAAGTGTGTAACTCTTCTCACAAATATTGGAAACTGCAAAATCGACACGAAAGTACGAAGCTGTCTAAGGGACACGGTGAAAATAATTATTTTCTTTCACTTCAGCTAACTCGTACGTACGACTTATATGTCGTACGTAGGTGGCGAAAAACAATCATTTGAGTTTGCACAGTGGAACATTTCAAATACAAGCAACTCATTGAGACTGTGTTTGTCCATCATTTACAGACCGCCCTATTCAGCAACTCACCCAGTGACAACCAGTGTGTTTTTCAGTGAGTTTTCTGAATATCTGGAGTCTGTTGTATTGTTATCAGACCCGCTGCTCATTACTGGAGATTTCAACATACATGTTGATGACCCTGCCAATTATGATGCAATCAAGTTATTGGATTTGCTCGAGTCTGTTGGTCTGGAGCAGTATGTTCACCAACCCACCCACAGGTCTGGGCATACCCTTGATCTCATCATCAGTAGAAAAACTGATAATATCATCAGTAACCCACAAGTCGTCAATGCCCATTTGTCAGACCACTCGGCAGTCACTTGTCATATTAGATCTGCCAAACCGCCGCTGACTTTGCAGGAGGTTTCATTTAGGAAGCTTAAATCAATTAACATTGATTCATTTCGGAATGACCTGCTTGCATCAGATCTGTGCCAACACACCCCCGACGACTTGGATGATCTTGTCCACAGTTACCACCAGACATTGTTAGCTACTCTAGATTGCCATGCACCTGAGCGTAAACAATCTATGGTAGTAAGACCACATGTACCTTGGTTTAGTGACACTCTGAAGGAATCCAAAAGACAAAGGAGAAAAGCTGAAAGAAAATGGCGAATCTCCAAACTGGAAACTGATTTGATGGCCTACAAATCTCAAAAGAATATTACCACTTACCTCATGAATAAAGCTCAATGCGAATTTTACACCAACCTGATTCACGAAAATGGAGATAATCAGAGAAAGTTATTCAAGGTTACGAACTCATTGTTTGGCAAGGGTAAAAGTGTTCCTCTACCTCCACATGACAACATACCAGAACTGGCTAATTTGTTTGGAGAATTCTTCATCAAAAAGATTGAATCCATTCGCTCAAAACTTGAAAATATTCCTGAAATCCCCATTCGCACTACAGCCATCAACCTGGAGAATCAAACAAGCCCAACCGGGATCAAAGCTCCACCATTTACAGAATTTAGAAAACTTACTTGCGATGAAGTGAAGGAAATGATCGCAAGACTGCCAGCAAAAACTTGTCTCCTCGATCCAATGCCAACCCGACTTGTTATGGAGTGCCTAGATGTTCTCTTACCCATCTTAACCTGCATTATCAACTTGTCACTGCAAACAGGAGTCTTTCCGGAGTGTTGGAAACAAGCTTTTGTGCTTCCATTACTCAAGAAACGGGGCCTCGACCCTGTATTGAGTAATTATCGACCAGTGAGCAACCTAAGCTTTATATCTAAGCTAGTAGAGAGGGCTGTTGCTGACCAGATTCATGATCATATGGCATACAACTCGTTATACCCAACCCATCAATCTGCCTACAGAAAACATCACAGTACGGAAACAGCCTTACTAAAAATCCACAATGACATTGCGACCAACATGAGTAAGCAGCTAGACCTAAGTGCAGCATTTGACACAGTGGATCATAGCATATTGCTCCGTCGTCTTCAGTCTACGATTGGCATTTCCAGTACAGCATTAGCATGGTTCACATCATACCTGTCTAACAGATCACAGAGGATTCTGGTCAAGGGTACACAGTCGGACAATTTCAAACTGCAACATGGCGTTCCCCAAGGTTCGTGTCTCGGACCCTTACTATTCACTATCTATGCGAGTAAGTTGTCTGAAATCATTGAACCATACTTACCTGATGTCCACTCATATGCTGATGACACTCAACTATATCTAGCATTCAAACCTGGAAATGGTATTGATGCAGCTGCAGCTCTCAAGGCACTTGAGGACTGTGTACATGCTGTGAGACTCTGGATGTTAACTGATAAACTCATGATTAATGATACAAAGACTGAATTTATGGTAATTGGGTCAAAACAACAGCTTGCTAAAGTTAATATTAATCATGTAACTGTTGGCAACGATCAAATTAATCCTGTGTCAAGACTTAGAAACCTTGGTTTTTGGTTTGATGATAACTTTAAGATGGCTTGTCATATCTCTAAAACATGTAATGCTTGTTTTTACCAACTGTATAATATTCGTAGTATAAGGAAGTATATTTCATGTAAAGACACACAAGTCCTGGTTCATTCTCTTGTTACAAGTCGTATTGATTATTGTAATAGCTTGTTGTATAATGTACCTCAAGTTCAGTTAAATAAACTTCAAAGGGTACAAAATACTGCAGCGAGGTTGGTGAATTATAAGGAATCAAAATTCTGTCATATTACACCAGTACTGCGTGATCTACACTGGTTGCCTGTAAGATATCGTATTGAATTTAAGATTTTGTTGTTTGTTTTTAAAGCAATTCACAAAGTCTGTCCTTCGTACATTTGCAATCTTGTGCAGTTGAAAGAATGTTCACATTACTCATTGAGATCATCTGGTCAGTTAACATTACAGATCCCTAAATGTACATTTTAAAATAAATTAGGTGACGGGGCATTTATGATGGCTGGCCCCAGACTCTGGAACCAACTTCCAAGTCACCTAAGGCTTGCAGGATCAATAGAGGTTTTTAAGCGTAGTCTGAAGACATATCTTTTTAAGAAAGCTTTTGATGTGTAATTTGTGTAATTGTGTAATTGGCATGGGGGTGGGTGTGGGGTGGTCATAATCAACTATTACTGTATCTTTTTATTGGCGTTATTTTAAAGCTATGGTGTTTGTTCGCATTACATCATATGTATTTTTAAGTACTAATTGATGTGAGGTTGTTTGTTCTGTGAATGCACTAAATATATTTTATTTTTTATTGGTGTTCATTTTTGTGTGTTCGATGATTACATTTTTAAAATCTATATACTGTTTGATGTAAGTAGTAATGGCTGTATTAGGCCTATAATGTTATTGTAATGCGCATGTGTACATTTTTATGAAATTTGCGCAATATAAATGTATTATTATTATTATTATTATTACGTATACGAGTTACTGTCAATCCATTATGATTCAACACCACTTCAAAGAAGAGTGGCCTTTCCTTACTTTGCCTTGCGAGGGCGCTATACACTAAAACTTGGCAAAAGGTGCTTGGTCACTAACTGGTCATATCATGTATTACTGTGGTAACCTAAGCATAGTGACAAAATATGCCTTGGTACTAAAAGGGATAAACCTAGCCTAAAAATATACAAACTTATAGACAATGTTCCACACTGTAAACTCTTTAATATTTATTCACGCTATCTTAAGTAAGACACTTTTATTAAATGGTTAGTAGATTATCATTAGAAGCCTTTTGAATTATGGTTTAATTAATAGATGATCACTTATGTTTGCGTATCTTCTTTTTAGCACGATCAGACCAGCCTTTGAGATCTGATTGGATAGATTTTGTGTGACCTGTGATTGGAGGTCATCAGTTCCGCGGCTCAGCTGCGCGCTACATGCAATTCGAAGGGTCATGACTTCCATCTTAGAAATCTGAGAAGCTCGATTAGCGTTTCTGGGTCAGAATTGACCTCGAAATGCGTCCGAACCTGCACGATAATTGTTTTGGGTTGAACATTTCACTTTTGGGCCGTGGGTCGAAATTAACTAGAAAAAAGTCAATTTGACCCAGAAAAGTGCCATTTTCAACCTAAAAAGTGTCATTTTCAACCCAGAAAAAGTCAGATTCGGATGCGTTTCGGGGTCAAATCTGACCCAGGAGTTTTTATAGTGTAATAGCGTCTTGGCCCAAGACTAGGTGAAACCTGAAAAATATATATATGTTTTTCAATTCCTATTTGTATAAAGTTTTGAATGAGAAAAATAAAATCTGCCGACGTTTAGTTACTGAATACATTTCTTCACATATTTTGAATTAGCCATCGCAAGGCGGATGATTTTGAGTCCACAAAATAAAAGTCTCTTTTCAGAAGGTGGCAGACGCCCACAAGGTAGCGTATCTTCAGCTTTTCCTTCATACATCGTTATGTGGCTTACTTAACTACCTAGGCTGTAATGACGAAGAATATGTATACTCGTGCAGCTATATATGGGGTGGTGCACAGGAGACGCACAATTTATTAGTAAACCTCTATGTATAATGTAAACAATTAACAATGTTGAAAGGCTGGTATTAAATATGGAACGAACATTGAACTACCATAACACAATCCATGATGCAGACCTATATTTTGGATGGTTATCGAGATTACAAGGTTCGTGTGAATTCTTTCAATTCATTATTATACTCATCACATCTATCCCGCACATCATATTAGCCAATTCTACATTTGAATTACAAAACAACCAAACATTATTCTTGGCATTTATATTTACTACAAAACCGAGCCTAATCTAATGCATTTGTTGGGTTATTAGCGCCTGTGTTTGTTTAACCCCAGGTATCAATTACACTAATGGCTTACCCCAATTGCAGTCACTTGGCCACATCTATTGTTATGCCAAGAAAGCATTGTGTCCTGAAGAGCTACCGTTACGTAATGCATTGGAGTTAAGTGCCCCCCCCCCCCCCCCCTGGGTCGAACCGGTTCCCCAAAATGCATTATGTTGGGCTCGGTTCTGTACTGTTCTTTAGTTTTAGTTTTACAACAGACGAGCACATTTCTACTTTTTTTCCCTGAACTATTGCCACAACTTTATTACTATTTTCCATTCTTATTTCACTAAACAAATTTATGATCTATGCAATAAGAACAAATAAAATAAAACAGTTTCTTGTCCTGTCCCTTAGAATTGTTGGCTGCCGCATAACACAAAACAACAATTTGTTTAATAATTAAAAAAAAAAGGAAAAAAAAACCTCCGAAAATCTGAGTTATTTTCACATCGGCACTTGTCTCCGAATCGTAATTCTTCTTGTTTGTATTCTTTCTGAGCGTAATATGCATGCTGGAGTGAAGACAAATCCGTTCAGCGCCTCTCGTCTTCCTTTGTTTTGTAAAGGTTTGGACGAGAAACTATTTTCTTTTATTTTTCCTAACCTTTTTATAGGTTAGTTAGGTGTTTCTGGACTTTTTCACCGTCCTGGATGTATACAACTTTGCTTTAAATAATATTTTAAACTATATAAAGGGTGTTAATACTCCTTTTTACAATACATTAATTCTTGTCTTACAACATTTGATTTCCTTTGTCCGTGTCTGGGAAGTGTACAATTGTTCTTGAACAATTTCCTGTTTTCCTCCGATTTTATGAAGCTGCTAAGCACACAAATGTACTCAGCATAAAAGTCTTCCTCAGTAAAAATAGGTTACCAGAAACAAATCCACATGCTTTTCAAGCTGACCAAAAATCAGCTGTATACCAGTCACAAACAACAAAATCACCTGAAAATTTGGTCTGTTACCCTGTTTTTGCCAAGGAAGAATGTTCATGCTTAGCATTTGTTTTGGTGCTTAGCAGCTCCATGACATGACCCCAGATCGCTCTAAACCATCCCTACGTGACGGAGGCCGCTGCATGACACCCTAAGCAGACAGCGTGCTGAAGGAGGCGGCAAATCCGCTGCTTTGGGAGCTCCTGTTGGTGGTGAATCGGAGCGTCATCTTGTTGCTAAGGGAGACGATGGGACCACTTGGCAGCTCAGTGCCACAAACCCTGTAATGAACATTATTTTAGAAATCAGTTACCAAATCGACGATTTCAACTTTGAATGGATCATCTTATTAAGGGATCGATGTCTCCGAAAAGTCAGATAAAAACTGAATAGAAAATCAATCAAAGGAACCAATGTCAATTCAACAGGAGCGTAAATAAAAAGCAAGCAACGTTAAACCCATGCACCCATGATTGTGTACGTCGAAAATGGCGTCGCTATATTGTTTAACGTAAAGATTTGTGATGTGCCTCATAGCCGACAGCTTTTCTGTCTGGCCAATGAGTTTCACCATCCCTCCAACCTTTCGGTTTCGTCAGTTCAAGCCTGTGTCATATGAACATCAGACTCACTCTATTTAAACATTGTCTCAGGAATATTCGTCATTACACATCAAATTCGTCTAAGCTCCTGCGGAAAGGCAGCATTCAGAGATGGATTTCGTCTTATATCAATCAATTCCAAACTTCTAAAAATATTAGTCTGGTAGTGATTCAGTCAAGCACACGTCAGAATGATTTCCTGTATAAGTTTTAAATTGATTGATACAAGACGAATTCGATCTTATACTATGCGTAGATTTCTATATGTAGATGGGGAGGGGGGGGGGGGGGGGGGGAGGGGGTGTAATCCCCCACTAATAATTGACGAAGAATAGGTAATGGGGGATATTTCTCATTGTTAGTCAAATATGTCTCATTCTTAGTCAGGTGTTTGAGGGATTACGTCCCTGAACCCCCAAGAAATCTACGCCAGTGGCAACAGTAAGACGAATTTGATCTGTAATGACGAATATTTCGTAACAAAATGTTAAAACAGAGTGACAACAATTTGAAATTAAACGGTGAATGACTAAATTGGTTTAGTAAAAGCGTGTGATACGACATTGAATGTATACGAGTTGGTGAATTGGAAGGAAAAATGTTTTTAAATAGTCGGGAAAACCTATACTATACCAATGAGTCTGTTGTTGTTACAGTCTGAATTCACGCTACACCGGTCTAACCATAGAGAAAGGAACATCTAACCCTCGACTTACTTGAGTGGTCGGACCTGTGTGTCGTCGCCGCCAGTCAAGCTGATTTGCAGCGCGTCATCCGAGCATTCCGTCCCCGAGGAGATAACGTCTAAGGCGGTGATGTCCAATGCCACTTGAGAACCCGCGGCAACCTGGGAATCGATCGTGATGGTCAAAAGAGTCAGCCCCAAATTGGGTATTTTTTTCGGGAAATCATGAAATTTGAAAATACAAATTCACTATAAAACGATGCACGTATACTTCCAAGTTTTTATGGACAGAAATTGGACAATTATTATACCAGTACTAGTTTGGTATCTCCACCTGCGCATTATGTTCCTGCCAGGATTGGACAATTGTTTTTAATTCGGGGTAGTAACCAAACTGTGTAATCTGTATTTTGTTTTTAAATTAAAATATAGAACAACAGTTTCGAGTTATTTTTACATTGGCACTTTTCTCCTAATCGTAATTATTCTTTTTTGCAGTCTTTCAGAGCGTTGTACCAGGAGTGGAGTCTAATTTTTTAAAATAGTTTTGTTGTTATATTAAGGCCTTTAGGGTTTTGCCGCATGTAGTGTATTACAGTGTTTATTCTGGTTTGTAATGTTAAACAAAAACACTCGCGGTTGAGCATTGTAAGACCGCGTCTGAATCTCTTGTTTATGGCTATTTTCTTGGTGTTTGCCCATTACAGTTATGGCCCAGTCACAATGTCGGCGATCTGTCGGGGATTAGTTTTGGCCGGGGGTCGTCGTAGAAAATAAAGAATCCTTGAACAATCCTAGCAATAATCCTAATAAAAGTGGAGCAGTCACATTGTCTGAGATTTTTTCAAGGATTTTGACCCGGTTTTGTCGAAAAATCGTGGGATTAGCCTCCGATCGCCTCCGATTGCATCGGAGACGATATCTGCAGCAAGAGCGTCTCAAACTTTTAGCGATCCGATCGGAGGCGCCCTTATATACACGGCGATTTACTACGATTCCACCGTACGATTCGTCGGAGACGATCACAGAAAGCGTACGAATCGTCGCAGGGCGCCTCCGATTCAGTCGGAGGGCGCCGGAGACCACTCGCAGACATTGAATCTCAACCTGAATTTCCAATCCCACACAGAATCTTGCGACTAGTCTCAGATTATTCGGAGGACGCCTCCGATTAATCGGAGGGCATCGTAGGTCATCGGAGATTGTGTCTGGGATGCCCAAAATGGGTGAAAAATCTTGCGAGCAATCTTAAAATTTTAAGTTCAAAGTTGGGGACCGCGACGGGTGTGGCGATGCCTAAAAAATCTGCGACAAGCCGCAGGCGTCCGGAGAGCGCCTCCGACGGGTGCAAAATCGTGAGATCTGTCTCAAGATTTTGTTCAAATTTCCCGGTTTTACCCATCGCCGACGCATCGCAACTGATTTGTGACTGGCCCATAACACATTATAAAGCAGGCTGACAATAGACGTAGCCGTATAGAAAAAGCCCGTTTGGGAGTTCGGACAAGGCCTAACACACGTCATTATACCTCAAGTGTCCAGGTACAGTCAGCGTTGTTGTCATAGTTACTGGGGTAGTTAGGTGAGGTTAGACAGCCTGAATCCATCAAGGTTCCGCCACAAGTTTCGCTACCTATACGAGGAAAACAAGGACATTGATCTGCTGATCTTCATAAGCAGATCTCATAATTACGTTATGGGTTTAAGGGTTAGGCAAACGTCATGGTTTAGGACTAAAGCTGAGCCCTTATACCCTAAATTTAATGAATTTAATGAATGAATGATGCACTGTGGCACCCGAAGAAAAAAGGCTGAACCCGAAAAAAGAAAGCCGCTTTCATTTCACGATAAAGAAAGCATCCGTCTCCCATGATTTGGAGCCACAACTAAAATAAGAGTAAAACTTTACGCACACGACATAGCGATCGATGGTTCGTCGATGACGTAATTAGCTACGAAGCCCTGATTGTTGTAAGACACGTCCGTTGTCAAGACAACCATCATCTCATTGGACGATACCTGGACAGGTGGAAGGGTCGTTCCACAGAATCTGATGAAACAAAGAAAGTAGCGAAAAAAACTAAGAAAAGCAGTAAAAGACTTAGTATTTACTGACGGATATTAAAGTTATATATTTGTATACCCAAATGTTGTCAGTTGTGTAGCTTTATCGTTTGAAGCAGCAAACGGTGTCAAAACTGAAAGAATGGTGCTTGACAACTACATTAGCTCTGTGAATGCTGTCTATTCCGAGAAAAAAATATTTTAAGATTTTGATTTTAAACCAACTACTAATGAACATTTCCAAAAATGCGTTTCTGGGACGAATTTGACAGCATGCCAGAAGAAATATATTTTAGAGTAATTATTCTTTACATCAAGTAAGTTGTTTGAACAATAATTTGGTTGGTTACTTGTTGAAAAATCGCAGACGGTTATACATGTACTGAACTTCAATCCCTTTTATTTCTTTCAGAAACGAACTTATATGCCAGCCAGAAACCGCATATTTGCTTCAGAAACAAACTTTCAAATTTTACGAATTAGACGAAAATAATAATAGGTCTCGGTTTTATTTTTACCAAACCGATTTGTTTGAAGTGTGCGGTCATGGTAAATTTGTAAACTAAGTAAAATTGCAAAATTGAAGTTGCGGGCAACAGGTCAACTTTGATAACAAAGATGATTTAGGTCACATCGAGACAAAGTCCAGACTCTCATCGGCAAAGAATCGATTCTTATTGATTCGGTTTATTAATATCAGTTCGAAGGTAATGGACGTCATTTTGTAATCATTCGTGAGTGAAAATGCCCAATAATTATATTCGATATATAAATAAATAACAGGATCAAGCATCCTGTGAAATAATTGCGTCCAGCATTATGCTGCCATTTTCGAAAGAAAGTACAAACCCATTGTAAGGGATAATAATAATACTAATGTGCGGTGCTTATATAGTGCTTTATCACCAAAGTCTCCAAGCGCTTAACATTATTACCCCGGTCATTGGGCCCATGAAACATTCCAAATACCATCTCAGCTCCCTGGGGAGTATACAGCTCGATGCTGCCATTTCGGCGCAAAGCAGCTAAATCAACCACAATAACCATCTCTGCCCTCCCTGGGTAGGGAGAAGCAATGAGTGACAAAGTGCCTTGCCCAAGGGCACACGCACCATAGTCCCAGGCAGGACTCGAACCCACAACCTGTAGCTTTACCTACAGATTACAAATTCAATGCTCCAGACAACGAGGCCACGGCACTCCACTAAAACGTAAAAGAAAACCCTATAGTAGTTATTCGAATAGAATAAAGTTCAAAATCGAAGTAGCAAACGGTCTGAAATAACAGCTGGAAATTAGTCTTAAGTACGCGAAGTAAAATCTACTGACATTAGACCACTGATATATTTCGTTGCTATTTAAAATTTAGAAATATATAAAATATGTGTGAAAATGTATAATTATAATTATTTTAAAGTAACTTTAACCTGTTGTTCTTGGGGTGGTAATATGGCGGATAGTGCTGACTTCACGTCTAACAGCTAACGGCTTATCCAGTTTATATAAAGATCAGTGCTTGAGAGACCCATTCACGTGGGATTCAATGAGAACTTAGTCTTACCTCTGGTCGTCAGAGAACATGCTGGTGGTGCGTATAGTCAGAACATCCCAAGCGCATGCTGCATCGTCCTCAACATCCATGGATTCAAATGTCAATGTAATGGTGGAGCCTGGTTTCCCCTGTATTGGTATAATTGTCAAGATAAGACGACACAAATTCGGCAAAATGTTGACACAGGAGTCAGGTTGGCAAAGCGTTTTTTCCCCTAGCCTCCCACAGCTGTGACCCGGGTTCAAATCCCACCTTAGCCAATATGTTGATTGGGTTTCCAGTCCTAGACTGATTCCGTAAGTTTCCTTCAGGGTTTTTCCTCCAACCTCTAAAAATGGCATTCATTGCAAGTCCATCCGTGTTTATACAACACAGTTTCCCATCATCTGATTGGTGGATTGTCAATGATCACGTGTCATTTTCTACCTTCAAATTGATATAATTGTTTTTAGAAACCGGGGGTGACTATTCTCGAGTTGACTATTTTCGTTATAGGTGCTGGCCTTAGGGGGCTAGTTGCTGCCCCCTCACCACACCCCTATTCTACCCCGATGGGTACGCCATTGACCTCCTCTCTAGGGCTGTTTCGAATATCAACCAAATATTCGAATATCAACCAAATATTGTTTTACCACGCTCATTCAAAGATGACAAAGATGCCATGACAAAGATGCCGTAAACCGGTAGTACAGATCATACAATGCCTTGTGCTTTTAGAGGAGAGGTATTTTGTCACAGAGCTTAACAAACCCCGGGCCCTGACGGCGCCAGGACAACCACGCCAGAGTTCCATGCAACCACACTTTCCAGTGCTATACCAACTGTGTTGCACATTTCCCCCAGATAATCAAACTCAATCATCATGTACCAGAAAGTTACACAAATCAGCAGGTACAAGCAACAATATTCACCCACAAATAACGTTTTAATATAATCGCAATTCAGTAACTTCGTAATCCGAAAACAAAATACTTTTCAATTTTTTTTTTTAATATTTGAACATTCGGTCATAACGCAGTTTAGAATATCGAATACTAAATTATTCGAAAAGGAACAGTCCTATTATACTTCTCCCACACCCAGCCTTTTTAGCAGAACGCCAGTTCCTCGGATTAGGTTTAAAACTAGAAATATATAAGGGGTTCTGGCAAAATGAGACAGAACCAGTGGCGGATGAGTCGATTCGAGTCATTTACCCATCAGGACTCGAGTCGAGTCGAGTCGAGTCATTTACCCATCAGGACTCGAGTCGAGTCGAGTTGGCAAACATGTGACTCGAGTCCGAGTCGAGTCAACTGATTGATTCGAGTCATTACAACTCTGGCAACAGCGTCCTTACCTTGATATACCAGGCGCACGTGAGTCCATCATCGTAATTAGAGGGATAGTTAGGCGACTTGATGGAGCCGCTAGTCTCAGTCAGCTCGTAGAGACACTTGTCGGATGGGGCCAGGGAGGCCGTGTTGTCTACCTCACACTGGGCGCCAGTGTAGCCTGACGGACAGGTGCACTTACAGGTACCGGCTATCATCGCCTCGTAGCCACCGTTCTGGCAAGACAAACTATCGCTGCAGTCAGCTGGCAAAGTGAAAAAACAAACAGAAGAAAATAATCTAAAACGATGATCTTTGCATGGAAGTTGTCATCAACACTTCAAACAAAATAGTTGAAACGTTATTCATTTTGTTTTGTACTTCGCGAGAAATGACTTGTAATATAGTCGGTACGGAAAAGCCACCTGGAATATCTTCATTTTCGACCGAGCTGAATTCCATTCAACATTTACTGTCGCAGCCATCAATCTGACCTCTCATGCTAAACAAAAATGTTTTCCATTCAACTTCCACCGAGAATTTAAACGGACAGTATACCTTTTGCAACTATCAAGTAACTAACAAGTAACTAACCAAATTATTGTTCAAAAATTTACTTGATGTAAAGATATTCATGACTCTATATTCCCTGTGAAAAAAACTGCTTCTGGCATGCTCTCATTTTGAAAAAAATAATAATAAAAGAAGTCAAAAAATGCGCCCCAGAGACGCATCTTTGGAAATTTCCATTAGTAGTAGTAGTAATTTTCATTAGTCAAAATTGAAATCTTAGAATGTTGTTTTGTCGAAATATACAGCCTTCACAGAGCTAAAACTTCGCCAGGATAGTTGTCAAGCACCATTCTGCAAAAAACGGTGTTGAGCGAGTCAACACTTTTCTAAACATCCAGACATCAATGTTAAGTGACTAAACACTAGGCCTATCCGTCCTCCAAACTGAAAGCAAGAAAGTTAGTGTTCAAAAACGATTTTTTTTTTTTTTTTACCTATTTGACTGAAGGTTAAACTAACTGTACGGGCGTGGCTAGTCCTTTTCAATGGCTGGATGGCCGTCCTCGGGAACGCATAGCACCCGAGGCGAAGCTGAGGGTGCTATGCGTCCCTCGGTGTTTAAAACGTCATATCCCACATCACAACAGTCAATAATTGCATATTGTAATAAAAAAAAAGTAAAATGTTCTTGTTTTGATAATGTAACCACTACAAGATGTTAACACTTAGCCCCATTATTAACATGGTTCCCCCCTCCCCCCGACATTCTGTCGCCTAGGGCAACTATACCGGCAACTACACAGTGAGTGCCCGGTAGCCGTGAAATCGCTTGATGGATGGTACCCCGAATCACACAGGTACTTTTGTACTCGTACGGAAAGGAGCCCTGCTAATTTCACTTGACATCGTGCGCACGGGACGAAAACATTTTAAAAGTTGTTATTTTGTGCATCAAAAACAATTATGCCGGATAGTTTTACTTATGACGATTTTAGAGACTTCTTTCATAAAAAAAAGCGAGAAATACTGGACAGATTGAGAGAAACTGCCCCGAAAGTTTGGACCCTGTATATTTTCAATGTGCCCTGTTTGTCTTTATTTGCATACATTATCATTTTCGGTTGAAAAGGTCTATTCCAAATCGGAGAGTTGCTAGGTGAGGGGCGCAGCCCGACGCACCAGCTGGCAGGCATAAACCAACACACAAATACATGTACATACAATAATACATTGTACAACGAAGAAAAACGCGTGCTCGAAACATAAACATAAACATTAATTCCTGAAATGAAACTACGAAAACCACCCCAAACCATTCATCAATAAACCCGATGACCCACGTACATATGCAGTTGTAGATGATATTGGCGAGATAGATGTCATAGTACGAGATGTAGTTGCGCTGGCCGACTGCAAATTGATCCAGGACATTTTTCGTTGTGATCGTCGGTTTCCCGTTGGCTGAGAAGTACTGCATACAGAGAAGAGAGTGTCATTGTTCTTTTAATAGTACAACTAAACAAATAAATAATAATATTCGAAAATTTTCGAAACTGTTCCCGGCTTTTCGCCATCTTTAATTTCGAGTACCAACTACAAAAGGATGTGCAGTGAACGAGTGTCTCCCACAAAGTTCGAGCAGATCGACAATCTTATAAATGGATATAATAGCTCAGAAAGCGTCGCAGATGTTTGTTTATTCCCGTTAAATGCCTCGCTTTGATTTTCAAGATGGTGTACTATGAGACAAGTCGAAGCAAAAAGATAAATGTTAACGTTAGCCAGAGTCGCGTCACAGACCTTTCGATCTATGGCTCATCTCTCAACCAACTAGGCTATTGGCGAGTTGGTTGAGGACAGCCGTTCTTTACAGTTCTTTAATGTAGCTGAGTTGCTATTGCTCTTTCTCATGAATATACATTCACGCACGACCTAGCTGCTGAAAATAATCGCGAACCGCTGCACGGATTAGTATTAAAATGTCTTCCGTAAAAATCAGATTTTTTTTTCTCCATTTATTGGTTAAACCCTCTCACGTGACCGGTCACTTTCCTAATTATCATGATCATCACTTAATTAAGCATGCACCGTATACAAACGAGTCCGTATTTCAAAGAGTCTAGAATTTATGCTACACCGGCAACATAAGTCTAGCCAATTGAGAAACTCACCATTAGATTATAATGCATGACGGAGGTCGGGTCGTACGGTAAATCGTGGCTGGCTGCCGGGTACTTGTCGAAGTTCCCGGCGAAACCTAGGCGAACGTTATCGAGCAGGATGGATACGTAGTCGTCCCTGTCGGACCTGGACTGCTCGTGGTGGAATCCCATGGCGTGCGCTATCTCGTGGGCTACTGTGCCGATCTGTGGGAAATAATCGAACATTTTCTAAATAAACGGGAAACTGACTGGGTAGCTTATATTATAGTGGGGCAGATTGTGCCTTTGATGATGAAGCGCGAAATTTGGCACACAGTCATGGGGCACGCAGTCATAAGAAAAATATGGGGCCATCGCAGATTTGTTCTTTGGAGAAATATAGGTATAATAACAAGCAACGGCAGCCATTTTGAATATTTTGAAAAATGCTTGTTATTCTGCTTACATTTTTTCAAAGACAAAACTGCGATGACCCCTTATCCAAATATCTTTGTTCATAACATACTCGGACTGATTGTCAAATTCCATGCTTGTATCACCAAAGAAACAATCCCATAACCTATTAGCCGTACCAATATTATGTTATTAGATTTGACCAAAGAAACTGACTGGAGCGGGACTTGAACCTGCGACCTGCGGATAACTGTTCCGGTGCTCTACCATCTGAGCTATCCAGCCCTATCTTAGCAAATAAAGGAAAAAGGGGTGTTTTCGAGATACCGGCTTTGTTCCAGTTCGTCTTCATGACTGACTTCAAAATTATTAAGAAGGCAAACCAAAATGGGAACAATTTCAACTTTGGGCCTTTTGTTATATGATTGACCGCGGTCCACCAATTTCATATTGATATTTAAATCTTAAAAGGTTTTTTTCTGGGAATATACAGCATTTACAGAGCTAAACCTTCATCAGGTTTAGTTGTCAAGAACCTGTCTATCATTATATAGAGCACTTGTTCTGCTTTAAACGTCACAAAATGCACACCATTACTGACAATGGTGTACTGAGCTTTAACCTTACCACGGTGCAACCAGAGCCGATAGAGATATCCTGGGACCCCGTACCTTGCTTGCCAACGTAACTCCAACATCTTAAGTATAAGAGTAAGCAGTTTGCAGCAGTTTTAATCTTATTCATCTTAAGTATAAGGCACATCACAAGAATCATGACAATACAATGGTTTTCTGCACAAACTCACTTAATTATTAGAACATTCTGCTGGCCACACAGCGTCTTTGTAATTGCACTATAGAGCCCTGGCATTGTTCTTTCCTTTGTTCTTCTGAAGTTTGTGTACTAAGGCTTTCCCCTATAGAGTGGGTGAGTGAGTTTTTAGGGTTTAACGCCGTACCAGCATCAATGGCCATATTCACGGCGGGAACAAATTTCATTCAACAATTTTTTATTTCATTCAACAATTAATGTGAAGAAGTTACAGTTTTAGAGGTGGGAGAAAAACCCCAGAAGAATATCCTGTGGAAAAGCCCACGGAGTCAGGCAGGGACTGAAAACCCAATCCACATATTGGCCCAGGCCGGATTCGAACCCGGGTCATAGTGGTGTTCCCCTATAGACTATGTACACAAAGTTCCTTGTGGAGACATTCTAACCAATTGAATTTCATTGTGGAGAGCTTTTTATTATTACGTCCTATTTTGTTTGTGGGTCTACCACGATATACTAAATTTAGAATCGCAACCATTCCTAAAAGATTACCGTCTCATCCTTACCCATCTCCCTTCATGAAGCTAAGGTAGTCCTGATGACCAAGCCCCAGGTCACTGCTGTACGGCACAAACGTGATACATGTCTGAGACGCCCACAAGTCCATGCCGTTCTGGATGGAGCTGGTGTCGCCAGCTACACGAATAAAAAGCGAACCCGTATTACTTGGTACAAAGTGTGGCTTTGCTGAACATGCAATGTCCATGCTCTTCTTTAACTTACTTTTATCTCCTAACGAATGTTGACCTTAGTCAGTGCAGGGGCTTACAGGGGCCCATATTTTTGGGTATACTATTTACAACGTTCAGGGTCACCCTTTGATACATTAACAATAGTGGAGGGGCCAATGTTCCCCAGTTGGTTTGGAATGTTAATTGTTGGCAATTAATAACTTAAGTTTTTCTTCAATTCATTCATAGGTGCCCCATTTTTGTGCTGGATTTAATTCTAAGGATAAACATCAATCTCTAAGAACTAACTTGATTGATACAGAATAGATTTCCGGGACAAAATTACGAGTTTTTATCATAACTCATTCTTTCAAAAAATGAAGCATTTCTTTTACGAAAAAAAATATGCACTTACTCTTACTTAGTGAATTAATACAGTATGAATACATTATGTCCAAAAAAGATAGCGGCGCTACTGCGAAGAATGGAGGGCGCTACTGGCTGCCCATGTCTATGGGATAAAGTGGTAACATGGCGGACGGTGACTTCACTTTGAATAGTCAATAGGCTGTCCAGAGTTTGGTCACGTGGAAAATAGTGATATCGTACCTGAAGACGCCGTGATGACGTAAGGAATGACGCCGTTAGGCCAGCGACAGTTGAGGTCAGCTATGGCCTTTCGCCTACTCCGCCCCGTCTTGACGTCCTGGATTCTCTCCATGATTTCCTTCTCGTACACGCCCAGCTTCATGTCTGACTGGAAGGTACCAAGGCTGGGTTCAGCTTCTGCGGGCTCGCCTTTCTTGGTTGCGGCCCTGCCGTCACCAACCGAACGCTAGGATGTCAACCAAACGATAAAATAGCGATTAAAAAACACCCAAACTTAGAAATACAAGTATTTGGTGGAAATAAATTGTAATCTGGGCGACTGGGAGACGAGGGATGCCCCCCCCCCCCTCCGGCCGTGGAATTAAAAAAAGCAGGGGAGGGGCAGAGTTGAGTCATTGGGTCAAGAAAGTCGAGTCGAGCCACAGTAAGTTGTATTGAGCCTGGCATGAATACGTCCAAGTCTGTTTCCGTTTACGTGTATATTGTATTTAGTAACAGAATGTGGTCGCCTGCTTTTGACAAGGGCGGATCCAAGGGCAAACAAAAAATGCATTATCGATCGGCGTCACGGGGTTGTATTTTGTGCCCAATATAGCCCTGTAGCCTTTTTAATAATAATAATAGTAACAAATTAAACATTTAATAATAATAATAGTAACCGGCAATTCTTATAGCGCCCGTATCTATCAAGAATGGTACTCAAGGTGCTTATTACCCTGGTCATTGGGTCCATAAAACATTCCAATTTCCATCTCAGCTCCCTGAGGAGTATACAGCGCAAAACAGTTAAATCAACCACAATAACCCTCTCTGCCCTCACAAGTACCCATTCACTCCCGGGTGAAGAGAAGCAATGAGTGACAAAGTGCCTTGCCCAAAGACACACGCACCGTAGTCACAGGCCGGATTCGAACCCACAACCTTTAGCTTTATACCTACAGATTACAAATACTCCAGATTACAAATGCTTCAATGCTCCAGACAACGAGACCACGGGTACTCCACATCATGTTGTCATAATTATCATATTGTTTTGTTTAGGTATGGCTGACGTAGTAGAAGTGCGCTGTTTGGTTTGGGTAAATACCACAGAATATAAACGCATAGACCGCCAGTCGTGTACCTGGCTGTCTATAGGTTTATATGTCTGTGGTAAAAACAAAAGACTTTACCCAAATCAAACAGCGCCCTCCTATTGTTCCAGCCATACCTCAAGAAGGATAACAGGGTGAGCTGCTGCAGGCAACAACTCGAGTGAACGTCAACGCAAACGTGCGTCATTTATTTGTGCACATCCAAAGGAAAATCGTTCGCGTAGTTGGCAAACATTGCCAATGTTCGCGTGACTGGAACACTATCGTACAAATTTCCAAAATGGCGTATATTTTCAAGTAATCTTGAACTATTCTTACCTTGTCCACCGCGTAGCCCGAGACCCACTCAGTCCACGCCAACAGACAGAGCACGGCAACTAAGAAGACTTTCATTCTAACAAAACCAAACACCCGTTGTTATCAGTCTTGACACGATGCCTTCAAATTTGTATTTACGGAACACCAAGCAACTTGTAGGTATGAACACCGCCACTCAGATCATAAGCTACAGAAAAATGATGCCAGTCCTCACCGATGCGAATCTTAAATACATCTTCCAAAACAACGGGTGATACTGAATTGATGATTATTGTTTTCAATCGCGAATATGGAATTTCTGAGAGACATTTTCCCCTCTCCTCGATGAGCAATCTCGACCTTGTGTTGGAGTGCGCGGAATTCGTAATAAAGACAGTACCACAAGACCGCTCCCTGCTGAACAAGCTCGAGCACTTGAGATTAATGAGAATTCTACTAAGTTGAAGAAGCTTTATCCAAGTAATGAAAATCACGAGCACTCATTAGGAAATGATGCAATCGGAATAGGTTAATTGATTGAGAATTAATAGGTGATTTAATTCAGTTCTCAAAGTGATGATTATTATATTCGTAAGAACAGCAGGATGAGTCGTCATACAAGTTTGGTTTTAATTATTTTTATGGAAGAATGGAGAGTTCCAACCAATCAAAATCACAGCAGGCTGGGCAGAAAATTAAATGGTCATCTTTGAAAACAAAAGTTTGATTTTACTTTTTTTGTCTGGCGAAAACAAATACGCGGCCAGGACGAAGACCGTATATACCTGAATTGATTGGCTACGACTGCAGCCACGTCACATAGACTCGTGTGTAATTTCGAACCGTAGCCAAGAAATTTAAACACAGTTCAACCTGAAGACTCCAACCTGACTCTATATCATCTGAACAGATTTAACCCGCGATCTCTTTAACCGCCAAAAGAAAGCTATAAAATCTCTAAAATATGCCCTTATTTCCAAGACTTCCAAGATAGCATTCCCCACCGGACTCCTCTAGCAGGGGCGTGGTTTTAAACGCTAGGGCACCATCAGCCCTATTTCCAGTCCCTCCCCCACCCATCCGAAATTACACACACACACCCACGCCAAACCGGGATCCGCCCCTAGAAGGAATTTGGAAGGAACATGTGAAAGTGTCTGTGCGCGGGGACAAAAAAGTATCCAAACACGGCAAGTATAGTGGCCACTCGCCATTGGTCAACAAGTTATTGCGTCACTCGATAACGAGTAGTCGTGCCAATGCAAAACAATTAATATCACGCTGTTCTTAATGAAAAAAAATGACACCTCTTTAAACTAAGAGGCTTGTACCATGCAGAGAAAATTTTATGTCATTTGCAGCTACGTAGCCAAGTAATTTAGACACAGTTCAACCTGAAGACTCCAACCTGACTCTATATCATCTGAAAAGATGTAACCCGCGATCTTTTTAACCGCTAAAAAAAAAGCTATACAATCTCTAAAATATGTCCTTATTTCCAAATCTTCCAAGGTAGCGTGGATTTGAACTCTATAGGGCACCATCAGCACCCATTTCTAGTCCCCCCCCCCCCGCCCACCACACGCACTAACACCTAAACCTGTATCAATCCGAAATTCGGTACCCTCTGGAGACCTGAACACAATGTGTACAATGGAGACAAAAGGTCTCCGGAGGGTAAATTCTATAGATGAATATGTCTCCACTGCGAATTTCACGAAATAGATTTTTGGGATTGTACTCAAATTACTTAAAAACTAGGTTTAGGGTGTGAGTTAGGGTTAGTGTTTGGGTTAGGGTATAATATAGGGTATATTGGGTCGAAATTAATTGTGGTTGAAATAGGAGTATTTTGAAAAATGTGCCCGACTTTTTAACCAGTTTGTACACGAGAATAAAGAGTATGTGTTTCTTCCTAATTCCTTCTAGGGGCGGATCCCAGTTTGGCGTACCGTGTGGGTGTGGGTGAAAGTGTCTATGCGCGGCAAAAGAAAAGTATCCGAACACGTATAGCGGCCACTCGCCATTGGTCAACAAGTTATTGCGTCACTCGTAACGAGTAGTCGTGCCAGTGCAAAACAATTAATATCAAGCTGTTCTTAATGGAAAAGAAATGACACCTCTTTAAACTAAGAGGCTTGTACCATGCAGAGGCAATGATTTGTCATTTGCAGCTTAATTATTTTACTCTCCAAACACAAGGCCAAGAGGCTATAGACAATTTTGTGCATCCCTACACAAATACCCGAGTCACGTGCCAGTCTGTAAAGTAATACCTTCACTAAAAACAGTAGGGATTATTGGTGACCATTATTTGTTAGGGGTTGGGTCATACATAATGTATGAAGTTATTGAATACACCAGCTATCTCGGTTCAATGGCATTGACAAATCCATATAAGAACGACTGCAGAACGCGTCCAAATCATTCTCTGCAATAACGTGAGTATATTTATATACTCGAACTGAAGATCCTTAAAACGCGATACTTCACAACGTCATGAAGCGTGTTCTTGCAGTTATGTTGGCCGTCGCTTTGGCTGTCTTCACGGCGAGCTGGCCGGTCGTCTACGGTGAAGAACAAGCGCCTGTAATGAGAAGCTTACGCTTGGCAGACGAGGCGGCAGCGATGGAACGGAGCAGCGCAGTTGCCCGTAGCCAAGGTGAATATTGTTGTCCTGATTTTCTCTGTTTTATTAACGTAATGTGTTTGCAATTACACAAACAAACCACAATTGAAACTGACTAGGTAAATTGGCATATACATTTCAAAGTAAACAAAGTTTCCCTTGTGGTTTATTTATGTATTAAGATAAAAAGTCGTATCCTCATTGAGTGATCCCCACAATGTCGCTTCGATTTGCATTGTATCGTTGTATTGTAAAATTGCGCGTGATCCCTAGTCGCACGGAATTCTGGTGTTTATGACTTCCGACTAGCGCCAACACACGGCAAGATAGCTCAGTTAGTAGGGCGCCGGTCCGGTATTCCGGAGGTCGCAGGTTCGACTCCCTCCTGCCAAAGTATAAAATTAAGTGGATCTACCCGTGGTTTTCAACGTATTTTATTGTTTTTTCTTTCTTACGAATATTTAAATTTCAAATGAACCACAAGGGAAACTGCATGACTAGGGGCAATGGTGCAATGAATACTATTTGGAATGTTGTATTAAAATAAAAATGTATTTTTGTTTAGTGATTTAAAAGTTTAAATTGTATGTTTTTATTTAAAAGTAGGATACACTATTAGTAATTGTTTGAATTATCATGAATGAGTAGATCTGAAGGGGCTGTATTTTATAGTAAATATTGTTTAACTGACCTGTTCAACGTTTTACAATCATGGATGCCGAAGAAAGCAAGAAAAAACGGCGTTTGTTTTCAACCGGCGTCGGGCAGTAGTTTTATGTTGTTCTTGTTTTTTATATAATTTTATATACTACAATCATTATTTACTTTAACAAAAGTAAGATATTTCTTAATAATTCGGTAGTAAATATTTTTGATATCTGCAAAAAGTGTATCCTACGAACAGAAACAAAAATAGTTTTCTTCTTATTTTGGACAATTTCAGAAATATTATGCCCTTGCTTACAACAATAAAACTCTCCTCTTTTGAACTCCTTCTTTGCTGGTGTGGTATAAGGGTTTGCTGGAGAAAAAATTGCCTTTCTTTACATAATTGTAGTTCCTTTTGTTGGTAGGTTGTGGCGGCACTTTGAGCGAGAGTAGTGGGACTTTCAATTCCCCCGGGTATCCGTCCGAATACCCCAATGACATCCATTGCGAGTGGACCATCACGGTAAGTAAATTAGAAGACATTACATTTGCTAGTTCGTGCAATTTGTTTGTTTCCAATACTAACGCTATTCAATGAAGATGACTAGGGGAGTGATCGGTCATGTGAGAGTGTTAAACCAATAATAGGGAAAATGGGTCCGATCTTCTCAAGTGTCTGGAACCGGATCAAGAAACGCGCACACAGAAAGCAGTTTTAATAGTGCCAAGGTTTCACTTAAAGACAGTATAATTACACCAGTTCCTCTGCTTTTTTCTTGTATATTTCGAAAATGAATGGATAAGGGCGTTCATAATGTATAGTAAATATTGTTAGGCGGATCTTTTAAAGTGTTGTGTTTATAGATGCTGGACAAATCAAGAACATTAATGCTGTCTGTAGTCTGGTTCCTTGACCTGCTGGAAAAGAAACAGAGCAATTTATAGACGTCAGGGAATTATCAGTTTATGAAACCAGACTAGTTGGCTGGCGCCCATTCACGGATGTGCAACAATATTTCAAATACAATGTAAACTAATAATAAATCGGGGCAGTTTTAAAAAATAGTCAGGCATTTCCAACAATTGCCAGCTGACAATCATTGGAAATTGATACAAGTTTTTTCTTTTAAAAAAACCACAGCACACCAAATGCTGTGATTTCACAGGATGCTTGAGACCGTCATTTACTTACAGTCCAGTAAGGTATTTCATAATAATTCAGCAGTTTTGTTTGTTGTGGTTTTCAAATGGTGTATAGTACCTTTGCAACCCCAAGTTGATCATTCATAATAGCAAAACTGTTGCAAACTGTAACGTAACTTCTGACCGGTTTACGTCGATGATTGCCCGTTTTGTTTTCGTATACAGGCACCGGCTGGTAAACACGTAAAGCTGACAATCGATGACATGGAAATCGAAGACCAATCGTCCTGCGCCTGGGACCAGCTATGCATCCAAGTGGCCAATGAAACCGTACCAGCGGTGTAAGTTTATTTAATAATTTTTCTTCTTTACAGTCTAACTATTAAATAACCAGTTGAAATACAAGCAAGATGACCAAAACAATATTTAAGTATATTTGTCTTAATTACACAAAAACTGTTCTTGAGTACAAAATGAAGATCTGAACCAGGATGTTGGTTAGCGTCGATGCTGGTTCATTAGGAATGCGTATGAAAAAGGGGACAAATAAATGGAGATTTGCGTTTGTTCTGGCTCTTACCGACTGAAATCTCCTACCACTACTAAGCATTTTGAAATATGTGTTGAGGGAAAAGTCATCATGTTTTCACAACCCTCAGAGCTTGGATAGTACCCTCTCCTTGCACACTTGGTCCAAATTTAAACCCACTCCTATAACTCTGGAGTGCTCACTCCAATCTAGCTGAATGTCAATGGTTGTGCCCAGGTATTTGTAATTTCGCACAATCTCAATGCCTACCTCTGCAATACAAACTGAACCAGTTAATGGATTAATTACCTTCTTACGCTTATAAAGTCGAACACCATTTCGTTTGTTGTGTTTGCATTTAGTTCAAGATAACTATTCTTGCACCAAACACTAAAATCTTGTATGGATCGTCTATACATTTTATCTATAGCCTGAGAATAACTGTCATCTGCACATTTCAAAACGTTCACTGAATGGTATATACTTAGAAACACAATATTATGAAGAGACTTGGTGAAATCACACATCCCTGCGGTGATCCTGCGTTTATCACTATGGGGTCTGACAGAGTACCGAGAATTGAATCGAATTGAATTGAATTGAATATCCTCAATGCACCATATGCCTTTGTAATTGTTAGGGTTAGGGTTTTGGGTTTTGGGGTTTTGGGTTTTGGGTTTTGGGGTTTTGGGGTTTTGGGTTTGGGGGTTTGGGTTACGGTTAGGGGTTAGTTTCTTACTGCTGAAATTGTTTTACTGCTAACTAGTCTAGCCCATATTTTTAAAAGGGCACATTTTTGGGCAAAAAGATGATTTGTTTGTAGAAGTTGATATCCTAGCATATTGTACCGAATTCAGGGGCTCTAAATGTATTTCATTAACTGGATAAAAACACAACTTTATATATGTACATTTTTAGAAAACCATTATTTGTCTTATTTTATAATGTTAAAAACCATCTAAATAAATAATTATAAACACAAAATACAGAGTTTATGCAAGCCCCACAGCCCCCCTTTTCTATCCACCACTACAGTGCCGTTTAGGTTGTAGTCAAAAAGTGCCTTCCGAAAAAGACTGTTTTAGAAAATGGTTCTTTTATTTAATGACTATACCCCTTTAAGTACATTTGTCCATTTGGCGCAAGTCTGGAAAATCTGACGGTCCTCTTAAAGATGTCAAGCACACCACAAACATAAATATAGAACAAAACAGTATTAAATCAATAAATCCTGTATTTTTAGTTCATAATTATTTATTGATATCTTTTTGATACATAATGTTTTTGAAAGTGTACAGTCAAACAAAATTGTGCTTTTATCCAGTTAATACAATTTTTGCCGAAATTCTCCTTTAAACTCAAAATTCGGCTTGGTATCCATCTTTTTTCGGATTTAGAACCCCCAAATTAGTTAATAATAAAAAATGCCTTTCCATGTAACATTTTCTGGAATATGCCCTAGACTAAACTTCACATTCTTTATCTTCACCCTTCCCATACCCCTTTCCTAGGCTGTGTGGCTCAGGGTCTATCCCGGGGTCTTTCATCTCTGGCGGCAACAGTGTGACGGTGATCTTCCTCAGTGACGGATCGGTTGTCGAGAAAGGATTCAGCGCGACATACTCCGCCATAAGCCTATAGAATACCAAATTAGAGACATCGGGATACCAGTTAATCGTTTAGTTATCAATACAAAATAAAAGTTGACCAAAAAGGGATAAATAACCTTATGTACATTAATTAATACATTTATTAATGTTGTCAATTTTTCAAGAGGCCAGTGTAAACCATTTGTTAGTTTTCCGTACGATTTTATGTTGTTTGATAATCTGCAAAATGAGGGCGCTCTACTGACACGTTTTGGGAGTATAATGGTTAATGAATTAGGTTAACATGTCGTAATTGAAAAAAAGTTTACAACCTTTGATATAAATACATTGAAAGAAAAATGTTAAATAATTTTAACAAACGTCATAATTCTTATAGTTTGTTTCCATAATGCGTCGATACAGCGTCAATAAGACGTCTACAAAACATTAAGTTCAGATTCAATAGATGGTGTGTCCGTGCTTTTAGGGGGTTGCACCCTGAGAAATAAATGTTCAATTGCATTGATAATTTTCTAGCATTGTATTTGTTATGAGCTTTCGAATGAGACATCCCACGAAAAAAAGGACGTGACTCCAGACAAGAACAAGCTTCGGGAGACAATTTTCTGGATTGTGACACAGAGATAAATGGCAACACTACTTAACAGGTAAAGAAACAGTTTATATCACATGATAATTATTATGTACAGTCGTTTTGTACAATTTGGAACATGACTTTGTATGTTGTTGATTTTCAACCAAAGAATCTCGGACACAGGGGTTATCGGTTCCATAGTCTGAGCAAAATGGCAGGGATGTAGTCGAGTCCATCACAAGTCCCTGCAAGTCCCTGTAAGTCCCTGCAAGTCCATCACAAGTCCTTCAGTCCCAATTTAAATCACAAGCTATTCAAATCAGCTTTGACAAAAGCATTCCTTTGTCATTGTTCATCCAGTTACTTGTGATTGCCTTTATGAAGGGACTTGTGACTGGCTTCACGAAAAGACTTGTGAACGGACTTGCAGGGACTCGACTACAACCCTGCAAAATGGAGGAGAAAATTAACACCTGGTGTAACAAGATTAGTGCGAACATAATAAACCCGGCTGAAGCCGTTCACGGGCTGTTTGAAGTCTGAAAAAGACAAAGAGGAGAGGGGGCGATTACTGAATGATGAACATCCTAATTCCTCGATCGAAATTACGCACAAGGATGAGTGTACACAGGCTGGCTTATATCGTACACACCAAGGATTTAACATTATCACGGGAGTACAATGTAAGCCAGCTTTGCTACGATTCCTTGACCACCTCTCCCTGGAACCACACGCTATAAACAATGCAAGAAAAAAGTGCCGCAAACAGAGGGCCTGTACAGGGCATGGGCGTTATGAAAAGTGCAAATTGTGATTTACATGTAAGTTGATAATCGGACTATGAAACCGGCTACCCTAGCTCCAACATTAACCCTAATGCGGCGAAACCCTAACAGAACGTAACGCTAACCGAACGTAATCCTAATACAACAGAACGTAACCCTAATACTACAGAACGTAACCCTACACAGAGGGTAACCAACCCTATAACAAAACGCAATCCTAACAGATCGTAACCCTAATTCTATAGAACGTAACCCTATAACGAAACGTAACCCTATACAGAGGGTTACCAACACTAAAAGGACGTAACCCTAACAAAACGTAAACCTAATACTATAGAACGTAACCCTATAACGGAACTTAACCCTATACAGAGAGAAAATATCCCTAACAGAACGTAACAGAACCCTAAACCCTAACTTTGCAGCCATGTCTTCCACATTTTGTTGAGTTATTGTTTCACCACATTTGTGTGAATTTGTTTACAGTCGTGTCCATAGCTGTCAAAGGTTAATTCTAAACTGAAATATGCTCCCTCCTCAGAAATAAAAATTGTGTAAGCATAAAACTTATAGACAGTACCTCATCTACTCATCTACTCTAGTCCCAGTGCTTTCTAGAATTCTGTAATCTAAATAATAGAACCCTCGCCCACTTTTTTTTGTTTTGTTTACAATTTATCTAATAATTGCAATTAATAGGTTTTATTATTGCGCTTTTATCCAATATTCGTATCAATCTGGTACTTTTTACATATTGTTGTAGTTTATAAAAATTTATCCGACAATATCTGGTTAAATAATTACTAGGTGATTGCTACTATCCTTTAAATGCGAGATAATTGTTTAGATGCTTAATCAGCGTTTTATCAGTTATAAATCCCGGTTCTATGAATCTTAATTTATAATAGCTCTGATTTTTTTAACTTATTGTAAACCGACCTTTATAACTACGTTTGTTGTTATCGATTTAGTGTTTGTAAATAAACCAAGAATAATACAATAATAAACAATACAAAAAATTGTCATCTGAAGTCCCACCTGAAATGCCATGTTGGGAGTAGCAGTTCGTCGTCCAGGTCCATTTTGAGGTATTTCGGTATAAAGTCTTTGTCTCCGTGTTGTAAATCCACACTTTTGGCTGTACATTGCTTCAGATACATCTAAACATCTGCATGCCTCTGCCTCTGCCAATAGTTTAGGATGGTCATCACACTCGGGATGCGATCTTTGATGGTCAAGTACAGCCTGTGCTCCTAGCTCCACGGCCGACTCAATGTTCACAAAACGATATCTTCCTTGGTGATTTTGTTCCACTCTTACTAGGTTGGAAGTGCCCTATTTTGAGATTGGTTTTCCCACTCGTGGGCTTGAGCATTTATCCTCAAAAATGTGTATCCTTGTGGAGACATATCTTTGTTCTCGTGTACAAAATGGTTGGAAAGTCGAGCACGTCATTAAAATGATTCTATTTTAACCACAATTAATTTTCTGGGTTGAAATTTCGACCCAATATACCCTATATTATACCGTAATCCAAACACAAACATCCTAGTTTGAGTTTGAGTAATTTGATTAAAATTCAAAAATCTATTTTGTGAAAATTCTTATGGACACCTATTCATCTATAGAAATTACCCTGTGGAAACCTTTAGACTCATATTGCCCCATTGTGTTCAGGTCTCCAAAGGGTACCAAAATTACTAGTCAACTGGAGTAATTTCTGCAGCTTTTGGTCGAAGATTCATTACATTTCTGCACTTGGTCTCTGCTGTTGGCAGTGTATGGCTGTAGGAACAACGTATTAGGCCGTGTTACGTGACCCAAAAATATGCTCAGAAAATGAAATTCGTGGAACCAGTTGGGGAACAAAAAAAACCGAGTGTGATTTTACTCAGTTTGATGTCCTGAATCCAAAAATCAATGTTGTCGGATGCAGGGAATGGAACATAACCTACTTTTTAGGGTCCAAAATCAGAATGTTGGGTGCAGTCTCTAAATCTGCGCTTTCAAACACAAGTACCGTCAGCCTATTTCTCAGTTTTTACATCTCTTTTGCAGAACAACCCCCCAATTACTCGTGCATGGGAACTAAATGGAAGAGCTAAATAGAAGGCAATCGACTCGTAGTGGTACGATTGGACAATTGAGGCACGAGCAACCAACAACGAATGCAGCGCGATCCGATTCAGGCCTATATACCTAGCCCTCCATGATCACAGCTAGCAGCGCACGCGATGGACGGTTCGCGCAGATTAGCAGTTTGTGCAGATCAGCAGTTCGCACCGCGCAGAAAGGCTGAATTGCGCCCAACATGAGTTCTAAATGAAAGTAATCTGTCCGAAATGTAAAAATTACAGTTGGCTTTCCCAAAAAGGTTTATGTAACTTATTTTAGCATTCAATATAGTCTGGTCTAATGGTCAAATGACACTTCTTCGAACCCTATAGTTGGTCATCTTCGTATGAAGCCTGTAAAAGAGGCTGGGTTATTTTAGTTTACCCAAAATCAATCACTTTTTTAAGTTGATATTTATGCTGTACATGGGATACTTTATTGACAGATTGGTGAAAAAAGCATGGTAAAAATGATAAAAGCATGGAATTTTTCACACAATCAAAATATGTCTTTAGAATATTAATGTATAGGGCCAACCTAGATTTGTCCCTTGAAAAAATATAAAAGGCATTTTCAAAGATTTCAAAATGGCTTCCATTGCATGTTATTCTACCTATATTTTTTCTAGGGTCAAATCTACGATGGCACGAGAGCGGACAGCAAAATATCTTTCTTATAACACACTCGAATGTGTGCCAAAATTCATGCTTTTATCCTCAAATGAAAATTCTATCATAATGTTTCGTAGGAGTTGGAGTATATAAACTGACCAGCACCACAGCTTATACAAAACATCACATAAATAACTCGCACAAAATAATGAACATTCAGTTTATTTACAGCTACATATAATTGTTCAGATGGGGTCGACTCCTGTGTCATCCGGTAAATGAAATTGGTGCTGTCGGTACAGTCAAGTACTGCACTGAAGAGCTACTCCAATTCTAAATTGAAATTTTCATCTAATGATCCAGAAGATATGCTGTAAAAAATAAATAAAAAAACAAAACTGTAATTCAAGAAAGATATTTTAATCAGAAGATAATTTCAGAGTGCAATTTAATTTGCCTGTAAAACGCAGTGGCTATCGTTAGGGCCTACGGCAGTCGAAGAGCCGATTCACAGACATACCCAGGCCGACACATTGACAATAATATTTGGATATCGATCTTGGAACCATACTGGTTGATACTAGCCAGGTTCCAAGAGTGAAAGGTCCAGAGTGTTGTCATTGTCAGGGAATCGGATAGCCACTACGTTGTTGCCTAAAAATATCAATACAAATTACCAATGGCAAAAAATATTACGATAGTGCTAGAACTATATAACATAAGGCACCATAGTAAACTAGAAGGAGTACAGGGGGGGGCGGAGGGGGGGCCCTTCGAGACTGTGATTGCGCAACGCTGACGTACCGTCCATTCTCAAAATAGGGGGGAACAATTTTCTCACGCGAAAAATAAAGAGTTTTTGGCATCCAATCTTAACATCTTGTCTTTTGTAGTTGTGAAAGGTTGTTATTTACCTTAATTTTTATCATCCAATGACAACAATTGTATTGAAAATAAAAAAAAGCAGTCGAAAAAATTAAGCGTTGACGTACCGTTGATGCACGTAGAGATTGTGCACAAATACTAAAACGACGTTGACAAATACCTCCCCTAAAAAGGGCAATAATAATCGATAAATTGTGAAAAATCGTGCTTCGAACCCACTCACTTTTTTCCATGGATACGTTTAAAAAGGATGTAGCAGTGATATACTGAATTTTTAAAAAAATCTGCCTGTGAACCCCTTGCGTTTTATCGTGTTGTTTTCAAACGAAAATGGCAGAAAATGACATCGCCCCAAAACAAATTCGTGTAGATCGTGCATGTGTTTCTGGTTTTGCGGACGTTGCATGAATCACTGAATTCGGAGAGCGATACACGGAGCAAATTTGTACGTGTTCCAATGGTACGCCGCGCGAGAGCGATCTATACCTATTTACTGTGTGAGATGTGCAGCTCTCGAGCGTGGAAGAATGAATGAGATACATTTCAACGTTAGTGGCGCACTTTGTTGGGCCCCCCTCCGCCCCCCCCTGAAGGAGTATAAACACCCCTGCCTGACACATTAATGGCATTTCTATCTTTAGTGGTTAACAGTTTTGGGTGGATTCTTCTGTGGTTATGGAAAGTATTGCAAACCACTGTGCTGATGCATGTTGTTGTCGATGATGCCGTGTGTTCTCTGGACTGGTCTCTTGCAAAATCGGGGACCGATTTCAAATTCAAAGAAAAACAAAAAGCCTTGCCTAAAATATACTATAGGCCCTACCTTCATTCCTTGTTTTTTTCTCACTTTCCAAATAAGGCTTTTTCGCTGCAGACTATGGCAACTCCCGTGTGGGGAAAAAATGCGACACACGACGACACAACGACCAAGCATTAGTACAATTTTGTATTCGCCTTCGCCGCACTGGTCGCGTCTTGGCATTAATTTTCATACAACAATTTCATGTTATTTACACTTGTCAGACTTTTATATTAACTCACCAGGTACTTCTTCACACACACACAAATGCGGTTTCTGAAGCTGTGCCATCGGCAGAAGCTTGAATGATGATGCTCTCCATTTGACGAGAAAATTTGACTCACGCACGGCGCATGCAAAACAGGGGACCGCCATTTGTTTACATATAGTGCGCCGCCTATCGACACACTTTTGTATGGAAAGCCGCATCTTTTAGAAATTGATCGTAAAGATTGGGTGGGGGACATAACTTTTTATAGTTTAAATTTATTTTTAAGATGCATCCTTTTCACCAAAATGATTTCGAAATGTATATCAATTTGTGAAATGTAATTGGGGGTGGGGCTACTATTATTAGCCTAAATAAATTCATTGTCACTTTTCTTTTCTTTTTGTCGAAATGGCTGCCCATACTGTGCCTGTTGGACGTCATCGATTCAAGGACCCAAAACGGGTTATTCGAGGCCTAATTTCACCCCTTTTAGTCCAGGAGCTAGCAGACTTTTATCGGTATTGTTGCGTACGAAAGGTTTGACACCTGAAATGAGTAGGACTATGTGTGGGAACCCCAAAATGTGGATTCTTAAGTTTGGCACTCTTGCACTGCCCCCTGGGGGCACTCTCAAAATGACCCCCTTATATTTTTTATCGGTATTGTGGCGTACGAGGACCAAATTTTTGTCATATGTACTTCAAGGGAGTCTAATTTCAAAAAGCCAATTCTTAAGTTTTCAACTAATGCACTAAGCCACTTAAGAATGACCTAATTAACGCTAATTAGCACTTTTATCGGTATTGTCACGTACGAGGACACATTTTGGCTCAAAATGTACTCCAAGATATCCTGATTCCGAATATCTAATTCTTAAGTTTCAACTCCATGCACTAATCCACTTAAGAATGGGTCAAAGATCGATAATTGACCTAATTACGTTTGGAATAATGTGACCCGCTCCATCGAAATAAGGAATAGGTCTCAAAAGAGTTATGGTCTGATGAAGATGACAGGTGTATATTTATTTGCCGAATCCACATTCCGAGAAAAACAGCTCTGAAATAAACAAAATTGACCAAAATCATACGGACAGCCCAATAAAATACTTGGTCACGATTTTCACCCATGCATTCACTTCAACGGCCGCTTGCGTAAAACGGCCTCAGCGACTTATTCCTGATTACGATGGAGCGGGTCACATATGCCATTTCTCCGGAACCACATGGGGTAGAGGATTGAAATAAGGTTTAATGTGAAGGTCTAAACATTGTGGACAAGGACCAGTTGTTAAAGTAGTATTTTGTTGGTGTCTTCATGGCTTAAACATGCAATTATGCCTAAAAGTGTACCCTTTTGACCCACCACGTGTTTATAATTGTATCGGTATGATCGAGTACGTCCACAAAACTTATGTCAACATGTTCATCTGGCAACCCAGAATACGAAAAACTCGTTCTTAAGTGTCCATCTGATGCACAAATCCGCTTAAGAATAAGAAATCGGTCAACTCATGAAAGCATGTTTAAGCTATTATGAGTTATTCCTCATGAAAAGGAGGCCTTCATCAAAAGTTTAATTTACCAAGAGCTTTTCGGAGTTTTCATGTGTATTTTGAGAATTGCTCGCATCCAATTATTAAACTGGATAGTACAGTAACCATGTGTCTGTGTCTAGGACAATAAGACTATATTTATGCCCTATTGTTCATTGTACCTTATAAAATAAGCACGAGCTCTCGTGACAGATGAGGGCACTTGACAGAATATATTGATTGAAATAAACTTTAATTAAAAATCAAATCAAAATTACGTGTAACACTGTCACAATACTAAACACATTAATTACAATATTGCACTGCACTGCACTTGAATTAGAATGAATCTATGTTAATACAAGAACTATAAGGATCTGCTTCAGTGTGACAAATTGCAAATATTGACCTATGATACAATAATGATCTGCGTATTCATCTCGAACAAGCCAGCCCATGCCTAAACATGCAAATACTTCTTTGAAGTACGGTGCAATATTGCAGTTACTGTATATTATTATTATTATTATATCTTAATCTTGGTGATTTACATTTCCCAAACATGTTATCCATAAATAAAGCTGCAGCGCCTTGCTTACATGGATGTAAGTTCCCGGGTGTAAGTTATAATATTTTTTAAAAATAAATATGCATTTTAACTGGCAGACTAAAGTATTATCATGTCAAAATCTACTGGTAGCTAAAGTACCATGGACATGAATAAACTCAAGTTGCATTTATAGCAACTTGTATAGATGACTTCAATATAAGGACAAGATTAATGTGATTTAGTAAAGTAAGGAATAGCCTGTATCATAAATCGCTCCAATTTTGTGTATACCATGATTCATAATCCAGAAACTTAGCGTTTTGAAAATCATACTGAATTGGCAGAAGCCGACTATTTGCCCTGCGAACGAAGAATCGTGGTTGGCTGCAGTCTTTGGAAAATAGAGCATCTAGAAACTACATGTAGTTCGGGGGGGGGGGGGGGGGGGGGGGTCTCCCCTTGGATAAGGGATCAGTTAGGTTTCTGTTCTACAAAAATGTTCATAGCGTCATGGAGAGGATGATGAGGTTAATACTGATTCTTGGTAAGCAACATTCATCATCAACCACATCTTATTAAGCAAAAGATTATCAAAAAAAGTGTGGAAATAACCTGTAAAAGGTTTCCGTATTGTTTACGGTAAAGGTATGTAAATATTCATTGTGAGTAGGCCTGGCCGTATAATTGCGAGTTACATTTTATTGGCACACCACCACAATGAAATATCTCTCCGTCTCCTTTCATTTGTTGTGATGCTTGTAGTTTAGAAGATTTTGTAAATGTTCTACTCTTAGCTATGCAAAACATCAATAAGCATGATGGTCAGGGTATGGATATACACTCCAATCTGGTTTGAACTTGAAGGACATCAACTACCGCAAACCCTGGTAGAAGAAGATGAAATGAAGACTGACGGGAGTGAGGAAAGGCAAGGTCGCACCATCTGATGAAGAGGAAGGACTTTCCGAAGATAACTAAATAACAGCTGAGTGATTCAATTTGAAACAAGGTGGGAATACACCAGCCGGGAATTGAATGATTTCATAATTTGTAACCATTCAAATCGCAAACTGAGAACATGACTATAATACATATTAAGTGTTACACGTAATTTTGATTTGATTTTTAATTAAAGTTTATTTCAATCAATATCTTCTGTCAAGTGCCCTCATCTGTCACGAGAGCTCGTGCTTATTTTATAAGGTACAATTAACAATAGGGCATAAATATAGTCTTATTGTCCTAGACACAGACACATGGTTACTGTACTATCCAGTTTAATAATTGGATGCGAGCAATTCTCAAAATACACATGAAAACTCCGAAAAGCTCTGGGTAAATTAAACTTTTGATGAAGGCCTCCTTTTCATGAGGAATAACTCATAATAGCTTAAACATGCTTTCATGAGTTGACCGATTTCTTATTCTTAAGCGGATTTGTGCATCAGATGGACACTTAAGAACGAGTTTTTCGTATTCTGGGTTGCCAGATGAACATGTCGACATAAGTTTTGTGGACGTACTCGATCATACCGATACAATTATAAACACGTGGTGGGTCAAAAGGGTACACTTTTTTAGGCTTAATTGCATGTTTAAGCCATGAAGACACCAACAAAATACTACTTTAACAACTGGTCCTTGTCCACAATGTTTAGACCTTCACATTAAACCTTATTTCAATCCTCTACCCCATGTGGTTCCGGAGAAATGGCATATGTGACCCGCTCCATCGTAATCAGGAATAAGTCGCTGAAGCCGTTTTACGCAATCGGCCGTTGAAGTGAATGCATGGGTGAAAATCGTGACCAAGTATTTTATTGGGCTGTCCGTATGATTTTGGTCAATTTTGTTTATTTCAGAGCTGTTTTTTTCGGAATGTGGATTCGGCAAATAAATATACACCTGTCATCTTTATCAGACCATAACTCTTTTGAGACTTATCCCTTATTTCGATGGAGCGGGTCACATTATTCCAAACGTAAGTAGGTCAATTATCGATCTTTGACCCATTCTTAAGTGGATTAGTGCATGGAGTTGAAACTTAAGAATTAGATATTCGGAATCAGGATATCTTGGAGTACATTTTGAGCCAAAATGTGTCCTCGTACGTGACAATACCGATAAAAGTGCTAATTAGCGTTAATTAGGCCATTCTTAAGTGGCTTAGTGCATTAGTTGAAAACTTAAGAATTGGCTTTTTGAAATTAGACTCCCTTGAAGTACATATGACAAAAATTTGGTCCTCGTACGCCACAATACCGATAAAAAATATAAGGGGGTCATTTTGAGAGTGCCCCCAGGGGGCAGTGCAAAAGTGCCAAACTTAAGAATCCACATTTTGGGGTTCCCACACATAGTCCTACTCATTTCAGGTGTCAAACCTTTCGTACGCAACAATACCGATAAAAGTCTGCTAGCTCCTGGACTATTTGTTCCCGTTCTCTATGCTCCGAAAAGGTGAATTTTTGAATTCGCAGTGGTTCAATGTATGTGTGGGGGAATTTTTATTCTGTTCCCCGTCAGGTACCACCAGGCAACACGGAAAACGGGGACGTAACACGACCTATATAGGCCGAGTACGACAAAGTCACGCATCTACAAATGTACATTGTATAACATTCTAGAGTTAACGCGGCTAAGTTGTTGCCAGAAATGTGATATTGTTCCGTTTGTATCTACAAAATGGCAACTTTACAGCGCTCCCACCGATCCACAAAATAAAATGTCCACTAAGAATGCCTGGACACTACGTGGGCTTTGAATTTTATGAAAGACCATTTTTTTAATAATAATTTATCCCAGAAATGAATCAATTTAATGCAGTAAAAATGACTTTCTGAGGTTTATTGTCAATAACTGATGAACAAATAATCGATGTAAGAATGCGATACCAACTTGTTTCAAACCGAGTTTGATAGGACATTGTGATACTATCCAAGTTGTATGTTGCAAGAGGAAATTGTGGTCGTATAGCTTTGTTTAAATTCAAGACCATCAGACAAACGTCATAGTGCAAAACGACAGTGGTGTTCCGAGACTTGTATACAAAAACCGATGTGCATCTTCTTAGAGTGTATTCTTCAAGATCTTGGGTTTTCTAGTTATATAACTGATAAGTCGAGCAAAGTTTTAGACGGGATCCGAACTAGTTAACATGAAGATTACAACAATCATATCATAATGTAAATAACTTCCATTACAAATAGTACATAACTACTGAGGTACTGATTTGATATACATGTACAAATGAATGTTTGCGAGTTGCGATTGTAATTTCATGAGGCGACAGGTGAAATTATTTATTTGTTTCATACAACACCTGAATAAATCCTTGTCATTCGATTGGTCAGAACACAATGTACGGTACGTCAACGGGACGAATATTTATAGGGCACGTGATCAACGACCCACCATTCAAATGATGGGGTTTTAGGTGATATTTACCTGTGATTCATATACCCAGCACGATATGTGGCAGAGGGGTACCCCCCTCTCATCCCTATACATTATACGCACTCGACACTATTGTAACCTAACCCATCCCCCCCTCGAAACCTAAAAGGAATTCCTGAGATTCCGGGAACACAATAGTCAACACAAAAGAGGGGGGTTTTCTCTGCCACATATCGTGAGTTAGTCTTGCATACGCACTGTGGACCTCCGAACAATATAGGTCCACACGATGCGGGAAGAGGTTACGGTGTGTGGACTTGCACACGTCCACAATCCGTTTTTCAGTTTCCGAAAAAGAGCGCTAGAGGAAAAACGGGTTAGGGTTATATATATAAAAGATAGAAGGGACAGCTGAGAGGCCCATAATCCTAATTTGAGGGTAAATTTGTTTTGGGGAAGCGAGAAAAATGAGTATTTAGTCAAAGTTTGTTAACTACACGAATACAAAGGAATGTCCACAGTGCGTATGTAAGGTAAAGCTAAGTGCTTCATATGGTGCTTCATATGGTGCTTCATATGGTGCTTCATATGGTGCTTCATATGGTGCTTCATATGGTGCTTCATATGGTGCTTCATATGGTGATTCATTGACAGAAATACTCGCATTGCTTCCACAATTGCATTTTGAAAACTTTGTTCGACAAGGTAAACTGGAAAAATTGCTTTAATAAACGTTGTTGCAGCACCCCATTTAGTCAAATTTAGGCTAGTGGTACGCATTAAGTGCAAAGTAGCTCTCTCTAAATGTATGTATGTATCTATTTATTTATCTATCTGTGTATATATCTATCTATCTATCTCTTTTAGAGGTACGTGTACGTAACAAGAATATTCGTGGTCAATTGGTTGCCATGCAGTGTCGCCCGTTTGTAACGGCTCCCTCTTCAGTTGGTTGGTCTACGCCCCAATAAGACAGATTTGATCATCAAACACGCCTTGCAAAACAGGAATGTCGAGTTTAAAGAAACCGCTTGGGGTGTTGAAACCGTCCGTCTCAATCGCTTCGTCGTCATCATCGTAATCTTTAACAAGGAAATGGGGAAGTGCATGTAGAAATTAGATTGTTTTCGGAACATTTGGCTGCGAAGCATTGTGCGTTTCATTTCCATAGAGAGACTGCTGTCACGGCGCGGTGGTGCAACTGCATAATCCTATGTGGCACCACCTTTGAATATGTCTACCAGGTTTAGTGAGATTTTTTTGTTAAAATTGCTTAATACAGAGGGGTCAATCCACATACCAAGTATGAAGTTTGTAATTTAGCGCCTTCGACTTGTTGCCTGCCTTCACACGCGCGTGCGCTAACGTTAGAACAGGACAAGCAAATCACCCCTTTGGTTTTTATTTCGCCGGTGTGGCATACAAATCCGTTACCAATACCGTTCGTTGAAATCTTGGCTTTATAGGGAAATTCCAGGCTCAATAATATTTTACCTAGTCTAAAAGAATATATGGTAAGATACCGACTCCGCAGAGAATTTGTTTTGATTTGTTATCGAGAACGACTCACGCGCCTATTATATTCACGATTTCTTGCCATTAGTACAAGGGCGCGTCCATATTGTTCAAATTTCCCGCCTTATCCGGGACATTATGACGTAGTGTCTGCACCTCAATGCACATCGCTTTATTGCTTGTTGTTCGCACGGCCAACTACATTATGCATACGTATGTTGTACGGCGCCCGACTATTGCGAGTACATGTATTGCATTTCTGTGCAAAATATCGACTTGACGCGCCACAAACTATCGTTTATTTTTGTATTTTCTGAGAATAGAAAATATGTGAGCTAGTAACTATGAGCCCACTTTCACATGTACAGTACATGTACACATTATGTATACGCTGTGCCGTACACAAAACGGTTCACTTGCATTCCTTGCGCGTACAGGGCCGCTATCGATCGGGCTTCGCGTACTGATGGTGCAGACACTACGTCACAATATCCCGGATGTACCGATAAACCAGAACAAAATGGCGGCTCGCATGGCGGTAAGTGCAGTGCGAGAAAATATCTGTTTTATATGATTACCGGAACCATATAAAATGAAACAATGGCAATTGACACTCTTTAACATTATGCCATTATAAACTATGGGTGGAGTTTCCCCTTAATAGGCCTACCAACCTTGAAAAAGAAACACACCAAAGTAATGGGGCAATTACCTTGCGAAGACTCGGTTAAAAACTCTCCATCCATATAGACTTCGTAGATCACAAACGGATATCCTGTAGGCTGTTTGAGTGTAACCTTTACGGCAGGCGCTAAAGTAACAAAATTTTGAAGACAAAATATAGAGTACAGGTAAAAAGCAACATGTCCTATTCCATCCCAATTAGACAGTAACACAAGCTGGTGGTCTTGTGCACGGCTTCCGACTTAAAAAAATAAAACCCAAAACCCAACTCGGATCACAAACTACTCCAATAAGAAATCGAGGGCATACACAAATGATTTTAGCCGCGTAGCCATTTTGGCCTAGTTGATAATCAGATTAGGGATATTACTGCCATGCCAGACAGCCATACAAGATGTTTCTTCAGTAGAGCTGAAAGTAATGATTTTCTAGAGTTTGTGTTCTGTCTAAATGTGTATCTTTGTATAAATATTGTGTATTATTTGTGTTTGTGTAATTTGTATGTGTATTTGATCTGTATTTCTTTTCAGTATGCTTCTTATACGAATAAAGAATCTGAACTAAACTATTGTCTGCACCAATACATGTTTTCAACGGGGCTTGAATGCATGTTATACAAAAAAAAACCGCAACAAATAAGACCGCAACATGCAAGGCAAATAACTACAGCCGTTTTCGTAGAAACGGCAGAAGGAACTCTTTCTCAAACTGAAATTTAACATTCGTGTCGAAACTAACGGTTTTACTTACCGTCACTCGGATCCGTCTCGTAGACGTATGTGCAACCGTCGACACCGTATATTTTGGTGTCACAATCTACCGACTTTCGGGTCAGACAAATGTCACCATGTTCCTCTGCAGAAATAAAAACAAAAAACTACATTCATCGGCAACCTGTAACTGCAAAAAACACCAAACCACAAAACAAAACACATTGGGTGCGTTCGTTTAGCTCAGCCGAATCGACAGGGGTCAGCCCCTGATAGTTCGTTTAGCTATGACGTCATACTCGGGGCTCACGCGGGTTGACCACCACAGATCAGACCCTGCTCGGGGAGCAGAGTCATTGGTGGAAGACGCCACACGCATGCGCAGCGTTCATTCCAAGCTACATACAAATATGGCTACTGGCCGGTGGACAACTTCAAGACTGGGCTCAAAAATCAACTTTATTGGAAGTCTAAACATAATCATTAACCAAGCTCATTGTGACCTTAGAAGCTCTGCGTTACTTATTTGCGCGTAAACGCGGTAAACTTGAAGGCCTAAAGCTTCAGTCCGAAAGTAGGGTTTGTCAGTGGCTACGGCCGCGGCTACGACTAACACGCGAGGATCGTGATAAACCGCGTTTGAGCGTTCGTTTAGCACGGTTCTTGTTGCTAAACCTGGTCTAACCCGACTCACTTTATCCGTGTCGATTCTGAGCTAAACGAACGCACCCGTTGTAAGTTTAAGACCGTAACAAAAGACGAGATTTAGTACTTTGTTCGTAATAATGTGCGAAATACAAGACTTAAATCTATTTGTTCCCTTTTATTTGTTATGCAAATCTCCACATTACTTGTACACACTAACCGTTTCGCTTAGATTCGTCCAAGCGTGCAATCAACTCCTTCAGCAAACCGTCATTTAGTCCCCGCTCCTTTTTCTGTGTTAAATCAAAAGGTAGGATACACTATTTGCAGAAGTCGAAAATGTTTACTACCAAATTATTAAGAATTATCTTACTTATTTGAAAGTATGAATAATGATAGTAGGCAACCAGCACAATGATTGCGCTAGATATCCTGTAATTGTTACGAAAAGTTTTATTAACAAAACAAAATTACGATCACCGGACGACGATCGCGTAAAAAAGACACAAGAACCACTACCTGACGCCGGTTAAAAACGAACGTCGTTTTTCTTGCTTTTCTTAGCGTCCACGATTGCAAAACTTAAAAAATAAATGTTTACTATAAAATACAACCCCAAATGTACCCATTTATGATAATTCAAGCTATTACCAATGGTGTATATCCTACCTTTAAAGACCGTTATTAACAGAAAATATACAGTGCGTCAACAAAATGCAAACACAATATAAACGGAATGCCACACGTAGAATGTGTAACCAACATAGATAATAATTATGGTTTAAAGATAAGCCTTTCCACTTTAAAACGAGACATCAAACGTCCAAACGTGAAATTGACCATGGGACAGTTTTTAAATACGGCAGTGATAATCGATTTTGTATGGATAATCCTGCAGTGTGGATGAACTGTCGATTATTAATAGCATCTAAGTGTCCAATTCCTAAACATCAACGCTCAATGGCCAAACACTATCCGTCCTTGTGCTAAACATGTTTAGCATGTAAACTTGTTTACAAACTGATCTGATAATAGGGTGGTCATAAAAAAGTAACAATTTATTATCAATACCTTCCCAACCAGAAAATATAGTTTAGACAGACGGAGAATCTTTCTAGTTAAAAATTATACCTAAATCACCTAATAAACAGGCATTTTATTGCCGTTGTGCTTCTGTTGATCACCTGTCCAACTGACTACCGACTTTGTTCCAGAAAAGGCCGCTAGAATGAAGAATGGTCCAAATCGAGTGATCCTGGTATCATTTTTTATCTATATAGACTACTTTTTCTGGTCGGAAGTTATACTGAATATAGGCCGTTCAGGTTGTACCACCCTGTATACCTATAATATAAATAGGGCACTAAATATTCCATCTATTCCGATTTGCAAACCAGTTCGAACCAGTATGTTCCACTCACGCAAACAATGCAAACTGTTGCCAACTGCGCGAACAATTTTTCATTAGACGTGCACACACACAAAAACGCGAAAATTTGCATTTTTCGCTTGAGTGGAACGCGGCCCTAGTTTGAACTGGGCCTCTCTCACCAATCTCTATTATATAGAGATCAGTGGGGCCTCGGCCGCTGTATGCCACACAAACGGTACCTTCCCTTTGATATGCAAATACCAAATACCAAAGTTGGTCTCCGCTACCTGTGCAACAACACTGTACACATTATATAGGTTTTGTACACGTTTTTCTTCAGACTATTGACTTTGACACTTTGGTAAATCCGATTGACTTTAGACTTAATATAAACCTCAACCACCAACCTCAGGAGGGCCAAGAGGAAAATCGTCATGATTACGTCATCGGGGGTCATGTGACGTCACGTTAAAGGTGCAGTTTTTAGGACCCTCTATCTCTGGAAGTACAGGTCCGATTGGGGTTAAACTTGGTATTCATGTATTCCAGGATGAGTTATAGACAAAAATTAAGATGACATTATGATGACGTCATCGGGTGTCATGTGACGTCACATTAAAGGTGCAGTTTATAGGACCCTCTATCTCTGAAAGTACATGTCCGATTGGGGTCAAACTTCTTATACAGGTATTCCGGGATGTGTTATAGACGAAAATTAGGGTGACGTCATGATGACATAATCGTGCGTCATGTGACGTCACATTAAAGGTGTAGTTTTTAAGACTCTATATCTCTGGAAGTACAAGTCCAATTAGGGTCAAACTTGGTATTCAGGTATTCCAGGATGTGTTATAGACGACAATTAAGTTGACGTCATGATGACGTCATCAGGTGTCATGTGATGTCACATTAAAGGTGTAGTTTTCCCTATAGGATTTGTACACGTTTTTTGCAACCAAGATATATTTGGCACTTTGGTAAATCCGATCGACTTCAGATTTGGTACACACATAGACCACCACTCACATATTCAAAGGCATTTTAGACATGCGAAACAGCTCTGTGTTTGTCCACAAACACATTTATATAGTTGCGCTTAAAATTGCACTCATATGGGAACTGGCCGTAGCCACAATACCCATACAATTTGAGACACGCCCAATAACCGTACCCCAAATGGCGGCATTACACAGCGTCCAGAGATAAATTTCATGGAGCTTCTAAGCAAAAATGCTTTGCATGAAAATTGCAACTTGGCAAAAACACGGTTATAAACCAAATGTTCACGCGATGTATATTGTTTGTGACTGGTATACAATGAACATTCACTGCAAGATGCAAAACACCCCAATTAAAACCCAACTGAAGGTTCAGAATATTCACGAAATGAAGGTGTGGTTTAATGTGTACAATACGTTTTCATAAGCTCTCAAATGCCGGCCGTTTTGTCTTAAAGTTCCCAATTTTACTCACCAAAGGAGCAGCGACGGATAGGCCGAAAAGTGCTAGATACACAACAAATCGTAACATTTTCAGGTTTTCTGTGGCTATACGATAAGAACGAAGACTTGCAGAACCTCTTAATAGAAGAACTGGCGTAGACGATATGGCTGTATTACTAGTCTGTGGCCTTTTTATACACCAGCTAGAAACCATACAAATTCTGGCATTTTGTGCAGTCAACCAATTACAAATGGAAGCTAGCGCCGTACCAGGGGGGGGGGGGGGGGGGGGGGGGGGGGGGGGGGGGGGGGGGCGGAGGGGGGGGGGGGGGGGGGGGGGGGGGGGCCTTCGAGACTGTGATTGCGAAACGCTGATGTACCGTCCATTCTCAAAATAGGGGGGAACAATTTTCTAACGCGAAAAATAAAGAGTTTTTGGCATCCAATCTTAACATCTTGTCTTTTGTAGTTGTAAAAGGTTGTTATTTACCTTAATTTTTATCATCCAATGACAAAAATTGTATTGAAAATAAAAAAAGCAGTCGAAAAAAATTAAGCGTTGACGTACCGTTGATGCGCGTGGAGATTGTGCACAAATACTCAAACGACGTTAACAAATACTTCCCCTAAAAAGGGCAATAATAATCGATAAATTGTGAAAAATCGTGCTTCGAACCCACTCATTTTTTTCCATAGATACGTTAAAAAAGGATGTAGCAGTGATATACTGAATATTTTAAAAAATCTGCCTGTGAACCCCTTTCGTTTTATCGTGTTGTTTTCCAACGAAAATGGCAGAAAATGACATCGCCCCAAACAAAATTCGTGTAGATCGTGCCTGTGTACCTGGCTTTGCGTACGTTGTATAAATCACTGAATTCGGGGAGCGAGCACGGAGCAAATTTGTACGTGTTTCAATGGTGCGCTTCGAGGAAGCGATCTATACGTATTTACTGTGTGAGATGTGTGGCTCATGAGCGTGGAATTATGAATGAGATACATTTCAACGTTGGTGGCGCACTTTGTTAGGCCCCCCCTCCGTACTTTATTCACGGTTGGGAACACGAATAAGGGAATAAGGAATAATACCAAAGTATACACAGCATGCAGCGGACCCGTTTTGTCACTTTGCCCTATTCACACACCCGACTATAGACCGATCCGGCCTGTCAATCAAACAGCGCGCATGGTAACTTAGCAACGGTTTATATAGGCGTGGTCCGTCATTAGCTCGTTCAAACTCGATCACATGCGCTTCGAAAAGTGTACACGAACAAATGGCTTCGGTACGAAAAGGCACCGTACTTGACAATCAAAAAGCGGCTGATGGGAGTTTAGGAAATGGCAACAAATAATTATGCATGGAATGGTCATAAAATATGTAAAATAACACACCCGGTACTCGGATTACGAAATCTGTTCTCCCGTTAAATACCAAAACAAATCTCGAAAATGAGAATTACCGCTTAACTCGTGTGACGTGAACGGCGGCCCCCATTAAGGCGGCTTGAATGTCAAGAAGATAAACAAGGACAGTGCTCTAAGGTAGGATGTGGAGTTAATATGTTTAAAATGCTCTACATGAATAGCAGTATATTAATTATGCTAGGGTTTAATCCTGTTGTGACAAAATACGCGATTTATTCAAGTATCTGTACTTATACCAAGCAACATATACACATGTAATTTCTGCAACGACACCGTCTATAAATTGACATGGTCTTTCTTCTCTCATGCTTCATTTACCCCAACTTCATTTAACCATCCTTCATGTACTGTACATACCCCTCCTTAAAGTAATCCTTTTAGATCGCCCGCTTGCTAATACATAGTAATTTTTCCCGCCTAAAAAGTTTAAATCAATATTTTGCTGTCGCATATGTTCTACGCATATAGCGTACACTACGTACGTTCACGTGTGCAACCTGACCGAGGTTAGGGCGTCGCCATGCCATTGCTAAGGTGGGCGGGGCTTATGGTCAAATCCAGATCGCTCTATTGTAACCTAGCGCACAAACAGCGTGTTCGACTACTCACCCGCGCTTATTCGTGTCTCTAAATCGGGGAACGGTTGTACATGCGCAGTAGAAGACAGTAAACGAACGGGGTCACTCGACTCACCAAGCGACGTTCATTCGTGAATAAGTACGTGGCCACATTAGCCTCTGTCATGAAATGACGAAAATCAACCGAAGAGGGCGTTTTGCGGAAATTTGTCAATTATGGCTTCCGAGCTCTCGCGTAAGACTAACGTTAGCTATACCATGGAGCCTGGGAAGGAAAACAGATAGTTAGTGAAGTGCGGGGAAATACTTAATACAAAATTTGCCAATTATAAAACTAGATTTGCTTTCCTGCACTTGAAAATACCCGCCGTGTATTTATGCTCCTTAGAAAACCGGTTAGGCACAACATTTTAACTAATTTAGTGCCTAATTTTTTTCCAGTGGCACTGAACTGAAGCTTTATTTGAATGCCATTTATTTGAATGCCTTACAGTAAATATTTTCTGGGTCAATTCATACAAGCAATATTCTTTTTGCATTTTGTATATTTTGTTTGGGACATCAAATGTAAATTTGGTGCTTTACACACAAGCACTTTGTTCACATGGACGTTAAACCTCAACTGACGTTCCTAAATCCTGCAATGTTAATTTAAAAACCAACCAGTTTTAAACACTTGTTATAGTGTCACGTTGAATGTAGACGCCTGTGAAATCTAGTATCTTTCACCCTTTTATTGACTGAAACCTTACATGGATCATAAATGACATTTACTATTGAAAAAGGTTCGTAAATATTAAATTTGGATTTTCCAAGAATTATTCCATTGCGCCACGACTTAGGGAACACTCGGTCGATTGTACTTGTGCCAAATTTCTGGACGCCACCGTTTTTTTATTTTTTTGGACTAAATTTACTCCTAAATTGTTAACAGAGGGTAAATAGCAAGCATTCATAATATTAACATTGTAAAGGTACAATGAATTTGCAGATTGTCAACAAAGAAGTTTTAACATTGCATGCGGAAGGTCGGCCCAACATTAACTGTATAAACATTGTAAACGTCGAAGTACAGCTAACTAGCTAGCTTCGCACGTACGTATATCGCAGCACACTTTCACCATCCATGCATTCACCTGACCATTTTTTCAGTCACTGTTTCTTTCTCTTTCGTCATTTTACGGTTTTGGATGACATTCAGCCTCATGCCTATGGTTTATTATTCCGAAATAGCCACAGCCTTTAGAGCTCCGTCGTAAGCCATAAAGTTCTGACTTCGACGACACACGTGGTTGCTGTTGTTAAGCGCCGCCATTTTGACAATTTTCCGCGCGTTGACCTCTTAGAAAGGTCATGACAGAGGCTAATGCAAGAGTGATAACATGCATTTCCCTTCCTTGAAATCTTTTAAAATGGATTCATGTCGCCGCATAATATCAACTTTACAGTGCTCACTCAAACAAATATATCTCTATTTAGAATAGCGAGGACACTGCGTGCGCTTTGAATTTTATTAAAGTCGATTTTTGGAAGAGAAATAAATCCCAGAATCAAATCAATGCAGTAAAAATGACTTTCCAAAGTTTATTGTCAATAAAATACATACGTACAACTGAACGTTTGCGAGTGCGATTGTAATTTCATGGAGGCGATAGGTGAAATTATTCATTTGTTTCATACAACACTTGAATAAATCCTTGTCATTCGATTGGTCAGAACATTATACGGTACGTCAACGGTACGAATATTTCAAGGCACGTGATCGACGACCTACCATTTTGATGATTGGGTTTTTGGTTCCAAAATTGCATTTTTGAAAACTTTGTTTGACAAGGTAAAACTAGGAAAATTGTTTTAAAACTTAGGCAAGTGGTACGTATTTAGCTGACAACGTATCTATTTCTCTATGTATGTATGTATCTATCTAGGCCCTATCTATGTATATATCTATCTATCTTTTAGAGGTACGTGTACGCAACAAGAATATTCGTGGTCAATTGGTTGCCATGTAGTGTCGCCCGTATGTAAGGCCAGATAAAAACAAAGAGTTTTTGATCGTCCCCTCCCGACCCTACGAAACACGCCTGACATTAAACTCTTTTTGTTTTTTATTTTGAAAATAAAAGTCCCTAAATAAGCCCACTTCCATGATTTTGTGACAAACTTGAGTACAATCAGAAAAAAAACAAACAAACCTTCCTCCCTACCCGAACTTAAAACAAAAAGGACGCTCTACATTTTTTTAAAAACTGGCCTAACGGCTCCTTCTTCTGCTATAGTTGGTCTACGCCCGAACAAGACAGATTTGATAATCAAACACTCCTTGCAAAACAGATATCTCGAGTTTGAAGAAACCGATTGGGGTGTCAAAACCTTCCGTCTCAATGATCTCGTCGTCCTTCTCGTAACCTTTGAGTGTAACAAGGGGAAGTGCATGTAGGAGTTACAATTTATCGGAACATTTCGCTGCGAAGCATTGTGCGTTTCATTTACATAGAGAGACTGCTGTCACGGTGGTGCAATTGCATTACCCTCTGTGGCACCACCCTTTGAATATGCCTACCGGATTTCTTAGAATCAGTCAGAGCCGTTTTGTTAACCAGATCGCGCCGGAGGACGTATATCAAGCACAATTT